>OU015744.1:81698606-81743792 GCA_907169655.1 Acomys percivali
ACACACACACACACACACACACACACACACACACACACACACACAATCATCGTTTCAGCCCCGCTGCTGGGGATCTTAAGATGTATGATTTATTTTGGTGGGATTGCAATGGGGTGTAGAGCTGCGAATACTGACAGGTGAATGTTCCTACCTATATGGACAACTACTTAAACAAGAGTCTAAAGCAAAGTAAGACTTCTTTTTGAAAAAAAAAAAAAGTCAGCCTATCGGCTCTTCTCAAATTATATCTCTCATTCTTCTCAGCTAACATTTCTGACCACTGTTCCTGCCCACAGGCGCCCAGTTAAACTCAACCTGCAGACTCCGAAGCTTGCAGGTGAAGCGGCACTGGAGGACTACAGCTCCCGGCATGCCCCACGTAGCGAGGTCACGTGAGCGTCCGGAAGCTCTGGCCACATCGCGCTGGGTGAGGTGGCGGCGGGGGTGGCGGGCAGCGGAGTCTAGCGGAGCGGACACTCCGGCGGGTCTCAGGTGCGAGCCTGCGTGCGCCCGGGTGCTTGGGGTCCTGGTTGGGCTGGGCGCGCGGCGGGGATTTGGGCTCGGGCAGCTGATGGGTGTGGCGGCGCGGGTGCGGCTGGCCGCTGGCCCCAACTGGACCCCCACCTGGACCCACCGGAGCTCCTGGTGCCCCCGCTGCGCGGTCCTGAGGCTGCGAGCATAGTGCTCCGGGAGGAGGACGCCAGAGAGGGAAGGTGGTCCCAGTCCACGCGGACCCTCTGGGTAAGGGGCACTTGTTCGGCACGGCCCACCGCCCCCCTGGCCTTGGATCTTGGGACATTTGAATTGAAAAATGAAGCCTAAGAAGAGGGCTCCTGCTTTAGCAAGAAGAGGGCCACGTTTCAGGTAGGGTGGGAGGCTTTTGGATAGGATGCACCGAGGTCAGAGAGAGAAAATGGACTTCGTGGAGAAACTAGGTTTTTGTTTTCTAGTAAGTACCACGAAGCTCAGTTGAGGAATTCGGCACTGTTAGTTGTTGGTCAATCTTTAGCTCTTCTTATTTGTAGAGTGTGGGCTTTTCATTTTTTAAATAGAACAATGGGAATGTATCCACTTAGTTTTAATGTTTCCTGAAATATGTTAAGTGATGCCTTGCAACTTAACTAAAATGTTTAGAGGAAGCAATGTTGCCAGGGCGAGCAAAAGCAGCCACATAATTTCTAACCTCCTTACCTACTCCTTAGTTATCTTCAAAATAATCGCTGATGAAGAGAATGCCATGACTGCTTTGATGGTTGAATTATTTCTTTGCCATTTGCCAGATGTTTCCTATCAAACCGACTCTGCCATAAAAACAGAAAAATCGTTTCATTTAATCCCTAAGTGAGGAAATTGAGCCTCAAAGAAGTAAACTACATGGACTTGAACTTCAGTGTCTGAGCAATGTGTGGTCGCTCTCTGGCGTTCAGGAGCAAGTTTGGTGTTCATTGTTTTAAGTCTCTGGATGGCTGCCTGGTCATCAGTGAGGATGACGTGCCATTGCGATCACTATTGGCATGATTTGTGCTTTGTCTGGAGGAGCGAGAAGAAAGTAATTGCCTTTGAAACTTGTCCCCAGAAGATAGAAAATAGGAGCCAGGCGTGGTGGCTTTTAATCCCAGCACTCTGGGAGTCAGAGGCAGGCGGATCTCTGTGAGTTCGAGGCCAGCCTAGTCTACAAAGTGAGTCCAGGACAGCCAGGGCTACACAGAGAAACCCTGTCTCAAAAAACTAAAAGAAAGAAAATGGGAGAATGTAGCCTTAGGAACTGTGGTATAAATGGATGTGGATTTAGGAACCCTGAAACAGATAGCTAGGCCCTTAACATCTGTGCTAGGGAGGCAGTTTTAAGAAAAAAGGATTACTAGATTTGGGGTGTGTGGGTGTATGGTACATAAAGGTGTCATGTAGCCCAGGTGACCTCTATTTCTCTGTGTAACTGAAGGTGACCTTGAACTTCTTACCTTTGTATCACTGGAGTTGCTAGTGTGCACCGCCATGTCAGGTGTCGGGGTGCTGGTCAAGCACTCTACCACTGAACTAGACACTGCTTTTCTCTCTCTCTCTCTCTCTCTCTCTCTCTCTCTCTGTGTGTGTGTGTGTGTGTGTGTGTGTGTGTGTGTAGCCTTGGCTGTCCTGGACTAGGCTTTGTAGACCAAGCTGGCCTCAAACTCACAACGAATCCACCTGCCTCTGCCTCCCAGAGTGCTGGGTAGACCCTCTCCAATGAATGTGTATTCTGCCGTTTCTGAGACAGCGTCTAGCTCTGTAATCCAGGCTGGCCTCATACTTGGACTCCTCCTGCTGGGGTTATAGGAGTGTAATAGGTTTGAGTTTTGAAAAGAGCCAGGATGTACATGGTACAAGCACACTGCTTCTAGTTAGGTGGCAAGAGATCAGAGAGCTGCTGTGTAAGTGCTGAGCACTTGCACCCAGATGGCAGCACATGCAGTACTGTGAAAGCGCCAACTGCATCTCTCCATGCTTTCCTACATGCCTGTGCCCTGAGCGCATGTAGTCGTTTCACGTTGCACATGTAACAACTAAATCCTTGGCAGTCAGATGGCTGCCAGCTCTGAGGGTGTTAGGGAACCACATTTGTTTATAACCTGGACTTTTCTCATCCTAAACTACATACCAGTGAGATTAAGCTGTGGTAATTCTAATTATTATGTTTTATGCAGCCTGGGGTGTTTTCTCTTTTAACTTTTCCACTTACACAATATCATATGGAGTCTAGTTAGGTCAGAGTTTGAATGTATATTTTGTCCCTCAAGACAAATTACTTTCTGATACCTGTTTTTCATTTGAAAATACCCAGAGACTTGACTGTGATTATATAGGCAAAGTACCTATCAGGGTCCTGGTGTCCTGTAGGCGTTCAACTAAAGAAACCACTGACAGAGGTTTGTTTTGTTTTGTTTTTATCTGTCTAAGTGCTCTGGGAGGGTTGGGGACAAAACTGTAGATTTAGGACAGAGAATGCCACTTTTTTTTTTTTAAATGGAGTCTATAGATAAACAATAAACATGTAAATCAGAACTGGGAATAGAAACTATTTATTTGTGCTGGGACCTGAACCCAGGGCCTCGCATACATATGCTAGGCAAGTGCTCTCTACCACTGAGCTTTATCTAGCTCTGTTTCGTTTTTGAGACAGGGTCTCGTGGATGCCCAGGCTGTCATCTGTTACTGCATTTTGTACCCCTGAGTGCTCAGTCTTCTTACCTCACGTACTTGTTTACTTTCTTTCTTTCCTTCTTTTTTAAAGATTTATTTATTTATTAAGTATACATTGTTCTACCTGCAGGCCAGAGAGGGCACCACATCTCATTATAGATGGTTGTGAGGCCCCTCGTGGTTGCTGGGAATTGAACTCAGGCCCTCTGAAAGAGCAGACAGTGCTCTTAACCTCTGAGCCATCTCTCCAGCCATCTTTCTTTCTTTCTTTCTTTCTTTCTTTCTTTCTTTCTTTCTTTCTTTCTTTCGATAGTGTCTAACTGTGAAATGTTGATATGCCTAGACCAGGCTGACCTCAAACACACTGATATCTGCTCACCGATGCATCCCTAGTGCTGGGATGAAAGGTGTACACCACCGTGCCTGGCTGGTGATGCACACCTTTCATCCCAGCACTCGGGAGTCAGAAGCAGGCAGATCTCTGAGTTCAAGGCCAGCCTGGTCTATAAAGCCAGTTCCAGGACAGCCAGGGCTACACACAGAAAAGCCCTGTCTTGGGGGGGGGGGAGAAAGAACCCAAAAAACAAGAACAACAACAACAAAATGTTCATCACCACACCTGACCCCAAGGGGTAGTATTTTTGAATGAGTTGTCTGGGCAGCCACTTTCGGGAGGTGCCATCTGAGTAATGAGCCAAGAAAAGGGAGGAGCAAGCTATTGCAGAGAACCAAGAGAAAAGTAAAAATCCCAAAGGAGATAGCTTAGTGGGTTCAGGGATTGGAGGGAGGGTGGAGGAGGCGGGGAGGCAAGTGGACAAAGAGTAGATTATGGCCTAGCAGAGGATTGGAAGCCATTCAGCTGCCCACTGGGGGGTGGTAAAATAAAGATTTGTTCATGTAATGGAAACTGCACATGCTTGGAAGCAGCAGGTGAGTAGGTGCTGAAAAAAATGGTGCGCTTGGAGTATGCTTGCTTGTCTGAAGGGGCCAACCTGGGGTCAACACCAAGATCAGGACCTGCAGGAACAAGAAAGGAACCTCTCAGACAGGTGTTTGGAGATGCGGAGAGGATTCAGTCTCTGCCCTTTTGTACCTTTTGATCTTGTGCTGTGTGGTTTGGATATGAGGTGTCTTCCCACAGAGCTCATTGGTTGATGTCATGACCAGGTTAGCAGTGCTATTGTGTGTGATTGGATCGATAGGGCGCTAACTTCATCAATAGGCTAAGCGACTGCTGCCGAATTCATACCAAATAGGCTGTTAGGAGGTCAGTCTTAGGGTAGATCATGGGGGCCTGCCTTTGAAAGGTACATGCATATTGACTTTGCCTGCTGCTTCTTGCTGCTTCTTGCTCCTGTCGCTTCCTTGGCTGCTGTGAGGTGAGCATCTTTCCTCTGCCATGCCCTTTCATGCTGATGTTCTGCCTTGCCACAGGCCCAGAGTACTGACACCTTTGAAACTGTGCCCATATAAATCCATCAGGTAACCACAGTGGCGGGAAAGCTAACACATCTGCCTTGCTAGCTTGTCTGTAACCAATTGGAGAATAAAACCACCCTCAACCTTTCCAGCTCAATCATCTACTCAGGCAGACCCCTAGCAGCCCCATCTGTTCCCTATCCCTTAATCACACTCATTTCCTGCAGGAGACTAAGACAGGCTGAGAAGGCCCTGCAAAGAGCTTCGGTTTATTTTATTTTATTTTATTGTTGTTGTTTTGTGTGTTTTTTAAAAACTGTTTTGATTTTTTTGTTTTGTTTTTGTTTTTAAAATCTGTGTCTTGGAAAGCCATCGAAGGTTGGCTTGGAAAGCCATCAAACAGAAGTTGATTTATCATCCATCTTTTTTTTTTTTTTTAAATGGGGCTAAAGATGAACCAGGAAGGAGTGGTGGGTCTTGCATATACTAGTTAGGCTCACCACCATTATGTTGCATCCTAGCCCTTGACTTATGTGTTTTGGGGACAGAGTATTTCTACTTTGTAGCTCAGGCTAGCCTCACAATCAAGAGTCTTCTTGCCTTAGCCTCCTGAGTGCTGTGTTTACATGTGTGCCACCCTGCCTGATGGTCTGATTAATGTTGTATCATGTACTTTTGCTAACGTGTGAGGAATTTTTTGAGGGTGGAGTCATATAGGGAGAAAAATCCTATTACTGTAGATAGGTGGTAGATGAGAGCAGGCCATCTTACGGTAGTGGGAAGGGGCTAATTGGGATATATTTTGAAGGTAAAGAGGGCTGTATTTAAAGGCCTGGATGTCAAAGCTCAGAGAAAGAGGAAAAGGAAGAACGGATCCTATGTACTTTGTCCACAGGAGGGATGGAGATGTTTTTTTCTGAGGTGGGAAATCCCAGGAGAGGGATAGATTTGGAGGAAATGGATCCCGTTTAGATCTGTGGAGGGCTAACATGATGGAGCCGTGGAGTGTCGGGGTTAGTGGCATAAACCCGGGAGGCACTGGATAAAGCCACAGGACTGAGTGACAGAGCAGAGCAAGGCTGTGCCTCAGAAGTTGAGAAAGCGGAGTTGTTAGGGAAGTGTGGAGGCCTGCCCCACCGTGGTGCTTGCCCTCTGAGGTTTGTGGTTTGAATCTGGAGTCAGCCCGCTTGTGTGATTTTTCTCTGACAGAACTCAGCTGTGAGATACAGGGAAGGAAGCAGGCCAGGCCTGGGGGAAGAAAAGACTCCCTGGGGAGATGGCATGTAATTTGGTAAGGAAGTGTGGGTAAGGGAGGAGCCTGGTTGGGTGAAGTAAGTGTGGGAGCTTGAGGTTTCGAAAGCAAGCATTCTGGAAGGCAAGGATACTGCTGATGCCAGGCCTGAGCTTCACCCATGGAGTGAGGCTTCTTGGGGCCACAGGGCAAGGGTGAGTGAAGAAGATGGGGCCGCAGGGGGCCAGAAGAGGGTACCAGATCTCATTATAGATGGTTGTGAGCCACCGTGTGGTTGCTGGGAACTGAACTCATGATCTTTGGAAGAACAGCCAGTGCTCTTAACCTCCGAGCCATCTCTCCAGCCCTGCAGAGGGGTCTTAAGGAGACTCTTTCCTCTTCCAGCCAGCTGCTTGAATGCTCCAGAAGCAAAGGGGAAGGGCCTGTGGAGCAGGAGCTGTCCAGTGTGGAGGGCTGCTGCCGGAGATCACAGTGCTCGGAATGAGTGGTCAGCAAGAGTTTCAAAGGAAAGTGGTGTGAAAGCTGCTCTGGGGACAAGGTGGGCACGGATCCCGTGTACTTCTGATGCAGGTAGGCTGTGGGAGGAGTGCTTCTTGAGAGGCATAGAGACAGCCAAGCGTCTGTAAGGACATGGGATTCATTAGCTCTCTCTGGGTTTCAAGAAAGCCTAGTCATCCAGGCGGTGGTGGTGCACGCCTGCCATCTCAGCACTCAGGGAGGCAGAGGCAGGTGGATCTCTGTGAATTCGAGGCCAGCCTGGTTTACAGAGTGAGTCCAGGACACCAAAGGCTCCACAGAGAAACCCTGTCTGGAAAAAAAGAAAAGGAAGAAAGACAAGCAAGCCAGCCAGCCTGGTGGGAGGATGGGCTGGCCGGTGGGGGCAGACTGTGCAGGGTGTTGGTGGCTACAGTTATATGGCTTCGCTTCTACCAGCCTCTCTTTTTAAAATTGTGCTGTGACTTTCATTAAAGTGTTACCAGTACAGAACATTTTCACTCAAAAATATTTATGTATTTAATTTATTTATTGAGATAGGGTCTGATGTGTAATAGCCCAGGCTGGCTCAGTGGCAATCTGCCTGCCCCAGTCTCCCAAGCATTGGTATTACAGCACTGCCTTACCATCCCCAGCACAAGATACCTTAAAAGACTTAATACTACATTTGGGTTAGAACAACTATAAATATCTCTATACAAGTGAAATAGTGGGTCACACTTACAAACCTAGCACTCGGGAGAGCTGCTGAGGCAGGAGGATTGCTTCAAATTCCAGGCCAGCCTGGGCTACAAAGTGAGACTATGTTTAAACAAAAAAAAAGGCAGAATTTTAGGACTAACAATGTAACAATTTAGGAAAATGTTGTATTCCAAAGCAGCACAGTGTAGGGTGACATTTTCTCAAGTTGTGTGGCAGTGCATTCATAGTGCATATGTGCTTTTCTGCAGAATGAACACACACACACACACACACACACACACACACACACACACACACACACACGGGTGCCATGGTACAGATACAGAGGCCAGAAAACAACTTTTGTGGAGCCGGTGCTTTCTTTCTGCCTTGCATGGGTTCAAAGGATTGAATCAGGTGGCCATCTTGGTCATAGGTGCCTTTACCTGCTGAGCCATCTTGCTGCCCCCACCTTTATAAGTTAACTTTTTATTGTGTGTATACATGATGTGTGTGTGTTGGCTCGGGCATACCACAGCATGTATGAGCAGCTTTGTGAGCTTGGTTCTCCCCTTCACCTTTATGAGGGTTTCAGGCATGGAAATCAGGTCACCAGGCTTGCTCAGCCAGTGCCTCTGTCTGACAGGGGCTGAGACATTTTGCTGTGCGTGTTCTGCTATTTTTAATGGTTGTCTAGGGTAGAAAAAAAGCCTCATTACAAAAATTACATTACTGCTGGGTATGGTGGTACATGCCTTTAATCCCAGCACTGGGGAGGCAGAGACAGGCTGATCTCTGTGAGTTCAAGCCAGCCTGGTCTACAAAGTGAGTCCAGTACAGCCAGGACTACAAGAGAAGCTCTGTCTCAAAAAAACAAAAATAAATAAATAAATAAATAAATAAATAAATAAATAAATAAATGGAGTTAGTGGTTCTGGATCTGATTGCTGGCAGAAGTCTGTGTGTTTTGTTTTGTTTTTATGCTTGGGATTGAACCCAGGGCCTGTGAATGCCAGGCGTGCCCTCTTCCACTGTGTAGCTCTGGTTGTCCTGGAACTTACTATTGTAGTCCCATTCCTGAGATCTTTTTTTAAAAACAAATTATTACTTAGGTAGCTCTGGCTGGCTTGGAGCGCTCTATGTAGAAGACTAGGCTGGCCTTGAACTCAGAGATCTGCCAGCCTCTGCTTCCTAAATTTTGGGATAAGCTACTAACCCTGTCCAAGACCTTTTGTTGTTGTTGTTTTCTTATTTTTATTTGTTTGTCTGAGACAGGGTTTCTCTGTGTAACCCTTCTGACTATCCTGGAACTTGCTCTGTAGAGCAGGCTGGCATCAAACTCACAGAGATCCACCTGCCTCAGTGTCCCGAGTGCTGGGATTAAAGGCATGCACCACCACCAACTGGCTGTTGTTTTGTTTTTTTAAGATTATGTTTACAAAAAAAAATTATGTTTACAGTTTTCTGCCTGCATGTATGCCTGCAGGCCAGAAGAGGGCACCAAATCTCATTATAGATGGTTGTGAGCCCCCATGTGATTGCTGAGAATTGAACTCAGGACCTCTGGAAGAGCAGCTAATGCTCTTACCCTCTGAGCCATAAGACAGGGTTTTTCTCTGTATAGCTCTGGCTGTCCTGGAACTCAGAGATCCACCTGCTTCTACATCCCAGGTGCTGGGATTAAAGGTGTGTCCCACCATCACCTCCTGCCCAAGACCTTACTTTTAACATTTTATTTTTACTTTTAGGGTAACAGTGTAGAAGATTGAAGGCTATTGGTCAAAAGATACAAATTTTCCTTCAGAAAGAAGGACTAAATTCATGCCTGTAATCCCAGCACTCAGGGAAGCAGAGGCAAATGGATCTCTGAGGTCAAGGCCAGCCTGATCTACAAAGCAAATCAGGACAGACAGGGCTACACAGAGAAAACTTTGTCTCAAAAACCCAACGGGGTGCCAGGCATGGTGGCACATGCCTTTAGTCCCAGCACTTGGGAGGCAGAGGCAGGTGGATCGATGTGAGTTCCAGGCCAGCCTGGTCTACAAAGCAAATCCAGGACAGCCAAGGCTATTACACAGAGAAACCCTGTCTTGAAAAACTAAAAAACAAAAACCAAACAAACAAAAAAACCCAACTACAACAAAACAAAAACAAAAACACAAGGGGGAAAAGAAAAGGACTAAGTTAAAGATCCTATTGTATACCATGGTAACTGTAGTAATAATAATGTCTTGTATATTTTAAGTGTTTTCCTTCACAGAAAATGATACCAGTGAGGCAATGCATTTGTTAATTCCCTTGATGGAGCCATTCTACAAGGTATACATATCCCAAAACATTGTATATGGCAAGCATATACTTTATTTTGTGAATTAAAAAAAAAATACTGAGCTGGAGGAATGGCTCAGAGGTTAAGAGTACTGGCTACTCTTCCAGAGGTCCTGAGTCCAATTCTCAGCAATCACATGGTGGCTCATAACCATCTCTAAAAAGATCTGGTGCCCTCTTCTGAGTGCAGACACATGCAGGCAGAACATTGTACACATAATAAATAAATAAACCTTAAAAAAAAAGCATATATATATATGAGAAAAGCTACGGCTGCTTGATGGCTTGCTTTGTAAGTGTGATGACCTGAGTAAGTGTGAGACCCATGTAACTGGTGGTGGGAGGAGAGAATTGAGTCCCAAAAGTTGTGGTGTGACCTCCATGGTATAGCTTAGCACACATGCTTGGATTCTCACGTTCACACACAGTAGTAAGTAAATACATACATAGATAATAAGAAAAGCTAATTCTTAGCAATGTAAACATGATAATTATGTGTTCAGTAATCATATTGAGAAAGTACTAAAGTGACTGTGACGTCAGAAGCATAGAAATCTGGTTTTAATAAGTGGGGTATGATGGTACCTATCTATAATCCTAGTCCTTGGGAGCCTAAGGCAGGAGGATTGCTGAGGTTAGAGGACAGTGGGGACAGAGTGGATTATATAGTAAGTTTGAGGCTAGCCTGGACTACATAGTAAGATGTGTCCTGATATATTAATCTTGTTTTTATGTTTATGAGTGTTTTGCCTACATGAGTGCCTGCCTAACACCTACAGTGGTCAGAAGAGGGCATCAGATGCCTTGGAACTGGAGTACAAAGAGTTGTGAGCCACCGTGTGGATGCCAGCGTTCTTAGCCAATGAGCCTTCTCTCCAGCACCAAGGGGAAAACAGCTGGGAACCTGGCATGGTGGGCACACACCTTTAATCCCGGCAGACGCTGGCGAATTGAGGCCAGCCTGCTGTACAAAGACAGCCAGGCTGTTACACAGAGAAACCCCGTCTTGAAAACAAAACAAACAACAACAATAAGCTGGGCATGATGGAGGACATCTTTAATTACAGCACTTGGGAGGCAGAGGCAGGTGTATTTCTTGAATTCTTATGAGTTCAAGGCCAGCATGGTCCACATATTGTGTTCCAGGCTAGCAAAGGCTACATGGAAAGACCCTGTTTTTGTTTTTTGTTTTTTTAAACATAACTCATTCAGTAGAGTGTTTGCCTGACATATAGGAAGGCCTGGGTTTGATTTCCAGCTGGCTGTGGTAGTGCATACCTATAATCCTAGCACTCTTGGTAGTAGAAGGAAGCAATCGTCCTTGACTACATAGCAAGTCCAAGGTCAGCTTAGGTAGGATACTCAGACCCTGCCTGATTAGAAAAAGAAGTAAAAGGAAAAACATAAATAAGATAAAGAAATAAGTTAGGCCTTATTAGTTATAATAGAACCTGCTAAACTTGAAAAACACATACACAATGTGTGTTCAGAGTGTTGGGTATGGTGAAAACAGGATGTGCTGATGACATCCAGGCCTGGCAGGACTTCCTGTGTTCATGGGCCCGGAGCTTACATCTAATTGGAGACTCTCTCTGAGCTATGGAGGATGTATGTGCACAGTGTTCTTTTTAATTATTCTAATTACATAGGACCAAATGGTATAATAGTATTCATTTCAGATGGCAGTTTGCCAACAGCAGGTGACTGCCTAAAACTGTTTTCCCCATGTACTTACTAAGACTTTCCTCTTTCATCTCCACAGCTTAGGATAAGGTGGTTTATTTAGAAACTAAATTGACATGGTTTCTGATATCTCAGTACATATATACATATATTGATGGGGCTCTGAATTATACAACTATTGCTGCTAAAGCAATAGTAATCTCAACTCACCGTGTTTTAATTTAGTTTTCATTTTTAAAATTTCTTTATTTTTTCATTTTTCGAGACAGAGTTTCTCTGTGTAGCCTTGGCTGTCGTGGACTCACATTGTAGACCAGGCTGGCCTTGAACTTACAGGGATCCACCTGCCTCTGCCTCCTGAGTTCTGGGATTAAAGGCGTGCACCACCACCGCCCGGCTCATCATTTATTTTGACCACATTTACTTGTCTGTGGGGGGGGGGGCGGCGGGATGGTGTACGTATGGAGGTAAGAGAACGACTTGAGGGAAGGAATTGGTTCTCTACTGCCTTTGTGGGTCCTGGGGATCCAACTCAGGTCGGCAGGCCTGGCAGCACGTGACCTGAAGGCCTGAGCCATCTAGCTCTTACTGAACAGCTGGCTCTAGCTTCTCTTACATTTTATACCTTATGCTCTCACAGTGTTTTGAGGTGGAATGTATCTAGATAAAAGAACTGGGTTTTTGCTTCTTTTGTTGTTGTTGTTGTTGTTTGTTTGTTTACTTTTTGTTTTTGTCTTATGCAGTCCCAGGCAGGCCTAGGACTTACTTTATACCAAGGATGACCTAGAATTTCTGAGCCTCCTGTCTCTCCCTCTCCAGTGCTGGTATTATAGGCATGCATCATCTATACCTACTTTATATGGTACTGAGGATTAAACTCAGGGCTTCCTGTATGCCTGGCAAGCAATCTGCCAAGACCAAGAACTGTAATTTTAGCAACAACGCATGATAGCTCTTGTTTTTGTAACTTCTGGAATTATAAACAGGTTTTTTTTTTGTATTTTTTTGAGACACGGTTTCCCTGTGTAACAGCCCCGACTGTCCTGGACTTGTTTTGTAGACTAAGTAGCCTCGAACTCACAGAGATCCACCTGCCTCTGCCAACCAAGTGCTGGGATTAAAGGCCTAGCAGTCTTAAACTTTTGATTCTGACTCAGTCTCCTGAGAACTAAGGTTACAGCCTGGCATGGATTTTCATATATTCTCATTCTCACTCCCTTTCCCTCCCTCTGCCGCCCCCCCTGCCTCCTCTCTCTCCAGGTCTGTAGCCTAGGTTGGCCTTAAACTCACTTTGTAGCTGAAGATGACCTTTAGGCAACCTTGATTCTCCTGCCTCGGCTTCCCAAGAGCTAAAATTGCCGGGGTGTGCCAGAAGGGCTGCTTTATATTTGGGGGGGAAGAAAAGGCCAATAATGTATCTGTCCTTCCAGAAAGAAGAAACAATGTAACTCAGTCACCGGGAAGACTTGGAGGCCCAGGAAGAGGGAGGCGGGAAGAGCATGGCCTGGCCCCGCCTTTTGCAGAGGGGAGCTCTGCTCAGCGGCTTCAGCCACCACCATGTTGCTGTGTTCCTGCTTACTTTCTTCAGGTAATGGCTTGCTGCTGCTCTGTCAGGCTGGCTGTGAAGTAGGCAGCCTCCCTTGCTGTTGTTTGCAGACCTTCCTTTTGTATCCCTTTGTTTTGGTCCTGGGCATGGAACTCAGGCCTGTACTCACGTGGAGCTTATGCCCTGTCCCTGAGCTGCGCCTCTGGCTCTCAGCTGTACTAACCCCCCCCCCTTTTTTTTTTTGGACACAGGATTTCTCTGTAGCCTTTGTAGACCAGGTTAGCCTCCTCCAACTCATAGTGATCTGCCTGCCTCTGCCTCCCAGTGCTGGGATTAAAGGTGTGCACCACCACGCTAGGCTTCGTATGTCTCCCTTAAATATTTCATGACACCCTCGTAAAGCAACTTTTTTGAGATAAGGTCTCACTCTGTAAACTTAACTGTGTAGACCAGGCTGTCCTTGAACTCAGAGGTCCACCTGCCTCTGCCTCTGCCTCCTGAGTGGTGGGATTAAAGGTGTGCGCTACCATACCCAGCCACAGTTTAACCTTTTCCAAAAGTTTCCTGTGTATGAGTGCTCTGTCTCCATGTGCTGCGTGTGCCTGTAAGTGCACCACATGCATGCAGTGCCTGGGAGGGCTGGAAGAGGGCATTGGGTCTCTTGGAGTAACAAGGTTGTTAACCACGTGTGGGTTCTCAGAACTGCATCTGGTTCCTCTTCAAGAGAAGCTGGTGTTCTTTCTTTCTTTCTTTTTTCCCAAAGATTTATTTATTATGTATACAGTATGCATCAGATCACATTATAGATGGATGTGAGCCACCATGTGGTCACTGAGAATTGAACTCAGGACCTCTGGAAGAGTAGTCAGTGCCCTCAACCACCGAGCCATCTCTCCAGCCCGCAGCTGGTGTTCTTAACACTGAGCCATCTCTCCAGATCACATGAGTCAATTAAACATTTTTATTTTAGTTAATTTTTGTGGACATGGGGATGAAATCTCAGCATTTTATTTGTGCTCAGCCTGTACTTAACCACTGAGCAGCACATTGTATCTTATTTATTTGTTTGTTTATTTATCTAGTAGCTTTGGGGATAGAATTCAGTCCTTGCACTGTGACTGAATAATTCTAAATTCTAGGCTTAACACCTGAGCTTCATTCCCACCCTTTCGTTCTTATTGAGACAAGGTATGTGTGTGCAATTTTTTTCTCTGTGTGTGTGTGTGTAATGTATGCTACATATTATATGTACATATCACGCACATATATGTACATATATATGTATATATAAGTACCTCAGGCTAGCCTTGAAATCACAATCCTGCCTCTGCCCTTATATTACATATGTGCACTCTGGTACCCCACTGTACTTCATTTATAGTTTTAGGACAGTAGTTCTCAAAGTCATTTTGCTCTCCAAAGATTAGATGTTAGTTTGGTAACATTTTGATTGTCTTGATGGAGGGTTACCATTGTTATTTAGTGTCAGAGACTAGGGCTTCTGCTAAATGTCCCACCTTGAACCAAAAATTTGTTGACATACAATGTTTCGGAGGTTGAGAGGCCGAGTCTGCTATCTGGTGCTCTTCATGGAAGCCTAGGGCTTGTAAACAAAGGATATGTGCATTGAGGAGGCATGCACAGACATGCACAGCGGGTGCACAGAGCCTGGAGCAGCGAATGTGAGAGGGATGTGTAGCTCCTGAGGTTAGCTGACCCGGACTAATCAGCGTGACTGGAGGAACTCTCGTGTTTATGACTCTGCAGCCTTCAGTGGCCTCTGTAAGTTACATAACATAAGCGGAACATCTAGGAGGAGGGGCATAGTATATGTAGCCCTGTATTCAACTGTTTGCTGTATTTCATCAGATCTTATTATTCATTCAGAGCACATTCATTCATGTGCTCTCTGCCATGGTGTGAGTGTGGATGTCGGAGGACAAATTTTTGGAGGTGGTTTTCTCCTTTTACCATGTGTGCCCTGGGGATTGAACCTTGGGGACAGGTTCCTTTAGCCACCACGCCATCATCACCAGCCCTATTAATTTTTATCAAAGGCACTATAAAAATGTTGGTTCCTCTCCAATAATAAATTAGGAAAGTGGTTCTGTAGTCTTATAAGAGTTGCTAGGGTGGCTGGGCATGGTGGCACACGCCTTTAATCCCAGCACTTGGGAGGCAGAGGCAGGTGGATCGTTGTGAGTTTGAGGCCAGCCTGGTCTACAAAGCAAGTCTAGGACAGCCAAAGCTACACACATAGAAACCCTGTCTCAACAAACAAATCAAAAAAACTCAAACCAAAACAAAAGAGTTGCTAGGTGATTTTGACAGCTTGGCTTAGGGTTTTCCATTTGTGAGAAATGGGGCCAGACAGCTGTGTGATGGAAGATGGGGATCTAAGAGAAAGGCTACTGGACGGCTCTGCTGGGAGTGGCCGGTAGTTGCTGAAGACTCAAGTGCTTTCCAGAACTGGCACCATGCCTTAAGGCAGATGTAGCCAGTCACATCCAGTTTTGTGGTAAGTTATGTACAAACAATGAATCATAAAGAGATAAAGAAGACAACAGTGTCACCCCTCCCCTCTCCCCACCCCATTTGTTTGTTTGTTTGTTTGTTTTGTTTTGTTTGTTTTTTCCATTTGGTTTTTTGAGACAGAGTTTTTCTGTGTAGCCCTCGCCTGGACACTCACTCTGTAGACCAGGCTGGCCTCCAACTCAAAGATCTGCCTGCCTCTGCCTCCCCAGTGCTGGGATCAAAGGCGAGCATCACTACCACCCAGCTAGCAAAGTCTGTGTTAATTGGTAGTTTTTTACAAAGCAGCAAACCGTTTTCTTTTTTGCAAAGCTTCCAAACTCAAATAAAGCAAATGTACATATGTTTGACTTTTGTTGAATGCTGTTTTGTTTCTCACTCAGTTGTTTGCTCTCTGTGTTTTGCAGTTACTCATTGCTCCATGCGTCAAGAAAGACATTTAGCAATGTCAAAGTCAGTATTTCCAAGCAGTGGACTCCAAATGCTTTTAACACATCAGCTGACCTTCCCGCAGAGGTAAGCAGAGTGCTGGGCGGAGCTAAGACGGGCTTCCGCTGAGTCCACCTTTAGCGCTTCCTAAATTACCCCCCCCCCCCCAATCTGCTCAGTACTGTGAAATAGCTTTCTGTGTCCTGGGGTATGAGATCCAGACTGTTGTAATTTCAGAACCTTCAGGTTCAGCCCACGTACCTTGTTTCTCACTGTTGTGAAATCATACAGTTCTGGCTTGGCTGTGTGCATTTCTCCTTTGATTTATTTTTAGTTTTTATTTAGTCATGTACCTTTTCTTTCCCTCCCACCTTCCCTCTCTGTCCTCCTCCTCCTTTTTTTTTTTTTTTAGTTTTTCAAGACAGAGTTTCCCTGTGTAGCCTTAGCTGTCCTAGACTTGAACTGGCAGCAATCCACCTGCCTCTGCCTCCCGAGTGCTGGGATCAAAGGTGTGCCACCATACCAGGCCTTTTCTCTTTTCTTCTCTTCTTTTCCTTTCTTTCTTTTCTTTTCTTTTCTTTCTTTCTTTCTTTTTTTTTTTTTTTTGAGACAGGATCTCTCTGTATGTAGTCCTAGCTGCCCTGGAACTTACTTGCCGGTAGGCTGACCTTTAACTCAGAGAGATCTGCCTGCCTCTGTCTCCTGAGTGCTGGGAATAATGGCGTGTGCTACCCTGGCTCGCTCTTTCTTTCTTTCTTTCTTTCTTTCTTTCTTTCTTTCTTCTTTCTTTTTATTTTTGGTTTTTCAAGACAGGGTTTATCTATGTAACAGAGTCTTGGCTGTCCTAGACTCACTGTGTAGACCAGCCTGGCATTAAACTCACAGAGATCTGCCTGCCTCTGTCTCCCGAGTGCTGGGACTAAAGGTGTGTGCCACCCACAGAGGCTAAAAGAGAGCATTGGATTCTCTGGAGTATGAGCTGTCCCTGTGGGTGCTGGGAAGTGAAGTGCAGTCATCTGAAAGAGCAGCAAATACTCTTAACTGATGAGCCATCTCTCCAGCACCTCTGGACCCATTTTCTGCCTGAAGTTTGTTTTCTCTTTAGGGTGAGATAAAATATCTTTTTTTCCTTTTTTTTTTTAAAGAATTTTAAGCCAGGCGTGGTGGCGCACGCCTTTAATCCCAGCACTCGGGAGGCTGAGGCAGGTGATCGCTGTGAGTTTGAGGCCAGCCTGGATTACAAAGTGAGTCCAGGACAGTCAAGGCTACAAAGAGAGACCCTGTCTTGAAAAACCAAAAAAAAAAAAAAAAAGAATTTTATTTATTTATGTTTTCTGAGTTTCATCCTGGAGTCTGTTCTTTTTTTTCTACCTCATTGTCCTAGAAATTGAAGTTTCTTCTTTCCAGTCCCTCATTTCTCTCTCTCTCTCTCTCTCTCTCTCTCTCTCTCTCTCTCTCTCTCTCTCTCTCTCTCAAGAGACAGGGTTTCTCTGTGTAGCCCTGACTGTCCCGCACTCACTTTGTAGACCAGGCTGGCCTCAAACTCACAGTGATCCACCTGCCTCTGCCTCTCATGCTGGGGTTAAAGGTGTGCGCCACCATGTCTGGCCCTCTCATTTCCTTTATTTAGACAAAACATCTTTGGCTCCTTCAGTTATTGTTTGGGGACACTTGAGCCCTCAGTGTGGGGTTCAGGTACAGTCTGCCCAGGATCCAGAAAGCTAGGATTTGTCTCTTGGGAATCTGGTTTAGCAGTCCCCAGGACCACTCCTGGTCTGCTAAGTTGGGAGGAGTGCTTACAGCACTTGGCATGTGTGTGATTTATTACAGGGAAAGGACAGGAAGTGAAATTAGCAAGCAGAAGCCAGGCATATCTTGGTAGGCTCTCTCCCAGCAGCAGGCTGTGATAACATGTGAATTGCTGGCTACCTGGGAAGCCCATTAGAGACTCACCCAGGGTTTTTATTGGGTCTGGTCACACATGTGCCTTCTGTGTGCCATATATTAAATTCCAGTGTCTCTAGAAAGCAGGGTTCAGAGTTGCTGGGTACAGAGAGCGGTGGAGCCCTCTTTAATCTGGTCGGGCGTGTGATGCTGAGGGGCCAGCCTTGGGAGGGCCTACTCTGGCCTGTGGGTTGACTTTTTTTGGTGGTAACCATTCACATTATTAGCTCTTAGGGAATAGCGGTGACTCTTTTGCTTGTTTGCTGATTATTCAAATCAGTCTTGGTGCGGGGATGGATCCAGGCTCTCATCTGTAGTAGGAAGCGCTACACTACTGGGCATCACCCCAGCCTGTTAGGTATTTACTCTAGTTGATGTTTTTCTGAACTGCCGATTTTGCAGTGTGGATTGATTGGTCTGCCCCGTAGAACTTTGTGTGTCTGTGGGGTTTTTTGAGGCGGAGTAATGGTCCTGGCAGTTCTGGAGCTCCCTCTGTAGTCCAGGCTGGCCTCAACTCACAGAGATCCCTCTGCCTCTGCCTCCAGGAATGCTGGGATTAAAAGTGTGCACCACCACTGCGCAGCCAAAGCTTTGTGATTCTTTACAGACCCATCCTGTTGATGCCCACGCTCTGACCCAAGGCAGAAATTGGGAAATTAGTTTAAATCCAGCTTTTTCCCCTTCTCTGATTTATACCACCAGCCCTGAGGGTTTTACTTTCTGTTAAAGATACAGTATTTGGGAGCTGGAATGATGCTCAGCAGGTTAAAAGCACTTCCCTGAGTTCAGTTGTTCTCAGCCACATCAGGAACTCACCGTTTCAGTTTCAGGGTGTCCTACACTCATATGCGCACACCTGCACGAGTCTCTTCTTCCCCTGCCACGGGAGGGTAGAAACAAAAATAAACCTTAACATCTTAAAAAATTGCATGTATTTATTTTGTGTATATTAGTGAGGGCATGTGCATGTCACAGCACGTCTGTAGAGACACCAGAGGACACCATCTGGGGTCCGCTTTCTCCTTCCATCACTGGGTCTTGGAGATTGAACTCAGGAAGCCTGGATTATACCTGCTGGGCTGACCTTGCTGACCCTAGAAGTAAATCTTGAAAAAAAAAAGTGCAGGTTGTAAAATGTCTCTTTAATATTCTAAAGTAAGCAATCTAGTCCCTGCCATTGCTCACAATCAGAAGATCTGTGTCCTGCCTGAAGCTCTCCCGTGTTCATCGGGGTCCAGTCCCCCTGCAACTAACTAGAGCTCCAGGAAACTCAGGCTCAGGGATCCTCCTGCTTCTGTCTCCTGAGTGCTGGGATTACAGGCCTGCGCCACCATGCCTGGCTGTTCTACCTCGTTTACTAATTTAAAAAATTACCTATATAAGTGTTTTGCTTGTATACAAGTGTACAAGTACAACACGTGTGTGCCTGGTTCCAGTGGAGGCCAGAAGAGAGCATCAGGTTCTCTGGAACTGGATCTGTGCGTGGTTGTGAGTCACTATATGGATGCTGGGAACTGAGCCTGGATCCTCTGCAAGAGCAGCTAGTGTTCTTAACCTCTGAGCCATCCCTCCAGCCCCAAATGCCTAGTCTTCTTACTGGAGGCTAGGTCACCAGCGTCTCAGCATTTTGATTTAAGAGAAAAGGTATGCTAAGGGGTATCCTAAACACACTGGAAGTAGCAGCAGGTCTTGGTCAGAGCTGGCTCTTCACACAGGGACCCTGGTCTGGGATGCACCCCTTTCCTTGTATGCCTGTGTGTCTGCCTGGCTTTTCACCACCAGGTTGGGCGGGCACGGTGGTAGGTGCAGGTGCTTGGAAGGTATGAGCTACTAATGTCTTAGCAGAGTGACTTGTCCTGTTTCTGCAGATCTGGAGCAGCAACCATTTGTTCCCCAGCACAGAGGAAGCCACTCTTTTTCTTGGAACACTAGATACTGTTTTTTTGTTCTCCTATGCTGTGGTAAGTTTTTAAATTGTGGAGTTTTTTGTTTGTTTTTATTTTTTAAATAGCTACTTAATTTTTTATATATTAAAATTATATCATATAATTTTACATGCAATTTATAAATACATATAAATTATATTATTTTTGTGTACACAGTGTTCTGCCCGTGTGTAAACCTGCAGCCAGAAGAGGGCATCAGATCCCAGTATAGATGGTTGTGAGCCACTGTGCGATTGCTGGGAACTGAACTCAGGACCTTTGGAAGAACAGCCAGTGCTCTTAACCTTTAAGCCATGTCTATAGCCCCCAAATTAAAATTTTTTTAATTAAAAAATTATGTACAACTTTAATATATATTTATTTATATATTTTTGAGACAAGCTCTCTAGACAAGCTGTTCTAGTCTTGCTATATAGACCAGGCTGGTCTCACAGATCTCCTGCCTCTGCCTCCCAAGTCCTGGGGTTAAAGATGTGCTACACCACACCTGGTAGAATTTTCTCCTTTTAATTTTGCGTTTATGAGCATTTGGCCCACATGTATGTCTGTACATCTCTTGTGTGCTTGGTGTGTCTATAGAGGCAAAACAGGGCATCAGATATTAAAGCTGACTTACAGTTTCGAACCACGATGTGCGTTCTGGGACTCAGCCCCTGAAGAGTAGTCAGTGCCCTAACCGCTGAGCCATCTTTCTAGCCCCACTTTGGTTATTCTGTCCTGTGGCTTCCAGGCATTCTGCCTCCTGGAGCAACACACCACTAATTGATTCCCTTATCTGAAAAAGAGCTGAGAGATTTTCATTGTCCCCTTATTCACAAATGGCACTGAGTCTACTTTAATGCTGTGTGCTATGCTACCAGTGTGGAGGGACAAACCCTTGTGATATTTGTCATCTGAGGGTTTTGTATTATCAAGGCAGTCAGTTTGTTATAAATAGTTGGTCCTATGTCAATTTAAGTTTGAAGTCAAGACATTTGTTTTATACATTTGTAGCAGAAATGTGATGTGCTGCCCTTAAGGTCTGCACTGATGTCAGTATTTAGTGTCTGCTGGGCACTGGGAGGAGAGCGGGAGGCAGCGCACCGTGCCTCTCAGTGGTTACTGCCCTCCCAGCCTTTGTGGTGCCCTGAAACCCAAAGGGGATAGGCAGCCGTGGCGCATCATAAGGTCTGTCTTGTGTCTTACAAGTCACCAGCAGAGCCAGGCGTTGTGGCACATGCCTATAATCCCAGCACTCGGGAGGCAGAGGCAGGTGAATCGCTGTGAGTTCAAGGCCAGTCTGGTCTACAAAGCGACTCCAGGACAGCCAAGGCTACACAGAGAAACCCTGTCTCGAAAAGCAAAAAACAAAAACAAAACAAACAAACAAAAAAACCAAGTCACCAGGAGAGTGCACACACGCTGCAACACTTCTTAACTCCAACTGCAAATGGTTCAGAGAACTGGCAGGAAGGCTGAGGACTGTAGTTCATCTAGAGAGTGGAGCTTGTTTCTAGACGTTTGTTAATGTAGACATGTGAATAAAGTTTCATTTTTCTAGTCACCTCTTTCTAGTTTGCCTCATGTGTAATGTGTCCTCCCAGCTTACTGTTTGGAGCCATAAGTTTAAATGCTTTATTTTTAGGGCCTCTTCATCAGCGGTATCATCGGGGACCGGCTGAATTTGCGATGGGTTCTGTCTTTTGGCATGTGCTCGTCTGCACTCGTGGTAAGAGGGAAGATTTTAGTGATCGGAGTTCTTCCTGGGCTTAGTAATTAAAGGGGCTGTACTAATCTCATGACCTGAGTTCAGTCCTCCAGTCCCGTGTGGATGGAGAGACAGGCGAGCTGCCCTGTGACCTGCACGCGTGCACCCTGGCATGTGTGTACCCCCCTCAGACTTGCGTGTCACAAACACAAACACACTAATAATGAATAAAATTCAAAAAGAAACAGTGACTTCTATTTTGATCAGGTGTTCCAGAACGTTACCTTTTAACCCTTCTCCACCTCCATCTAGAGTGGAGGAGTGAGCCTAGTCTTTGTGTCATCGTCCTGTGTGTCTTTGACCCGGGCAGATCTTTTTAAAGCAAGACTCTTGTCCTCTTTCCTTGAGTGACACAGTCTGAATAAACAGCATAGTGCTGAGCTCTCTGGAGCCTGGCCTCAGGCTGCCTGCCTTTGCCGTAGACACACGAACCACTTGCTGATTCCCTAACCTAGTCACTGTCTTCTACCCACTGCTTTTCTTCTCTTCCTCCTTGCCTCGGTTGGCCCTCAGGTCACAGTCAGGTGACACCCTCAGCTCTACACCTCTTTCTGAGTCAGTGGTTCTGACTCTTCCTACCCTGCTGAGGAAGGAGCCGTCTGTGGCCTTCCTGTGCTCTTGCTGCTCCCACTCCCATCGCCTGTGCTTATGTGTAGTCTTGTTTCCAGAGTCACACCACAGCCCCTGGCCTGGGACGGCCTGGGATAGCCTGGGACAGCCTGGGTTTGCCTCCTGTTCCTCCTGTTTCTGACTCAGACTCTGCAGTGTTTCATATTATGAATTTGCAAAGCAGATGTGCAGATCCCCTCCTCCTGGCGTGGCAGTGAGGGTCCTGTGTGTGACTGTGGAGGACCCATATCAGAGTTACGGTTACTGCTCACTACCAGTTAGTAAGGGGTTCCTACTCATAGACACAGCTCCTAGACTTCAGGTAGATTCTGATTTATTATAGTTTTTCCATGTATGCCATTTACATACAAAAAAACCCTTTTTTTTCTTAAAGTCTTAGAAATCAAAGCATTTACTGAGTGGTGGTGGTACACACCTTTAATCCCAGCCCTTGGGAGGCATAGATATGCAAATCTCTGCATTTGAGGCTGTCCTGGAACTCTCTTTGTAGACCAAGCTGGCCTCAAACTCACAGAAATCCACCTGCCTCTGCCTCCTGAAATACATGCTTTTGTATATATATATATACACACACACACATACATATATATATTATAAAGTATATATATAAACCCCTTGTGTAGTCTTGTTATCACAAACATAGCTGAGCGACTACCTCTCCCTCTTCCCCTAGCTGTTGACAACCACTGACCATTTTTCTGTCCTTGTCGTTTTGCTTATTCCAGAATTTACAACTGCGATGTGACAGTATTCTACCCATGCCAAGCCCTCACAAAATACACTTTGACTGTGAATAAAGTGTTCCTCTGAGCAAAATGTCTTGGGGGGAAAAAACAGGCCCATGGTAGAATCTACTGAGTAGCTCAGCAGATGACAGACAGGATTCACTTATGAGTGAACTTAATAGTTGCCATAGCAACAGCTGGGCTCACCTGGGACTGTCCTGATGCTCAGCATTGGTCCTGTTCTTATCAGACATGCACATGTGGGCTTGTGTGGTACTTCAGCCCTCTGGAGATTTCTGTTCCCAGAGGGAGCAGATGGAAGAAGTTGGGGTTCTTCTAGAGTGGAAGATGCAAGTTAGGGGGAGGGTGTGTGTGCGCGCACGCACGTGCGAGTGCAGGCTTGTACCTACAGAAGCCAGTGAAGGACGTTGTGGTTCCTGCTTTATCACTCCACCTTATTCTCTTGAGGCAGGGTCTCTCACTGAACTTTGCACTTGGCTGATTATCTCTCAAGCTCCAGCAATCTTTCTGTTTGTGTCCCACACAGTGCTGGGGTTATAGGGTACTCACTCAGGTTTTGACATGGGTGCTAGGGACTTGAACTTGGGTCTTCATGCTTTCATAGCAAGAATGCTTTCCCACTGAACCATCTCCCCATCCCATGAATGTAATTTTTGTGTATCCTGGAAGGCAGTTGGGTATATTGGAAGTGTCCGTGTGGATGTCACATGTCCCTTTTTCTTTCCTTCTCTCGAAGGTGTTTGTCTTTGGTACTCTTACGGAATGGCTGCACTTCTACAACAAGTGGTTCTACTGTGGCCTGTGGATTGTGAACGGCTTGCTACAGTCCACTGGCTGGCCCTGTGTGGTTGCTGTGATGGGCAACTGGTTTGGGAAAGCTGGGTATGCTGCCTCCTTCCTCTGTGTTAATGTTGGATCACTGAGTCTGGTCAAACTCTGTTAACTTGCTGCATTAGACCACACTTCATCTTCTCTGTCTTTTAGACTGAGCAGTTCTGGGATAGAAGGTCCATGGCAGAGCGTGTTGTGGACCTTAGTGATGGTCTATAGACACCCAGGGAGGCATCCTTAAGCTTTTCTCCATTAGAAACTGTAATAGTCCCACTGTGTGCTATCCATTATGTGTGTTCCTTTGAACGTAGTCTCTTTTGCCATGTTTTGAGACTTTGTGGTTACTTTATCATTACATTAACAATAAGGAAACTTAGTCCAAAAGTTATCCATGAAAGTTAGGGACATAGTGCAGTGATAGAGCAATTGTATAGCATGTAGAAGATACTGCTAGTTACCCACGTGACATCCCTAAGGTCACAAGCAAGGGCTCTATTTCAGATGCTGCCACACTTTGGGGCTTATATTGACCCCTAGCCATGGTAGTGTGGGCTGCAAGATGAAGGAAGGTACCTGCTGAGGGGTCCTCCGAGCCGTCCTGGAGGAAAACGTACTGAGTTCATAGGATGGAACATGAGTTGAGTGACCTAGACTTGCTTTGTGCTTTTTAACTGTTGGTGATGATCCTGTTTCAGAAGCCTTGGAGTTTAGTCACACTTCCTGTGTCAATGTGAATGCCCTGACAGGGCCGTGCTTGTCTCCATGTTTGCTCCTCTCCATGGGAGCAGAGGATGTGGCAGATGCTCCCCTTCCACAGTGCTGCTCAGCGCCCGCCCTGCCAGGTGCTCCACAGCTTCCATCTTTTCCAGTTTCACAACTGGGAGCTCCCTTGGTCATGAAAAATCTGTAATGCTGTGAAAGTTCACCTATATACTGTCTTGTGGAGTGATAAGTACATTCGAGAGTTCTCTGGCTATGTTTCAGTATGCTAGTGCCTTCTGTTTCACTCTGACCATAAGTTAGCGTGATTGTATTTAAAGGCATTTCCTTTTTATGTTTTGTTTTCTTAAAAAGACACTGGTGGAATTGGAGATTGCACGGAGCTTTGTGTACACTAGGCAAGTATTCTACCCCAGAATTTATCCCCCAGCTCTTTAAAAGTTTTTCTTTTCCCTCTCTCTCTTTCTTTTTCTGAAATTTGTTTTTCTTTTGAGGCAGAGTCTCACCATGTTGCCCTGACTAGTGTAGACCAGGCTAGCTTCAAACTCAAAGAGATTTATCTGTTCTGCCTCCCAAGTGTGTGTGCTTTCTACCCAGCTTAAAATTTCTGGTCTCTCAACGTAGCCCTGGCTGTCCTAGAACTCACTGTGTAGACCAGGTTGGCTTCAGATTCACAGAGATCCACCAGCCTCTGCCTCTGCCTCCTAAGCGCTGCGATTACAGGTGCAACCACATGTCTGGCAAGAAGGCTTTGTGCTTTCAGCACCAAGTTGTGTGCTGTTATTGATAGGACGCTAACTTAGTTTGCGGGGACTTGGGCTGTATAATGAACACTAATGCTCCAGGTATAGCCCAGCCTGGAAATCCTTCAACAAGGTAATGCTAGGGCTGGAGAGATGGCTCAGTGGTTAAGAGCACTGTATTCTCTTCCTGAGGTCCTGAGTTCAATTCCCAGCAACCACATGGTGGCTTACAACCATCTATAATCAGATCTGGTGCCCTCTTCTGGCCTGTAGGCACACAAGGGAGCAGAATACTGTATAAATAATAAATAAATCTTAAAAAAAAGCAAAAAACAAGGTAATGCCAGAAGGGAAAAAATGATAAAATTGTGAGTGCTGACTGAGAGTGGCTGGCTGTGTGCCTTGGCAGCCCAGCTGCCAGCAAGCAGTCCACAGTGGATGTGGAGAGTAGCTGCAGTGAGGGAAGTCAGGTGAGTATTCCTTTAGCCCCTGACTTCTTGGGGACCTTAACAGTTACACACAAAGGCCGTTGAGACTGAGTGCCAAAAATCACAATTTTCTTTCTTTCTTTTTTTTTTTTCTTTCTTTCTTTTTTTCTTTTTCCGAGACAAGGTTTCTCTGTGTAGCCTTGGCTGTCCTGGACTTGCTTTGTAGACCAGGCTGGCCTCAAACTCACAGAGATCCACCTGCCTCTGCCTCCCAAGTGCTGGGATTAAAGATATCCACCACCATGCCCAGTGAAAATCACAGTTTCCTTTTTTTTTTTTAATTTATTAATTTGTATATGAGTGCTCTATCTGCATGTACACCTGCAGGCCAGAAGAGGGCATCAGATCACATTATAGATGGTTATGAGCCACCATGTGGTTGCTGGGAATTGAACTCAAGACCCTTGGAAGATCAGGCGGTGCTCTTAACCACTGAGCCATCTCTCCATCCCAGAAAATCAGTTTTCATAGGCCAGATTCTTCTCAGTTGTTGCCTCAGTCCTGGCCCCTCCTTGACCCCATTCATGGGTTTTAGTATTCTTACAGGATTGGACCTTTTCATTCTTTTGTTTTTGTTTTGATGATGTTGTTGTTGTTTTGAGCGGGGTCTTGCCATGTAGCGTGCGTAGCTTGAACTTCCTGCTCTCCTGCCCTAGCCTTCCAGGTTCGTGGATTAGAAGCATAAGCCACCATACCTGGCTTCTTTTCTTTAATTCTTTTTCTTTAACTGCCCTACAAGGAGCTCAGGACTTCGCTATTGCTATGGAAGTACTCTGCCTCTGAGCTCAATATCCAACTCTAAATGAAAATCTAATATTATTAAACCTTAGGAGAATCTGGTGTATTTTTCAGATTTTAAATAAAAAATTTTTCTCTCTCTCTCTCTTTTTTTTTTTTTTTTTTTTTTTTTTTTGTAATGCACAGCTTTACTGTTTCACCCATTTTTTTTTTCATTTTGGTTCATAGAATCTCTCTGACATGCTGTCTGATTTTTCCATTGTTCTCCCCAGCCGAGGAGTTGTCTTTGGCCTCTGGAGCGCCTGTGCTTCCGTGGGCAATATTTTGGGAGCGTTCCTGGCCTCATCTGTTCTGCAGTACGGTTATGAGGTGGGTATTTCTCTCCCAGTTTGTGTGTGTGTGTGTGTGTGTGTGTGTGTGTGTGCGCACTTGTTCTTGATGTTTAGCTTTTCCCACATGCTAAGAGTGTGCGTGCACCACCATGCCTGGCAAGAGGCTCTGTGCTTTGGGGGCCACAGCCTGTGATGTGTTGATAGAAGGAAGCTGACTTGGTTTGCAGGGGCCTTGGGCTGTGTAGTGAACACCAATACTCCAGTTATGGCCCAGAATGCAAGAAGGGAAAAGATGATTAAAAAAAAAAGAAACCCCGAGGGTACTGAGCGAGAGTGGGTGTGGGCAGCCAGCTGCCAGTGGTCCATTGTGGGTGTAGGAAAGCTTCGGAAGGGACCATCCGTCTCCAGGGCACACTGCCCACTAAGGGTCAGTCCATGCCGATGGGAGGAAACCTTTGGGGTAGGACATACTCAGTCTGCTGAGCATTTGGCAGGGCCTGAACAGGATGGAGTCGTGGGTTCCCAGCTGGCTCAAAGTTAAGTAAGCCTGTGCTTGTAGGAAGAGGGCTAAGGACAGAGGACTTTCTTTCTGACCTGGATTCGTGAGGCATCATATAGCCAAGAAAGCCCTAGGCATCCATCCCAGGATCCCTAGGAGTTGGAGTGATGCTAGAAGAGAAACTCTCCTAGAAAACAGTCCCTAGAGCCAGCGGGACAGGAAGCTGGGGGTATCCGCTGTACTCTGTGCTGAGTGTCTGGAGAGCTGAGTGGTCTTTGTTCTGCCTTCCAACATGTCTGTGTGGGTGAAGAAAAAGAAGCGTACAGATTATCTGCAAGTCATGGAAGGTACATTTTGAATATAATTTGTTTTTTTTTTTAACCAGAAAATTATTTTTTATAGACAAATAACTAAGTAAATACGGGAGCAACAGAGAGATTGTGCTTTACTGGCTAGGTAAAATCCAGGTTGGTAACCTGTTGTGTTCTTGAGGTTGTTGGCAATGTCTGTCAAGTTACAGCTACTCTGTCCTGCCTCCAGGAAGTAGAGGCACCTGTTACCTGCAGTTATCACAACATAGTTGTAACAGCCAAAGATGGCTGGTAAAGGTCAGCTGGCAGGGAGGGGTAGAGCTCTGAGGCACCTGTTGGAAGAGTCCAGGAAGCTGGGAAGTAGAATTGGAAGCTCGGAACTGAAAGAGAGGAAGACACTGGGAAGGTCTCACAGACAGCAAGCAGGCCAAGCTCTGCGCCCGAGACGCTGTCTCGAGACAGGAAGAATGAAGGTGGTTTATTCGCTCGCACATTTCCTAACGGTCCTTGGAGAACTGAAACTGGACAGCAGAGTCTACATGTTTGGACAATTAAGAGTTGGATGGGGTGGGGAAATAGGATTTACTCCACATCTTAATGCTTATTTTCTTAAGCAGAATGCTAGTCAGAAACCTAAATAACTAAACCTAGGCTACTCTTTCAGAGGGTAGGTGTTTTGGCCTAGGTAGAAGTAGTCTGTCGTCTATCACAATCACGCTTTTTCACACCTGGGTTATACTGATAGGTGCAAGTGTGAATTTCATTCCCTCCTGTGCTGCTCCGGCATCTGGACTCTGGAATATTGCCTTAACTTTGTCATTCACTCGTTTAAAAGTTCTGACTCATTGCCCATATCAATAAGTCAACTGTACAGCCTGGCCATTGAGTCTTTCTTCCTGACATCTGTCCTCTGTGGCAGTTTTCTTCCCTGAAGTCCTGGGCAGAAACTCCCTCGCCCCCCCCCCCCCACCCCCCAGCATGCAGTGCGAGTCCCATCTCACCCGCAGCCTGTCAGCACCTCTGCTGCTGTGCCCTGGAAGATGAGTCCCCTACACGTCATCTAGCTGTGTCAGCCTCTTTCTACTGATCGCTACCTTCTGAACCCCGGGCTGCCTTTTCATGTTTTGGGTATTGTTTGATCCCCTGAACTGGATTTAATGTCTCCAAGGGCAGATGCTTTGTAGGACTTTGGATAGATTTGAGGGGCTAATCCTGATTTTTTTTTCCAACCTTAATAGTGCGACTCAGTATCCAGGTGACCCTCTGTGAGCCCTGCCATGTCCTTAAGAAAATGCAATGGGAAGTCACATGTAGGACACTTGGCACAGTGCCTAGCCTGGAAGCCCTGGGAACTGAAATCCTCCCACTCCCCTGTTTTTCCTGACCCTCCCCTCCCCTCCCCTCCCCTCGTGTGTGTATAATGACCATATCTGTGATGACCACCTGTGTAAGAGCCACCTCTCCTCTCCTCCAGTATGCCTTTCTGGTGACCGCGTCTGTGCAGTTTGCTGGTGGGATCGTCATCTTCTTTGGACTACTAGTGTCACCAGAAGAAATTGGTGAGGCGAACCTATCTCTTCTATTTGTAATATCTTTTAAAAATATATTTATTTACTTGTTATTATGTGTACAGTGTTCTGCCTGCATGTACACCTGCATATCAGAAGAGGGCATCAGATCACTTTTTAAAAAGATTTATTTATTATTTATACAGTATTCTTCCCGCATGTGCACAAGAAGGAACCAGATAGCATTATAGATGGTGGTGAGCTACCGTGCGGTTGTTGGGAATTGAACTCAGGACCTCTGGAGGAGCAGACAGTGCTCTTAACAACTGAGTCATCTCTCCAGCCCCTATTCATAATATCTTATTGTTAGGGGCCAAGGGAGGTCCAGGGACAGGAAATGGAATTTCTCCAAGGAATTAAAGAAGCAGTTTTCCCTGTCCATACTGTCCCTTACAGCCACATCTAATACCACTGCAGGTGTTTGAGGGGAGTGTGGCTCCCCTTCTCTGAGTGCAGGAAGAGCTGAACATTTATAGATTTATGGAATCCAGACACTGGCTAAGAATGTAATATTTTAGCCAGAGTAGTGGTACACACCGTTAGTCCCAGCACGCAGGGAGGTAGAGGCAGGCAGATCGATGTGAGTTCAAGGCCAGCCTGGTCTACAAAGCAAGTCCAGCACAGCCAAGGCTACATAGAGAAACCTGTCTCAACAAAACAAGTAACATTTTGGGACTGGACTCTTTTCCTTTATAAAAATGATTGAGTTTGGCATTTTCTCGTGGTTAAATATAGAGTGTACAAGTGAAGCCACAAGCAGAGAGGTGTGCAGCTCTTCCGTGAGCGAACAGGGTCTGTAGCCTCACTTGGCTTTAATTGTCCTGGTCTCTGAACCTTAGTTGAGTCTTCTACAAATTGGAAATAAAAACAGTGTCAACTCTGTAAGTGGAGATGTGTGCTAATCCTGGTACAAGGTGGGCCACAGGCCAGTGCGCTGTAAATGGCTACTGTCATTGCTGTCCTAGGTCTTCCAAGTATTGAGGCAGAAGAAAGCTCCGAAGAAGATTCACACAGGCCACTTATTAGCGGCGCTGAAAATGAAGATGACTATGAGCCTAATTATTCAATCCAGGAGGACGGGGCTGCCACCCAAGTGAAGGCAATAAGCTTCCATCAGGCTTGCTGCCTTCCTGGAGTCATCCCGGTAAGGACTTCTCTGCTCCTCCCACAGCTGGCATCGAGCCCCAGTAGTACTCTGCTGGGGGTTGTACTGCTATCATTTTACTCATACATTTTGAGATGGTTGTGTAGCATCCCTCAGCTTCCCTGATAGCCATGAAAAGCCAGACACTAGATATTTTCACCTTTTGGGGAAACCAAACAATCTCAGCCTTAGCCACCTAACCGTGTGGTACATAGAAGCTGCTGACCGCATGGGTCAGATGGGCGTGGCCAGATGTAGACCACAAACCTGCTGTCCCTGATCCAGCATGCAGCCATGAAGGCAAATATAGCAGTTTTTTTAAAATGAAGACTTATTTATTTATTTATTATGTATACAGCAGTCTGCCTGCAGGTGTGCCCACAGGCCAGAAGAGGACACAAGATCTCATTATAGATGGTCTTGAGCCACCATGTGGTTTCTGGGAATTGAACTCAGGACCTCTGGAAGAGCAGCCAGTGCTCTTAACATTTGAGCCATCTCTTCAGCCCAACCCTGAGTTTTTAAATTTTTTTTTTTAATTGGGACAGTTTAAATATGTATTGAGTTTGTCGGATTTTTGTGGACCAAGAGGGGTTTTGAGTGGCTCATTATCCGCCTTGTGTTAATTCTGGTTGTTCTGGGGGAGTTGCCCTGTCTAGGGTAGAATAGCCTTTCTTGGTAAGGCATGGCGGTGTTTTCGCCTTTGCAGTCAGGAAAACCTCTGTGTGAGCCAAACCCCTATAATGCAGTCTGTCTTGATGTGTTGAGTGCCTAGGCACCGGCTGGAAGAGGCCTAGGCTGTGCTTACAGCTTACCCACTAACTTTCTGTGGGATCTGACTAAGTCTCCCAGCCCATCCCTGTGTCCTGCCTGGGTCTAAACACTGGCTCATTGTGTGGTTGACAAAGCATTTGCTTTTGTTACCTTGTTTTTATGATGTGAGTCTGTAGGCCATCCTATTCTGTCCTTCCCAGCTCTCTTCTGTCCTGGGCCTCTCTGCTAAAAAACTAGCCTTTCCAACGGATAGGCAAATGCCAGCCAGATGTCAGTGTTACACACTGTAATTCTTGAATTCAAAGACAGTGACTAGTGTTAGGGAAACTGGTTCTTTTAGGCCTGTTCTTGGGAAGAAACTGTCTTTTAGTTATTAAAATACTCTCCTGGCAGTTGTTTTGGGTGCGAAGGAACTTCCGTTTGTTGTGGCCAAACAAGAAACTCATTTGCTGGTTCCTTTGTACTTCCGAAGCCATTGTTCTCTGGCACGGGCAGGGTGGAGGGGCAATCTAGTTAGCCCCCTGCCTTTGTGTTTGCAGCAGGCTGTCTGGGCAGAGAGCTCTGGAGGCTGGGATTCCGCTCTCTGTGGGGAGGCTGCTGCCCTGCCTGCCAGGGAAGCTCTTTTCAAACAAGTGGCACCTGGGGGATAACTGGCACTTGGGGCCAGGAGTACTAACCAGATACCCTTTGAAGTCAGCACCCTGCGTCTGCCTTCCCTTTGATGCTGATAGTCAGGGCTTCCTGGTAATAATGTGCTGAATACAGGAGCCTCTGCCATCACACTTCAGGCAGCTCTCTTTCAGAAAAGAGCCAGGAGGCCAGTGATGACTGTAGCTCTTCCTTTCAGCCCACCAGAGATGCTCTTTGTGGGATGTAGAGCTTTTGGAGGCTCTAGGACAAAGGTGGTCCCCAAGTGGATATCTTTCAGTCTGTGGTTGAGTCACATTATTCTCCTTCCATAGTGTACAGAGTTAACTTTGTAGGAAGAGAACCTAGAAAGCCTGGTCGCTTGCAGTGTGAGCCGATGTTCCCTGTGTCTGGTGCCGGTTGGCAGCACGGATACATACCGTGGACTTTTGTCTGAGTAAAGAAGTGTGGGTGCAGTGTGCACTGCTTTCTGGCTTTCAAACACTGGCTTGCTTTTACCAGAGAAGTGACAGGAGAAGGAACTGGGGCTAGTTAAGACGAAGCTGTGCAGTGTTTTATTTTTAGAAACCAATGGGAGTAAAGAAAAGAGGGCTCCTGGGCCCAGTCAGGGAAGGCGCCACCCTGTGCCGGTTGCTGCCTGTTGACAGCTGTGTCCTTGCAGTACTCGCTGGCCTACGCCTGCCTGAAGCTGGTGAACTACTCCTTCTTCTTCTGGTTGCCTTTTTATCTGAGTAACAACTTCCGGTGGAAGGAAGCCGAAGCTGACAAGCTGTCCGTTTGGTACGACGTCGGAGGCATCGTAGGTACGCACGTGTGCATCTGCTTCTGCGGAGCTCATCGCCTGCCGTCTTCCACAGGAAATCTTGCTTCATTTGAAGTTTTATTGCTTGTTCCACAGCCGTCTTTCTCAACCTGTCCTACCAGTAAACATGCAAACTTCTGTGAGAACAAAAAGTCCATAGAAAGGAAGAGCAGCCCAAGACAGGGCTGTGATTTACAGGGCTGCCTTTTCTTAGGCGTCGGTTGATGGATCAGTTCTTTTGTGTCGGGAACACTTGGGAATCTCTTTAAATGCAGCCCCTTTGTCTGCTTTCAGGGGTGGCTTGGCTTTGAAGCTGATTTTGTGAGAGATTCAAGATGGAGTGGGGACGTGTTCATTCAGACTTCCTCCCACTGCCCCACTGTCCCCAGCCGGGGAGCAAGCATAGCAGCACCTTAGTGTATAGATTGTCAGACAGTGGGGGAGGGGCACAGCAACAACACAGGACACGGTGGACAGCAAGGGTTTTCCTTGTCTGTCTTGTGTGTGTGCTGGGGACTGAGCCCTGGGCTACCACGTGTACTATAACCCTAGGTCTATAACAGATTTTTAACTGGCTTTGTGTCACAGCCAGAAATGCAAACGAGGAAGTAATAAACCTTCAAATAAGACTAACAGCTGACACACTATGGCTCCTTTTAAAAAATAATAAGAAATAAGATAATAAGAGACCAAAGTGCCAGGCAACAGATATAATATTAGATGAGGAGTTTGTTAAATGAGCATGGGGTGGAGAAGGAAAAGGGGGAGGGGTGCCCCAGAGAGAGAGAGAGACAGAGAAAGAGGTAAGAGAGAGGAAGGGAGTAAGGGGGTAAGCAATGACATCACAGGTAGGCAGTGACATCACAGGTAGGCGGACTGAAGCAGAACCCTAACAGCCCCACCGTAGCGTCTCTGTCTCTGCAGTGTTTGCTTGCAGAGTTACATACAGTAGGATCACGTTACCCTGAGCACATGAGCTGCATAGTAGGTCCTTCCTTAGGTGGCACGCTGCTATTATATTTGACCTTGACTATTGGTAGTCTTAAAGTCCAGAGCTAAAGCTCATGTAGACACCCTGAGACCTGACCTCACTTCTGTGTTCTCCACAATTTAAGGCACCTGCAGTAGCCTCCAGGGAGCTGGGCGTGCTGGGTCACTTGGTTGAACATTCATCATGCTTTAAATTCAAATGAAGAAAAGAATTATTTCACTCATTTGGTAGGGAAAACAGTAAATACGAATATCAATGGTTTCAGGTAGTTTCCTTTGTTCTTTCTTTAATGCTTGATTTGTGGTGTCCTGTGCATGGGCCAGCACTGTGTGAGAAGACTTGGGAGAGTCAGCTGTGTCTTTGGCCCCTGAGGAGCCTGCCTGCTTTCCGCTGATGGGCTCTTGTGCTTGCAGGTGGGACTCTGCAAGGCTTCATCTCCGACGTGCTGCAGAAGAGAGCCCCCGTGCTGGCCCTTAGCCTGTTCCTGGCCATCGGGTCCCTTGTTGGCTATAGCCGTGAGTATTTGCAATTGCATCTGTGAAGGTAGGCACTTGCTCAGAGTCAGTGGTCAGCCATGGAGAGGTCTGTGATTAGCTCTGAGTGCCGGGGAACTGTCATCACATGGTTTTATTTGTGTGGGGAGGAAACTGGAGTCTCTCCTCCTTTGTGGGTCTGTTTAAAAGCTTGCTTGGGAGTGTATTGCTTTGTTTGAGGGGCGGCTCCAGAGGGACAGCATTAGAGCCAATAAAACCATAAAAGGGGGCAAGGTTTCAAAAGCAGGGAAGATGGGAATTAGTAGGCCTTGGTGTGTGTGTGTGTGGTGTGTGTGTGTGTGTGTGTGTGTGTGTGTGTGTGTTTTCTAAAGATGGTAGAGTCTTTCTATGGCTTTCAGAAATCTCATTAGCCTGAGCAGCAGCCAGAGACAGGACAAAAGCTGGAAGGGGCGGTGTGAGTTGTCTGCCTTTGTTGTCTGTGGAGGGTTTGTGCTGTGTGGCGGCTGCAGCCACTGTGCAGTGTTGATGGAGGCACATGCAACTCCTTCACAAGTCACTGGTGTGTCTTCTCTCACAGGTTCTCCAAACAATAAGTCCATCAATGCACTCCTGATGACCATTACAGGTACGGTAGACCATTGTGTTGGCTGTGCTGTTCCTCTGGGAGTTCAGAGAAAGCTGTTTCCCACAAGAGGACTGACACTAAGCCTTCCTTCCCTACATAGACCTCAAGTGACAGGAAGATAGACGCTTCCTTTGCCAGATTCTCCCCTCTGTTAGTGGGTGACAGAAGCTGTCCCTGTGGAGAGAGAACCTAAAAATTCAGGTCGTGGCCTCAGATCTGGATATATGACTTCAGAAAGTAACTTAGGTGTCACCTTGTGATCCCGTCTACCAGCTTACGGACATACAGAACAGCTAGCTTTGTCTTTTGTACTGAACTGGGTTGGTACTTTCCTGAGCACTAGATAAAATAGTTGAATACAGTTAAGGGACATGTTACATATTTTTTAAAAATACTATTTTTTTTTTTTTTTTTTAAACACTGGGTTTTTCTGTGTAGCCTTGGCTATCTTGGACTTGTTTTATAGACCAGGCTGTCCTCAAACTCAGAGTGATCCACCTGCCTCAGCCTCCCTGAGTACTGAGATTACTGGCGAGTGCTACCACGCCTGGCTATAAAGTTATTTTTTAATTTAGCAAGATGTGTGGCTCTGGTTCCAGTAGCATGGCCCAGTTTACCAGAGAGACCTGAGGGCGGCCTTATGAGAGCAGAGGCAGATAGTATCCCTGTCCACCTCTCTCTTTCCAATGTGTTGGCTGACTTGGGTGGATTGATGCTTGGAGGATGGAGTTCTGCTGTGGAAGAGCCTGACAAGCTGCTGTCACATGGCTGTAGCGTGAGGAAGGCCCGCAGGTGCTGCAGCTACACCAGAGTGTCACCTCACCCAAGATGGGATTTTAGAAAAGTAGATACCAGTTAATTTAAACATCTGGAAGTGCGTCCTTTATTTTCTGTTTCTCCCCAACATGCTGATTAAGGCATTGGGACGGTATTTTGTCCTATCTGGTCAATGGCTAGAGATGTGGATCATATTTTAACACGAACCTGTTCTCTTTATGGCTTCAGGGTTTTTTATTGGTGGACCGTCCAATATGATCAGTTCAGCCATTTCTGCAGACTTGGGTCGCCAAGAGCTGATCCAAGGGAGCAGCGAGGCTCTGGCAACAGTCACAGGAATCGTGGATGGGACTGGGAGTATTGGTGCTGCTGTGGGTCAGGTGAGAACAGCATGTGTTGCTGGGTCCCACAGTAGGTGGCGCTCTTGTGCTGTGAACTGTTGTATGGAAAGTCCTAGGTTTTCAGCCTTTTAGAGGTGGGACCTAATATGGACAGCATCTCTCATGGCCATAGATTGTGTAACTAAGTGAGTGCAGTCTGTTTTCTCCATGTCTAGATATGTATGGCTGGTCCCAGAGGGTGGCTGTAGGTGGTGTTGTAGCAAAGTCATCTGGGATGCAGAACACTCCAGGTCTACAGACTTGCTGAGATGGAACCTGTTGACCTGTATATTCCCAGGTGGATGTTGGAGAGCATCTAGGCTAAGAGTGCCCTACCGTAGTACAGAATGATTTAAGTCTGCTGGTTTGCTTGGTTAGTGGGGTGAGTCACTGACAGCTAACCCTGTGGCCCGCGAGGGAACAAGCGGCGAAGAACTGTAGCCATCCTGATGTTGTCCATCCATGTAGTGGATTCAGATCAGTATCCGCTCACTGTGGAAATGCAGGCTCTGTGAGGGCAGTGTCGTGCCTCAGTTCCCCTGCAGCCTTCCCTGCTCCTGACACACAGGAGACATTCTGGCTTCAAAGCCCTGTACAATAAATGGTTGAGACACTTAGGATAGAAACATAAAACAGTCTATATTTACCAAGGGTAGGAGAATTACCTCCGCATGCTCTGGGGTCGGAGTCAAGCAGGCCACTGTCACACATTCATGTCTGAGGGGACGGGGAACAATCATGTCATTTTATACATTTATGTATTTGTATGTATGTTGCACATGTATGGAAGTCAAGACAACCTGCCAGAATCTGTTCGGGTCCCGGATTTGAGCTCAGGATATCAGGCTTGGTGACAAGGCCCTATCATATTGAGTATTTTAAATTATTCCTCCCTAACACTTTCTAAGTTAATTAGGTGGATAAATTGTAATTGACATTTATTTTAAATTTTCTCTTTTCCTTTCTGAGGACAGTTTCTTACATAGGCCAGGCTGGCCTTGAGTTTACTGTGTAGACCAGCATGACCTTGAGCTCCTCATCCACCTCTCAAGGGCTGGGAGTGTAGGCTTGCATTGCCCTGCCTGGCTAGTTTAAGATTTATTTATTTATTATGTATACAGTGTTCTGCCTGCATGCCAGAAGAGGGCACCAGATCTCACTGTAGATGGTTGTGAGCCACCATGTGGTTGCTGGGAATTGAACTCAGGACCTTTGGAAAAGCAGACAGTGCTCTTAACCTCTGAGCCATCTCTCCAGCCCCCTGCTTGCAGTTTCATTCCTCCATGTCTCACCTGTCACTGTTCAGATCCCAACAGTGAATGTGGGTCACTGTGAGTCTGACCTCCAGTCCGGCAAGTAGGTCAAGAGGCAATCCTTCTCTTGGGGATTTTTGCTTTGTTTTCCAGATGGCCATGGCTATCCTGGAACGCAGAGATTTTTAGACCAGGCTGGCCTTGAACTCAGGTTAGGGTTCCGTTTAGGCTTAGGGTTAGGGTAGAGATCTGCCTTCCTCTGCCACCCGAGTACTGCGTTGAAAAGTGTGTGCCACCATACCCAGCCTCTTGGGGATTTCTGAATGATATTCCGTTGTCTAAGGATTTACCTCACAAGCTGTGTGACTGAGGTTAAAATCCCACCAGCCTTGCGTTTAGCCTTTGCCTGACTCCTCAAGTGACAGTGTTGCCTCTTCCTTCCTCTGACTTTTAGAGAGTTTGTTGTTTTCCCTCCTGGTAGCCATAGCAGTTGGCTCACCCCTCCTGAGGAACACCTATGACACATGATGGTCAACATGCCAGTCTGGATCTCTGTCCTCTACCGGGCGTTGCACTCCTTAAAAACAAAGCTGTTCCAAACTGAGCATGGCCGGGAGGTGGTGGCGGCGCATGCCGTTAGTCCCAGCACTAGGGAGGCAGAGGCTGGAGAGTCTCTTGAGTTTGAGGTCTACAGGGTGAGTTCCAGGATGGCCAGGACTACACAGAGAAACCCTGTCTTGAACAAAACCAAAAAACAAAACACACTGAGCAACGTGGTGTACACCTGTAACCCCAACCCTCAAGAAGCCACAGAATTGCTTTGAGTTACAGGAAAAAAAAAAAAAGGCCCAACAGTGGTGGGGCACGCCTTTAATCCCAGCACTTGGGAGGCAGAGGCAGGCGGATCGCTGTGAGTTTGGGGCCAGCCTGGTCTACAAAGCGAGTCCAGGACAGCCAAGATTATACAGAGAGACCCTGTCACAAAACAAAAACAAAAACAACAGTAAAAGAAAGTAGTGAGGGCTTGAAAGATGGACTTCTTTTGGAGTTGTCATAACAAATGCCATTAATAATCGGCTGCATAAACTCAGATACACTAAAAACTCTTGTGCTTTGCCTTTGTATTGGGTAAACCTTAGTATTCTACACATTGCACGTTGACAAACTGTTTCTTAAAGGTAGAGTATTAGAACTGTGGTGAGATGGCTCAGGGGAAACGGAAAAGATACTTGCCAACAATCCTGACCGCCTGAGTCGATCCCTAGCAACCACAGGGCAGGGTGAGAGGACCGACCTCCACAGGCTGTCCTTTGACTTCCACATGTACCGTAGTGTGTGTGCAAGCACACGTATACACACATGGGTAAGAAGAGTGTTGTTAGCCGGGTGGTGATGGTGCATGCCTTTAGTCCCAGCACTCAGCCTGATATCTGAGTTTGAGCCCATCCTGGTCTACAGAGTGAGTTCCAGGTCAGCTGAGGCTAGACAGAGAAACCCTAGACAGAAAAACAAGCAAACAACCAAAAATGTTATTGTGGTTTTCTTAACAGTTGAAGGAAAGATAAATAAATATTTATTTATTTATTTATTTTTTGGTTTTTCGAGACAGGGTCTCTCTGTGTAGCCTTGGCTGTCCTGGACTCACTTTGTAGACCAGACTAGCCTCGAACTCACAGCAATCCACCTGCCTCTGCCTTCCAAGTGCTGGGATTAAAGGCGTGCGCCACCACCGCCCGGCAAATATTTTTTTAAAGGTAGAGTTACAGTTACAGTTTGGAAGGCTACTGTGCTCCTGTTGTCTAATGGGTGACTTGTACTTTTTGTGTGTAGGGGAGCTTGCTCTGCTGGCCAGGCTGCCTTGAGCTCAGTCTTCCTGCCTTATTCTCACAGGTGCCTCCCTTACCGGCACGCCACTACACCCAGCTGGACTTCTGATTTCTCTGTTTATCTGACAGGACCTAGGCCAGGTCACCAAAGCGCTTTGCTTTAGTTTTTCCCAGCACACATTCCAATGATGATGTGGTCAAAGAACATGGCTTCCCTCATCTGTGGTCAGGTGATTTTCAACACTGTTCAGCAGGGGAAAGTCACCTCTTCAGCACTCTGCAGAAATTGACTCAAAACAGACCAAAGATCTAACTTAAAGAGCTAAAATTATGAAATTCTTAGAAGAAAACATAGGAACAAGTTTTGATAAAAATGGCTAACATAACTAATGCATGGGAAGATTCTCAATGGCCTTAGAGAAATACACATCAGAACCACACTGAGGTCTGACTTCATTCCTAGCAAGAATGTCTATAATTTTAAAAAAGCTGGAAATAGGGGCTGGAGAGACAGATGCTCAGTAGATAAGAGCACTGGCTAGTCTTCCAGGGGACCCAGGTTCAGTTCCCAGCACCTACATGATGGCTTGCAACTGGCTGTAACTCCACTTCTAGAGACTCCAGTGCTCTGTTCTGGCCTCCGTGGAACCAGGCACTCATGTGGTCCACATTTGTGTGTCCAGGCAGAATCAGAGCCCACATTGCTGCTGGTGTTTATTGCAGTATTATTCATAGTAGATAAAGTGTAGAAGCAGATATTCAGCAGATGAATGGGTTTTTAAAAAACATGTAGTGTATGCAGTCAGTGAAATTCTATTCATCCATGAAAAGGAATGAAGTGCCGATGCATGCTTAGTGTATGGTTGAACCTTGAAAATTTGGTAAATGAATAACTAGTGAGCCAGACAGAAAAAAGCAAAAAATATCTACATGAAATATCTGCAGTAGGCAAATTCACAGCTCCAGAAAGTAAATTAGAAGTTAAGTCAGGTATAATCTCAGCACTTGGAAGACTTGGGCTCTTGCCACAAGTTCAGGACTGTCCTAGACTATATAGTGAGTTCAAGACCAGCTTAGACAGGTGGACCGCTGTAAGTTTGAGGCCAGCCTGGTGTACAAAGTGAGTCCAGGACAGCCAGCCACAGCTACACAGGCACACCCCTATCTTGAAAAAAAAAAAAAAGGCCATCCTAGGCTATGAGACCCTGACTTTAGGGTTGTGGGTGCCATGGGTTATAGAGCTTTTGTGTAGTTGTGTATCATTGTGAATGCAATTGATCCTGGTGGTCTGTGAGTTTAAACATGGTTAAAATGGGCCCTGGATGGGGCTGGAGAGATGGCTTAGAGGTTAAGAGCACTGGCCGTTCTTCTAGAGGTCCTGAGTTCAGTTCCCAGCAACCACATGGTGGCTCACAACCATCTATAATGAGATCTGGTGCCCTATTCTGACGTGCATGTGTACAGGCAGAACACTGGATACGTAATAAGTAAAAACAACATAAAAGGGGGTGTGTGGCCGCTGGAGTGATGGCCCAGGGGTGAAGAGCAACTGAATTGGGATTCCAGCCTTCATGTGATAAGCTTTGAGTCCCAGGCTTACCTGTAACCCCAACTCTGAGGGAGGCATAGATAGGAGCACTACTGGGACTTGGTGACAGCCAGCCTAGCTGAGAAAATATGATCCCTATGTCCAGGGGACCTCAAAGGAATAGCCAGTGTGATGGGCATCTGCTGTCCTCTTCCAGCTTTTATGCTTGGACACAAGCTCACACACCTGCACATAAACATGCACGCACACGCGTGTGTGCGCACACACACATACACACAAAACGTTAAAAAAAAAAAACCATAAAATGGCAATTTTTATATTAGTCCTGTAATGGGTGGGTGGAGTGCTGGGTTAAAAGCTCTTAGCTTCTTTTTAGTAATTGAGAGTAAAGGGAAAGAGCTATGTTTTGGGACATTGGTAACACAGTCACCCTGTGAACAGATAGTGTAGTTGACGGGGAGCAGGGCATTTGAGGTGACTATGTCAGCTTCCAGGCTCATCGGCCTACATTTAAGACTGTGGCTCGGAAACACTGAAAATGGAAAAAAGGAGAGGAAAAGAAAAGTGAGCTGCAGGATGAGACAGCTCATTTCTGAAAGCTGTAGGGTGAAGGTGTGAACAGCAGGGCCAGAGGACTCCTCCAAAGAGAAAGCGAGTAAGAACAGAGCTTCTAGCACACAGCTTCTCCCCACGTGTTGTACAGCGGGAGCCAGGAATAAAATGCAAATGGAGCTGGGGTGGTGGACCAGGCCTGAGGTCACTATCAGCACTCTCTGACTGACAGGAGCGTGAGATCCAGGACAGCCTGGGTATGTTTGACCCTCTCTCACACTCGTGTGGAGAACTTTATAAAGGACAAGTTGTTACTCAAAGATCAGCTCCTGCCTTTCCAAAGTAGTCCTGTCTAATCTCCTTTTAAGCTACTTTAGCTGGTTTGCTTATATTTTACATGTGTGTGCATCACTCGATGTCTGCTGCCTGCAGAGGCCGGAAGAGGGCGTGGGTTGCCCCTGAGCTGGGCTGGCAGCTGGTTATGAGTAAGAGCAGCTGGCGCTTTAACCCTTTAACCGCTGGCCCATCTCTGCTAGCCCCTGGTGGTGAGGGGCGGTGTTTTGTTTTTTTGAGACAGGGTCTCATGAAGCCCAGGCTGGCCTCAACGGCTGTGAAGTAGGGGATGACCTTAAACTTTTCATCTACCTTCCAAGTGCTGGGTCTTAGGTATGCACGCCATGGTCGCCTCACGCGGCCTTGGGGATTGAGCCCGGGCCTTGTGAGTGTAAACTAAATACTCTATCAACAGCCATGTCCCCAACCCTCGTTTTGTTAATTTATAAAGAATTGTATCATATATTTTTTTCTCTTTTTTTAGTATCTGGTGTCTTTGATCCAGGACAACCTAGGATGGATGTGGGTTTTCTACTTTTTCATTCTTATGGTACGTATGGGCTTCTTTTTCTTTATCCATTTTTCTTATTTAATTTAGAACATTTGCTTTCATCACTACAAAATTGCTGATTGCGTTTAAAGACTTATAGTGTGAAAGTAATATTTGATTTGGCTGAGAAGACTTCTTTCCCTCCCTACGTGCCGAGGGCCCTGAGTGTGCCTGTCCGCACCTGAGGCTAACTAGTGCTGCCACTTACAGTTGGAGAGAAGCAAGAGGCTCCCTCACGTGGCGCCAGCCACTAATCAGTGCACTCCTTTGGGCTGCTGGCTGGCTGCTAAGCAGGACTGGAGGATTCTGAAGCAATTCAACAGTGCCACAGAGAAGCGGGGCTCTAATTAGCATCTGGGCACGTGCAGAAGTGCTGACTGACTCTGCAGGGGAATGTGTTCAGCTATAGATTCTTGCCTGAGATCTCCGGCTTTATAAGAAAGAGTGAGGCCCCTGCTTTCTGTTGAGAAGGCACGTGACATTTTCTGTTGTATTGTTGGTGGGCACTGCTCATGCCAAGGTGACTTGAGCTCACCTACGGGTGACTTTGCCCTCGAAACTAGGCATCCTAATTGCCGGCCATCACCTAAGTCTGAGCAGCCAACCTGTTTGAAGGAGGCCCAGGGTCGGTCACCATGAGCAAGTCTCTAGCTTCCAATGACTCAGATTCTGTGACACACACCTGTAATGCCACTTAGGAGACAGAGGCAGGAGGATTGTGAGCTCAGGGCCAGCCTGAAAGACCTTGTCTTTAACAGCAACAAAAAAAAGTCCAGTTGCTTCCAAGATTCATTTGTGGGCTGGGGGGTGGGGGAGGGGGAGGTGCAGCATGTCTGAGGCCCAGAGTTCCGTCCTCAGCTTTGCAAAACAAACAAAAAAGGAGATGGCTCAGGAAAAGCCTGAGCTACACAAGCCTGATGGCCCAAGTTTGATACCCAGAACCTCGAAAAGCAATGTGGTGGCCCATACCTATGATCCCAGAACTCCTACTGCAGGAAGGCAGAAACAGGAAAATCCCCCAGAAGCCTGCAGGCCAGCTAACCTGTAGCAACAACGCAGCAGCAGAAATGAGAGACCCTGCCTCAGCATGGTAGAAGGCCAGAGCCAGCTTCCCCAAGTTGTCGTCTGACCTCGTGTGTGCAGTGGCACCTGTGCACACACATTTGCGCATGTGCACCTTCACACGTATATGCACTTGTGCTCTTCCTCCCCCTACACACACACGCACCCACACACAGTGAATACATTACATAAATATAAAGGCTGGTAAAGACCTGCTAAGACGAAAAAAGTACCTGCTGGTGTGAGGCCAGCAGGAGCTGTTGCCTCATGAAAACCGGTTGTGGTATAAGAAGCCCGCCTTTCATCTGAGCTCTAGTACTTGCTTTGCCTGTGGTAGTGGCCTACTTCAGCAATGTTTTCACAGCTAATGCGATATTACATGTTTGTGGTTCTCACTATGATTTTCAAAAGTCATTTTCTAAACTCACTGACAATAGAAAGTTTTCTTTCTGTGAAATCAGAATGAATGTTTGCTCAGATCCATTGCTGACGCTTAAATCACGATGCTCTAGCAGAAATAGTTGTTGCTTCGTTTAAAAAACTTTTTTTCTCTTCACAGACAAGTTGTACAATTCTGTTTATCTCACCATTAATAGTGAGAGAAGTTTTCTCTCTTGTGCAAAGGAGACAAGCTCACGTACTGACTGAGTGACTGGTGCCTGCAGGACAGAATGGCCTGGGATGCCCACGAGGGCCCGCTGCTCTTCAGTTCACTCGTGTGGTGTTGCCTGAGCGCCGGTGGCGCCTCAGCTTGTGAGCCGTCCTGCAACACTGCCGGCTGCCCCAGACGCTGGCGAGTAAGGGGCGAATTATTTTGTACACTACAGTAATTGATGATTTTTATGACTTTTGTGAATGGACTGAAAGGAAAAACGAACCTGCCAGCATCTTTGTTGGGCTTGTCGGCTTAGCTAGCCCTCCAACCTTAAATTGGTCCTGGACTCTTGTTCTTCAGCCTTAATTAAGAGCTAAGTGAGCAGAAAGCAGAATCATGCAAGTGTGATGAGAGGACTGTGGTGCAACGCCTTGATAGCGCCTTCGCAGACAGTGGCTCACCACTAAGGCGTCGGAGCAGCGCTCAGGCCAGATGGCACTGCAGGCCCGCCGCGGATGGAGCGTGCCTCTGCCCAGGTGGGGAGCTCGCAGTGGGCTGTGGCTCCTGGAAGTCCTCGTCCTCTCTACAGTGGTTGTCAGCTTGTTCTCCTCCGACCTCGCTCATGTTTGACTGACTCCTAGAGGCAGTCTTCCGTTCATGGACTGTGACTTAGCTCAGGCATTCCAGTGCGGAGCTTTCAACCCCAGAATCATAGCTACGTGGCCTTATGCTTGCAAGCTTGGTCTCTGTTTCAGCCGGGCTCCTGGAGTTACCTCAGCAGAAGACTAGAGCTAGAGAAAAGACAAAGGCTCTTGGTCCCAAGGGTGTGGCGTTGCTATTGAATCATGTTGGTGGAGTGTTGGGGCCCGAGGCCTGGCCTTTTTAGGAGATTGTGGAGTGTGTGTCTTCATGACTGTGATTTCTATATGAATCAATACTTTAGGGTCATTCTGTACATACATTCTAAATTATGTAAACAAACAAGGAGGAAAATGTGCAATTTTGAGGAATACCTGATTCACATTGGGTTAGGAACTATCCTTCCACCTCTTGCTTTATGCTCCAAAGTATGTGTTGACGAACTTGTTATTTAATCTTGCAGCTTTCGATCATTTGACTGTTCTGTCACTGACGTAAAGGGAGAACACAGAACATAGGAAGGGAGCGGAAGCCCACCTTTTGTAATAAACGTCCAGCCGTTACGGTTATTTAGTCTCCACTCAAGCTCTCCATCGCCGTCCACTTTTCCTTTCTGTGGTGCTGGGGTGGAGCGTGGGCCTTGCACATGCCCAGCTCTGCACTGACGTACAGTGGGTGCCTCTTAGCTGCCCATCACTGCTGGTCAGTGGCAAGCACACAGCCCACGGCCTTGTCTGCCTCAGGTACTGGAGGCCCCATTGCTGTTAGGTGCCGTGAAAGCCTGCCCGCTCCCTCTGCAGCACACTGCTCAGCTTCGTGACTGCAGACGACGCCTGTTGTTGCTGACCCTTTGTTGGCATGTGTCTCGCAGCCTCGCCCTCACCGGTGGGGCTCTGCTGTGAGCCTGAGCTTTCTTACCTAGTCTAGTCTCTGGCTCATGAACACCCCTTCCCTGTGGCTCTCCCGGCTCGACTCAAAATGGAGTAGTAAGCACTCGGGACTGGGTGAACTGATGTTTTGCTCTCTGGATATATTCCTGTGATGGAACTTCCGCCAACCTGTGGAGGAAGTAGCTTTAAAATGCCTACGAGTTCACCTTGTTTTCTTTTTTGTTTGTTTGTTTGTTTTGTTTTTCACTTTGTAGACCAGGCTGGCTCTGCCTCCCAAGTACTGGGATTAAAGGTGTGAGCCACTATGCCTGGCTTCACCTCGTTTTCTTATTAAATGTTTCCCTGGAAGAAAGTCTGGAGCTGGGGAGCTGGCTCAGTGAGTAAAGTGTTTGCTTTGAAAGCGTCAGTACCTGACTTTGGATTCTCAGTAGCCACGTAAAAATCTAGGTGCAGCACACACACACCTGTTGTAATCCCAGTGCGCAGGAGGTAGAGACAGGTCCAGCTGAATTAGTGA
>OU015744.1:81743802-81756059 GCA_907169655.1 Acomys percivali
GGATTGCTGTGAGTTCAAGGCCAACCTGGTCTACAAAGTGAGTCCAGGACAGCCAGGGGTACACAGAGAAACCCTGTCTCGAAACAACAAACAAACAAACAAAAAATTAATATGGGGAAAAAAACAGTAGGAGGCTTTCTTCACAGTAAGATAATTACTGGATAGGAAACATTTTACCCTTCAAGTGTGTCATGTTCCGGAATTTAGCAATAGTACTTACATATTCCTGAAATTAGAATTTAGGGAAGAAACAGATCCCTTCCTGATAGCTAGGCCGAATGACTAGGGTGTGGCAGTCTGTTCTCACGGTGCTGCGGATGGTACCCAGGTGTGCTCCTGGTAACCCTGGGTTACCCTGGAATTAACTGTGGTCCTTCTGCCTCTGCCTCCTGAGTGATGGCGTGACACGCATGAGCCACCACACCTAGCTACAAAGCCCTTTGCTTGTGCTGACTAGTTTTTCTGACTAACATCCTGTTTTTCTTTCCTGTTGTCCTCTTGGCTCAACCACCAACTTCCCCTTCAACTGTTGAGCTGAGTAACCATGCTTGCCAGTACTGTCCTGTTCTGCACCTGTCATCCTGCTGTAGTCATGAGTGACGTCATCAGTGGCACCTCCTTATACCAAAGAGGATGCTGTATCCTCTTATCACTCCTACAACAGCTTGTGAAGCTCATTGAATTTGGGAGGCCCCCCTCTCTTATTTCTCCTATTTTTTTTCCCTACCCTGAGACAGCGTTTCTCTATGTAGCCCTGGCTGTCCTGGAACTCACTCTGTAGACCAGGCTGGCCTCGAACTCACAGCAATCCGCCTGCCTCTGCCTCCTGAGTGCTGGGACTAAAGGCGTGCGCCGCCACGGCCTGGCTAGTACTTATATATTTGATACTGGTGACCACTTTTATCTTTTCTTAAGCCTTTTTCTTAACTTACTTCCTTTTTTTTTTTTTAAATCATCTAACCTTCTAGAGTATTTCAGTTTCTTTTTCTTTTTTAAAAATATTTTTTATTAATTTATTCATATTACATCTAAATTGTTAGCCCATCCCTTGTATCCTCCCATTCCTCCCTCCCTCCCATTTTCCCCTTACTCCCCTCCCCTATGTCTGTGACTGAGGGGGACTTCCTCCCCCTGTATATGCTCATAGGGTATCAAGTCTCTTCTTGGTAGCCTGCTATCCTTCCTCTGAGTGCCACCAGGCCTCCCCATCCAGGGGACGTGGTCAAATATGGGGCTTCAGTTTCTTTTTCATGTTTGGGTTATTTGTATATCTGATGACTGTGGCTCCTAGGTTCGTGTGTGTGTGTGTGTGTGTGTGTGTGTGTGTGTGTGTGTGTGTGTATGCATTTGTGTCTATGTGTATGTGTTTATGAGTATGGGCGTGTGGAGGCCAGAGGCTGACATTGTTTTCCATGATCACATTCAAAAAAATAGAATTAGACTGGTCACAAGTCACTGTGGTGGCCATGTGCATTCATCCCCCTTCTCCTAATCTGTTCTTCTCTCTAACGCCTCTCGGCCCTCTCAGGCTTCGTCTTCCTTCAAGCTCAGCCAGCACCTTTAGTCGGAGAACCCTAGTGTAGCCAGTGTGGCAAGCCTCCCATCACCTTTGCTCGCTTTTGTTTAGTCAGACACAGCTGTACACTTGGTGTCTTCAGCCCCTGGGATATTACGGTCCTCTTCCTCAGAGGCCGAGAGACTTCATGTGATTGGTGCTACATAATGTTGCTCAGGTTGGAAAAGTTGGAAGGAAAATGAGGATGGGGGCAGGGCGGGGTGGGCCGTGGTCCCTGGACCATGCAGCCCTGCACCATCACACTAGCTCCTACATCGTCACACCTGGTACCGCATCCTCGGCTTTCAGATCCCTCACCACAAGGGACACTGGGCTGCAGCAGTGCTCAGGCAGCCTCTGTGGAGTCTGTTGTCTTCCGGGCTGTCTCTCCAGCCTTTTGCAGCCTTCCTCCCACTCGCTCCTCCCACTCGCCCCTGTCTCCTCTGCTTCCTGGTCACTCTGCTGGCGTGCCATCCCTGCAGGAGCCTTCCAGAGCTCTTATCTTCGGCACAGTCTTCCAGGCCTGCTGGCTTCACTACCTGATTGGATCCTCTGGTTGCTTCTTGTCATTTCCTCAATTAAGTAGTGAGTGTGGGCAACATGCCCAAGGGCAGGCTGGTACACTGGCTTGCAGATTCAGTTCACCTTCCTACACTGCCACTATCTCTCACCCCACCCCACCCCACCCCTTTTTCCCCCCTTCCTGTATTGCCTGGAGCATTTCTGTTGAGGTACATAGCTTGTTTCAGCATATATGTTAATGAGATTAATGTGAAATACTAGTGTTCGTGTGAACATGGGCGGTGTAGGCCCTTAGCTGGGTATGTATGTACTAATGTTATACCTGGCATCTATCTTTAGTAACATGTTGCTAGTGGCATCTTAGAAGCAAGAACCTATACAGAAGCAGTTCCAGGGAATTTAGTGCCCCCTTCTAGCCTCTGTGTGGGTACCAGGGATGCACATGGTACACAGACATACACGGAATCTGTGCTGATTGCTTTTATGAATTATTGTTTTATGAATTCTAGGGTCTGAACTAAGGTCCTTACATTTGTTCAGATTTGACACAAACCTGAACATACCTAGGAAGACGGAATCTTAATTGAGAAAATGTCTTCCCCCATCAGAGTGTCCCATGTATGTATATATGGTGAGCTTGTCCTAGGCTGAGCAGGCCGTGGGGAGCAAGCCGGTAAGCTGCACTCCTCCGTGGCCTCTGCTTCGGTTCCTGCCTCCAGGTTCCTGCTTTGTAATGGGCTGTGATTGGGACTTGTAAGCTAAATAAACCTTCTCACCAATTTGCTTTTGGCCATCGTGTTCTGTCATAGCAACAAAACCTTAAGACACATACAAAAATACTCATACCCATAAAATAAATAAGATTAAAACAAAACAAAACAAAACCCGCTATCCCATTTGCTGTTCAGTCTGCAGCACAGGCTTTGTGGCTCTGAGGCATGCAGCTGGGAGCCCAGGGAAGGGGACTGTGTTGTCTAGGATTGCAAAGTGATAGGGGAGAACCAGGCACCCAGTGATTTTCCATCTCACCACGTGGCCTGGCCTTCCCTGCAGCTGACGCGTGTCCTAGGCTCCCTTCCAAGGTGTGCTTGTGCAGTGTGCTGCCTGTCTTTCCCCAGGCCACGGTCTCAAGCAGAACTGGCAGTTGCTAAGTTTTTTTTGTGTGTGAAAACCCAGCCCCTGCACTAGCCGATGGGCTCAGGGCTTTACAGAGCTGGCCAGGTCACCCTGGGGGTGTGTGGTGTTGCTGGATCCTAGCCCCTCTCTGCAGTAGTTTGCTGCTGCTGCATGTGTGTGTGTTTTTTTTTTTTTGTGTGTGTGTGTGTGTTGTATGCAACACTTACCTCTGCATGCATGTGGAATCTGGAGTTTGATGTTGAGTGTCTTCTGTTCTCTGCCTTGTTTGTTTAAAACTTTTTTTGTATATGGCTGTTTTGCCTGCAAGTCTTTCTGTGTGCCATGTGTGTGTGTCTGGTTGTGCAAGGAGGCTAGAAAAGGATTTTGGGTCCTCTGGAGCTGGAGTTGCTGGCCATTGTGAGTCACTGTGTAGGTACTGGGAACTGGTCCTCTGTAAGAACCTTTTGTTACTGTTTTATGAATTCTAGGGTCTGATCTAAGGACCTTACATTTGCTCAGGAAATACTCACCAGCTGAGCCATCTCCCCAGCCCCTTCGCTGCAGTTGCTGCTGCTTGCCCCCTCCCCCCTGCAACCAGGGTTTCTCTGTGTAGCCCTGGCTGTCCTGGAACTAGCTCTGTAGACCAGGCTGACCCCAAACTCAGAGATCTGCATGAGTGCTGGGATTAAAGGCAACGCTGCCACTGATGACCTTCCCCTTTGTTTCTTTATTATTTATCTCTTTAATTTTGGTTTTTCAAGACAGGGTTTCTCTGTGTAGCCTTGGCTGTCCTAAACTCACTTTGTAGACCAGGCTGGCCTTGCACTCACAGCGATCCACCTGCCTCTGCCTCCCAAGTGCTGGCCTCCCGAGTGCTGGGGTTAAGGGTGTGCATCACCACTGACTACCTTCCCCTTTGTTTCTTTAAGAAATCCTAGCACTTGGGAGGCAGAGGCAGGTGGATCTCTGTGAGTTCCAGGCCATCCTGGTCTACAAAGCGAGTCCAGGACAGCCACGGCTACACAGAGAGACCCTGAGTAAAGTATCTCTTTACTATCTTTCCAGATTTTTCTGTTTAAGTCTGAGGAAAATGCTAGCACCCAATAAACTCTTGCCCTGAAATTGCCCGTCCCCCTTCCCCCCCCCCCCCCCCCAGTCTGTTGTGCTGCTGGCCTGGATAGTGAAGGTGGGATTACTTCCTGTGCATGCTTACCCAGGGTTGACTTTCCTCTGCCTTGCTGCTTAGTTACCGGCCTCCCAATGAATGTTTCATTAACTTGGGATGAAGTTCTTGCTTCTCAAATATCTTTAGTCAGCCCTCAACTGCTTTTGTCATTGCCCCTGGTTAAAGGAAATGACCTTGAGGCCGGGTGAGATGGCTCAATGGGTCAAGCACACAGTTGCCACCAAGCCTGGCCAGCTAAGTTTGGTCCCCAGGACTTACTGGCAGGAGAGAAATGACCTCTAAAAGTTGTCTTTTGACCTATGCATGCTCACTCACAAGTAAAGAAATGTAATAGAATATTTTTATTTTTAAGTATGGAAATGCAGGTTTATTGGAAGCAGCTCTCGGCCACCGTGCACAGGGAGAGGGGAAGAGAGAGAGGAGAGTGAGAGAAGAGAAAGGGGGGAATCCAAGTGTCTGGATTATATAGTGAGGGAGGGGGAGGCCCTGCCCCTGGGCTGGGAAGCTCAGGGTAGGGGGCAGGGCTTGCCTGCCTCACCCTGCAGCAGGTAGGGACCTAGGGATGCTGGAAGAAACCCACGTTCCCAGCCTTTTGTTGATAAGTGAATAAGGGATGGATGTATTTGTCTATGGCTGCTTCCTGCTGGTGTTGGGGGCATTGTTATTGGGGTTTGGGGGGGGCAAAGAGCTGGAATGTTGGCCATATCCGAGAAGAGCAGGCTCTCCTACTTGCTGTCCAGATGTGTGAGACCATCTGCAGCTAGGAAAGTGCACAGCCAGCTAAATCAGCCTGTGAGGCTAGGCCGGAGCACCTGTGTCCTAGATGCAGCTTTGAGGGAGCACCTGGACCTGGCCGGATGCTGGAGCAGATGTACATATTAGGGGCAGAATACACATTTGAGACTTTCAGGCCCACGGCCTTGGCAGTTGGAAGGAGGGGGTGTCCCAAGTCCTGGGAAAGGGGGATATATCACCACGTTAGAACTTTGCCCCCACCTTTGTGCCCTTTCAGAGAAAAAGTAGCGAGATCATTTGAAGCTGTTCAAGAATCCCTTTTGTCTGTGTGTCCCAGGAAAGTTTTCATCTCAGCATATCAGCACTAGAGCTGCTGATAAGGGGCGGCCACCCTCTTTGGCAGGATTGCTGCGGGTTTGGTAGAGTTTCACCTGAGACTTCAAAGGCTTTTATTTTGGGTAGCAGCTATTTGCCCTGATGTCCTAAGAGTGACACCAGACAGCTATAATCCCAGGCGGTGCGCGAGCGCGTGTGTTTAGCGTTTATCTCACTATGTACAGTCCCCAGACCCTAAAGTCCTAGCAGCTGATAAGAACAGCCCCTGTGCACCCTGGAGCCAGGAGCACAGGGCTGGGAGGGGATGCTACGGTGCAAGGTGCGTGTGGCCTGGGTCCTTTCTCAGCCTCTACCCTGTGAAGGGCTCTACCTAGCAGGGCTGCTTGGGTTCAGATGAGAGGGGATTCTGTGAGCCACCCTTGGAGCAGCTGCCTTGTCCCCAGCTTTGTATTTATTAGGACTAACGAGAAGCAAGCCTGTGCCTTGACAGGGAAGAAATGTCCTTAACTGAGTTAAAATGGGACCAGAGCCCAGCCTCTATAGTCAATTAGAGGCCATTGAAAGGGCCTCTGGGTGAAGGGTCAGGCTGAGAACAGGCTGGCAGGAGTGGCCCGAGGAAGGCCAGGCCCGCCCCTCCACAAGCATCTGCCACTGGCTTTGTAGAGACCGGGAACTTTTCAGCGTACTGTATGCTGCAGGACTGTAGTTCTGACTGGAAAGGAGGCTTCTGTGTCATGGTTTAGGTTTCTGTTCCTCTTTCCTCCCAGGTGAACAGCTCTCGTCCCGTTAAAGCCCTTTCCTTGTTGCGCACCTGCTGTGCTTCTGGACTCCGAAGTGAGAGACAGACTCCTAGATGTCTGCACACTTAGGCGGCACCCCACCCCGGAACCCGTTCTGTATCTCAGGATTACTTTAGGACCCTTTGAAGCATCCTAGCTCTTTCTGTTCTTAGTGCTGTGAGTGCTCACTGCCCTCCCTCCCTCCTGCTTTTCCAGGAAGGAGCCTCCCTGGAGATGGCCACCTCGGGTGCTTCCGGGTCAGAGTGCTTCCGGGTCAGGAATGGAAGCTGCTCTGACCATCAAGTGTGCTTGTCTCCCTTCAGCCTCTAAGTCGCCACACTTCCAGACTTGACATGGATGGGAAAGGAGAGCTCCTCATTGGCCATCCTGTCCTCTGCCACTCCCGAGCCTGCTGTGCATAGTGAGCTGATTTTTTGGTTTTTTTTTTTAAGATTTATTTATTTATTATTATATGTAGTGTTCTGCCTGCATGTACACCTGCATGCCAGAAGAGGGCGCCAGAGCACATTATAGATGGTTAGGAGCCACCATGTGGTTGCTGGGAATTGAACTGAGGACCTTTGGAAGAGCAGCAGGCACTCTTAACCTCTGAGCCATCTCTCCAGCCCATGAGCTGTTTTTTTTTTTTTGTTGTTGTTGTTGTTTGGTTGGTTGGTTTTTTGAGACAGAGTTTCTCTGTGTGGTCTTGGCTGTCCTGGACTCACTTTATAGACCAGAGATCCACCTGCCTCTGCCTCCTAAGTGCTGGGATTAAAGGCGTGCGCCACCACCGCCCAGCTGTGAGCTGGTTTTTAAGTGAAGGGTTCCCTACTCAGACCTTATTGTTTCTTACCAACTAACGTAACCTGGAATCCGGTCTAGAATTAGGGACTTGAGAGCTAAAAGGAACTTTGTCTGTATTCTCCTTGGGGTGAGACCTTAACTTTTAAACGTTCTATTTAGACAGGTTCTCACTGTGTAGCTTTGCCTGGCCTGGAACTCACAGAAATCCAACAGCCTCTGCCTTTCAAATGCTGGGATTAAAAGCACGTTACACCACTCCTGGGTCCTTTGTCTTAAAAAAGCCAAAAAGAAAACCCCATTTAATTAATTAGTTTAGTGTGCAGAAGTGTTTGTGTGCATGCACATGTACAGGGTGTGCACCTGCTGTAGTGTATGTGTGTGTGTGTGTGTGGGGGGGTACAGATTCTCATGGTGCAGCCTGGGCTGTCTTTAAACTCACAACCCTCCTGCCTGAGCTTCCTGAGTGCTGAGATTACAGACATGAATCGCTATGTCTCTTTCCTTTATGTCATTTTGCCAGTTGGACACTGCCCTTGCTTGGGCATTGTCCTCTCCTAGAAACAGGGTGTGCAGTCTCCTGGGAACCCATTCTGTGCTGAATAGCTTAAACTGTAAGAAAGCTCATTGTCCTACTGCATGAAAACTGCCTTCTCATTTCTTTCTGTTCCCAATTCTTCTAAAGCAGCGCAGGTTACTCCCCCCTCCCCCTCCCCCTCTGTGTGGGGTGGTGTATCAGCTTGTTTTTGTTTCTTACATAGCCCAAGCTGGCCTTGAACTCTTGAGTTCTCTCTCTTCCAAAGTACTAGAGCTACACATGTATTCTATTGGAGCCTGGCCATATTTTCTCTCATTAAACTGAAAGCTTGCAGGTATTTCCGTGGCTGCTGCTCTCTGAACGGGCCAGGCAGTGCTGGCTCTTTGGATTTGAGATTGCTGCTGCCTTCTCACACTTTCCCTGCGACCTTTCCAATTGGGTTTCTGTTTCTCTCGCTAATCCCAAGAGACTCCTAGACAAAATCTCGTCTCCTGTGTTGGCACTCTGTTTTCAAACCTGTTTTTGCCGCGCCCCCCCCCCCCCCCGTTTTTCAATCATCAGAAAGTCAAGACCACACCTTGGTTTGTGTGTGTGTGCCTGTAGACGTTGAACCAGGACCTCCTCCATGCCACGCATCCATAGCTTACCAGCTGCACCCTGGCTCTGTAAAGCATTTTCCCAATCCATCCTACAGAGAAGGGGAGGCAGTTCCTTAGCAAACTGTTTAGTTTACTTTCACATACCCACGTCTTCATGTTTTAGTTTTTTCTTTCCTGTAAGTTGTCTTGGTTGGTTGGTTTGGTTTTGGTTTGTGGTTTGGTATTTCGAGACAGGGTTTCTCTGTGTAGCCCTGGCTGTCCTGGAACTCACTTTGTAGACCAGGCTGACCTGGAACTCGGAGATCCTTCTGCCTTCCAGAGTGCTTCGATTAAAGGCATGCGCCACCACACCTGGCTGGTTTTATTATTTTTAAGTGTGTGAGTATGTGTGTGTGTGTGTGTGTGTGTGTGTGTGTGTGTGTGTGTGAGAGAGAGAGAGAGAGAGAGAGAGAGAGAGAGAGAGAGAGAGAGAAAGCTGCAAGAGTAGTTAAGTGCTCCTAACTGCTGAACCATCTATCTCTTCAGCACCACCACTATGCTCCAAGTAGCACGGTTTTAATGTGTAGCCTCACTTTGTCCCAAAATTTCCAGTTCTTAAATTGCCCGCAGGGGTGGGTGGGCTTCGAGTTTGGTGCCCAGCACTGCCCTTTGGGGGCTTGAGGCTTGTAACCTGCAGATCTCTAGGGTATCAGAATATGAAACAGCTGTTCTCCTCAGAGCTGTCTGCACACCCACCTCTGTGGCCGCCTCACTGGAGGTCCTTGCTCCATAAACCCCTCAATGTTTCATAGTATCCTTGGATATCAAGATATATCTAGTTTTTCCCCAGAACTGGATATGTCATGCTTATCAGGCAGTTGCTCTGCCACTGATCTCAGCCTGCCCTTGTCTAGTTACTCAGCAAGTTACTGTCTTACTCCTGCCATTTACTGTGCCAAAAGGCTCGCATTTATCCAGTTTCACTTTAACTGTCGGTGCCTGCACAACCTGCCATTCCCTTGCCTCCCAGCCCTAAGGATCATTGGGTTTTGTTGTTGTTGTTGTTGTTGTTTTTCTTTTGTTTTTTTTTATTATTATTATTTAACTTTAATTTATGTGCATTGGTGGGAGGGCGTCAGATCTTAGAGTTACAGACAGTTGTGAGCTGCCATGTGGGTGCTGGGAATTGAACCCGGGACCTTTGGAAGAGCAGACAGTGCTCTTAACCACTGAGCCAACTCTCCAGCCCCCAGGATCATTGTTGGTGTCTTCCGTATTAAGTCATCAGTCCTAAGTATTCTGATTACTTTGGGGCAGAAGGAGGGGGCACAGGGAAGGGATACAGGTCCTCCAAGGCTGACCTTGAACTCACTGTCATCCAGGCTGCTCTGGCACTCTTTGTCTTCCATTTTGATTCAGGGGCCCTCTTCTTCTATCTGGGTACCTGGGGACAGCCTGCGGCTGGCCTTCTGCTCCCAGCCGCGGCCTGTCCGGTCTGCCCCGTGCTCAGCTCTCGGAGTGACCATGTGTTCAGCACTGTCTCAGACACAGAAAGTGACTCTCCCGGCGAGGCACCACTTCTGAGCCTTTGCACCTACCTTCTTGAACACTTCGATTTCTTTTTGAAGAGAGTCATCACGTGGCAGGTGGGGTGGTACGTTATCTGTAATCCCAGCACTCAGGAGGCTGATGCAGGAGAACTGACACCACTTTGTTTTTTGTTTTGGTTTTTCGAGACCGGGTTTCTCTGTGTAGCCTTGGCTGTCCTGGACTCACTTTGTAGACCAGGCTGGCCTCGAACTCACAGTGATCTGGCTGCCTCTGCCTCCTAAGTGCTGGGATTAAAGATGTGCGCCACCGCTGCCTGGCGGGAATTCCCACCACTTTGAAACCAGGCTGAGCTCCATGAAACCCTGTCTCCCTGTGTCTGTATGGGAGGGGGTTCTATAGGGCATGAGCTTTAATGATGGGCTTCCTTCTCTTAGCATGTTTTCAAGATTGATTTATGTTGCACAGAACATGGTGATGCATGTCTGTAACCTAGCTCTTGCGGGGAGCGGGGAGTAGGATATGGAGATCAAAGTCATTCTTAGCTACATACAAGTTTGAGGTTAGCCTGGGCTACATGAGACCCTGTCTCAAAACAGCAGCAATAACAAAAAGACTTATCTGTGTCTCAGCACTGGGTTTTTATTGCATAAAAACTATTTTGTAGGGGACTGGAGAGATGGCTCAAAGGTTAAGAGCACTGGCTGCTCTTCCAGAGGTCCTGAGTTCATTTTTTTTTTTTTTTTTTTTTTGAGACAGGGTTTCTTAGTGTAGCCTTGGATGTCCTGGACTCACTCTGTAGACCAGGCTGGCCTCGAACTCACAGTGATCCGCCTGCCTCTGCCTCCTTCCGGAGTGCTGGGATTACAAGTGTGCGCCACCACGCCCGGCTAGGTCCTGAGTTCGATTCCCAGCAACCACATGGTGGTTCACAACCATCTACAATGAGATCTGGTTCCCTCTTCTGGTGGACAGGCACACACGCAAGCAGAATATGTATAAATAAATAAATAAATAAATATTTTTTAAAAAACTATTTTGTAGCCAGACTTGGTGGCATACGCCTTTAATCCCAGCTCTCGGGAGGCAGAAGCAGGCAGATCACTGTGAGTTCGAGGCCAGCCTGGCCTACAAAGCGAGTCCAGGACATCCAAGGCTACACAGAGAAACCCTGTCTTGAAAAAAAAAAACCACAAAACAAACAAAAACAACAACAACAAAAAAATCCAAAAACCCCAAAACTGTTTAGTAGTTTACACTGTGTTCATCTAGCCATCATCTAATGGGCGTTCGGCGTGTATCTGTAGTTCACATACTACAAACTAGCTTTATAGTAGAAACTATAAGGTTTTTCTCCCTTATCAGAAAGTGGTGTAACTATCACTACTATTTAATTTTATATTATTACCTCTAAAGAGAAGCCCATCACCTTAGAGGTCACACTCCATCTTCCCTTGTTCTCTGTTCCCAGTGGGTACTGACTGACATTCTGTATGTGCAGTTTGCCTGTTCTGTCATGTCATATGAACAGAGTCTCCAGTGTATGCTCTTTGGTGACTGGCCTCTTTCACATTATTTCAGGCCTATTATATTCTGTGTTTGGCATACATATTAACTATATGGGTTTTTTCGTTTTTGGATTTTTTTGTTTGTTTGCTTTTTGGTTGTTGTTTTTTTGTTTTTTGTTTTTTCCAATGCAGGGTTTCTCTGTGTAGCCTTAGCTGTCCTGGACTTGCTGTGTAGACCAGGGGACCTTGAACTCACAGCAGTCCACCTACCTCTGCCTCCTGAGTCCTGGGATTAAAGGTGTGTGCCACCACGCCCCGCAGTTTTTGGGTTGTTACGTTTTGTCTTGTTTTCATTTTTTTGGTTTTTTAAGACAGGGTTTCTCTGTGTGGCCCTGGCTTTCCTGAACTCTCTGTAAAACAGGCGGCCTTGAACTCACAGAGATCCGCCTGCCTCTGCCTCCCAAATGCTGGGATTAAAAGGCATGTGTCACCACCACCCAGCTAACTATATGTTTTTTATTTCTATATTTTCTGTTGTTTTCTTGATGTCTGGTTATTTGTGGCCTCACTGACTAGGGGGAAGCTCACCTTTCCCCGAGCTGGTCGCTCCTTAGAAGCAGAGGGCTGGAAGAACACCTTGTATGTGCAAGAACTCACATTCCTAACTCCTACTCAGTCTCACCAGACAGAATACACCAGTGACAACTCTAAAGTTGCGCTCATTCAAACTGGGACAGCATGTATCAGTCACAGCTCAGAGGTCACGTCATTAGCATGAGGTGAACAGGAGACTCTCATCCTCAGAAACTAATGCTACACCGGCTCTAGCTATATATACATCTTGTGTGTGTGTGCTTACACACACCAGGAGCTGGCCCTCTGTATTGTGGGTTATGTATCCACAGTTGGTCAACTCTGGCTTGAAAATATTTTGCATTTGATGGACCAGTAAGATGGCTCAGTTGTGCTGGGCATGGTGGTGCATGCCTTTAATCCCAGCACTGGGGGGGAGGGCAGGGGGGGAACAGGCAGGCGGATCGCTGTGAGTTCGAGGC
>OU015744.1:81756159-81788427 GCA_907169655.1 Acomys percivali
AAAAAAAAAAAAAAAAAAAAAAAAAATATATATATATATATATATATATATATATATATATATATATTTCCTGTGCACATCCCAGAAGCCTGTCCGGGCCCAACCGCCCACATCTCTGTAGGGAAAACAACACAAAACAGGACAGTTCTCTAGCACTCAATGACTTCTCCCTTGTGGGAAGTGTGTTCGCTCTCCACGGCGCAGCTCACAAGTCCTGCCCGACCCCCAGCCAGCCAGGTGACTCCTACCCCACAGGACTTAGTTCGCATTTGGGGTGGCTTGTGTGTACCCTCCATCTTTCTCTTGCATTTAATCTCTTTGTGGTGTCTCCCTGTCTCCGTAATGTTGCTTTCATCATAGGAAATGCTTGTTAAGGGACACACTGCTGGAGCACACTGCATGCAGATGCCTGTCCCCAAGAGTCTGTGACACAAGAAAGTGTGAGGACAGAGATTCACATTCTCCTGTGGGGCCTTGTGAAATTTAGTACAGAGTGTAGGTTCTCTCTGTGGCTGTCTGTCTCTGTCAGTCTCTCAGTCTCTTCCCTCTCTCTCTCTCTCTCTCTCTCTCTCTCTCTCTCTGGTTTTTCCAAGAGGTTTCTCTGTATAGCCTTGGCTGCCCTGGAACTCACTTTGTAGACCAGGCCGGCTTCTGCCTCCCAAGTGCTGTGATTAACGGCTCAGAGTGTAGGCTCTTATTTAAATTCTGGTGAGTGAGTTGAGACGGCCACTATAGCACTTCCCTCCCTCTGGCTCCCATGGGCTTAAAGTTTCCTTGGGCTGTATTGGAGCCAGAGAGACTCGAGTGCTACGTTCTAGAGAGCTGCTCATGGGGCCTCCATCAGGCATTTCCTTAGAGAATCTAAAACTTCTTCGACCCTTAGTAAAATAGTAGAACGTGGCCAGGTGACTAATCTGGTAAATTCTACCAGGTCTGCCCTGCCCTGGATTGGCTTCTCAACAACCTGTTTCAATTCAGTCCAGAAAGAGGTGGCTCTCGGGGGTGGGGGGTGGGGGTCAGGTTCCTATGACCTCCCAGAGACGGAAGCAGGACAGTTAGATGTTTTTGTCTCTGGGCTAAACCTATTCATGTCCCCCATCCTTAACAGTTCTTGTCTTCTGGAGGCAGACTGGGAAGGAGAGAAACAGCAAGGGGTGCCAGGGTGCTGACAAGAGCATCCGTGTCCTTGGCAGATCTCAGAATAGCCTTGGCAGCTCACGGTGACTCATCGCTTGCAAGCCTGCTCGTCCGAGCTCTGATCCTAGCATGAATGAGTGTGCCTGCCACACTTCCTTCTCTGCCTGGGGCTTCCTGACTTTCCCAGGCTCTGGGTGCTTCAGCAGAGGGAGATCACAATGCAAAAGACAGGACAAGATACCTGCTGATGGCCTGGAAGGTTCCTTGCACCCCCCCCCATTAATGTCTTTTAGAAAAAGGGGAATCTGTACCTCTGGCCTGCCCAGCCCCATTGAGCTAAGGGCACAGTGCCCCTGTGGGGATCTCTACATGAGTCTCATGGCACGTTCTGCACCTCTTAAAACCTTTGGTTAGCAGCCGGGCATGGTGGTGCACGCCTTTAATCCCAGCACTCGGGAGGCAGAGGCAGGTGGATTGCTGTTGAGTTCGAGGCCAGCCTGGTCTACAAAGCAAGTCCAGGGCAGCCAAGGCTACACAGAGAAACCTTGTCTCAAAAAACCAAACAACAGCAACAAAAAACCTTTGGTTAATTGGCTTTCTTCGCAACCCATACCCCCACTTTATAAAGCTTTCTCCCCTCTCTTCCCTTGTGTAGCAAGAATTCTATTTATTCACAAAACCACAGCTGTTGGGTTTTGCTTCTGGGGCTAATTTCTCAGCCTTTCCTGGGTAGCCTTCCTGTATCACTGGCTGTGGCCTGAGAAGGGTGTGCCATCGCTCCCGGCCCTAGTCGCACCATGTTTCTCTTTGACCGGAAGCACACCATTAGCTTAAAGCCCCCCTCACCCCCACTCTCAAGGCATGCTGTAGATTTGTTGTTCTTTTGAGACAGAGTAAGGTTCGGCTTAGCCTTTAGCAGCTGACTTTGGTTTTATTTATCTATTTAAATATTTATTTATTTATGCCTATGTGAGGGTGTCAGATCCCCTGGAACAGAAGTTACAGACAGGTATGAGCTGCCATGTGGGTGCTGGGAATTGAACCCAGGTCCATCTGGAAGAGCAGCCAGTGCTTCTAACCACTGAGCCATCTCTCCAGCTGACTTTGAATGCAGATCACCTGCTTTACCTTTCAAGGGCTGAGATGTAGTGTGTGTGTGTTGCCACACCCAGGGCCGTGTCATACTTACAAGTGGTGACCTGAGGCAGGCCACGGGTCTGAGGGTCTCTAAGGCTAATGCCATCCCTTTCATCACCTAACGCCCTTGCCACCCTTGCCATGTGTTCATGGCATCTCCCTCTTTTGTGACTTTGACAACACAGGTTTTTTTTTTTTTTTTTTTTTTTCTGGGATCCACTTGAGCTAAAACTGAAGTGTCCCCCTTCCTCCCTCACAGAGGGGAGTTCTCTGCCTTCTAGCTCTGTCTGTTACTGTCTTTACCAGTCTCCCAAACCCGTTTCAGGATTTTATAGAAATGCAGATCTGGAGGCTTGTCTGGAAAGACACAGCACTGTCCGCGGGAGGATGTTCATCTGTAGCTTGAAGGTCCATGTCTTCCCCTTGTTGCCATGGGACACACATGCTTTGTTAGTTTTGTGAAGTCAATTTTAGTGGCAAGAAATCAAATATGCTTATCTCCAAAAGGAGAAGGCAGAGGGCTGAGGGCTGAGGGCGTAGCCTGCTTCCTAGATGCCTGTCTAGCATCACAGAGCCCTGGTTTCCCTCCTGGCTCTGCATCCACCCGACATGAAGGAGAAAGCCTTTATCTCCAGCCCAGCAGCTGGAGCAGAAAGATCAGAATGCCAAGATCATTCTCTGCTACATAGGAACTTCAAGGGCATCTTGGGTGACATGAGACCCTATCAAAATAATAATAATAATAATAGTAGTAGTGATAAGCTGAGCTTTGTGGCGGCTCAAGCAGGAGGCAGTGGCAGGCACACCTCTGTGAGTTCAAGGCCACCTTGGTCTGCATCAGCCAGAGATACACCCAGCCAGAGTTAAGACCCTGTCTGAGAAAAGAAAAGGCACCACAGGAGAGCTGGGTGTCCCGCAGAGTCTGCCTCCCTTCCGCAGAGTAGGAGACTTGACGGATGGAAGGATGCTGTGTTTTGCACCAAAGTCAAAGCTTTCAATGCATCCTTGTCTCCACACCGCAGCTAATTCCAAACCCACTCCATAGATAGGCGACCTACTCACTAGGAACACGTTAAAGACGTGAGGAGAGCATCCTCATCTAGAGTTCACTGCAGTGGGATAACTTGACCACTAAATGTGAAGCGTTTTGAAGTAGTGTTCACTCGTCTCATCAGAGCAATTTTATTTTCTGGTTTTTTTGTTTGTTTGTTTGTTTTTCTTTTTCAAGATTTATTTATTATGTATACAATGCTCTGCCTGCATTACACCTGCATGCCAGAAGAGGGCATCAGATCACTGATGATTGTGAGCCACCATGTGGTTGCTGGAACTTGAACTCAGGACCTCCGGAGGAGCAGTCAGTGCTCTTAACCCCTGAGCCATCTCTCCAGCCTTTGTTTTTGTTTTTCAAGACAGGGTTTCTCTGTGTAGCCCTGGCTGTTCTGGACTTACTTTGTAGACAGGCTGGCCTCGAACTCATAGAGATCTGCCTGCCTCTGCCTCCCAAGTGCTGGGATTAAAGACATGCGCCACCATCACACATGCACCTGGCTCATCAGAACAATCTTATAAAATGGTGGGTTGGAGGTTTAGTGAGGAGAGCGCACTGAAGTCCCATGAGCTTGTCCTCAGCATTGATTCCCGAAATCACAGACTTGCTTGGCAAACTTGGGATTGGGCCCTGACCTGTTCATTTTATCTCCCTCCCTTCCTCCCTCCCTCCCTGCCTCCCTCCCTCCTTCCTTTCCTCCCTCCCTCCCTCCCTGCCGCAAGAGACAGGTTTCACTGTGTAGTTCTTACTGGCTGTCCTGGAATTTGTTCTGTAGACCAGGCTGGCCTTGAGCTCACAAAGATCTACCTGCCTCTGCCTCCTGCATGCTGGGATTAAAGGGGTGCGCTGTCACTGATGACTTAGGCCTCCTTTTAAAACATTGCCTTTCTTTATTTATGTGAATGTAATGTATGGGGGTACGCATGCCATGGTGCCTATATGGAGGTCCGAGGACAATTTGCAGGTGTCAGCTCTCACCTTCCACCCTTTGTGGCCCTGGAATTTGAACTCGCATCACGAAGGTTGGCAGCAAGTGTCTTTATCCACTGAGCTTTCCTTTCTGACCGGCCCCAGGCCTCCTTCATGATGAGGCATTCCACTGCAGGGCCCAGGAACCATCCACAGGGGTCTTTTGGCTCTCACAGTCACATGGGACTGTCCTTCCTCTAATCTTTCCAGCTCAGAATCTCTCTGAACACATCTCATGGGGCTGACAGGCCATGGCCTTGTCTTTCTCCCCCTACCTTTGCTTTCGGCAGACATCACTAATTGATCACCAAGGTACTTAGTCTGGCTGAGCCCAGTTATAGGCCCTGATCGTGTCTGGCCTGTTAAATCAGTGATTGAATCGGTGTTCCCATCTGAGCCTCCCACTTCCGTCCTTCATTCAGCATGAACGAGCTGCACGGTTTCTCTTGGGGGCCAGCCTCCTTTCCCCTCACGCGTGTGTGAATGTGCACATTCCAAGTCCCAGGACAGTTTGTGGGAGGACCTCTTTGCTTCCACCATGCCTGTTCAGCTCAAGTTCCTCCACTTCAAAATACTGCTAGTACACTCAGATCATCAGGCTTGGCGGCAGGTGCCATAACCGGCTGAGCTGTCTCACTGGCCCCCTTATTTCTGTACAGACCCCCAAACCCTGTGGTTGGTAATTTCAAAGACAGGTCTTCTTTTTTTTTTTTTCTTGTTTGTTTTGTTTTGTTTTCTTTTGTTTTTTGTTTTAAATACACTCTACATTTTAGAACTTTTAAGTCTCTGTCTCATTCCTGTGTCTTCATAATAACGAAGATGTTTGTTGTTGTTGTTGTTGGGCTTTTGTTTTTGTTTTTTTTGGTGGTTGGAGAGACAGCCGTGGTTGCTATTTATGGTTGTGAGCTTAGCCTTTAACAGCTGAGCCATTTCTCTAGCCCTGTTGTTGTTGTTTCTCTGTGTAGCCCTGGCTGTCCTGGACTCACTTCGTAGACCAGACTGGCTTCGAACTCACAGTGGCTTGCTTGCCTCTGCCTCTGGAGTGTTGGAATTACAGGTGTACACCACCATGCTCACCTAGAATGAAGATGTTTCTTCTTTCTTCACTTTCTCCTGCCCTGTCTGCTTCGCTCTGAACCCTTGGTGAGCTCTGCATCCCCTTGGCTGCCTCTCCCACCTGTGTGCCATTGGCTCACTTGTCGTTCTCCTCTGCCTTTAGTGTCATCTGTGCCTCTCCGTCCCCCCCCCCCCGTGAGTTCTCTCTGCCCCTCCAGCCTCTAAGAAAATAGACATAAGTCACAGCCTTCTTTCCTCTACACAGCCCTGCCTCAGCCCCACCAGCAGCTTCCGTGGGCTACTCCAGAAGAGCCACCTCATGGGCCCTGAGCCTTCAAGGTAGGGCCTCCATCCACTCACAGGTCAATAGAGTCACCCACAGGGCTAAGGGGCGCCTTCCCAAAGCGCCTGGCCTTCCCGGTGGCTTGGCAGGTGTCTCCTCTCTCCTTCCATTTCACACAGACATCTGGCTAATCATTCTCTGCTTTGAGAACTTGCTGTTCTGCTCGGATTTAACTTGGCAGGTCATGCTCCCCTGGGTCTGGTCCCCTCCCACCTCCCCAGCTGCTGCCCTTCCTGGGCTCTGTCACTGTCCACAATGGGACTTCATCATCAGATACCCCCCCCCCCAACTTGGCCCTTTCCCCACGCCCTTGCACTAGCCACGCCTCCTGGCTCACCCTCTTCACCTCAGGACCCCACCTGTGCTCCCACAACCACCTGGTCTTCTCTCCCAGTTTGGAAGGCACATTTATTTATTTATTATTTACTTATTAGCCTCTTGAAAGCACTTTGCTTTGTTTCTGATGCTAGTTCTGCACTGGCCTTTGGTGCCCAGGAGGAGTACAATGTATTATTTTGTTGTTGTTTTGCAGATAGGGTCTCAGGCTGGAGAGATGGCTCAACCGTTAAAGGCTAGGCTCCCAACCAAAAATAGAGATTGGGTCTCTGGTAGCCCAGGCTGGCCTCAGACTTGCTGTGTCGCTGAGGATGGCCTTGATCCTCCTATGCCTTCCTCCCAGGTGTGGGATCACAGTTGGTCACCATCATGTCTCACTTGGAGCGTACTTGTATTTTATCCACTCCCCAGCCCTATGTCATTCTGCAGTGGTGAGCTCTGCCACTGTGTGCTCTGTCATGTAAAGGTCTTAGTTAAATGAGGTTCGCATTTGCTGCTCTGATGAAGGTCCTACAGCTTACATAGCAACTCTTGTAAGTTTTCTTTTTACTTTTATTGAATGTCTATGATTTACATGTCATGCATCCAAATCCCTCTCCTCCCCCCGGTAAAATAAAACAAACAAAAAAATCTTGTCACAGAAGCTGTAGTGTATCGTGCACATATGTTTACTTTCAGATGTTCGTTGTTATGAGTCATGGGTCTGGTTTGAGGCCTACGCTATTGTTACCGGATCCTCTCTGGGACTGCTGTTGGACATCCCATTGTTGCCTTGTGTCAAGGAGAGTCTTTATTTATTTTTTTAAGTACTTTATTTAATTTTAATTTATTTTCATTGGTGTGAGGGTGTCAGATCTTGGAGTTACAGACAGTTGTGAGGTGCCATGTGGGTGCTGGGAATTGAACCTAGGTCCTTTGGAAGAGCAAACAGTACTCTTAACCACTGAGCCATCTCTCCAGCCCCGTCAAGGAGATTCTTAATCTTTGAATCTGCAGGTCCAGCCCCTTCATGTGTTCCAGCAGGTCATACATGGGGTAAATGTTGGGGTGAGGTCCACTCAGAGCCCTGGATCAGGGCCCTTGTCCTCAGGGCAAGACCTGCCCTCCCACTCTCCATGTCATCGTGGCAGGGCCGGCTCTCCCGCTCCCCTGTCCTCACAGCAGGGCCTGCTCTCCCACTCCCATGTCATCAGGCCAGGGCCAGCTCTCCAGCTCCTGTGTCCTCCAGGCAGGGCCAGCTCTCAGTTTCCCATGTCCCTAGGGCTGGCTTACCTGCTCCCTCATCCTCAGGGCCAACTCTCTTGTTCTTGTGACCTCAGGTCCAACTCTCCTGCTCCCATTCAATTCGCCAGATTGTTGTTGGCAGTCAAGGCCTGGATGGCCTCCTACTCCTGTGGGTACTGTATCTTGTGGGCCATCAAGCAGGTAGCAAGTGGAGGCCCCTCAAAGCCTTCATTGAGGAACTCACAGAAACCACTGATGTTTGGCCCAGCTCAGCTTCTTGTCCTGGGGAACTTGTGGCTCTGTCGATTTGCGCCTCCTGAGTCTCTGGTTCCATTACATGCTCCATCTGGGCACGATCCAGCTTGGTACTGAACATGGCCCCGGCCCGTGAGATCCGTGAGGCCTGTGGTGTGGGCGGTGCGCTCAATTCGAACAGCACCCCTTCCTCAAATGCCATCTCCTTGGCCCGCATTGTGCCGGGCAGCAGCCTGAAAAGCTGTGGCTGTTGCAGCGGTCGCAGCCCTGGGTCCCTGGGAGCTCACTAGAGCATGGTTCCATGGTCCTGTGGCAGGAGGGCATGGACGATCCACATGACAGGATTTTTTTCTTTCTGGGAAACACCAGCACTGTGTCTTGAAGCTCTCAGTATGGTCCTTTGGTGGTTGTGCAGTCACTGCTGTTCTGGGAATCAGACACAGTGTGTGATCGACGCCATCTTGGATGATCTTGGCTTGAGTATTTCTAATACATTGCGCTAAGTGTTTCCTCCCAATCAGGCTGCTCTGTGTGGTGGGGGAGTGGGGGAGGGCAGGGGAGCGGCAAACATTTCTGTGTAGCTCTGGAACACAATCCTCCTCCTCAGAATGCATTGAGGACCTCATCTTTTGAACCCCGTGGACCTGTGCCCGCCGCGCGGACCCACCAAAAAAGCCCTTGTAAGTTTTCAAAGACACTCTGTAGGGTTTTGTTGTTTTGGTAACCAAATATACATATATGTAATTCAAAATTGCCATCCTAATTGCATGGGATTAATTGCGTTAATGGCATCTGCCACCTCAACATTATTTCTAGAACTTTTTCATGGACTATGTAACTCAGCTATCCAGCACACATGGCTTGAAGACAGAAGACTGTATACATTTAAAAAATATTTACTTGTTTTATGTATATGGGTGCTTTGCCTGCATGTATTTCTGTACACCACATGTGTGCATTACCAATGGAGGCCAGAAGAAGGTGTCATATCCTCTAGAACTGCACTTACAGACAGGTGAGTGCCCGTGTAGGTTCTGAAAGTCCTCTGGGAGAGCAGCCAGTGCTCTTAACCACTGATCCAGCTCTCTAGCCCGAGTTACAGCACATTTTGTTTATCCACTAATTTGTTAATGGGCAGGGCACCTGTTGCTTTTTCACCTTTGGGTTATGTGAATCACACCGCAGTGGCTAATGATACAAATATTGTGTCACTGAATCTCCACTTTCTGTTCTTTTGGGACATATCTGGACTGGAATTGCTTGGTTCTACCACAGTGCAAGGTTTAGTTTTATTTTTAGGAGCCCAGCATAGAAGGTAACGTTGATGAAGTCAGAGCACGTACAGGACACTTAGACAGCTCTCCATTTCTTCTGAAGGAATTAGAAATCTGGTGTTCCCGGGCACCAGTAGAGCCTGCTCTCTGTAGATGGGGCATCTGGTCTCCTACTCAGCCTGTGTAAGACGTTGGAGTCTGGTTGGAGAGATGGCTCAGCAGGGAAAGTTGCCTGCCACTCAGTGTGACAGCCTGGGTTCGATCCCCGGGGCCTGCATAGTGGAAGGAGAAGCCAATGCCTACAAGTTGTCCTCTGACCTCCACACATGTGACATCACACACACACACACACACACACACATTCCTGCCTGGCCCCAGTTGCTGTTGCTTTTGCTGGGTTCATCCGCCCTCAGGCGGTCTCAGGTGTTTTGCAGTCTCTCCCTCCTGCCTATATTTACACTGCTGTTATTTCCTGCACTTTATTCCTTTCCTCGTTGAGCTGAGGTCACCTAGGGACAGGGCTTTTTCTCTACCCAGGACCAACACATGCATTGTTGCTTTGCCAAGTTTTGAATAGAGTAGCTGAGGTTTAGGCAGAACTAACTGGCATCGTTATAACTGACTGAATTAAGTGCAAGACTTAAGTGCATTGTAAACATGGTTTTTTAAAAAAAGGGCAAAACAAGAGGAGAAATGAATACAGATCACAGGAACTGAGGGAAGGGCCAACCACTTCCTCTTTTCAAGCATTTACTCATTTCTGCTTATTAAATTTAGCTTCTGCCTGCCCACCTCCCCCTTTCTATCTCTTTCATCTTTTCCTTCTTTGTCTCCTTGTTATTTTTTCCCAGTTTTGTTTTTTCATTTTTTTTTCAAGACAGGCTTTCTCTGTGTAGCCCTGGCTGTCCTGGAACTTACTATGTAGACCAGGCTGGCCTTGAACTCAGAGATTAGCCTACTTCTGCCTTCTGGCTTTTCTTTCTTTCCCTTCCTCTCTCCCTCCTTTCCTTCCTTTATTTCATGCTGGTGAGCAAACCCAAGGCTTTGCCTGCCTCTGCCATCACCAGAGCTCTCCTGTATCTCTGTCACTGTATCATTCCCCTGCCTGGCTTCATTGTTTCTTCATATAAGGACCCGCAAGTGTGGTGGCTTACTCTTGTTTTGTTTTGTTGGGTTTTTTGTTTGCTTGTTTGTTTGTTTGTTGTTGGGTTTTTTTTTTTTGTTTTTTGAGACAGGGTTTCTCTGTGTAGCCTTGGCTGTCCTGGACTCACTTTGTAGACTAGGCTGGCCTCGAACTCACAGCAATCCACCTGCCTCTGCCTCCCAAGTGCTCGGATTACAGGCCTTCACCACTGTGCCCCGCTGGTTTATTCTTATAATCCCAACATTTAGCTAAGAAGCTGAGATGGGAGGATTTCTGGGACTATGGGGCTAGCCTGGGCTATATGGTGAGTTCCAGGCCAGCCAAGGCTAAAGCATGAGAACCAAAGAAGCCCAACATAATAATATATGAGGATATGACACAGTTGGTAGAGTGCTTGCCTAACGGGGGATAAAAGTCCAAGGCCCTCCTCAATTATATGACAAGCTAGCCTGGGATACTTGTACCCTGTCCAAAAACAGAACCTTAAATCATATTAGATTCAGGCCTACCCCAATTAAGTATGACTTCACTTTAATTTGATTACGTCTTCAAAGACCCTTTTCCAAATCAGGTCACATTCACATGTACACATGGAGGGAAGTCACACTTGAGCGCAAAAGGGCACAGGCAGGTTCCTAGCGGGGCCCTGTGCAGCCCAGTCCTCAGCTATCTATTGCATGGATGGGCTGTGTGTTTGAGGGGCCACAGTGATGAAACCGATTGCAGCCGGCTTCATTTTTTTTCCATTTGACATAAAACTCTGGGCCCATTCCCAGTCGGCAGCCTTGACTGACAGGTGCCTGGTTGAGACCCTTCCAGCCTGTCAGCTTTCCGCCGGAAGGTTCCTGGGCACGACTCTGTTCACGGCCAGATATGCTTCAGGAGAAGGTTAACTCCTGTCTCTTTGCCTCAGACATGGGCATCACGTTGAGCATCTATCTCTCATGCCAACTGCTGAGCTTATTTTAGAGACAGCAGTTAAGTTGACCCAGAAATAATTCCTCCTTGGAAAGTGCCCTGAGAATGCTAGCCACTGGGACTTTGATGCAGCATTACGTTGTGCAGTTCCTCTTCAATCTTCTTTTTAAAATGTATTTTAATTATGTGTTTATATGTCTGCGTCTGTATATGGGTCTGTGCATGTATGGACAGGTAGCTGAGGAGGCTGGAGGTGCTGCTTCTCCCTGTGAGTCACACGACAATTGGTTTTGGGAATGAACTCAGGTAGGTTCTCTGCAAGAGAAGTGAATGTGTGCTTTTTTTTTTTTTTTTTTGGTTTTTCGAGACAGGGTTTCTCTTGGCTGTCCTGGACTCACTTTGTAGACCAGGCTGGCCTCGAACTCACAGCGATCCACCTGCCTTTGCCTCCCGAGTACTAGGATTAAAGGCGTGCGCCACCATGCCCGGCAAGTGCAGCATTCTTATATGACAACTGTGTGGCCCATTTACTGCTGTCTACTTTCAAGAAGATGCAGGAGGCAATGGAAATTGGGGCTGGGCTTTGGGCTTCTTCTCCTCCTCTTCATTCTCTTTTTTTCCTTCCTTCCTTCCTCTCTTTTTAGCAGACGAAGGAAAGCTTTTATTAGGGGTAAGGAAACATACAAACAACAGACACACTGAGAGGAAAACCTCCCACGAAGCAGAGGGTGCATTCGGGAAGCCCAAGCCTCTATAGTTATCTTTACTGTTTCAGTGTGTTTCTGCAAGCTGACCGGAGTGATGTTCGATACACTTTATTCACAGAAGGGTGGGGACACGTGTTAGGAGGCAGCAGTGGCGGTTCTTCAGAGGACGGGGAGAGGCCGGCATGATCCTAGTGGGGAGAGAGGAAGATGAGGAAGACGCTCTGGGGAATCTGGATCTGAACCTCTGTGGGTCCTGTACAAACAAGGCCTGGTGACCATGAAGTGAAATGGTGATTCTGGGCCACCTCAAAGAAGTGGAGGCCAAGAGAAAAGCAGTATCACACAAGGCTAATGGTCGCATTTGGATAACGTCCATGGAGCTACCTGCATGATGACAACTTCGCATGCTTGCATCCTGCCAGCTGCCCTGCATTTCTGTCTGCCCTAGGTGACATGGCAGTTCATTAGTTCAATTGACCATGTGCTCCTCTGTCTTTCTTATCCAGATTTATATCTGGTTGGGGGTAGACAGCGCATGCCTATAATCCTAGAACTTGGAAAATGGAGGCAAGAAGATTAGGAGTTCAAAGGCAGCCTCAGCTGCATGAGACCCTGTCTCAGAAACAAAGCCAAGCAAACAAGCAAGCACACACGCAAAGGCAAACCCTAGACTTCCCCTAAGCCTTAGTTTTACAGGGAAGTGACTCACAGAATTGCTTTACCAGTTCAGCATCCCATGAAATGGTTAATACACTGTATAAAGGCACAGTGATAGAGAGCTGTGCAGGAGAGCCCCTTTTTATTAAAGCACAGAAGAGGGACAGACAGAGTCCGGTCCACCGGGGGTCCACTTGCCACAGGCCATGCAACCTGTAATAGAATTCAGTGTACTTCTAGACAGGATGGCTTGAGGTCCTCAGAACTTTGCTGAGTGGCTTGAAAGGGACCACAGACTTTTCCTGATGTCCAGACGGAACTGCCCCTGACCCACAGTAAAGAGAGGCAGATTTTAAAAGCTATCTATTTTTAAGAAAAGGTTTTCTATGGACAGTGCTTTGTTTCCTCTGTTCGTTTGGGTCAGAGTTTGATCTTCTCAGCATGTCAGAGTTGTTTTTAGCTCTAGCCAGGATTGATTTATGCCTCTCTCAGTGTGCCCTGTTCCCAGGGGAGGTGGGAAAGCATTGCCACCTTCAGTGATGCTTCAGCTGTTAAAGTCCTGGGAACACACACATTCAGTAGTTGCTGCCATCGCGTCTAGTGTTGTTTCTAACCTCTTGGTGTTTACTAGCCTTTCTCCTGCTGAAAATTTTGGTTTTCCCATCTTTCTTTTAAAAATGTGTTCACTTCATGAAATTAATGACCTTTTTTGTAGCTCATTTTCTCCAAGAACAGAGTATGAAAAAAGCATGTTCAAATTGTTCTTAAGATTCTGAGCTGGGTGGTGGTGCTGCGTGTCTTTAATCCAATCCCAGCACTCAGGAGGCAGAGGCAGGCTGATCGCTGTGAGTTCGAGGCCAGCCTGGTCTACAAAGTTAGTCCAGGACAGCCAAGGCTAACATACAAATCCTGTCTCAGAAAAAAAGAAAAGATTCTGGATAGGGGCTGGGAATGTGGCTCAGTTTATAGTGTTTGCCTGATGTGCACTGAGCCCTGGCTTCAATTCCCAGAAGCCATAAAGTCCATGTGGAGACAAACACCTGTGATGCTAGTACCAGGAGGTGAGGCACAAGGGTCAGAGCCCAAGGAGATTTATTCTTGGCTACATATCTGGTTCAAGGCCAGCCAGGGCCACTCAGGACTCTTGCCTCAAGGGAACAAAACCCAGAAGAATCTCTGTGTAGACTGGCTGCCAGGTGAAGGAAGATCCCGGGCATAGTCTCCATCCAGATCAGGAATTCCCAGACTTCCTTAGGCCAAGCAATATTAGTGTGAAGGCTTCCTCTTCCTGTAGGCCAGCAGATGTCTACCTCTGTCTCTAAGAATGTTTATAATTCATAACAGTAGCAAAATACAGTTATGAAGTAGCAGTGAAATAAATTTATGGTTGGGGGAACACTACAACAAGAGGAACTATTTTTGTTGTTGTTTTGTTTTGTTGTTGTAGACCAGGCTGGCTTCGAACTCACATCAATCAGCCTGCCTCTGCCTCCCAAGTGCTGGGATTAAAGGCGTGCACTACCACGCCCGGCTTTTAAGAGGAGCTGTTTTAAAGGGTCATGGCATTAGGAAAGTTGAGAACCATTGTTGTAGATGGGTGATGTTCGGAGCCCAGCTTCTGCAGCCCCATTAGGCTTCAGGAAACCCACCATATTTGTTACTTTTCCCATAGCGGTGGCCAAAAGCCTGGCAAGAAACAGGCGAGGATGTGTTTATTGGGGCTTGCAGCTTGAGGGCATCGCATCAGGAGCTTAGGGCTCCCACACTAGGAAACAGAGGGTAGATGGAAAGTGGAATTAGTCTATAAAAACTCAAAGCTTCCTCTCTGTGACCCACTCCCCACATTGAGGCTCCACATCTAAAAGTCCCACACCTTCCAAAACAGTGCCACCAGCTGGGCGTGGTGGCACACACCTTTAATCCCAGCACTCGGGAGGCAGAGGCAGGGGGAATCACTGTGAGTTCGAGGCCAGCCTGGTCTACAAAGCAAGTTCCAAGATAGCCAAGGCTAGACAGAGAAACCTTGTCTCAAACAAAACAAAACAAAACAAAAAACAATAAACAAACAAACAAAGGAAAACCAAAACAATGCCACCAGCTGGGGCCAAGCACCTAAGACATGATCTTGTGGGGACATATTTCACATTAGCCCCCACTGACATACCCATGCGACTCTGTGACTCGGAGTAGTAAGCGAATAGCTGATTGTGCCTCTGTGGTCTCTGGACCAAGTTCTTCCTAGTGTCCTGAAGGATGGAGTAGGGTCTTGGTAGGTGGCCATGCAGTCCCTGGTCTGTTGTCCACAGATGCTGAAGCCTGCTTGGCTACCAAGTGTTCTTGTGTCCCACAGGGTAGTGCAGAAATGAGAGATGAGGAAACACCACCCTCATCTATTTCACAAACAGCTCTCAGGGGACTTCTTGTACCACTTGGACGGGCAAGCCTCAGGAGCAGGTGTCCCTAGATCAGAGTGCACAGCACCTGGGACCATCTGGATGGTTATAAACAACACTTAACAAGGTGTTAGCAGCCAGGAATCGATTTGAATGTTAGTTAACAAACTACAAGCCCAGAAAACTGGGGCTGTGTAAACTTTCCTGCAAAAGTGGTCACGTGTTGCTCGGTGATGAACTACTTTCATCATTGCATGGACATCACAGATTGCACTTACAGAGGATGTCACCAGGCAACAGGACCTCAGGCTGTCATCTCTCAGGCCACGGTTGACTAAAGTCTTTTCTCAGCCCCTGACTATGGCCCAGTTGAAGTGGCATGTTATGACGATTTAGAGGGTAAATATGGGAGGCAGCCGTTATCTCCCAGGAATACTTAGAAAGGTGACCGGGGTTACAGGTTACAGGGCTGTAGCCCCCAGGGAGATGCTCTCAGCACCTTCAGCTCTGCCCTCTCACCCTCTGCTCCCTCTTTTCTTCTTTTTCTTCTCCCTCGCTCCCAGGAGAAGCTGGAGCCTGTGGCAAGGTCTTGCCTGTGTCAGCACTGCTGGCAGAGTTGGCCACAGAAGGGAAAGCCGAAGCCCAAGCCTGGGACACTCCCTGTACATCAGTGCACAGGCCTGAACAACATAAAGGTGTCAAAGAGAGGGGCCCTGTGGGATGGGAAGGGAGATACTACAGATTTTCAAAGACTCCCTACAAGGAACCTGTTGATTCTAAGGGGAGGGTGTCTTTACCCACTTCCTATAACAGAATAAAACAGAACGAAAAAAGCTCTGTCTCTCAACCTTTGTTCCTCATAGTCTTGTTTGTTTGTTTGTTTGTTTGTTTCGAGACAGGGCTTTTCTGTGTAGCCTTGGCTGTCCTGGACTCGCTTTGTAGACCAGGCTGACCTCAAACTCACAGCGATCCGCCTGCCTCTGCCTCCGCCGCTGCCTCTGCCTCCGCCTCCGCCTCCGCCACAAATGCACCTGGCTCATCATAGTCTTAAAAGCAAGGAAGTCCAAAGTCATGGTACTGGTTTCTGAATTAATGGCTGTCTAACTGTGTCACAGCATAGTTGAGTCATCACATGATAAGAAGACACACGTACTCAAAATCAGGTCTCTCTTCATCTTCTCTCTATCCCCCCACTCCACCCCACCCTCCGCACCCCAAACAATTTTTTTTTTTTTTGGTTTTTCGAGACAGGGTTTCTCTGTGTAACCTTGGCTGTCCCAGACTGGCTTTGTAGACCAGGCTGGCCTTGAACTCATAGAGCTCTGTCTGCCTCTGTCTCCCGAGTGCTGGGATTAAAGGTGTGCGGCACTGCCCCTGGCCAAAGATTTGGTTTTGGGGTGTGTGTGTGTGTGTGTGTGTGTGTATGTGTGTGTGTGTGACGCATGTGTTCACCTGTAGAGACCAGAAAAGGGCACTGGATCCATTGGAGCTAGAGTTATAGGTGGTTGTGCGGTACCTGACATGGGTGCAGGGACCCACACTTGGGTCCTCATACAGACTTACACTCTAAGTCACCCTCCAGCCCCTGCCTCTTCAAGTCTAGTGACCTGAATTTGGTCTCCAGAACCGACATAGTAGAAGAAGAGGTCTGCTCTGCTGAGTGTCCTCTGACCTCTGCACCCGTTCTTTTGTGTGTATGTATGTGTTCACGTATGTCCATGTGTGTGTGGTCACAGGCTGATGGGATTCACCAGGCCCTGTCTCCACCTTTGTAAACTGTAATCTAGGCTTACTCACTGCACCTGAAGCTTGCATGATCTGCCTGTCTCTGCCCACACCTTCCAGCACTGGGGTTACAGGGCATGCCTGACCTCATGGGTGCTCAGGATTTGAACTTGTGCCTCCTTACTTTAACAGCAAAACAGGTTTGTGTTTTGTTTTGTTTGAGACAGAGTTTCTCTGTGTAATAGACCTGACTGTCCTGGACTTGCTTTGTAGACCAGGCTGGCGGAACCCACAGAGATCCGCCTGCCTCTGCCTCCCAAGTGCTGGGATTAAAGGTGCGCCGCCGCCACCCGGCAGCAAAACAATTTTATCCACTGAGCCATCTTGCCACCCTTCCCTCTCCTCTTTATTTTATTTATTTATTTATTTATTTATTTATTTATTTATTTATTTATTTATTTATTTTTATGTATAACTGAGTTCTGACTGCATGTACACCTACAGGCCAGAAGAGGGCTCAGATCTCATTATAGATGGTTGTGAGTCACCATGTGGTTGCTGGGAATTGAACTCAGGGGCTGGAGAGATGGCTCAGCAGTTAAGAGCACTGACTGCTCTTCCAGAGGTCCTGAGTTCAATTCCCAGCTACCCCTTATAGAGACATCAATCTCATCCAAGGGCCCCACTCTTGAGATTTCATTTAGTTAATTACTTCCCACGGCCCAAGATCAGGTGTGGTGGTACAGGCTCTAATCTCAGCTTTTGGTAAGTAGAGGCAGGAGGATGGCACTCAAGGTCATCCCTTTGCTGTGTAGTAAGTTTAGGAGCAGCCTGGGCTTCTAACTCGAACAAGCAAAACCTCTCAAAGATGAGAAAACAAAAGAAGGGAAGGTGGCAGAGCTAAGTGGAAACCCCAAACAAGTCTAATAAATTGGAAAACAAATCATCATGCTAAGAACCAAGTGAGCATCATGAAGGAGAAACAGTGGTAGATGCAGAGGAGAAAGACAGTTACAGCAATTAGAAGGACTAGTCCCAGTCCATGATGTTCTAACCCAAGGGTGATTGGCTTCCTCAACAGAAGGAGCTCAATACCGACCAGAGGCACAAATCTCTGACTGAGCAAAACTTGTGACCATTTGAAAGATGCAGACTCTGCTAGGAAGAGCCAGGTTTGGTGTTATTGGCATTGTCATATCGTGTTTCTTTCTTTGTTTTACCTTTAAAAAAGAAAGATTTATTTATTTATTATGTATACAGTATTCTGCCCACATATATGCCTACAGGCCAGTCGAAGGCAGCAGATCTCATCATAGATGGTTGTGAGCCACCATGTGGTTTCTGGGAATTGAACTCAGGACCTTTGGATGCTCTTAACCTCTAAGCCATCTCTCCAGCCTGTTTATTTATTCATTTTTTTTTTTAAGACAGGCTTTCTCTGTTACACAGAGCCCTGGCTGTGTCCTTGGACTCTTTCTTTGTAGACCAGGCTGGCCTCGAACTCACAGAAATCCACCTGCCTCTGCCTCTGCCTCTTGAGTGCTAGGATTAAAGACATGTGTCACCACGCCTGGCCCAGCATCAACATATCTTGCTTAAGACTCTGGACCAGAGAGATGGCTCAGCAGTTAAGAACACTTGCAGCTCTTGTGGAGAACCCAGGGTCAGTTCCTAGCATGCCCATGAGGTTGCTCACAGCCAAGTGTTAACTCCAGTTCCAGTGAGATCTGACACTTTCCATGGCCTCTTTGGACCACATATACATGATGCACGTATACACATGAATAATAAAGGAATCTTTTAACACATATTTAAGGAGAAAAAGAATTTAAAAAGAATTGTTGGAGCCAGGTGTGGTGGCACACATCTTTAATCTCAGCACTCGGGAGGCAGAGGCAGGTGGATTGCTGTGAGTTCGAGGCCAGCCTGGACTACAAAGTGAGTCCAGGATAGCCAAGGCTACACACAGAGAAACCCTATCTCAAAAAGCAAAAAACAAAACAAAACAAAACAAAAAGAATTGTTGCTAGGTGTGGTGATAGTGGAGGAGCAGGGGAAAGTATGTGTTTTGTCTTGTTTAGTTATAGGCTTCCAGGCCTCCAGGGAGAAATGGAGAGAGGGAGGGAGAGAAGGAGGGGGTGATGGAGAATGAATTGAGTTATCAACCCCCTGCAACACATTCTTTCTATGTGACCCCTTGTGGCCAGAGGGAACTGATTTCCCAGTCTCCCACAGCACAGGCTGGTGTTTGCCTGATCCTCCAATAAACAGACTCAAATTCCATGTGTAGCCTTGGCTGTCCTAGATCCCTTTGTAGACCAGGCTGGCCTCGAACTCACAGCGATCCACCTGCCTCTGCCTCCCAAGTGCTGGGATTAAAGGCGTGCACCACCACGCCCGGCTATATGGAATATTGTATATGCATATATATAATTTTAGAAGGAGGGGGCTTCAAGTACAGTGACCCCTCAGATTAAATGACTTTGGGTTTATTGATCCCAAGAACCAGTTGCCAGGCACTACTTTTCGCCAATGGCGTCAACTCTCCTTGGTCTTGGAAAGCAAAGAGAGTTGCTTTGCAGATACAGAAAGCTGTGTCTGGTCTCTGCAGGCGAGATCACGTCAAGAGCCACTAAAAGCGTGGCCTGCACAGAGTCCAATTTCACTTCAGCCTCAGTCCGGATCCCATTGTGTTTAGTTGGCTGGCTCTCTGAATGCTGTAGCTAAAAATGTACACAAGAAAGAGAAATTAGAAACCTAAGAACTGCGGCTGCTGTGGCCCCTGCTGGCGGGTCTGGCTCTCATGACCAAGTAGATGAAAACATAGCAGTGTGCCTGACCATTCAGAGAGCCAAGTGTCTCCACCCAGAAAAATGGCTCTGCTGAGTGACCCAGGTTCTCACAGATAAACCCTGGTACACATCTGTCACCTGAGAAAGAGAGACAGAGTCTTTCTACCTGCCTAGGCCTGAGCCATTCATTCCCACACAATAATATTAGGTTACACATTTCCCCCAGTGCCCTGGCAACAAGCGACACCAAAGGCTTTCATTACAGACTGGCTGCTGGTGATGAAGGAGCCCGCAGTGCATCCTCACAAACAGCGGGACCTGCTAGGTGATGAGTGTAAAAAGGGTTTGGCTCTTGTTTTTCTTCAGCACTGGGGAGCTCAAGGCCTTGCATATTCAAGGCCACTGCTTTCAACCCCTTTCACTTTTATTTTTTAATAAAACAAGTATTTATCGGCCAGAAAGATGGCTCAATGGGTAAAATTGCTTGCTATGCAGCCTTATGGCCTGAGTTTGATCCCTGGGCCCCGTGTAAAATGGAAAGAGAACCTCCACGTGCACTCTGTGACACACGTACCCACCCCTGCAATAATAAATAAGAAAAATGACTAATTTAAAAAGATACGGGTGTGTGTGACAACAAGGCCTCACTCTATAGTTCTAGATGTCCTGGCACTCACTACAGAGACCAGCATGAGCCACACCTTTAATTCCAGGACTTGGAAGGCAGAGGCAGGCAGATAGATCTCTTTGAGTCTGAAGCCAGACAAGTCTACACACTGAGTTCCAGACCGCTGTGAGTTCAAGGCCAGCCTGGTCTACAAAGCAAGTCTAGGACAGCCAAGGCTACACAGAGAAACCATCTCTGAAAAGCAAGCCAAAAAAAAAAAAAAAAAGGTCTTATTGGGTGTATGTGACACTTAGAGGTCAGAGGACAACCCTCAGAAGCCTGTTGTCTCCTGCCAGTGTGGGTTCCAAGGATCAAACTCAGGTTTTCCCAGGCTCGTGTAATAAGCACTGAGCCATCCATTAGTTTTATGTTAATAATAAGTAATAAGGTAATAAGACACCACACAACAGATATTATACGAGGTTTGTTAAATGGGCATGGGAGGAGGGGTACCCCAGAGAGAGAGAGACAGAGACAGAGGAAGAGAGAGAGGGAGGAAGAGAGGGAAAGGGAGGAAGGGGGTAAGAGGGAGGGGTGAGGTAGGTCTGTCCTTTTATACTCTGGGCAGGGCCACGCCCCCCCATGGCAGGTAGGCAGTGACGTCACAGGTAGGCCAGCTGACGCAGAATCCTAACAACTAGCTTAACTTTTCTTTTTCTTTTTTGAGACAGGGTCTCACTATGTGTGTCCCAGGCCGACCTAGAACTCACAGACACCCACCTGCCTCTGCCTCCTAAGTGCTAGGATTAAGACATGTGCCACCACAACTGTCCTGATCTTGAATTTGTGATCTTCCTGCCCTCCGCTTACTGAGTGTTGAAGTTTCAAGTGTGGGTGGCCAGGCCTAGTATATTTACTTTTAATTTTTAATTAAATATTATCTTATGTGTAGGAATGGTTTTCCTGTCCACATGTAGCATGTACACATGTGTGTGCCTGGTGCCCATGGAGAGCAGAAGAGAGTGTTGGGTCCCCTACAACTAAAGTTACAGTTGTGAGCTGCCATGTGGAATGGAACCTGGGTCTTTTGCAAGAATATCAAGTGCTCTTAACTGCTGAGCCAGCTCTTCAGTCTTTTTTTTTTCTTAATGAAGCAGAGTTGGAGATTTTATTTAAAGGCTCTTTAATGTATACATTTAAATGACAGGGATTCAACAGAAAGGAAGGCACAGCTGAGAGCATAGGTATGGGCTTCTGAGAGATAAATGGTCTGTGCAGTCCCACTAAGTGCCAACCTGGTCTTGAACTCACAATCTTCCTGCCTCTGCCTGAACGAAGGTATTGGGCTTCCATGTCCAAGTTGTAGTCAGTATTCTTTTATTGCATTTTAAAAAGTGTCTGTGTGTGCTGGTGCATGTGTGTGTGTATGTGTTTGTGTGTGTGTATATGTGTGTGTGTATGTATGTGTGTATGTATGTGTGTGTGTGTGTGTGTGTGTGTGCGCGCGCGCGCGCGCGCGTGTGTTGCTGCATGTATGTCTATGCATCATGTGCATGCCTGAGGAAGCCAGAAGAGGATATCAGGTCCCCTAGAAGTTAGAGTTGCCATGTCGGTGTTGGGGATTCAACCCAGGCCCTCTAGAAGAGAACTCCCCACCTCCTCCTCCTTTTTTTTTTTTTAAACAGGGTTTCTTTGTGTAGCTCTGACTGCCCTGGAATTTGCTCTGTGCACCAGGCCATCCTTGAACTCAGAAATCTGCCTACTTGTGTCTCACTGGGTTTAAAGGCATGCACCACCACACCCGGCTTAAAGCCACTCTCTTGAAGGCACACACCACCTGTTCTTAAGTACAGTGAAATAAGACTCCGTGAGCTGCCCTCACTCCAGCAGAAACACTGGGAGCTTTTTAGAGATGCAGACCCCTCGGGGACAGTGGTGTGTGCCTACAATCCCAGGACATAGGAGGTAAAGACAGGAGCCTTGGCTACATGGAGTGCTCAAGGCTAGCCTGGGCTATCTGAGAGTCTATCTTAAGTGAAAAACAGAGAGATCTCAACACCATTCTAGATCAACTGGACCACAATCTGTTTTTTTTTTTTTTTTCCCCTTTATTCTTTCCTCATACAATAAATCTGGAATGCAGCTCTTCCTGACTTCCTCTGTCCCCTAGGTCCCCTGCCCTTCATTTCCCTTCAGAAAAGAACAGGCCTCCCAGTGATATTAGCCAAATACACATAACAAGATGCAATAAGACTAGGCACAGCCTGGGGTAGTGGTGCATGCCTGTAATCCCAGCACTCAGGAAGGCAGAGGCTGACAGATCTCTGTGAGTTCGAGGTCAGCCTAGTCTACAAAGCGAGTCCAGGACAGCCAAGGCTACACAGAGAAACCCTGACTCGAGAAACAAAAAACAAAAACAGGACAAAGTCATTCTCAGTCACACAGCAAGTTTTTGATGTGCCTGGGCTGCTGGAGGCTCCGTCTCAGAAGAGGGAACGAGGAAGATTTGGTCACACAGGGGTAAGCACCATGTGACCGTGACGGCAGAGGACACGATTGAGTGACGTCTCCAAGCCTAAGCAGCTGATAGCTAGCCAGTCCTCGGGAGCTCAGCCGCAGGTAAACAACCTGTCCCTCATAGCCCACAGACGCCAGCCTTGTGGACACCTTGGCCTCAGACTTAGGGCCTCTGGAACTGAGAGAATAAACACCTGTTGTTTTAAGTCATCCAGTTCGGCATGGTGGTCCTGCCCATCTAATATGGCCGCCTCAGGTTCCTCAAACGTCAGAGTTCACTGTCTAGGTTCTGGTACATGGGAGTTGACTTTAAATTTAGTTTGTTTTTTTTTTTTTTTTGAGGCAGGGTTTCTCTGTGTATCCTTGGCAGTCCCTGGACTTGCTTTGTAGATCAGGTTGGCCTTGAACTCACATCGATCCACCTGCTTCTGCCTTCCAAGTGGTGGGATTAAAGGTGTGCGCCACCATGCCTGGCTTATGACTTTAATGTTTTTTTAAAGTTGGGTACATTTGACCATGGGATCAAGATCACATCAGGATGATATTGACCCCTGCAGGAACATGGGTCATGTGTGGGGACATTCTGGGATACAGCTGCGATGGTCAATATTGGCCAGTGAAAGGATTTAGAATGACCTAGGAGATGTGACCCTCTGGTCATTTCTGTGAGAACCAATTCTAGATTGCGTTTATTAGCCCACTCTAATGTAGGTAGTACCAGTCTAGGGGCTGGGGTCCTGGACTGAATAAAATGAGAAAGCTAGTTGGATACCAGCATGTCTTTGTCTGTCTGTCTGTCTGTCTGTCTGTCTGTCTGTCTGTCTGTCTTTCTCTCTCTCTCTGTCAGCTTCCTGACTATACATGGAGGTACTCAACTGCCTCAGTCTCCTACTGCCATGGCTCCCCCCAATTGGGGTGAACTGTATCTTCAAACTGTGAGCCCAACTGGACCCTTCTTTGCTGTTGTCAGGTGTTTTGTGGCAGTGAAGGGGAAAGTCACTAATCCCACATCGAAGAATGTGAGGGAGTGGCTCTATCTTCTCCTGCAGCCTTTCTCAGGTTACCGTGGGCCAGACAGCATCCTGTCCCGTGCAATGGCCGCAGAAGGTGAGGCGTACTTCCTCCCAGGCTCTGGACTAGGGAACCCAAGTACAGCTTCCATAGAGTGAGATTTCCAAGCATGCCTTAGAAAGTTCCCTTAGAGCTGTACTAGCCTGTAGCACAGAGACGTGGGAAGCTCTGGCTTCTGTGTGTGGAAGGAAAGAAGCCAGAAGATGGCCTTATGTGAGTGAATGAGGAATACTGTGGTAACGTGTTTCAGTCAAACTTTTGTTTTGTTTTTTGTTTTTGTTTTTCCAGACAGGGTTTCTCTGTGTAGCCTTGACTATCCTGGACTCACTTTGTAGACCAGGCTGGCCTCGAACTCACAGTGATCCACCTGCCTCTGCCTCCCAAGTGCTAGGACTAAAGGCATGTGGCTACCACCGCCCAGTCCAACTTTTTTTTTTTTTTAATTCTCCCACCCCTAGTTAAACTTTCAATTTGTGGGACAAAAATAAATACCTGACAGCTCAAGGGAGGAAGAGTTCATTCTGGCTCGAGGATTCAGGCCACAGTCCTGGGCCCTATGACGCTAGGCCAGTGGTTCCTTTAACACTGTTCCTCATGTTGTGGCGATCCCCAACCGTAAAGTTACTCCATTGCTACTTCATAACTGTTATTTTGCTACTGTTATGAGTTGCAATGTAAATATCTGTTTTCTGGTGGTCTTAGGTGACCCCTGTGAAAACAGCATTTGACTCCCTCCCTGAGGGGTCACGACCCACAGGTTGAAAACCACTGTCCTAAAGCGACTGCTACCTCCCAAATTGTGCCACTGGCTGGGATGAAACGTCTGACAGATGAGCCTGCCCAGGACACTTCATAGTCACACCCGAACAGTTGTGAGTGGCTTGGAGCTTCCAGGAAGAAAGTTGCCTAGAGCAGGTCTCTCAAGGAAGTGGTGAACCACAGAGCCAGCAGTGGGGACAAAACGAGCTAAACCCACTGTGATATCATGGGGTTTCATCGACACCCTCCACTCCCTCCTCCCCCTTCAAAACCCTGCTGGTGCAGGAACACTGACTCCCAGGGCTGCTAAGTCAACACCCACCCACTACCTAGGGTGACTTAGTAAGACCTTGTCCCAAAACTCTGTGCAGGCTGGGAGATGACTCAGCTGGTGAAGAGCGTGGTGTGCCAGCATAAGGCCCCAAGTCTGACCTGTCCCCAGCACCCAAGTACAAAGCCACCACGGTGAGGTGTGCTGGTAATACCAGATGCTGGGGCGGTAGTGCCAGGAGGATCCCTGGTGCTCACTAGCCAGCCAGCTTAGCTAGATGGGTGAGCTGTCTCAAAAAACAAGGAGGTGCCCTCCTGAGGAGCAGCACCCAAGGCTGACTGTCATGGACATATATGTATCCACACTTGCACATATACACACAAAAACATTCAAACACACACTTATGTACACACAGAATTTAAAAAAAAATACAGACAGGGCTGGAATTTCACTTGCTGAGCATGCTAGGAGCCTAGATTCAATCCCTAGAAAGTCAAAAATAAATGAAGTGCTTGTTAAACATGCTAGAGAGCCATGGGAAACAATGTGGCATTGGTTCTGATTGTAAGGAAGAAAAGCTGGTAGCTGGAGAGGTGACTCGGTGGTTAAGAACACAGGCTGCTCTTCAGAGCAACTGGGTTCTATTCCCAGCACCCACATGGTGGCTGACAACTATCTTAACTCTAGTTCCAGGGGATCCAATGTCCTCTTTTGGCTCTGTCATAGGTGGTACCTAGAGATACAGATATACAAAGTGAGTCTAACATAGAGAGACCCTGTCTCAAAAAACCAAAAGAACAAAATAAAAACAAAAACAAAGGAAAAGAAAAACCAAACCAACCAGCCAACCAAACTAACAACAACAACAAAAACCACATAAAATAAAAAAATGAGAGAGAGAAGAAATAAATACACTCTGGAAAGTGGGTAGAGATGCAGTCAATTCCCCCACCCCCAAAAGCTGTATTAAGTTCTTTTTAGTGGAGAGCCTGGGAAAAGGATGCAGCTCCTTTAAAAGCTGGGCCGCTCTGCAGCCAAAGTCAAGCTGTAAAACTGGGAATCGGAAGGGTTAGTAAAAAAGCCCAATCCTATGACCAGTTCTGACGATGATCCGCTGGGAGGGGGCTTGGACCGGTCTCGGAGCTAGCTGCTGAGGAAACCAGTGTTTGGAAAAATAACATCACGGGACTTTTTATATGGCCCGCTGGTATCGTGATGCAATTCGAGCATTTTAGCATCTTCCCAACTTTCTGTTGTTACCACAGGGAAAGTGTGGGGGGGGGGGAATCGGAGGAGTGCTTGGATGCCTAATTACCAGTGCTTCTCTCAGAGAAATTATAAACAGACAGAGAACCCTTCAGCTACAGTCAGGAAACAAAGCAGCCTTTAAACGCTTCACATGTCAAGATGCCCTCATTCCCCAAGCGCCACAGCTGTGTATAACCCAAAGATATTTTTTTTTCCTCTCCAAGGAATGATTAAGCGGAGTTTTTTTTTTTTTTTTAAAGTAACACCAGTCTGTATCTCTTGTTCCTGGGCTGGTGACAGACATCATTAATCAATCAAGGCAGTTTATCTTCTCCACCCCCGACCTAGATCGTACCACAGAGTCCTCAACAACATGTGCCTGACATCTACAACTGGGGCCGCCTGTGAGCCGAGGCAGCTAGCGGAGTCTGGAGCCGGGTGATTGCTGGAGTCCTTTCAGTTTAGCCATTGAGCTTTCAGACCAATGCCGTCACCCGTGAAAGGCAGCTGATAATAGCACTTACCTCATAGCGCTATGAGATTGAATTAATTACCACGACTACAGAGCTTACAGTGGGAAGAAGAGAAAATAGTTAAACTTTCCCCCCACCCCCCCAACACAGTTAGCTGGTTGTGGTGCTGTATACCAGTAATGAAGCTGAGGCAGGGGAATCACAAGTTTGAGGAAAGCATGGGCTATGTTAGTGAAGGCCAAGAGAGTGTCTCACTACTGGCTCCAACAGTGATATTTAACCCTTCGAGAAACTGGATTGAGATTTAGTTATGATCCAAGTTGAGGACATAGCTCTACTGGCAGAGTGTGGGACAGGCCCTGGGTTTTTCCTCTAGCACTACGTGAAGATCAGAAGTTCAAGGTCTAGTGAGGCATGGTTGTGCACACTGTTAGCATACCTGCCTGTAGGTTGCCTCTGACATCATCGCCTGACCACCACCAGGTGTGTAGCAGACTATAAAAGGGACAAACTGGCCACCCACATCTCTGTCTCTCTCTCTGTCTCTCTGTCTCTCTCTCTGTCTCTCTGTCTCTGTTCCCCTGGGTCACCTTTGATGCCCCACTTGCTTCTCTCCCTCGCTTCTACATATTCATATCTGTTCTGTGCCATCTCATTTCTTTTTCGTTTTGTTTTTTTGAGACAGGGTTTCTCTATATAGCCTTGGCTGTCCAAGACTCACTTTGTAGACCAGGTTGACCTCAAACTCACAGCGATCTACCTGCCTCTGCCTCTGCTGGGATTAAAGGTGTGCACCACCACCATCCGGTCTTCTTTTTCTTATTTTATTTTGGTTTTTTTTGTTTTTTTGAGACAGGGTTTCCCTATGTAGCCTTGGCTGTCCTGGACTCGCTTTGTAGACCAGGCTGGCCTCGAACACACAGCGATCCGCCTGCCTCTGCCTCCCAAGTGCTGGGATTAAAGGCGTGCACCACCACGCCCGGCTCTCTTTTTCTTTTTTTTAAAGATTCATTTATTTACTATGTATACAGTGTTCTGCCTGCATGTATGCCTGCAGGCCAGAAGTGGGCACCAGCTCTCATTATAGATGGTTGTGAGCTACTATGTGGTTGCTGGGAATTGAACTCAGGACTTTTGGAAGAGCAACCAGTGCTCTTAACCTCTGAGCCATCTCTCCAGACTGTGCCATCTGATTTCTAATCCTAACACTCACCTTTGATCTCAGCATTTAGAAGGCTGTTGGATCTCCATGATTTGGAGGCCAGCCTGATCTACAAATTGAGGTTAGGGCCAGATAGGACCCTGCAATGCCTACATAGTGAGATCCTGTCTCAAAAACAAACAAATGAGTGGATACATAAATGGAGAAAATTGTGAAATATATAATATAAAAATATTTCTGGACCTGAAAAACAGGTGTCTCTAAAAATCCTTTAGTGTACTTGATAAAACTGGATGAAAAGAGGGCCAGGTGTGGTGGCCCACGCCTTTAATCTCAGCACTTGGGAGGTGATCACTGTGAGGTCAAGGCCAGTCTAGTCTACAAAGAGAGTCCTGGACAGTCAAGGATACACAAGGAAACCTTGTCTCAACAAAACAAAACAAAACAAAACAAGGATGAAAAGACCTTCACCAAGGCACAATAGGCTAACATTTCTAGATCTCAGAGACAAAGGAGAAACAGAACAAAAATGTGGGAAGGCTGCAGAAGCATACAAAGAAACACAGTCATATAACACTGGGGTTGTACCCTAGAATTTCATACCCAGTTTAGCTATCAATCAGTGTTAAGATAGAGCAAAACCTTTTTTTTTTTTTTTAATATAGTGGCTTGAAAAATATCCTAGCTAGGCATGGTGGTGCATACCTGTAATCCCGGCATTTGGGGAGGGAGAGGCAGGCGGATCTCTGTGAGTTTGAGGCCAGCCTGGTCTACAAAGCAAGTCTAGGAGGGCCATAGCTACACAGAGAAACCCTGTCTCAAAAAAAGAAAAGAAAAGAAAAGAAAAATAACCTGGGCTGGAGAGATGACTCAGAAGAGTACTGTCTGCTCTTCCTGAGTTTCATTCCCAGCAACCACATGGTTGCTCATAACCATCTGTAATATAATCTGATGGTGTCTTCTAGCCTGCAGGTGTACAAGCAGGCAGAGCACTGTGTGTATATAATACAAATAAATAAATAAACAAATAAATAAATCTTTAGGGGAAAAAAGAAAAATATTCTTCTATTGGCCTGGAGAGATGGTTCTGTGATAAAGAACATTATTGCTTTTTAGAGGCCCAGTTTAGGGCAGGAAAGACGGCTCAGATGGCTTAAAGAAAAAGATTTATAGTGGGGGCCCCAGTTTTACTTCCCAGCACCAATGTGGTGGCTTAACAAGGATCTGTAACCCTAGTTTCAAGGGATTCAACAGACACGGACATGATGCACATATATGCATACACACACACACACACACACACACACACACACACACACACATGCCAACATTCACACACACACACAACATAAAATAAATCTGTTCAGTCCAGGAGATGACTCAGCAGATTATGGACTTGCTACCAAATCTAATGACCTGAGTTCTGTCCTTGGGACTTACATGGTAGGAGGAGAAAAGTGATTGGAGTAGGCTGCACATTGACCTCTGCCCTTTGACCTCTATAGCATGCATATCCACACGCACATCCATTCATGTGAGGAAACAGATAAGGATGCAATAAAAATAGTGTTAAGGTAGATAATCCTTAAAATGGTAAAAATGTTGGCTTATAATAATTATAAATGTAGCCAAGTGTAGTGGTACACGCCTTTAATCCCAGCACTCGGGGAGGCAGAGGCAGCTGGATCTCAGTAAGTTTGAGACCAGCCTGGTCTATGGAGCGAGTCCATGATATCCAAGGTTACATGGAGAAACCCTGTCTTGGGAAAAGAAATAAATGAATAAATAAATAAAAAGAGCAAAATTCATCGGTAAGATATTTAATAAAGGAGCTATCAAAGAGACACATATTTATGTGGAATAAAGGAATTTTAAAGTGAATTTTCAAATAAATATGAAGATGATTTTTGAGGGAGATGCAGAGAGGGTGGACTGACAATTTACATGTTTATAAATAAGGGTGATTAAGTTAGGCAAAGTGGCGCAGGCCTGTAATTCTAGCAGTTTGGCATGTGGAGGCAGGAGAATTATGAATCCAAAAAGTGAGTCCAGGACAGCCAAGGCTACACAGAGAAACCTTGTCTCAAAAAACCAAAAACAAAATAAAATTATTTTTTGATTACTATCACTATCTACAATTTATAATTGTTATGTAGCAGTTTAAAGGCAATGAGAGCTACAGAGCCAGCCCCCTGTGGCGTCAGACTCAGTAACTCAGCAAGCATGCTATAAATAGTTAATAAATTTTCACTAAGGAACAAAATGTTCCAAGTTCACTCCCAAGTGACTTTTATTAGGACATCAAACGGAGAGAGCAAATAAAATAGAAGAAGGAAAAGAGGAGACTGGGGATCCCCATAACAGAGTGTAGGGTGTCTAGCATCTTGGGATAATGGCGGATCTGTGGATTACAGCAGTGAGATGGGCAAAAGCTGGGCTATCCCGGAGCCCGGAAAAGGAGGCCTCCTGAGGACGGACCCAAAGGACGACATGTGCTTGAGCAAATGGAAAATGTCACAGAGATAGTAAAGCTTTTTAGAAATCTCTTAATGATAAGGTGTAGATGGCAAGGAAAGTTATAAAATAAGACCATCTGTGGGGCTGGAGAGATGATGGTAAAGGGCCCTGGCTGCTCTTTCAGAGAACCCAGGTTCATTCCCAGCACCCACATGGTGGCTCACACTCATCCACCACTCTAGGTCCAGGGAATCTGATGCCCTCCTCTGCCCCTTAGGGCTGTGCACACACATGGTGCACAGACATACGTGCAGCCGAAACACCCCACACAGAAAAAGAAAAAGAAAAAGGCCACTGTTGACCTTAGGCACACTGGTAGGTTTCATTAATGTAGGGCTACGTGAGCGGGGTCATGAGTTCAAGATCAGCCTATGTGTAAGGAGCTCTGGCCTTTAAAAAAAAAGAAAGAGAAAAAGAAAGAGCCCAGAAGCCCCTCTAGTTGGTGCAGTCTTGCGTAATGCTCGTTTTCCTCGGAAGACGGTGATAAAGTGTGTTGGAATGGTGCCGAGGGGTGTGATGGGTATCAGAAGACAAAATTACAACAGATCTAAAGCTCTCAGGAGGCCTTTATCTAGATCATTCCCGCAAGAGAACCAAGTGCTCTGATAAGCAAGGGGAGGAAGCTGGGTTTACAGGCACAGAGGAGCAGATCGCTACTTTCTTGTATTAAAAAAAACATCGCTACTTTCTTGTATTAAAAAAAAACAAAAAACAAAAAGCAAGGGCAGAATTCCCTCCAAGCTGAGACTGGCTTGTTTAGGGGTTGGACTCTTTTTTCTCGTTCTCCTGACTTCAGAGAAGGTCACAAAAGCAATTTCTGAGTCTGGCATGGTGGCGCACGCCTTTAATCCAAGCACTTGGGAGGCAGAGGCAGGTAGATCTCTGTGAGTTCGAGGCCAGCCTGGTCTACAAAGTGAGTCCAGGATAGTCAAGGCTACACAGAGAAACCCTGTCTTGAAAAACCAAAAAAAAAACCAAAAAAAAAAAAAAAAAAAAAAAAAAAAAAAAAAAAAAAAAAAAAAAAGAAAAGAAAAGAAAAGAAAAAAGAAAAAAAATGCAGTTAGAAATAATATTGATTTCAAAAAATGCTACAAGGTCAGTTACAGGTCAGGGTAACAGTGCATGAGTTCCCTGCTCATGAGTGGGCCTTAAGTCCAGCTGTTGGTTACTGCCAGGATAGCTGTGCCTTTCCTGCACCCTTGGAGCCATCTGCCAGCTCGGTCATTGAAGTTCCTAGGCTTTACAGCTGGGTAGGGCTGTTGATTGCTTTTCTCCCTTGGCGGCTTGCACAGCACCTTCCAGTACCTGAGAGCTAGTCTTCAGGAAGGGAGCTTCCATGTCAGAGTCTATACTCTACTCTTCCAAGTCGCTACATGGATTTTTAAAATGTCCAACGGTGAGTGGATAGACACCTTGATGGATAGAATTCAAGGCCAGAACAGACCCAAATATGTGCAGGAATTTAATGTGTAATTTGTGGCAGACAGTTGTAATCTTTGTTTGTTTTTCGAGACAGGGTTTCTCTGTGTAGCCTTGGCTGTCCTGGACTCACATTGTAGACCAGGCTGGCCTCGAACTTACAACTATCCGCCTGCCTCTGCCTCCCGAGTGGTTAAAGGCGTGTGCCACCACCACCCAGCTGACAGTTGTAATCTTACTGTTCAGTTAAAGGCCCTGGGATTCTGGCTGGACCTGGCCCATTTACCACAATCTAACCTAAAACAAGATACAGACTGAACAATATTAAAATGTGAAAACTGAAGCCGTAAAATTATTAGTAAAACATAGTAAAAAAGCAAAAATAAAAATGAACCTTGGAACAGATGCTGGGACTTGCTGCTGGACTCTGTGATGAGAGTTGTATGGAAGCATCTGGGGTTGGAAGGACCCAGAGGGGTCAGGAGCTCCACAAGGAGACCATCAGGGTCAGAGGATCTGGACCTAGGGGGCCCTGCCCCAACTGATGCATCAACCAAGGACAATGCATACAGAGAACCCAGACCCCTTGTTCAGATTTCTCCATGGTTGTGGCAGGGGGAGTGGGGACTGCCTCTGACAAGAACTCTGGTGCTCTCAATTTGGTCACTTCCTCTTGGTCGGGAGGCCCAGTGGGCACACAGAGGAAGGAGATGCAGACTATGCTGATGATAGGCTGTGGTCAGGGGGTGGGGGAAGAGCCTCCCTCCCCCCTCCCCCATCAGAGGGTCAGAGGTCTAGGGGAGGGGAATAGGGTGGAAGAGAGAGGGAGGGTGGGAACAGGAAGATAGGATGGAGCGAGGGGGATAGCAATTGGGATGTAGTGTGAATAAATTATAATAAACTTAAAAAATGGAAAACATGCTGGGCGTGGTGGCACACGCCTTTAATCCCAGCACTTGGGAGGCAGAGGCAGGCAGATCGCTGTGAGTTCAAGGCCACCCTGCCCTATAAAGTGAGTCCAGGACAGCTAGGGATACACAGAGAGACCCTGTCTCAGAAACACACACACACACACACACACACACACACACACACACACACACACA
>OU015744.1:81793540-81812930 GCA_907169655.1 Acomys percivali
AAAGAAAGAAAGAAAAAGAAAAGAAAGAAAAAAAGAGTCTCATGTATCCCCAGCTGGCCTTGAACTTGCAATATAGCCAAGGCTGGTTTTGAACTTCTGATTCTCCCTACCTCCACCTGTCAAGTGCTGGGATTATAGTGCTACCATATCTGGCTTCACCCATTCTTCTTTGTTTGTTCTGTTTTTGTTTGCTTGTTTATTTTTTTGAGACAGGGTCTCACTCTGTAGTCTAGGTTGGTCTTGAACTAGAAACAGTACTGCCTCTGCCTCTCAAGTGCTGGGTTACAGGTGTGTACCTCAACACCCAGCTTTTCCTTTGTTATTTTAAAACAAGGTCTTGCTTTGTAGCCCAACTTGGTTTGGAACTTGCTATGTCTAGGACATTGGCCATAAGCAATCTTCCTGCTTCTGCCTCCAGAATGCCAAGTCTATCCTACATGACGTGTGAACTGTGACCTTCCTTGGCTTTTAGAAGCCCTTCCCTCTTCTGTCTGCTGGGTTGGAATCTGGAGTGACCCCAGAACAGGGCCTCCTCCGTCTCACTGGGCCTCCCTTAACCTTCCTGATAAACCTGGCTCACACAGTCCTCATCCTGCGCCACTAGGACAGGTGTTTGGGAGGAAAACAGAGGCAGTCCCTGGAGAGAGGACTAGCGCTAGAATTCCACAAGCGTGTCGCCCACTGCTGGAGCTCTTCTTGAGAGGATTTCTACATTAGACACTTCCTCCCATGGAGCCTGCTACCATAGAGATCCATCGCCTGTCACCTCGCTCTCCCCAGTCACAGCCGCTGATACCAAAACTGCTCTCCAGTAGTTTACTTTCTTGGCGCCAGGACCCCAGGCCTCATCTTTGCTGATGGAGTATTACATTAGAAGATTTTGCAGACTCAGAGAGTCTGCTAAGGATGAGGGTTTTGGCTTCATCCTGTTGTATGTATTTGTTGCAGATGGCAAGCTAGTCATATGCTGTCATCTTGGAGGGGGAGGGGTCTTTTAGAAGTTTAAATTACTGGAAGGGGAACCAATGAAAGAAATGACTCAGGCAAGCATTGTTAATGAGTACCAAAGCTGCTGGGGGAAAAGGAGCCGAAAGGAAGGACATTTACATGGTGCCAAAATTCCATCCAAGTTGAATTTTAGAAATTTCCCTGAGTGGAAAATTTCACCAGGGGAAAAAGTAACTTTTTATAAAAATAAATATTTGTGATCAGGTGACCAACTTAGCATCATTTGTGAAGGGACTCCAGGACAGTAGTGTCTCCCCCATGTCCCCAGATGGAAAACATTTTTGCCTCAATTGGTTAAGCTTAACCTGAGTACCTTAACTTCTCAACCAAGACCTGAGTGTGAAGCGAGCGTCCCGGCTTCGGTACTGTTGGGGGTTCTGCAGAAGGAGTCAATAGGGATGGGTCTACAGGGAATGTGGTTGACTCTCTGGACCTGGCTCGCACTGTTGTGGAGGCTGAGACAGCACAGTCCTGCCTCCGCTCCCTAAGCAGCTGAGCGCGGCCTTCAACTCCTGATGCTCCCTTCCACCTTCCAAGTGCCGCCATCACAGGCATGAACCTCCACACCCAGCTTCTACGTTTTAATGCATTTGATTATTTCCATAACAACAAGTGTCTGGCAGTAAAAGTGGAGTCAGCAGGTTATTGGGACTCAAGTGAGTCTGTAAATGGATATAGATACTGGAGAACAGAAATGTCAGCTCTGGGGGAAAAAACAAAAACAGAAAACAAACAAACAAAAAACCCCCAAAAACTTTGTTTTAAGAGGCTCAGTGAGGGACCAGGCAATGGTGGCATACAACTTTAATCCCAGCACTTGGGAGGCAGAGGCAGGCAGATCGCTGTGAGTTCGAGGCCAGCCTGGTCTACAGAGTGAGTCCAGGACAGCCAAGGCTACCCAGAGAAACCCTGTCTCGATAAACAAAAACAAACAAAAAGAATCATCTGGGACAAGTGTGCCCAGTTTCTATCACATGGAATTCCTGGGCCTGCTGGAGTAAGTCCTAGTGTTGGGATAGTTGAACTAGTTTCTACATTCTTCTCCTTGGCTGTTTTTCTCAAGCTTATACAAAGACGTCTGTTTGTCTGTTGGGATGGGGTCTTGCTGTGTAGCTCTCCCTGACCTAGCTTTGCTATGTGGTCTCACATCACTGCAGTCTTCTTGCCTTACCCTTCTAAGTACTGTCTGGAAAAAGCAAAAAAGGAAAAGAAAGAAAGACAAAGAACGGAAGGAAGAAAGGAAGAAGAGGGTCTCATTGAATAACCATGGCTGACCTGGAACTTGCTGGGTCGACCAGATAGACCAGGGTGGCATTGATGATCCTGCTTCCGCTTCCCGAGTGCTGGGATTAAAGGTGGGCCCAGCACACCTGGCCTACTCGGTTTTAGAGATGAAAAGTTGGGAATGGAGGAATCAGCAGGGCTCATGAACCCTCCGAAGGAACCAAGAGAGATCTTTCCTGGTCTCATCCTAGTTTTATGTGGCCCAGGGATCCTCAGCTTATGAAAACATAATTCCAAATTCTACCCCTCTCTGCAAGGTTTCAGCATCTTTGTGTCTCTGTTCTCTACTAAGGATATTTAGATTTAGGGCCTAACCTCCACACTAGCTTAATTGAAATAGACATTGACTAGTCATCACTGTAAAAACCTTATTTTCAAAGCCCCTTCATATTCTAAAGTTCTGGGTGGGCGTAGATTTAATGGGGGGACTTTTCCAATCACTCCATGGAATTCCAATACAAATTATAGAAAATTCCACCTAGCAGACAAATTTATTAGTATCAATTGTAGTGAGAAATCCCTAGTCCCTGAATCTGTAAAAAAAAAAAAAAAAAAAAAAAAAAAAAAATCTAATTTATTTATTTTATGTATATGATTGTTTTCTTTGTAGGTATGTTTGTATGACATGTACATTTCTAGTGCCTATGGAGGCCAAAAGAGGGCAATATGTCTCCTGAAACTGGAAGTACAGATGGGCTATGTGGGTCCCAGGAAACAAACCTGAGTCCTGTACAAGAGTGCTCTAACCACTGAGCCATCTTCCCACCCCCACAGTTCCTATATCTATCAGCAGAATGCTCATGCATAGCCATCTCTGTATTGTGTGTTAGCTGGAAGGATGTTTGGTTCCAATGGAGATTCAAGCTCCAGATACCCTGGTCAGGAGGATGGCAAAAGAACCAGCACCCACTAGAATGTTGGTTTCCCCTCCATCAGCGAGCCCTCGGAGGCAATGACTCCCGCTGTCACAGCTGAATTCCAGAGCCTTGGATAGCAGCAGGCCCTCAAATAAATATTTGCTGAGCTGGTTTTGAATTTTAACATGATTCAGTCTCTAGCAGCTTTATCCACTATTACTCTGAAACTCCGGCATCTGAACCAGGGTGATGTTGCCTTCTTTAAGGCTGTGTTTAGTTAGACCAGCTGGACTGTCCATCTGTTGTGTAACCATTCATTCTTTCCTCTCCTCTGCCTCCTCCTCCTCATCATCATTATCATCATCATCATCATCATCATCATCATCATCATCTGTAATTAGACAAACCGTTAGGTTTGCTGGGTTTTTGTTTGTTTGTTCTTTGAGACAGGGTTTCTCTGTGTAGCCTTGGCTGTCCTGGACTCGCTTTGTAGACCAGGCTGGCCTCGAACTCACAGCGACCCACCTGCCTCTACCTCCCGAGTCCTGGGATTAAAGTGATGACAGTTCTTATGCAGATGATCATAGATAACGGTTCCTTCTCCGTCTTTCTCTTTCCCGAATTTGTATGTGACCAACACAAGATCCCAGTAACTGCCCACTGCACAGTCTGTGTAGTGCCTCCCAACAGGTGTTATCCTAGATAGCTGAACACAGGGAAACACTTTTGTAGGTGGCCCTGTGAGAACACGGCTCTCTGGCTGCTCCTTTCTCAAAGGCTGCTGGCAGATGCCAACCCATTCATTCTTTTTTTTCCCCCTGAGACAGAGTTTTTCTGTTTAGCCTTGGCCTCCCTGGACTCGCATTGTAGACCAGGCTGGCCTCGAACTCACACCACCTGCCTCCACCTCTTGAGTGCTGGGATTAAAAGTGTGTGCCACCACGCCCGGCTTCATTCTTACAAACATCTATGGAAGAGAGCCAAGAAGGAAGGGGTTGGCTCATGTTGGCATCCAAGGGTGACAGGAGAGAAACACACGGTAGGCACTGGAGCAGCTAGCCCACACGTTCCCACCCTACCCTTATCCTAATGCCGACACGAGTCTCCAGGCAAGGTTTGAGTACCTTGTCCTCAGGTACCCTGCTGCAGAATGTAATATTCTGGGCTTGAGACACGTGTCCTCCAGCGGTTTAGCCAACAGTGTTGTGCCTTAATCACCCACAGAGGGGCCTTGTTTCCTAAGCTTCAAAACCTTCCCTGCCTAGAGGGTGAAGTCAGTCATCCCTTAAGGCACTAGGCGCTGGATTTAGGAACTGTGCTGCTGGATTATATTTGCTGACCTAGATGTAGTTTCAACCCACAAGCCTCACACCACAGCGAGGCTCTTTCTTGCTGTGGAGACAATGTTGCAATGACTAGGTTCTCAGAAAACATCTGAAGAAATCTGAGGCGTGGATGTCAGCCCCACGACCACAAGCCCCTGGGACCTTCCTGTTTGTTCCATGGGGGAAGGAGGGGGGAGGGTAGGAGAAAGGAGACCTTCTTTGTGTGAGCGTTTCCTCAGAAGGAACAAGGCCAGGCTTGAGTTTGAACTATGTGCCCAGTCCACATAGTCTGGTCAGACAATTATTTTTAGTGAGAAGGTGGAACCAGCCACAGAGGTCCAAAGCAGTTTTGGAAATTGGGCTTAAAATTGTGTAAATGGTGAGGCTGGGGTATGGCTGAAGTGGTTAAAAGTGCTTACTGCTCTTTTTCCCCCTTATATTTATTTTATGTGTATGGATGTTTTGCTTGCATGTATGTCCACGTAGCATGTGTGTGCCAAGTGTCGGGATCAGAACAGAACATCTGAACCTGGAGTTACAGGGGGTTATATACCACCAAGTAAGTGTCGGGAATCAAACTTCTTTCTCTGCAAGAGCGGAGCTGCTCCACACCACGAAGCCATCTCTCCAGCCTCCAAGCTTGCTGCTCTCGAAGAGGACCTGAGTTCCTTTCTCAGCACCACCACACAACAGGCTTGTAACCCCAACCAAGCCCTCTGCTGGCGTCCATGGGCGCCTACACTCACGAGCACGTACCCCCACACAAGCTTACCCACATATACACATAGAATAAAAATGAAAAAATGAAATAGATAAAAGGGGGATTAAAAAATATCTTACTTAATTTTAATTTATGTGCATTGGTGTAAGGGTGTCAGATCTTGGAGTCACAGATAGCTGTGAGCTGTCATGTAGTGCTGGGAATTGAAACCTGGTCCTTTGGAAGAGCAGGCAGTGCTCTTAACCACTGAGCCATCTCTTCAGTCCCAAAAAGGGGATCTTGGGACATAGCTTAATTAATTGGTAGAGGGCTTGCCTAGAATGACATCCTCAGCAGTGAATAGAGCAGGTGTGGTGGTGCACACCTGAGCACAGCGTGTTGAAGATGAAAGTAGGAGAACCAGACAGTCAGGGGGCCCTGTCTCAATTTAAAACAAAAGAAGAGAGAGAGACAGAGACAGAGGGACCAAAAAAAAAAAAAGCAGCATTAGAAAACAAAGCCCAGTGCAAACACACTCAGAGAGCTAAGAATAGATTGCAGAATCCATGGAGATTAAGAGTAGGATGGTCAGGGTGGAGGTTTAGCTCAGTGGTAGAGCGCTGGCCTAGGAAGCGCAAGGCCCTGGGTTTGGTCCTCAGCTCTGGAAGAAAAAAAAAGTAGAATGGTCGGGGTGGCGCTCTGCATCTGAAACCAAATTTGGATAGCAAGGGATGAAGCAGGAACCGCTTGAGGGGAAGTGGAGCTGTGCCATAGGTTGAGAGGCTTTGGCCAATGCTATAGGAAAGGCTGGAAGGAGGCACGGACCAAAAGTGGCTCCCAACTGGCCACATATGTTTATCCCTGGGTGGTCAGATGCTAGTCAATCTGTGGATGGGCATACCTTTAAGGAGTGGAGTCAGCGTGTCTCCTTCCCTGAACATGAACCTGGTTCTCCAAGGCTATTACTCTTTAAATGAATATTCAAGAAATTCTTGGAGCCTTTAATCCTAGCGCTTGGGAGGCAGAGGCAGGTGGATCACTGTGAGTTCAAAGCCAGCCTGGTCTACAAAGCAAGCCCAGGACACCCAGGGCTACACAGAGAGACCCTGTCTCAAACAAACAAACAAACAAACAAGCAAAACAAAACAAAAAGACAGAAAGAAAAAAGAAAGAAAAAAATTCTTGCAAGATTGAGTTTAGTAACAACTAAAAATTTAAGCAAATTACTGGAAAGTAACGTTGAGAAAGGTATTATGGACATGGTGGGCCGATGGGGGAAAGAGAGACAAGGTAGAACATGCCTCTAATTCTAGCTCTCTAGAGCTGGGGGCAGTGGGATCAGTTCAAGGCCAGCTTCGTACAGGTCAGTCTGGGGCTCTGTGAGACAGTTTCAAAAATTAAACAACAAATAAAACCCAAAGTGAAGAAAGGTGATATGCAAATAAGAGGTTTGGAAGTTGAGGGAGTAGGGTTCTATTAAGAGAGAATGGGCCAGGCCTGGTAGCGCACGCTGTTAATCCCAGCACTCTGGAGGCAGAAGCAGGCTGTGAGTTCGAGGCCAGCCTGGTCTATAGAGTGAGCTCCAGGACAGCCAAGGCCACACAGAGAAACTTTGTCTCTAAAAGCCAAAAAACAGAGAGGGGGGAGGGGGAGGCGGGTGCTGGAGAGACAGCACAGCTGTCATGAGCAAGTACTGTTCTTGTAGAGGCCCCGAGATCAGTTCACATGAGTTGGCTGCCTGCCTGGGCTACATAGTGAGACACTAGCCTGAAGGGGGAAAAAAAAAGAAGAGATAAGGAGGGACAGAGAATGGGAAAGCAGGAAGTCATACTGTAGAAAATAATAATCCGAGAAAAAATATTTTTTAAAGCAAGGTCATGTATTTTTAGATCGAATGGGATTAAGTGTCTTACCCAATGAATGAAAAAAAAAGAAATCCCCAGGCAAGGCATAGAATTGTGAAACGTCAGAGTAATGATGAATACTGTGCAGACAGAGAAGCAGGAATTGGGATGGCTTCAGATTTATAACTGTAGCCCTGGGAGCTCGAACATAAAGCAAACTGATGTTCTGGGACAGATGGCTCAGAGGGTGAAGGCATGTGCCGCCAAACTAAGTCCAGTTCCTAGGACCCGAATGTGGAGGTTGTATTCTGACTTCCACTCATGCTACATGCTACCCACGCACACACACCCCACGTCACCCCTGAACAAATGCAAATGCAGCAAAGAATGACTTCAGATTTTGTTTTGTTTTTTGAGACAGGGTTTCTCTGTGTAGCCTTGGCTGTCTTGGACTCACTTTGTAGACCAGGCTGGCCTTGAACTCACAGCGATCCGCCTGCCTCTGCCTCCTGAGTGCTGGGATTAAAGGCGTGTACCACCATGCCCGGCCCAAATGATTATTTCATCATTACAAAAAACAAACAAAAAACAAAAGAGAGAGAGAGAGAGCCAGTGAGAGAGGGGAGGTGTGTGTGTGTGTGTGTGTGTGTGTGTGTGTGTGTGTGTGTGTAGACAAGGTCTTACTACATAGCTCTAGCTGGTCTGGAACTCGCTATGTAGGTCAGGCACTGCCTCAAACCACAGAGATCCAAGAGACTCTACCTTATAGAGCTGGCATCGTGCACCACTACACCTAGCCCACTTATTTTTATGTGTATGAGTATGTGTACTTGAGTGTATGTTTGTGCCCAACATTCATGTGTGTGCCATCAGAGACCAGAAGAGGGTGTGGATCTCCTGGGACTGGAGTTATAGGTGGTTGGGTGTCACCTGATATAGGTGCTGGGAACTAAACCTTGGTCTTCTTAACTGCAAAACCATTTGTCTAGGTCTCCAAGACAGGGTTGTATGTGCCCAGGCTGGTCTCAAAACTGCTGCATAACAGAAGGTAGCCTTCAAGTCCTGTCCTAATGTTTCTACCTCCCAAAAGGACTGCAGGTGTGTGCCACCATACTGGGCACAGGGATTTTTGTTTGCTTGTTTGTTTGTTTGGGTGTTTTGTTTTGTTTTTGGTTTTTCGATACAGGGTTTCTCTGTGTAGCCTTGGCTGTCCTGGATTCGCTTTGTAGACCAGGCTGGCTTCGAACTCACAGCGGTCTGCCTGCCTCTGCCTCCCGACTGCTGGGATTAAAAGTGTGTACTACCACGCCCAGCCTGAGCAGAGTTCTTTTTTTTTTTTTTTTTTTTTTTTAGTATTTATTTATTATGTATACAGTGTTGCACCTGAGTGTATACCTGCACACCTGAAGAGGGAACCAGATCTCATTATAGATGAGTGTGAGCCACTATGTGGTTGCTGGGAATTGAACTCAGGACCTCTGGAAAAGCAGCCAGTGCTCTTAATCTCTGAGCCATCTCTCCAGCCCTCAGAGTTCTTATATTGTGTGTACTTTGATCTGTACATATCCAAAGTATGTACACGTGTGAAGGTAGACTAAAAGGGTTTTTTATCAGAAATATACGGTTTCAAATTTTTATCTCACAAAGCAGTCTTTTTCTGGTGACTACTATATGATATATTTCCTGAGAATGAAGGAGTAAATAAATAAAAATACAGGAAACAGGAAGACAAGAGGATATGGCCTAGGAGATTGGAGGCCTCAAGGGTACCTTCAAGGGAGAAAAAAGCCAGATTTGGGTGGATGGGTTGGGGGGTGGTGCTGGAGAGATGACTCAGCAGTTAAGAGCATTGTCTGCTCTTCCAGAAGTCCTGAGTTCAATTCTTAGCAACCACAAGATGTCTCACAACCATATTGGGATCTGATGCCCTCCTCTGGTATGCAGACACACATGTAGGCAGAGCACTGTATACATAATAATAAATAAATAAATCTTAAAAAAGGAAAAAGGACAGCCAGGGATGTTACACAGAGAAACCCTGTCCCGGCTGCGGGGGGGGGGGGGGGGGGGGGGGAAAAAAAAAAAAAAAAAGCCAGGCATTGGTGGTATATACCTTTAATCCCAGCACTGGGGAGGCAGAGGCAGGTGGATCTCTGTGAGTTCTAGGCCAGCTTGGTCTACAAAGTGAGTCTAGGATAGCCAGGACTACAAGAGAAACCCTGTCTCAAAAAGAAAAAAGAAAAAAAGCCAGATGGCTTACTGGGTTTAGATATGATGGGATTATCAGCAACATGCAGGATGATGACCAAACAGAAGATGGGGAAATATTTATTTCCTGGAAAAACAAAAAGAAAGTTTGTATCAGATAGAAAATGCAGACCCAGCAGGGAGTGGCCACACTATGTAGGTGCTAAGGACTGAGCCAGCCAAAAGCTGCCATAGAAGCAAATCAGGAGGATGCAGAAAGAAGACGCACAGGACTTTATCCTTAGTTTACAAAAACACGGCAAACATCAAACGAAAGACAGGCAGGGGCTGCAGGGATGGCTCAGCACTTAGGAGCACCAGCCGCTGGTACACAGGTACACAGGTGGAAGAGCAAACAGTGCTCTTATCCACTGAGCCATCTCTCCAGCCCCATAACCAACTATTTTTAAATATTTATTTATTTGGGTTTTTCGTTTTGCTGAGGGTCAGTTTGGTTTTTTGTTTTTTGAGGCAAGGTCTCTCTGTGCAGTCTTGGCTGTCCTGGATTCGCTCTAGAGACCAGGCTGGCCTTGAACGCACAGTGATTTCACCTGCCTCTGCCTCCGGAGTGCTTGGAGTAAAGGCATGTGCCACCACGCCTGGCCTTATTATTTATTTATTGAGATGGGGTCTTACTATATAGTCTTGGCTGGCCTGGAATTCACAGTGATCCACTTGCTTCTGCCTCCTGAGTGCTGGGGTTAATATGCACCACTAAATTCAGTCAACTAACCAACTATTAAAACAAACAAACCGCTGGGCATGGTGGCACATGCCTTTAATTCCAGCACTTTGGAGGCAGAGGCAAAGGCAGGTGGATCTATGTGAGTTTGAGGCCAGCATGGTCTACAAAGTGAGTTCAGGACAGCTAGGGTCCTGTGTAACAGAGAAACCTTGTCTCAGAAAACAAATGAATCAAACAAAACAAAAAAGCAAACAAACCAACCCCCTGTTTAGCTTTTGGCAATGTATTTTAACCCAGACTGTCCCCAAACTTGGGTTTCTCTTATCTCAGCCTCAAAAGTTCTAGAATTACACGTGTGCACCATGCTGTGTGGTTTAAAATGCCATTCTTTTTTTTTTTTTTTTTTTTTTTTTTATGTCTAAGTATTAGAAGAAAACCTTATTATTGCACAGGAAGAGTATTTGAGATTATGGCAATAGAGCCATTTAAACTCGCAAGGGAATTCAGGCTGTAAATACAAGGACAGGAAGGGATTTGTAGCCAAAGGGCAGGATGAAGTGGGCAGCAGATGGAAGCTTAGTGACAGAAAAGACCAGGGATCAGGGGATTCTTGCTAAACCGGCTGAACAGAGTTCTTGCAGATGTGTTAAGGGTTTAGTTAGCAATGGTGGTGTGTCAGGGACTCAGTCAGATATGCACGGTAGAGAGGCGACATAGCAAGAGCCTTTGTTGGTGTCAGGCCCAGCACGCCAAGAACAGGATGAAGGCCAAGGTCCAGGCCTTGTTGAAAAGAGAGTTTAGCTGGCTATAATGGCACACATCCTTAACCCCAGCACTCCAGGAGGTGGAGGCAGGTGGATCCCTGTGAGCTGAGGCCAGCCTGGTCTACATCAAGAGCTCCAGGCCCCCAAGTCTTCATAGCAGGGATTACTGTTTGGTTAAGGTGAAAGTATTGTGGGTTGTTTGTTTGTTTGACCTAGGAATCACTCCATTGCCCAGGGTAGTCTGGGACCCACATGATGGTCTTGCCTCAGCTTTCTGGGTGCTGGGATTACAGACCACATTTGGCTAGAGAATGTTATCACAGGTTGGTTTTCTTATTGTACATTATATACTGTGAACTGGCCCTTTAGATAGTCTTATTAGTATAGCTAAAAGTATTATTATTATTATTTCTCTATTATTATTATTATTATTATTATTATTATTATTATTATTAATTTGTCTCTCTCATTATTATCATTTCTCTCTCTCTCTCTCTCTCTCTTTCTCTCTCTCTCGTGTGTGTGTGTGTGTGTGTGTGTGTGTGTGTGTGTGTGTGTACAGGTACGTACTAGGTATGCATAACTGAGGGGGCGTGGTGCACATGACTACCTGGGTGCATGTGTAGAGATCAACAACTTTGTGTGGAGTTGGTTCTCTCTGTGGTCCCAGGTCATCAGACTTCATTGCAAGCATTTTGACCAGCTTTATTGGTATAATGTAACTTGTTCCTCTATGCCCCTCGTATCCTGTGAACTGGAAATTAAGTCAGGAGGCTTAGTTAACTCATGTTAGTCACTTTCTTCTTGCTTTGATTTTGAGTTTCTCTGTGTAGCCTTGGTTGTCCTGGACTCACTTGCTAGACCAGGCTGGCCTCGAACTCACAGCAATCCACCTGCCTCTGCCTCCAGAGTGCTGGGATTAAAGGCGTGCGCCACCACGCCTGGCTGGTAGTAGAAGTATTTATTTTGTATTTATCACACCAGGAGTGGCATAACCATTGCACTAACGGGGGTACTCAGTTTGATCACTTGGGTGGGTGTGGCCCACCAGATCTCTCCATCATAAAGAAACTTTTTTCTTTTGTAATTTTGTTTGTTTTTTGAGACAGGGTTTCTCTGTGTAACAAGCCCTAGTTGTCCTGGACTCGCTTTGTAGACCAGGCTGGCCTGGAACTCCCAGGCCTTACCTTGATTAGTGCTGGGATTAAAGGTGTACACCACCACATCCAGCTGTCCTGCTGATTTGTCATCCAGTTCTTAACCTACTTTTCTGTCTTCTGTGTGTGTGTATGTGTGTCTGCGTGCATTCATAGTGTTTGTAGGATTTGGGGCACGTTATCACTGCATATATAGGTTCAAGGAGGGAGGACACTCAAAAGTCCCTTCCTCCCTCTTCTTTTTTCTTTCTTTTCCTTTCTTTTGGTTCTTTTTGAGGCAGGGTTTCTCTGTATAACAGTCCTGCCTGTCCTGGACTTGCTTTGTAGACCAGATGGGTCTGGAACCCACAAAGATCCGCCTGCCTCTGCCTCCCCGGTGCTGGGATTAAAGGCGTGCGGTGCTGCCACCACCACCACCACCACCACCACCATCCAGCAAGTCCTCCCTCTTTCTGACAGGATGTTGACAGAGCCCAGGCAGTGCTAAATTGCTAATAAGCGCCACTGAGGTCCACCTTGGTTAGGCCAGGGATATGCCAAGAAAGCTTTCTTCCACACCAACCAGACACCTCTTCTGGGACAAGAGAATGGAGTCATATTAAAGCCCTGGATTTAGCTGGGCGTGGTGGCGCACGCCTTTAATCCCAGCACTTGGGAGGCAGAGGCAGATGGATAGCTGTGAGTTCGAGGCCAGCCTGGTCTACAAAGTGAGTACAGGACAGCCAAGGCTACACAGAGAAACTGTCCCGAAAAACCAAACCAACCAACCAAAGAAACAAACAAGCAAGCAAAAACTCAACCAAACAAGCAAAAACTCACAGGTTATTAGGGTTAGGGAAAACAAACAGCAGGATAGTCCTGGTTAGGATCCCTGCAGCTGCCTGGAGGAGGGGGGCACAAAGAGCTGGGAAGAGAGAAAGTTACCCCAAGGCTGAGGCACAGACCTTACCCAGCTGTGGGGCAGGGGTTGCTTTGCCATGTAAGTGCTGTTATCAGTAAAGGATTCTTCCATTTGAAACATTTTATCTTCAAGTGTGGAAACCGGGAGCCAGTACAAGGCCATTCTAGGCTACACAGTGAGTGTGCGGATACAAAAGACTGTCTCAAAACAAAAAGAAAGAAGTGTCCTCATCTTTAACCCCAGGACTCAGAAAGCAGAGGCAGGTAGTTTGAGGCCAGCCTGGTCTACACAGTGAGACCCTGTCTCAAAATACCAAAATGACGATGATGATGCTTAAGATGAAGAAAAATAGTTCCTGTCGCGGCCGCCATCGGAGAGCAGCAGCCATGGCCCTGCGCTACCCCATGGCCGTGGGCCTCAACAAGGGCCACAAAGTGACGAAGAACGTCAGCAAGCCAAGGCACAGCCGGCGCCGCGGGCGCCTCACCAAGCACACCACGTTCGTGCGGGACATGATCAGGGAGGTGTGCGGCTTCGCGCCCTATGAGCGGCGCTCCATGGAGCTGCTCAAGGTGTCCAAGGACAAGCGCGCGCTCAAGTTCATCAAGAAGCGGGTGGGCACGCACATCCGGGCCAAGAGGAAGCGGGAGGAGCTCAGCAACGTGCTGGCAGCCATGAGGAAGGACTGACGCCCCCTCCCTCCCTCACTAAACGTCTGTGCACAGACGTTTTGTGTGTTAAAAAAAAAAGAAGAAAAATAAAAATAGTCGTCACGGTAGCCAGAGCCTCCCTCCCCTTTATGGACCTCTACTCCGATAAAACCCAGTTCCTGACATCACAGCAGGAAAGAACTTTGGGCGGAGCTAGCACGAAGTCGATTTAGAGTTTATTTCATTTGAATCCGAGTCTCTCGTAGCCCAGGCTGTCCTCAGACTTGCTATATATTGCGCAATTACCTTGAATTTCTGACCCAGCTGCTTCTACCTCTCAAGTGCTAGGATTACAAGCATACATCCTTATGTCTGGTTTTCTGGGGTGTAGCGTTCAAACCCTAACTTTGTAGATTCATTCTAGGCAAGCACTCAACCAACTGGGCTACAGCTATAGCCCCACAGTTTGATTTTATTTATTTATTACAGGTTTTTGTTTTGTTTTTCAAGACAGGGTTTCTCTGTGTAATAGGCATGGCTGTCCTGGATACACTTTGTAGATCAACCAGGCTGGCCTCAAACTCATGAAGATCCGCCTACTTCTACCTCCTGAGTGCTCGGATTAAAGGTGTGTGCCACCACTGCCCAGCTAGAATTCTATATATACCTTTATGTTTAAGTGTGTGTGTGTGTGTGTGTGTGTGTGTGTTGGGGTATGTGCACCTGAATGCAAGTACCATAGAAGCCAGAGGCATGAGGTTGCCTGGAGCTCCAATTACAGGCTGTTCTGAGCCACCCAGTGATGTGATGGTCCTCTGCAAGAGCAGTACAGGCTCCTATCCACAGAGACTCTCTCGGGCTAGAATTATTATTTTTAAAGGTTTATTTATTTTTATTCTATTCTATTTTATTCTTAGCCATTTCTCCAATCCCTGGGCTGGTTTGTTTGCTTTTGGATTTTTTGTTTGTTTTGGTTTTAAATATTTATTTATTTATGTATACAGTATTCTGCCTACAAGCCAGAAGAGGGCATCAGATCTCATTATAGATGGCTGTGAGCCACCATGTGGTTACTAGGAATTGAACTCATGACCTTTGGAAGAGCAGCCAGTGCTCTTAACCTCTGAGCCATCTCTCCAGCCCCTTGTTTTTGTTTTTCAAGACAGGGTTTCTCTGTGTAGCCTTGGCTGTCCTGGACTCACCTTGTAGACCAGGCTGGCCTTGAACTCACAGAGATTCACCTGCCTCTGCCTCATGAGTGCTAGGATTACAGATATGGGCCACCTTGATTCTTGATTCTCAACTGGTCAGTCAGAAGCTTCAGCCAGACTGTGGGGTGAAGAACTAATTTCCCTTGTCTTTCCTGTCTCAAAACCTATGCATCCACTCCACCTGCTGCCACTAGTCTCCAGCCACAGGAAGTGGGAAGCCCAGGTCCCACTGCCCTCATCCTCAGAGTGTCTCCCAGACTGGCTGGCTCCTGCTTCCCTGGAGGACCCATGCTACAGAGGCTCTCTCTCCCCTCTGCCTTCCTAGCTTAGGAAGGGCAAGAACGCTGGCTTGGCTAGTCACAGAGGTCTTCTTGACGCCCTTTGGCGTCTTTACTGTTCTGTCCGAGCTAATGTAAAGTACAGGCTCGAGTGCACAAAGACGGGGCCCGTGGAACCTCCTAGGAAGGGTGCCCCCAAAAAGCCAACAGAGGAGAGAGATTTGGGGGCGGAAAGCTGATAGTGGAAATGGCCTGGTGGGTAAACGGAAAGGCAAGGAGGCAGGATGAGACAGAGGAGGAAATTGCAATGAAATGTAGTTGTGGTGCTCAATTTGGCAGCACATATGCTAAAATTATAATAATACAGAGAAGATCAGCATGGCTCCTGTGCAAGGGTAACCCACAATTAAAAAATATTTATTTATTTATTATGTATACAGTGTTCTGCCTGCATGTACTCCTTCATGCCAGAAGAGGGCACCACATCTCATTATAGATAGTTGTGAGCTACCATGTGGTTGCTGGGAATTGAACTCAGGAAGAATGTGAAGTCAATTGAACCTTTGGAAGAGCAGCCAGTGCTCTTAACCACTGAGCCATCTTTCCAGCCCAACACAAAAAATTTTGAAGGATTTTATATATACATGCCTATAATTTTGTAATTAATTGACTAATTATTTTTAGACAGGCATTCACTATATAGCCTTGGCTGGCCTTGAACTCACAGAGATGCTTCTGCTCTTACTGGGATTAAAGGCCTACTATCTTACCACCAGCCAGAATTTCACATTCAAAAAAGAAAAAGGAGCCAGGAGTGGTGGAGCAGGGCTTTCATCCCAGCAGATAGAGGCAGGTGGATCTCTGTGAGTTTGAGCCCAGTCTGTTCTACAAAGTGAGTGCAGAACAGTTGAGGCTATCCCAAATTGCCCCCCACCCAAAAAAAGGAAGGAAGGAAGGAAGGAAGACCAGAAATGCAATTGTGACAAAAGCTTTGACTTTAGCAGCGTGGCTGGTCAAGCCTGTAACCCCAGTTGCCTGGAACCTGATGACAACGGTTACCATCAGTTGGCTGCCTGTCTGGTTACAGTATGAGACTGTATAAAGCCGGGCGGTGGTGGTGCATGCCTTGAATCCCAGCACTTGGTGGATCTCCATGAGTTCGAGGCCAGCCTGGACTACAGAGCGAGTTCCAGGACAGTCAAGGCTACATAGAGGAACCCTGTCTCGGGGAAAAGAAAAAAAAAAAAAAAAAGACTGTATAAAGAGAAACCCCCAGTAAAAATCACAAGCGACAGAGCACAGACTCATTCTCCATCCCACAGGAGCACTGAAGTCCTTGTTCTCATGGCCACACAGCTGATCTAGATGTGTCCCCAACTGGGGACCAACCTTGTCCCTGGCACCTCCTGTCAGGCAGGGCAGTTCCTGGAGAGGGACTGGCTGAGAGCTACCCTCTGTTCCTAAGGGGAACCTGTGTAGAGGTCAGTCTACCAAGATTCAAGGCTCTTCACCAGCTGGGTGACCTTGACCCTGGTTCTGATCCCTACTTAGCAAGCATTTCCGCTTCCTTCTTTGTAAACAAAGTAAGAACAAGGATTAAATGAGACTTTATTCTTTGGAGGGAGTGGAGGCTCACCACACCCCAACCTGGGTTGGCTTCTTTCCCTGGAACATCTGCTAAGGGCTCGGTCGCCCCTGCTCCTCCATGTGGCCTGGTCTCCCACTTCCTGCCTCTGGGTGGTTGGACTTGGCTCTCCTGGCTCTTCTCCAGCTCTGGGGACAGGAAACTGAACCCAGTCCTGGCCTAATTGCCGTCCTTTTTCTTCCTTATTGGAGCCCTGTACGTACGTGTGTGTGTGTGTGTGTGTGTGTGTGTGTGTGTATGTGTGTGTGTGTGTGTGTGTGTGTGTATGTGTTTTGGGGGGGGGGGGCTCTGGTTCCTGGAATTTCCAGCCTCAATTATTTGTCCAGCACAGAATTCATCCTGAAATGTCACTTTAGGAGGCTCTGGGCCATTTGCTTTTGTCTTCTATGTGAGGATGGGGTGGAAGAGCCACCGCCAAACCCAGGCATTTCTGGGTACCCTAAATCTCACCTGTACCCTCAAAGGTGGAAAAGCTGGAAGGAAAGTAGTAGGATAGAGTAGTGGTTAGACAGCGTGTCTCAGGGCATCCTGGGCATATGGGAACCTTTATGAATTGGGGTCCTCTAAGCAGACACAACTTAGCAGCCAGTGTCTTTGGGTAAGCTAGCAAAGCTTATAGAATTCCCTGGGAGCTTGAATTCCAGGCTCCAGCCCCCGCCGGACCCCGGACCCCATCCGTGGCTGTGGAGGAAGGTTGAACTTGATGCTAGAGGCTCCTTGCCCCAGCAGGTTTCTCAGCACTCTCTGGATTCTGTTTGCACGTCAGCTCATCATCGTCTTAGAACTTGTCTTTCCCCACGTCGGACATCTCTCTGCTTTAGATGCAGTTTTCTCCCATAGCATTCATAAGGTCCTGTGAAGCCTGTTTCTTTGGGGACAGACACCACCCCCGACCCCCACCCCCACCAGACACAGAGGCACCCCACCCAGCGTTTGCAACCGTGTGTCTGTCCAGCTAGTCTCCTTTGCTTTGCTGGAGCCCATGCTTGGCAGCTCATCTCCCACAGACATGGAAGCAGACGGCAGCTGCAGCCTATTCATAAAATGGCACTGGGTGTTGGGTAGGGCAGAGGTCAGAAGTCTGGCCTTTGGATTTAGCTAGACACGTTGTACCCAACAGTGACAGTCCTCTTCGTGGCTTCTCCTCAAAGACTGTCTACCACCACAGCAGATCTGCATCCCATTATAGTCACATGTGGCCCAGAGGGTGGAGGCTGGGGATGGAGTGTTCCCTGGCAGTGTTGCAAGGGTGACTTCTTACCAGTCCAAGGGAGAAGTGACCAACTGTCTTCTAGAGTCAGTGGACGTGTGTTTGAATCTTGGCTCACTCGTGGGATCTAAAAGAATTAGTTACATCTCTGTGTCTTGGTTTTTCTCAACTATCAAACAGGATCATGTCAAACTTTGAGGGTTATTGTTTTTAGTTTTGTTTTGTTTTGGTTATTTTATTTATTTATTTTTTTGAGACAGGGTTTCTCAGTGTAGCCTTGGCTGTCCTGGACTCATTCTGTAGACCAGACTGGCCTCGAGCTCACAGCGATCCACCTGCCTCTGCCTCCTGATTGAGGGTGGTTGTAAGTATTGAGTAAGCACGCAATACACATCAAAGCCAATCCTGCTAGCTATGACAGTGGCAACCTTTGAGGAGGTCCTAGTAGGTAAACACACTTGTCAGATTTCCATAAGCTCTCTGAAATTCCCAGCAATGCTCATCAATCTATAGGACGAGCCTTGCTTTAACACCACCTTCCAGACTGCCCAGGCTCAGAGGGCCACCTGTCATGCCCTGCTCAGAACTGTTCTGATGAGCCATAAAGGAAGCCCTGTGAACAGAAGGCTTGTCCCTGTCAGCAGCCTCAAAGAACACATCCCAGATCCCCAGCATCCTCATCCCTCACTGAGTCATTAGGGTTCTGGTGACAGCCAAAGCCTCCAAGGCTTTGTGTTGCCAGGCTGACCTCGGCTAAGGGTAAAGAGCTCTATAAGCTGGCCACCCACGGAGACTCTCGCCTTTATGACTGCTCTGCCATAACTGGGACTTGAGGCAGTGTTTGCATGGCCTAGCTCAGGAGGGTGACTGAGCTCATCATGTCTGAACCAAGACGATACTGGCTTGTCCCTAACAGATGTTTCTCCATTCCAGCCTCTATCTGTCCAGAAGGAAGATGTTTTGACACATTGCTGTGTTCTCCCTCCCTCTCCGCCTCTCTTCCTCTTTTCCTCTCTCCCCCTCTGGGTTTTACTGGAGCCCAGGCTGTCCTCGAACCACTATGTGTACCCAAGGATGACACTATACCGATGTTCTCCACTTCACTTCCTGAGCACTGGAGCTATAAGTTACATGTTCAGGTTATTCTGGCACTGAGGATGGAACTCATCCATGGCTAGAACAAACTCTCTACAAACTAAGCTACAAGTTCAGTCTTTTTTTTTTTTTTTTTAACCTGACTTAAGTTACCCTACAGGTCTACGTCACTATGGGACCTGGATTTGTGTGTTAAATAAGTTATGTTTATGTATCTTATTTATTAGGGGGAGAGCTCTTGTCCGGTGGCATCTGTGTGGATGCCAGAGGAGAACTCGAAGGAGTTGGTTCTCTCCTATTTGGTCCTGAGGACCAAACTCAGGTTGTCAAACACCTTTAACTGCTGCCCATCCCCCCCCCTCCCCCCCCCCCCCCCCCCCACGCCCTCTTTTTGGTCTTTTTGTTTGCTTTATTTTTTTTGGTTTCTCTGTGATATCACATTTTTCCCTACTTGGACTTTCTTTCCTTCTTCTTCTTCTTCTTCTTCTTCTTCTTCTTCTTCTTCTTCTTCTTCTTCTTCTTCTTCTTC
>OU015744.1:81819426-81834982 GCA_907169655.1 Acomys percivali
TCTCTCTCTCTCTCTCTCTCTCTCTCTCTCTCTCTCTCTCTCTCTTTCTCTCTCTCTCTCTCTCCTTCTGTGTAGCCTTGACTCTCCTGGACTTGTTTTGGAGACTAGTCTGTCCTCAAACTCACAGTGATCCGCCTGCCTCTGCCTCCCAAATGCTGGGATCAAAAGCATGTGTCACCATGCCTGGCTTGAGCCTGGCTCTTCTTTTTTCTTTTATTGTGCTTTGGTTTTTCGAGACAGAGTTTCTCTGTGTAGCCTTGGAGCCTGTGGAGCTTACTCTGTAGACCAGGCTGGCCTCGAACTCACAGAGATCCGCCTGCCTCTGCCTTCAGAGTGCTGGGATTAAAAGTGTGTGCTACCATGCCCAGCTCCAGCTTCTTAAACTGAGAGTTGCGAACCCATATAGGGTTTATCTCCAGAAGTGGAAAATCATGAAAAATTTGTTGAAAATTAAAATTTCAATATGTAATGCATATACAGTGTTTCTGGCAATGTTAACATCCCTGCCACACCCTGTGCCCTCACTATAGCCTTGGTTCTGAGCATATGGCCTGAGCACTTTGTACTAAGAATACTATGCTGTGGATTTGAGGCCAACCTGGTCTACAGAGTCCAGAACAGCCAAGGCTACACAAAGAAATCCTGTCTTGAAACAAACAAAACAAAAACAAACAAACCAAGGGCTGGATGTGGTGGTGCATGCCTTTAATCCCAGCAGTGGGGGGGAGGGCAGGGGGAAACAGGCAGGCTGATCTCTGTGAGTTCGAGGCCAGCCTGGTCTACAAAGTGAGTCCAGGACAGCCAGGGCTACACAGAGAAACATCTCTGTCTCAAAAAACAAAGCAAAGAAGTTGGATTTTATACTTGAGAGTCATAAAAAAGTTAAGTGGATGATGGATATTTATTTTACATGTATGTTAAATGGATTATGGATATTTACTTTACATGTATGAGTGTTTTGCCTGTATGCATATATATCTGTGTAGCACGCATGTATGTGTCTGCTGCCCAGAGTCCAGAAGAGGGCATCAGATCCCCTGAAGTCAGAATTTCAGAGGGTTGTGAGCTGTCCAATGGATACTGAGAGTGAATCCAAAGGCCTCTGGAGAAATAACCAGCACTCTTAACTGCTGAGCTAGCTCTGCCATTTTTTCCCCTGAGACAGGGTTTCTCTGTGTACCCTTGGCTGTCCTGGACTTGCTTTGTAGACCAAGCTGGCCTTGAATTCACGGCAATCTGCCTGCCTCTGCCTCCCGAGTGCTGGGATTAAAGGTGTGCGCCAACACCACCCGGTTTAGCTATGCCACTTTTTACTTCATGCTTATGCAACGTAGCATCCTCAGCATTGATGTTTATAAAATGCAAATATCAATCAACTCTGAAAAAGTGTTGAAGATACTCTGCATCTCACTGCATCAAATATTCAGGCATGATTTAATTCTTTACATAAAATAAGAACACTCGACTCATCCGTATGCATATTTTTTTTTTCAAGACTGGGTTTCTCTGGGTAGCCTTAGCTGTCCTAGACTCACTTTGTAGTCCAGGCTGGCCTTGAACTCACAGCGATCCACCAGCCTCTGCCTCCCAAGTGCTAGGATTAAAGGCGTGCACCACCACCACCCAGCCCCGTATGCATATTTTTAAAGGTAAAATTATATGTGAATGAAATAAAAGAAGAACATTGACTACCCATAAAATACGGAAAAGATTTTTATTGTAGAGATAAGGGAGAAAGCAGGCGGAGGGAAGAGTCCAGGCTGAACACGCCTGGCAGACTAAGCCAGACCATGCAAAGAGAGAGCCCGAGGGAGAACAGGAGAGAGGAGTGGCTAAGTGAGGTTGCCTGGGGCCAAGTGACCAAGAGAGCGGTGTGGCCAAAATGGCTGAATTAGGTAGGAAAGGGGAAGCCCCGCCCCTGGGAGGGAGAGGCGTAGGGGAGGGGGCGGGGTAAGAAGTGCTAGGAGGAGCCACAGGCACTGAGCGAGGCTGGAGAGCTAGCCAGCGTGCTGGAACTGTTGTGGGATTTCTGGGTTTCAGGAGAATCGAGTTGGGCAGGTTATGTAGGTTCATCATTCCCGGGACAAAGGGACACACTTCTAAAATTGTGAAATCCAAGTAGGCGGCTGACGAAGGCTTGGTCAGACTTTCATAATCCAGTCACCTCATGTCCTCACTAGGCAGCATTAGAATATACCCCCCAAGGCCCAGGAGGTGTCCGACGTCTTGACATCACATGATCTTGTCATCTACAAAGCTCATACTAGAGAGCTGTGTAATCAATTTCCAAATATCATATGCCCGCCCCAGAAAACAAAAACAAATCCCAAAACTTCCTGTGTCCTGGGGCCAAACTGCTGCTCTCTTCCTGTTTGATGGCGTGGTCCTAGGCGCAGCAGGACAGTCACTTAGAGCCTTCTATTCTTTGAAAGAATGTTGGCACAAAGCCAAAACTGTAACCAAATGTAGCTTTATGCTCCCAGAAAAACCTCAGGGAAGAGCACTGCAGGTAACAGTAGCAGTCGCAGTTTCAAGACGTTGCTAGAGAAGGGTTGTGGTAGTGCACACACACTTTTTTATGTTTGTTTGTTTTTTGGTGTTTTTTTTTTGGTTTTTTTTGTGTGTGTGTTTTTGGGTTTTTTTTGGTTTTTCGAGACAGGGTCTCTCTGTGTAGCCTTGACTGTCCTGGACTCTCTTTGTAGACCAAGGTGGCCTCAATCTCACAGAGATCCACTTGCCTCTGCTTCCCTGAGTGCTGGGATTAAAGGCGTGCACCACCACACCCAGCTCCCCTCATTACCTTTTTTTTTTTTTTTAAGAATTCTTTTTGTTTTGTTTTTTCTTTTTCTTTTAATTTTTATTTAATTTTAATTTATGTACACTGGTGTGAGAGTGTCAGATCTTGGAGTTACAGACAGTTATGAGCTGCCATATGGGAGCTGGGAATTGAACCAGGGACCTTTGGAAGAGCAGACAGTGTTCTTAACCACTGAGCCAACTCTCCAGCCCCCTCATTACATTTTAAATGTTTATGATTTCGTGTTGATCTATAGTTACAGCTCTCCTGGGGCATGTGGCTTGGATTGGGCATATGCCTAGCATAGGAAAAGGTCATTGAACTTCGGAATAAAAGCCAGGCTGGTTTCCTTGTTTGTGACTTACCCGGTACTCCTCACTCTGAGCCCCAACTTCCTCATCTGTATAACAAGAATCAGAAAGCCTCATCTGCGGGTTGCTGTATGAATTGCATGGAAGCAGCAGCACCCCCCCATCCCCCCCCACCCCATTTTCTTAAGGCAGGCTCTGCTGTAGTTGAGGCCATGTCTGACCTTGAACTTCTGATCCTCTCTCTCTACCACCAAGTGCTAGTATTCTATACATGCACCACCACATCTCTCTGGCTTAGCAGCTTTGAGTAAGTGTTATCTTCAGTATCATGAAGATGGTCCCTTAGGAAAAGATGCTTGCTGCGCAGGTCCGGTGATATGAGTTTGAACCCACGTAAAGGTGGAAGCAGAGAACCTATCCCACAAATTGCCCTCTAACTCCACACTTGTGCCATGGCATGTGCCCTTCAACACACATATTATGTGCAGACACACAATGATAATAACTAAAAAACAACATGTTGCCTGTATGTCATCGTGTTCCATGCCATACAGAAGGTTAAGGTAAAGCTGGCCGTGGTGGCACACACCTGTAATTCCAGCACTCTGGGAGGCAGCACGCCTTTAATCCAAGCACTTGGGAGGCAGAGGCAGGTGGGTCGCTGTGAGTTCGAGGCCAGCCTGGTCTACAAAGTAAATCCAGGACAACCAAGGCCACACAGAGAACCCCTGTCTTGAAAAACCAAACCAAACCAAAAAACAAAAACTGGGGATGAAACTATAACTCAACTGGTATGTTTGCTTAGCATGCACAAAGCCTTGGGTCTTATCTCATGTGTCACATACACACCACACATAGTGGCACATGCCTGTAAAGGTAGGAAGGTCAGAAGATGAAGGTTACTTGTGGCTACATAACAAATCTGAGACCAGCCAGTGGTATGTGAGATCCTATCGCAAGAACAAAAGTAAAACTCTTAGCATCTGACTGAAGCAGACCTGAACAAATTCTGGGCCCTGGAGGTGTAATGGCGGTGAGAGTGGGAAGGTTGGGTTGGTGTTTTGACCATGCGCAAGTGAAAGGAGCCAGCCAGATGCCATCGCTGATAGCGGTTTCGCTATGTATTGTATCTTTTCCTCTTCACTGTTTCTCCCCTCCATCCGCCTCAGATTCTGAAGTCCTTGCTGTCTCAGAATAAATAACTTTTTCTTTTTCTTTTTCGAGACAGGGTTTCTCTGTGTAGCCTTGGCTGTCCTGGACCCGCTTTGTAGATATAAATAACTTTAAAAAAATATTTTTATTTAATTTTAATTTATGTGCATTGGTGTGAGAGTGTCAGATCTTGGAGTTACAGACAGTGGTAAGTTGTCGTGTGGGTGCTGGGAATTGAACCCGGGTCCTTTGGAAGAGCAGATATAGTGTTCTTAACCACTGAGCCAACTCTCCAGCCCTGTAGACATAACTTTTTCATCTCTAGGCTGAGGACTTCCCTATTCGCAGCCCAGAGCCTTGACCAAGTTGTCTCTCCTCCTCCCCCACTGTGGCCCCTCCTTTCCACCCACCTGGGAGGAACTGTGAACTGGGCTGTGCCCAGTCTCAGACCACAACCACACCCATCATGGTCACAGGCAACTGTAGTAAGCGACTTTAGTTCATATGTGGCCTCAATGTGCCCATTCACCCTGAAACACAGTGAAGGTCTAAAGGTCGGTATGCAAGCATAAGCGCATACATGGCATCCCTGCAGATCTGTGGATCCCACCTCAGAGGGAGCCTGGGCAAACACACTTGTCTTTAAACTCTTTCAGTTTTTCCTGTAAGCTCAGGCGGTGTCCTCATTTCTGAGTCATCCACGGGTTGCTGAGCTGTCTGATTTGCATCATATCAGACATAAATTCAGCTCCTTCATTTCGTATGCAACAAGACCCAGGTAGGGGAGCCTCCCTGGCCAACACCCTACTGGCATGACACACCTGCACAGCAGCTCACATCTGAAGCCAGCTCTTTTGTGGTGCCTGTGGTTTCAAAGAATGTTCTAGTCCCCTCCCTCAGAAGCACGTGTGAAAGGATGGAGGGGTTGCTTTCCAGGGTAGCTCACCCATGATGGTTTCTATGTCTTCTTGTGCTTGTGTGACTTCTTCGCAGTGGTGATGGGTTGGGGGGCTGTGACTTCTTGGGTGCAAGGGCCCTTGTCCCCTTAGTCATCCTCACACCCTGATTCTGACCCCCCCTCCTGCCTGTGGGCCTGTTTTTACCGGCACCTCTTAGGTTACCTCTTTTTTTTTTTTTTTTTTTTTGGGAAACAGGGTTTCTCTGTTTTAACCCTGGATGTCCAGGCTGGCCTTGAACTCACAGAGATTCCCCCTGCTTCTGCCTCCCAAGTGTCCAGATTAAAGGTGTGCGCCACCTCTGCCTAGCTTATTATGCTATTCTCTTTGTTTGTTTGTTTGTTTGTTTGTTTTTTCAAGACAGAGTTCCTCTTGTAGTCCTGGCTGTCCTAGACTCTCTTTGTAGACAAGGCTGGCCTTGAACTCACAATGATCTGCCTGCCTCTGCCTCCCCGGTGCTCCTCTATTCTTAACCCTTTAAACTAATTGGATTTCCTCCCAGTGTACATCCCGGAGAGATACTTGCACTTGTAGCTTTTTTGTTATTGTTGTTGTTTTGCTTTGTTTAGTTTTTTTGTTTTTTTGAGACAGGGTTTCTCTGTGTAGCCTTGGCTGTACTAGACTCACTTTGTAGACCAGGCTGGCCTTGAACTCATAGTGATCCACCTGCCTCTGCCTCCCAAGTGCTGGGATTAAAGGCGTGTGCCACCAAGCCGGGCTATTTCAGTTTTTACTAATGATAGTGATACAGTCTAGCAAGAAGAAAAAAAAAGCGTTTGTTGTCGTTGTTTGTTTTCGTTGTTGTACCTTTTCTGGGTTAGGATCTAATCAGGACCGAATGCTGAAACACCCAGGCATGCTCCTTCTCCAGGCTCTGTCCGTCTTCTTCCACAGCCTTGGCGTTTTGAAGAGCACAGGGTAGTAATTTTGGGGATTGTCCTTCCATGTGGGGTTGTCTGGTTAGAGTCAGGATTAGATTCAGGAGATTATGCATTTGGGGAGGAAACACTACAGAAAATGCCGTGTGGCCCCAGTGAACCCTATCAGGAGGTACTTGATGCTGCCCTGGCCCCCACTGGAGACTTTGATCACTCAGGAGTGATGTCGGCCAGCTTTCTCCACCACTGGGCCATTTCCTGCTTCAAGCTCAATGGGAGGCCCAATGAGGTTTTGCAAATTCCTTTCTCTCTCTCTCTCTCTCTCTCTCTCTCTCTCTCTCTCTCTCTCCCTCTCTCTCTCTTAAAAGTTGTGGCTGTGCATGGTGGCTCACGCCTGTAATCCCAGCACCCAGGAGGCAGAGGCAGGACTGGTCCGCAAAGCAAGTCCAGAACAGCCAGTGCTACCCACAGAAACCCTGTCTCGAAAAACCAAAACGTGAAAAATAAAATAAAATGAAGGAAAAGTGGTGTGTGCGTATATACACACGGAGGCCAAAGGCTGACATCTAGTGTCTTCCTTGCTCTCTATTTGGTGTTTTGAGACAGCCTCTCGCTGATGCAAACACTTGCTGGTGGCCTGGGAGAGCCACCAGAAAGCTCCAGGGATCTGCCTGTTACAGTTACCCTGTGTTAGGGCTCAGGCTTGTGCAAATGCTCCTGGCTCTTTCACTTGGATGGTGGGGGTTTGAACTCGGGCTGCCATATTTGCCCAGCAGGTACATTACCTACTGAAGTATCAAATATCTCTCTCTCTCTCTCTCTCTCTCTCTCTCTCTCTCTCTCTCTCTTTCTCTAGTTTTTTGAGACAGGGCTTCTCTGTGTTGTCTTTGCTGTCCTGGACTCCCTTTGTAGACCAGGCCGGCCTCAAACTCACAGTGATCCACCTACCTCTGCCTCCCAAGTGCTGGCATTAAAGGTGTGCGCCATCAGGCCAGGCCAAATGTCTGTCTCTTAATGCTGATGTTTCCTGGACTGCATCGCCAGCCTTGGCTTCCCTGGTGCCTCTCAGAACTGTTTGCAGCCATCATTGCTGAGGATGACATCTCCATCAGGGGATGACCTGTAGTCATTTAATACTGCCGTTCCACTGAAAGCCTTGCCACTGTGCGCTAGACACTTGCCCTCCTAGTCCTCCTAATGACAGCGCACCATACCTGTGTGCTCCTGCCTCTCCATCACCCAGATTTCTCCTTCCCCTTGAAGTTCATGGAAGATCTGCACCAAGACCTATAATTTCACATTCCTGATTCCCCCTGCTCCCTTGCTTCAGGCAAGCTCCTCTCCTTGGACTCCTGCCACTGTCTCCTGCCTGCTGCTGGTGCCCTTCCCTCTGAATCATTCTGCTTCATGATGACTGACCGAGTTTCCTGGGGTATGGAACTCACCGTGGAGAGCAGAGTAGGTGGGTGAATGCTGCTGCATAGGACCTCGAGGTGGCTTCCTATGGGTTCGTAGCCCCACTAATCCCTTCTTTGCGGCAGGCCCTGGCCACCGTTCATCATGTGCATGTTTATGGTTTCCACCTCAGTTTTTCTTCCCTTTGGGTTTTTCCCTGCATGGCGTCTGCCATACTTACTGACAGCTCTAAGTGCCAATTTTTATCTGCCTTACCCTTTGTATCACCCACCATGGATGGCATTTCCTGAACGCCCCCAGGGGGGCATGGTTCAGATGTCTTCCCCCAGGTGTCCCCTGAAACCCCGAGCTTGCCTCCACCCTACTGTGGCACTTCACACTTTGAAACAAATTATTTACTTTGGTTCCTTCCACTTGAGCTGTGACCTCGTTCAGGCCAATTTTGTACATTCCTTGTCCGGAAAGCCAGCTGACATACACGTTAGGCTTCTCAAACACACTCCACAAATATTTGTTGAAAAAGTGGGTGAGGGTGCAGCAGCAGTGACTGAGAGCAGGCCTCTGAGAGAACTGTGGGGTTTTGTTGATCCGGAAAAAGTTGCCAAAATCCTGGTGACTCAGAGACCCAGGTTACGGGGACACGATGGTTCCTTTACTAAGCGCAGCTTTCATGGGCCTACCAGATCCAAGAGCAGTACCAGGGAGGATAGAAAAGAAAAATGACAGGCAGGGCATCATCAGATAGCCAAAGTCTGTGACCCACAAGAGCTCTAGGGCTCCAAAGGAACAGGTTTTCCACAGCCCAGGCGACTCAGATAGGGCTGGGCTCCCAGGCTTTAGGAAGGAGCCAACCTTCTGCCCAGGTGGCCAAACACACAGGCGAAATCCTCCATTGACTTGGCTGCCAGTCTGCCCTACCGTTTCCTAGGGAACCAAGGGCCACACAATCTACAGTGCAACTTGGCACACAGCCTGGGACATTTTATGAGGGCCAGATGGCCAGTGCTGCAGGAAACACAGCTGAGGGTCTTGAGGCCGGACTCAGCACTAGGGCTGGGAGAGTCTCAGAAAAAGCCTGGAGTCCCATGTGGCTCACCTAGGCTGGCTTGGCAGATGCCGAGTTGGGAGAGCATAAGCCACAATATGATGGCAAGTCCAGCACCAGAGTTCATTGACTCTAAAAGTCAAGTAAGACATGAATTGAAAAGAAGCCAGGGCTAGAGTGATGGCTCGGCAGTTAAGAGGTTGTGTGGTGATGCACACCTTTAATCCCAGCACTCGGGAGGCAGAGGCAGGTGGATTGCTGTGAGTTCGAGGTCAGCCTGGTCTACAAACTGAGTCTAGGACAGGCAAGCCTACACAAAGAAACTTTGTCTTGAAAAACAACAACAATGAAAACAAAACCCCCCAAAAACAAAAAAAACCCAAATACCCTAAACTATTTTAGAACTAAACAGAAGGCATGTTTTCCTAGTTGCATCATAGCATCTCGGATGCCCTAAATCAGAGGGCACTGCACAGGGACACCCCACTGATATAGCTCTGGATTCAAGAAAGGGCTGCATTGGGAAGTTGAGAGACCAGCAAGAAATCTCTAGAGTTGTTTCCTGAGAAGGCAGGAAATGACTAAAATGAAACTTAATTAACTCCTGTTTTCTGTCTTGCTCTTACTCAGAGGGTGCGTAGTTGAAAGTAGTTCAGAGCATGCACACTGGCAGTCAGAATTAGGCTGTTATATAATAAGGAGGGAAAACCGTTTGTCACACATAATTGTGGATGGGCACAAACTGCTCTGGGTGTTGGATTTTGTTTCCTATTGGTAACAAGATTGAGGGAGAAGGAACATCTGGGCAGTGGTTTCAGGGGCTGCCAGCCAAGCGGAAAGCCCTTGACAGCTTACTGACAGGACAGCGGGTGGAGATCTGGGCAGCTCACTCCACATGAGAGCAGTGAGAAACCTGGGACTCAGAGGTTCCAATAGTCTAGGCCCAGAGCCTCTAACACAGGTAGGCTGGCACCGTAGTGCAGTGGAGAGGAACAGGGGAGACAGAAGCAGCCAGGCAGCGTGGCACAAATCTTTAATCTCATCTCACAGAAGGCAGAGGCAGGCCGATCTCTGTGAGTCTAGGGTAGCCACGGCTCTTGTCTCAAAGGAAAGAGAGAGGTAGTTGGGGTCGGGGTGCAGGGGGTAGATGGGTAGCAGGCATGTGATGGTGGAAGAAGCCAGCCCAGCATGCCCAGGTGTCCTCCTTTTCTATAGTGTCATAAATGACTGTGTCTTGTGGATTGAAGGTATCCTCCATCACTAGCATCAGCACCATATCATCACCATGACTGCAGTCACTATCATCATCATCACCATGACTACTATCATCCTTATTACTACCAAATTACTAGCTATTCACCACTTTCAATCTGTTCAGTCATCTTACTTAATGCTCACAAAGCACTGTAAGTCATGGATTGCTATCCTCTGAGGGAACCAGGTGTCAGAGACACTCAGTGACTTGTCAACAGTCACATACCTAGTGATGGAAGAGCTAGCCTCTGGCTCCTGTCCTAGGCTAGGAGCAGACTATAGAAAGACGTTCAGTACTGTGTGGCACTGGGCAACTCTATAACGTGTGTGTGTGTGTGTGTGTGTTTCTTTGTTATTGTTTTTGTTTTTGTTTTTTGAGACAAGGTTTCTCTGTGTAGCCTTGGCTGTCCTGGACTCACTTTGTAAACCAGGCTGGCCTCAAACTCACACAGATCCACTTGTCTCTGCCTCCCAGGTGCTAGGATTAAAGGCATGTACCACTCTGCCCAGCTAAATTTGAATTTTAAATAGCTAAAGGATGGGACCAATCAGATGGCTCAGCAGGTAGAGGTGCTTGACACCAAGCCTGATGACCTGAGTTCAAACCCGCGTCCACAGGGATGGAAGAAGAGAACCAACCTTTGCAAGTGGGTCTCAGACTTCCACATGGACACCCTGGTGTGCACCCACACTCAACAAAATACAAAGGTAAATGTAAAATGTTTTAAAATCCAAATAACCAATGGACAACATATTAGAATAGAAGGTCTTGTAGTACTTGGCAAGCACTCTCCCAATGTAGATCCCCAATCCCATCTTGCCCTACTTGGGACATGTCTACACTAGCCACTACTCATAGTTTAGTTGAAGTTGAAGTGAATTTGACTGTGCACCCTGTGCTCTGGCCACGGTCTTATTGAAGCTGCCCTGCTAGATACCCGGAGGCCATGCCTCGCTCGGCTGTGGAGTTTAAGAAACCTATTTGTTGTCTCTCTGTCCGCTCTGCCTCCAGCTCCTAGAGCCTTTCACACCTCGTTTCCTCCTGGCCTTTCCTCCTTCATGCCTTCTGCCCCAGATTTCTGTCATCTTCACGGCGTGTTGTTCTTCCTCGGTCTTCATGGTATGCTCCTTGTCAGGAAGCAGGCAGTTCCAAGAGCCTAAAGATCACAAAAGTCACACACACCAGGACCATTTGCTTATTTTCATATTGACTGGGCTCTAGCGTTTTCCAGCAGGAATTGTGGGTTTTGGTTGTAGGAGTGGGTTCAGAAGTGGAAAGATGGTCTTGTAACTGGGGAGCCACCTCCGTCTTTGTCTGGGGCAGTCTGCAGTAGGTGGTTGGCCTCACCCCTAGCCCCTCATCCTGCCCCGTGCCCCGCCCCACTCTTGTCTTCTCAGCCCAGTCTCTCCTAGGACCTCTCCACACAGCTCCTCAGTCCTCCAGGTTCTAGCCCGACCAGCCTCTTGCGACTTCCAAGTCCTTGCCCCCACCCCGCTCCTCACCCCTCCAACCATATCCCAGGCCTTCACTGTTTCCCAGGCCCACCTTCCCAGACCTAGTTTTCTAAGCCCCAAACAATCTTACTTCTCTTTCCCACACAGATATATTGGGCTTAACACTCTTTTTCTTTCTTTCTTTCTTTCTTTCTTTCTTTCTTTCTTTCTTTCTTTCTTTTTGAGATAGGGTTTCTCTGTGTAGCCTTGGCTGGTCTTGAACTCACAGCGGTTTACCTGCCTCTGCCTCCCTAGTGCTGGGATTAAAGGCATGCACCACCTGGTGAACATTGTTTTTCTTGGGCAAGGAGGCTGGCAGGAGCCAGAATTCGAGGGGCTACACCTTCCCTCAACTATAAGGGGAGGGTAACCAGAGCCTCGGGGGATGACAATGTCTGCCTCACTGTCACACCCTCACACCTCATCACAGGTGGAATCAAGGGCTGAACATCTCAGCCCATCTGGGTTCTTTTCCCTGTCACTCTACCAGGGTGCGTCCCCAAGGAGCACACTGGCCTCTGATAGCCTTTCTTTCTGCATTTGTCCTCTCTCCTTAGGCGGGGTGTGCCTTCGGTGACTCCAGAGCTGCCTGTCCACTGCCCACCAGCTCATTCCATTCCCGAAGCCAAGTTCTTCAAACCTGTGAGCCAAGGGTCTTGAAGAGCTTTCGAGAATACAGATTGCCCTCAACCAGGACATGGTCATTGTGTGGGGCTGGTGGAGGGGGACCTATGTGAAAGGGTTTGCATTTCTGTCAGGATTCGGGTGACACTAAGGCCACTGGCCTAAGGACATCACCCCCATAGCTGCTGTGATGAAGTTTCTGGGTCAGTAGGGAGTTGGGGTTTAAGAGACACCTGCTCAGCCAGGCGTGGTGGGGCAGGCCTTTAATCCCAGCACTCGGCAGGCAGAGGCAGGTGGATCACTGTGAGGTCAAGGCCAGCCTTGTCTACAAAGTCCAGAACAGCCAAGGCTACACAGAGAGACTCTGTCTCGAAAAACAAAACAAAACAAACAAACAAACAAACAAAAAGAGACGCTTGCTCTCAGTACTCAAATGATAGAAGGAGAAGGACTCCCAGGGGAGGATGCTATTGTCCTGCATTCCATCTTAGAATGCGGGCAGCCCAGCAACAGAAAAGAATTGTTTATTTAAGGTAATTTAAGTAATGGGGTGTCTTTTCTCAGCCAGCAAGATGGCTCACGGGATAAAGGCACTCGACACCTAGTCTGATGATCGGACTTTGACCTTGTACAGTATGAAGCACAGCCTGCAGTCCAGGCTGACCTCGAACTCGGAGATGCGCCTGCCTCTGCCTCTCCAGTGCTGGGATTAAAGGCGTGCGTCACTACGCCCAGCTGCACAGCCTGTTCTTGAGCTCAGCCATCCTGGCCTTGAATCTGTGACTTCTGCTTCAGCTTCTCCGATTGCTCAGACTGCTGGTCTGTGCCTCCACACCCAAACCCTGCTCCCTGGTATTCTGGCTGCCTGGCTGGGAAAAGCAGACTTTACCCTGCGAGGCTGGAAGTGCGAGTCTGCCCCACAGTGTGTTTATTAGCTAACATGAAACATGAGAAGAACAGACATTGTTTGATCATTTAGTATGTAATCATACTCTTCTGATCTGGGGCCTCTAGGTGTTCAGTCCTCTAGATGTTCGGACCTTTTGTGGGAGATGACTCTTAGTTGACTCTTGTAGGAATCGTTACCTTGATCAAGGTCATCTCTTTTCTCCAGGACACTCCATAGCCGGGTGGCTGGACAGTAGATGGGCTCAGGCCCCCTTTCCTTCCCATTTGGAACAGCTTTGATGATCATTTGATCAGCTTTGAATTCCTATAGGGCCAGCTGAGGCTCCTCCCTCTGGCCCCACCTACTTCTCCTTTATTGAGAACACAGACTCCTTGCCAGCCAGTCTCCAAGAATCTGATTCTGTTGGGAACCTGAGGCATGTGTTTGTCCCTAAATCTGGGGACAAATCGTAGAAGATTCTCAGTGCTTCTGGAGTTCAGGGAGGGTGGTGAGACCTGGTAGTGAGGGGGTCTGCCTTTTTCTTTGTTTGTTTTTGTTTTTCCAGACAGGGTTTCTCTGTGTAGCCTTGGCTGTCCTTGGCTTGCTTTGTAGACCATGCTGGCCTCGAACTCACAATGATCCGCCTGCTGCTGCCTCCCGAGTGCTGGGATTAGAGGTATGTGCCACCACACCCAGCTGAAGCTTATTTTTAAACAAATATAAAAGAGTCTCAATTATTTCTGTGATAGCCGGGTTAAGAGAGAAACAAAGAGAAACAAACACAGTTTTATAAAAATAGCTACCATTAGTCACTATTCTATGGCTGTGAAGAGACACCATAACCAAGGGAATTCTTACAAAAAAATTTTTTGTAACTGCGGGCTTGCTTACAGCTTCAGAGGTTAGTCCATTATCATCAAGGTGGGGAGCATGGTGGCATGCAAGTAGAGATGGTTCTAGAGACGGAGCTGAAAGTTCTACCTCCTGATCTGCAGACAGTGGGGTGGAGAACACAAGGCTGAGCCTGGCCATGGGCTTTTGAAACCTCAAAGACACCTCCCCCACCACCCAAAAACAAAACATGACACACTTCCTCAGCAAGGCCACACCTCCTAATCCTTCTAATCCTTTCAAACAGTTCCATTTCCTGGTGACTAAGCATTCAAGATTATGAAACTTGGGGCCCATTATTACTCAGACCACTACAAGTTAAAAGCCAGGTGTTGTAGCATGTTGCCACTTGTAATTTCAGAGCCGGAAAGGGCTCACCAGTCAGTCAGCTGAACCTACTTGGTGAGTTCCAAGCCACTCAGGGACTCTATCTCAAAAATTAAGGTGGCTCTCTGGTGTGGTGGCACATGCTTTTAATCCCAGCACTCAGGGAGGCAGAGGCAGGCTCTGTGAGTTCGAGGCCAGCCTGGTCTACAAAGTGAGTCTAGGACCAAGGCTACACAGAGAAACCCTGTCTTGGGAAAAAAAAACAAAGCAAAAATTAAGGTGGTTGAGAGATGATGTCCAAGGTTGACCTCTGGCCTACAAAACACATGCCGGGGCATTTGCAATCCCAGTGTGTACCTGTGTGAACATTCATGTGCACACATACACTAAAAAAGAAAGAAAGGAAGGAAAGAGGGAAGGAAGAAAGCGGGAAGGAAGGAAGGAAGGAAATGGAAATAATATCAGGATATTCTAACTGCCTAGCATGCAAACCTTCAGCAAGTCTTGAGTTGGTCGGGTACCTGGAGGGTTGGCTGAGCATTTGTGTCCATGGGTTCTTATCAGCTAACATTGGTGATAGAATCTTGAGAGTGGGAAAATATTCACACCATAATCTGGTGAGTTTTTTTTTTGTTTGTTTGTTTGTTTTTTCAAGAAGTAGCTCCTGGCTTTAGAGTTCCCCAAGTCTTACAAATGTGAAGATGATGGTCTGTGTAGAAAAGGTGACTGAGAGCCAGGCAATGGTGGCACATGCTTTTAATCCCTGCATTTGGGAGGCAGAGGCAGGCAGATCTTTGTGAGTTTGAGGCCAGCCTGGTCTACAGGGTGAGTTGCAGGACAGTCAGGACTACACAGAAACCCTGTCTTGAAAAACCAAAAAGAGGCCAGGCGGTGGTGGCACACACCTTTAATCCAGCACTCAGTAAGCAGAGGCAGGTGATCGCTGAGAGTTCAAGGCCAGCCTGGTCTATAAAGTTTAGTCCAGGATAGCCAAAGCTACACAGAGAAACGCTGTCTTGAAAAACAAAAACAAACCAAAAACAAACAAACAACCAAAAAGGGCTGGAGAGATGGCTTAGAGGTTAAGAGCATTGTCTGATCTTCCAGAGGTCTTGAGTTCAGTTCCCAGCAACCACATGGTGGCTCACAACTATCTATAATGTGATCTGGTGATCTGGTGTGATCTGGTGTGATCTGGTGTGCAGGTGTACATGCAGACAGAGCACTGTGTACCAAATAATAAATATATAAATATAAAAAAAAAAGAAAAACCAAAAAATAAAAGAAAAAGAATAAGAAGGAAAAAAAGGAAATGAGACTGAGGGATTATCTCAAATGTTCCTGATCTACTCACTAGTGGGCAGAACCAGCTTTCTCTCCGTGGGTGGACACTGGACCCCAACACTCTTCTCTACAGCTGGGTACCACTCTGCACCTCTTCCTACCATCACCACCTCTTTCTCGTGCTCCTCCTTCTTTTTCTCCCCCTCCTTCTTGTCCTTTTTCTCTTTTGTGTGTATGG
>OU015744.1:81835809-81847255 GCA_907169655.1 Acomys percivali
TCCTCCTCCTCCTCCTCCTCCTCCTCCTCCTCCTCCTCTTCTTCTTCTTCTTCTTCTTCTTCTTCTTCTTCTTCTTCTTCTCTCCTCCTCCTCCTTCTTCTTCTTTTTAATTTAATTTGTTTTTTCCAGATATGATTTCTCTGTGTAGCCTTGGCTGTCCTGGACTCTCTTTGTAGACCAGGCTGGCCTTGAACTCACAGAGATCCGCCTGCCTCTGCCTCCCAAGTACTGGGACTAAAGGGCTGTGCTTGATGGTTAGTTCTAATCGTCACCTAGATATACTCTAGAATAGCCTGGGAAGAGAAGCTCAGTGATTCTCAAGGAGAGATCACCTACATCAGATTGGCCTGTGGGCATGTCGCCGGGGGGATTATCTCAATGGAGTCAGAGGACTGTCTTGATTACATTCATTGATGTGGGAAGACCCAGCCCACTCTAGGCAGCACCATTCCCTGTTTTGGGGTCCTGGGCTGTATAAGAGTTGAAAAATGAGCAGAGTAGGAAGTGTATATGCATTCATTTCTTTCTGCTTTTGACTGTGTGTGTTTTAACTAGCTGCTTTAAGTTCCCGTTACTAAGCTGCTTCTTCTCACGTTGCTTCGTTACTGCAACAGACACGAAACAAGGACGCTAGGCAGGACACGACACTTACCGCACCTCACAGCCCACTCACAACCACAAGGAAAGCTGTACGGTCAGGTGGCAGACAGGTGCACAGAGATGGCCAGGGAAGCTGAGCTGTTATACTTACCAGGTAAAATGGTCTGTGTAGTACCTTTCAGTGCGTACAACCATGAAAGCCACTTTAGTTCAGTGCTTCTCAATCTGTGGCTCACGACCCTTCTGGGGATGCTTTTACAGGGGTTACATAGCAGATATCCTGCATCGCAGGTGTTTGCATTATGATTTGTAATAGTAGCAAAATTACAGTTATGAAGTAACAATGGAAATAATTTTATGTTTGGGCGTCACTACAAATGAAGAACTGTATTAAAAGTTTGCAGCATTAGGAAGGTTGAGAACCACCGCATTAGTTACTAATGGGTGTTTTTGAGCTGGGTCCTGTGACACAGGCCTGCCATTCCATCTGAGAATTATAAGTTCAAGGACTGCCTGGGCAAGTTAGTGAGACCCTGTCTCAAAATAAAAAGCGCTTTCCTCCATTCACCTAGGCCCTGTGTTCAATCACCAGTGATGCAAAATAAAGCCGTCGATGTACATTTCCCATGTAATACATTTGTTTTCTTGAATCATTTCCCTCAAATGATATCTTCATCATCTTCATCTTCATCTTCATCATCATCATCACCACCATCATCATCATATCTCAGTGTGTGCAAGAGTGTCACTGGAATGGAGCCCAGAGCCTTGCTGCACATACTAGACATATGAACTCCAACTTCATAGCTGTTCCTCCTCCTCCTCCTCTTCCTCCTCCTCCTCCTCCTCCTCCTTCTTCTCTTGTTTCTATTTGAGACAATCTCATATAGCTCAAAGTAGCCTGGAACTCACTATGTAGTCAAGGATGAGCTTGAACCTCTGATTCTCTTGTGTCCATCTCCCCTCAAGTAGTGTGATTACAGGTGTGTGCTACTAGGTGTGGCTTATGTGTCACTGGGGAACCCAGGGCTTTGTGCATGATAGACAAGCACTCTACCAGCTGAGCCACATCCCAGCTTAGGATGCTCAGCTGACCCTACCTTACAGTCGCAAGGTCAGCCTTTGGTCAGGTGTCAGGGTTGGGATGCAAACTCTGGTCCCTAACATACCAAGCCTGGGTAACAAACCCTGGAGCATCCTGGCTGCTTTTCTTTTCTTTTTTGCTTTTTTGTTTTTCTCGGTGTAGCCTTGGCTGTCCTGGACTCACTTTGTAGACCAGGCTGGTCTCAAACTTACACTGCCCGGCCTGGCTGCTTTTCATGACTGAGAAGAGACGCGAAGGAAACAGTGGTCTTTGCTCCATCAGGAAGAATGGCTGATTTAGCCATTTAAGATTGTCCTCTTGCCAGGCGGTGGTGGCACATGCCTTTAATCCCAGCACTTGGGAGGCAGAGGCAAATAGATGGCTGTGAGTTCAAGGCCAGCCTGGTGTACAGAGTGAGTCCAGGACAGTCAAGGCTACACAGAGAGACCCTGTCTGGAAAAGCCAAAAGAAAAAGAAAAAGAAAGAAAAGAAAAGAAAAAGAAAAAAGATTGCCTCCGGTCTTCGGTGCTTGGCCACGCCCATTCAGCCCCAGGGTCCGTGGTACTTGTTACTTCTCTCATCCAATCCATTCTCATCCATTCTCTCTTCTCTACTCCTCTTTCCTTTGCCTTTCTTTTCTTCCGTTTTTTTTTTTCTCTTTTTCTTTTTTTGGCAGAGAATCGTTGGTTTCCATCACAAGACAGATTTCTTCCATTTCTGCTTAGTTGACTGTCAAACTTCCTTCCACTTCCGGTCTGCTTCCACTCTGCAGGCAGCAGCCACATTTCTCAGATCCACACATGGGCAACACTCCCAAAGTGCTTTGCTAAGATGAACCCGTGATGGAGGCACAGAACTTTCCCGAAAAAGATTTGGCTTCTCAGAAATCTTCAATTACTAGTTAGTAATTACTCTCTGGCAGTATTCATCTATTCCAGCGAAGGGGGCGCAGAACAGAGCAACGAGGGAGCACAGGGTATTTTGCCCGTGAGGTTGAGGGCTATAGGCGCCTCCTTCTCTGACACAGTGGTTCTGACAGCATCAGGAAGGCTGGGCACCAAGGACCCAACCCCTTAGCCCATTCTCCCTTCCACTAGCCTCACTTGGGTGCGACAAAATTCCGTTTTTACTGTCATCCTGTGAGATATTTTCACTCTGTACATTTCCAGAGGCTTTCCGGCCTGCCAATTCAGGGTTGCACACTCCTAGAAAACTGGTCAGGTTTTGACTCTCATTCGGGCTTTGGTCGTCCAAACTCCTTAAGGAACTACTCAAAGACTGGGCGTGAAGCGCTCCCTCTACCTGCTAAGTAGCTTTGGTTTCCTACTTAAGGAGCGCTCTCTGAGTGAGTTACCAGTTCACTGTGACTCACTAAAAGTATCTGTTTAATGTGACATGAGGGGCCAGAGAGATGGCTAAGTAGTTAAGAGCACTGCTGTTCTTGCAGGGGACCCAGGTTTGGGTCCTAGTACCAACACGGTGGCTCTCAGCCACCTGTAACCCCAATTTGACCGGAACAGGGGATCTGGCTGCCTTCTTCGGACCTCCATAGGCACCAGCACTCATATGGTGCACATACGTGCATTCAAAAAAAAATTCATACACTTAAAATAAATAAATCTAGAACAATCGATGTGGCATCAAAGCGAGAAGGGGTTTGCTGGGAACGGAAGGAGGGGATCAACAATTTCAGAGCGTGCATGAAAAAATGCCACAGTAAAGCCCATTTATTTTGTGCTAATCAAAAAAAGCCAGCGTGGGGCAGGCGTGTGGCACGGTCAGCAGAGTGCTTGTCTAGCACGCAGAGGTCTTGGCCTTGAGCTCCAGTGCCACATACACTGTCTGGTGGTACGTGCCAGGAACCCCAGAACTTGGGAAATGAGGACAAGAGGATCAGAATGTCAAGCTCATTCTTGGCTACATGGTGAGTTCCAGGCCACATGAGACCCTGGCTCAAAACACGAAACAAGACCAGGGAATCTGTGAGTTCTAAGCCAGCCTGGTCGACATAGTGAGTTCCAGGCCAGCCAGAGCTACATAGTGAGATCCTGTCTCAAAACAAACAAACAAACAAATAAATAACAAATGAGTAAATAAGTAAACAGGAAAACCAAGCAAAAACCATGACAAGCCCACCCCGTATTCATAAGTAACAATAATAAATACATTTCTATACATGTATTCACCAAGAGAGGGATATTGCACAGCAAATTGGTGAGGGCCATGTAAACTGATTTTTTCCCCCCAACTGTAGTTGTTTTCTATGATAAGTAGATTAATTTTGAAATTATAAAAAATATAATGTTGTCTTTTAATTTAAATTGAATTTTGTTTATTATTCTGTGTCTGCATGTGTGTACAATGTGTGTGTTTGAGTGTGGGCACACATGTACTACACATGAAAAGGCATTTGCTCTCTGCTTCCAGTGTAGTTTCTGGGGATTTACCAAGGTTTTCAGGCTTGTGCTGAAAGTGCTTTTATCTGTTGAGCTTTGTCACTGTCCCATAAAACGCTATCTTATATACCTGCTCTCATAGAATAAACTAGAGCACCTGTTCATGACACCATGAAAGATGTATTTCTGTTTCTAACCATGTTAGAGAAGCAGTGGCTGGATTTACCTTCCCTTCCAAAACAATTTAAAAAACAGACAAAATGTCTGCAGGAACTGTTGTCAGCCCTCAGACAACAGGTATCGATGGCGGAACCAACAGCTACGAATCAGAGGCAGCAGGCAGTCCCAGCAATGTGTGTGTGTGTGTGTGTGTGTATGTGTGTGTGTGTGTGTTGTGAATATGTGGTGTGGGTGTGTGTGTGCATATGTGTGTGTGTGATGTGTGTGTATGGGTGTGTGTGTGTTCTGTGTGTATGTGTGTGTGTGGTGTGTGTGTATATGTGTGTGTGTGGTATGTGTGGTGTGTGTGTGATGTGTGTGTGATATGTGTGAGTGTGTGTGTGGTGTATGTGTATATGTGTGTGTGTGGTGTGTGTATGTGTGTGCATGTATGTATGTATGTGTGTGTGTGTGTGTTCTGAAGATCATGAGATCTATAGAGGACTTCCCATGACTGCTCCTGTGAGTTCTGATCAATCCATGTGTCAGTGCTGGGGCTGTAGGACCTCTGCATTAAGGGCTATTCTGAACCCACTGAATGAAACATAAGGGATTGGAGCACTGGCTCACAGGTTAAGAGCACTGGCTGCTCTTCTAGAGTTTTGATTCCCAGCACCCACATGGCAGCTCACAACAGTCTGTAACTGCAGTTCCTGAGCCTCCACTACCCTCCTCTGACCTCTGCAGGCACCAGGCATGCACACAGACATACATGCAGGCCAACCACCCACACACATAAAAGAACAGTTTTTTAAAGAAAAAAATAAGTAAAGCTTACAAGGAAGTCTTGAAGAATTCAGACTACTTCTAAGTAATGCAGCTGTATGCCAGTACAAAGCATAAAAATAGACAAAGGAACAGCAAACCCTAACATCCAATAATGTAATAGCCACAGGGTTTAGCCTCCAAACAAAAATTATTACCAGTCAAAGAAACACATATACAGTCACACAAGAAATTATGAGCCATGTTGAGAAGAAAAATAAATCAGTAGAATTAGACCAAATTCATATAGTAAATATATAAAATAAATATGTTCCATGTGCTCAAAAATACAGGAAAGAATAAACTTGATAGATATTGACATTAAAGATATGAAAAATGGAGCTGGTGTGGTGGCTCACATCTTTAATATCAGCACTTGGAAGGCAGAGGCAGGCAGATCGCTGTGAGTTTGAGGCCAGCCTGGTTTACAAAGTGAGTCCAGGACAGCCAGGGATACACAGAAAAACCTTGTTTCGAAAAACCATTATAAAAAAAGGCCCCCTGTCAACTCCCTCTCCTATATCCTAACATTCCTGCCCAGCCTCTTGTAGCCCCTACTCCATGAATCAAACCCCATTTTTTTGTTTGTTTGTTTGGTTTTGGTTTTTCAAGACAGGGTTTCTCTGTGTAGCCTTGGCTATCCTGGACTCACTTTGTAGACCAGGCTGGCCTCGAACTCACAGTGATCCACCTGCCTCTGCCTCCCGAGTGCTGGGATTAAAGGCGTGTGCCACTATGCGAGGCTGCATCATCATCATCATCATCATCATCATCATCATCATTATTATTATAGACAGGGTTTCTCTGCACAACAGCTCTGGCTACCCCTGAACTCTCTTTATAGACCAGGCTGACCTTGAACTCACAGAGATACTCTTGTCTCTGCCTCCTGAGTTCGCCACCATGCCTGGTAGGTGGTACAGCATTGTTTTAAAAATAGAATTCATAAAACCTAGTAAAGACGACTGTGTATTTGACTGGAATGAGTGCTGTGTGGCAGGGGTGGGGGGGAGGCCTGCAGACAAATCATCACTCTGACTTACAGGAAGGGGTGAGGATTATAATAAGTGGTCTGCTAGAAGTGCTGGGCGTGGTGGCACATATCTGTAATCCCAGCACTTGGGAGAGAGAGGCAGGTGGATCACTATGAGTTTGAGGCCAGTCTGGTGTACAAAGAGAGTCCAGGACAGCCAAGGTTACACAGAGAAACCCTGTCTTGAAAAACTTAAAAAAAAATTTTTTTTTTGTCTGCTAGAAAATTAAGTAAAAATCCCAAGTGTACAGATAACAAAGGAAAGCAAGCAATCAGAAAAAGAGAGAAGTCTCACATACAAGTCACAGAGGAGGAAGAGTTGCAACAGGAGGAACCACCATACTATACCATACTATGTTGTCATAGTATATTAGTAAGAGTTCTGCAAAAGAACAGAACCAATACACTATATAATAAATACAAGTGCATAATGTATACAGGGATTTACTGGATTAGCTCACACAGCTGGAGGCTGAGTAGTCCATGCTGGAGAGGCAGAGAATCCAGTAGTTCATCAATACTAGAACATGGATGCCAGAGCTGATGAGATGGCTCAGTGGTTAAGAACACATACTGCTGTTAGAGAGGACCCCAATTTGCCTCCCAGTACTCACACAACTGTAACTCTAGTTCCAGGGGGGATCCAATGCGTCTGGCCTCTGCGGGTACCTGCGCTCTCACGAACACATCCCAGCATGTACGCACACACGCACTTAAAATCAAATCATTTTTAAAGAAGCAAGAAGTCTAAGAACAAAAGAGACCAATGATACAGACCCAGTCCACCCTGAAGACATATAAGCTCTTTGGATGTTTCTGAAGGATCCGTGCTGACAGACTGAAGAAGCTGGCATCTGATGTTCACAGACGTTGGTGGCAGCAGCAGATATACTTGCTCAGGAAGGATGGAGGTCATAGGCCTGGCCAGCTTTTTCTTCTTTGTTTATTCCATGGAGTTCTGAGCCTATTGGAGGCTGCTGCCGGCACTCAGCAAGCACAGGTCTTTCCCCACAGTCACTGTCCCACACACCATTCCTGTTTAGAAATAACTGTCATGACACACCTAGAGGTGTACCTTACTAATTTCCAGCAGTTTTTTTTTGGTTTGTATTTCTGTGTTTATTAGGTTTTGTTTGTTCTTGTTTTGTTTTCACACTGAACCCTAGACCTGGAACTCACATGTAGCTTACACTGGCCTTGAACTTCAAGCAATCCTCCTGCTTCTGTTTCCCAAGGACTGGGATTGCAGTTGTGGGCCACTCTGATAGGCTCTTGGGTGATTCCTAATCCAAACACTTGACCGTAGTGTCACCTGTCACGGTGGGGACAAGATGGAGACGCTAAGGTGAGAGGGAGGACTTTGAGGGTCAGTGGAAACAGAGTTTGGATGCTGGAGGATGTTGGCTCCAATAGCAGCAAGGTGGAGGCTGGCAGGGCCCTGGGGAGGATGTGGCCCCTGGCTTTCAGAGGAGTCAGCAGAGGCATCGGGTTGAAGGGGATGGGGAGAAAAGGCCTGGAGGACTTGGTTGTGATAAATGCGGAGAGGTGCATGGATGTCACTGCTGCCTGGGGACTGCTGAGAGGGAGCATTAGGCCCTCTGTCAGCAGCCAGGAGGCTCTGACAGTATTCTGGGGACCATGTGGATGATGCTGTCCATGGTGCAAACTAACACTGGTGCTGGAGAGTGATGGATAGTGTGGGTGTGGGGGTTGGGGACATTGGGGGGGGGGTTGCGAAGCGGATGTCTCAGAGTCCTTCACAGGACAGACAGGCTCCTCTGAGCTTTGCTCTTGTTTTCATTTTCCACGCAACAACCGAGAATGGAGCTGTTTCTGCCTCCACATACCACTAAGCAATGAGCTGCCAGGCAGCAGCCTGTAGGAAGAAAGAAAGGAGCCCTGGGATCAGGAGGAAATGGGTTTGAGACCAGATACGGGAGGGCAGAGAGGAGGTCAGGGAGGACGGCTGAGGCTGCTGCTGCAGGGGACAGAAAGGAGGCGACGACATGTAGGAGGAGGGGAGCTGAGAGCAAGGAGGTGTGGCCCCCATCTGTCCTGCGGGTTGCTGGGGCCTCTAGGAGCCCTTTCCTTCCTTTGTCCTAGGCTATTGGGCCTGTCCCTAAGGACTGTTGATGGAGTCCTAATCACTGCCGGTCAGACTTTTAGCTGTGCTTTGCTTGAATGAGTGACACGGCCCATTCACTGTAGTCTGTTCAACACATGACAGTTGTTGTTTTCATGAAAGGGGACAATGTCTGGCTCTGAGGTATCTGTGGTACAAGAAAAACATACGTTTGGGACTGAAAAAAAAGGCCCACTGCAAGATTTTCCTTGGGACATGGGATCTAAACTTTGTCCCTGAAGAGACTTTGCTCCTCGTTTTCCAGAATGACTCACGTGTTTGCTTCAGACAATGGCAGTGTATCTTGCTAGAATCATTACATTTCTGTTATTTATTTAATTTTATTTTATTTTTGCAAGTTGTGGGTGGGAAACTGACTCAGTATTTTCCCAAAAGATGTGAGAATTATATTGCTTATTTGGGATCATTTCATGTTGAGATCAGGAGCTTTTTTTTTCCCCCTTGAGTTTCAAATGTTGGATCTTAGAGAATTTTTGCTTTTGTTTTGTCTTTCAATCATGTCAGATCTTTTCCCAGATAAAAAATTTAAAGGACAAGTGCTTAACAATAGCTCTGAGTTTTGAATTAGACCTTGGATGGCAATTTATTCGTACACTGTTTAAGTAAAAGATTGGCTGGAGCTATTTAGACTATAATGTTAGACACAGATTTGGAAGTCCTCTTACTTAAAAATTGTGTCTGGTAAGATGGATCTACAGCAAGATAGCTCTCTGGGTATGTCATTTGCTGCCAAACCCGATGATCTAAGGAACCGCATGGTGGGAGGAGAGACCAGTGTTTGCATATTGTCACCAGACCTCTGCCTGAGCACCATGGTACATGCACACATACATATACATACATACATATATATATACGTATACATATACATAAATAAATGTAATCTTAAAACAAACCTTATCAAGCTGGACATGGTGGTGCACACCTTTAATCCCAGCACTCAGGAGGCAGAGGCAGGTGGATCTCTGTGAGTTAGAGGCCAGCCTGGTCTACAACGAGAGTCCAGGACAACCAAGGCTACACAGAGAAACCCTGTCTTGGGGAGGGGGGGACTTTTTGAGATAATTACTGCTATATTTACCTTCTTAATAAATCAGGAAGGTTCTTTTCTAGCATTAAAAAAATTAGTGTCAGCTGGGTGGTGGTGCTGCCTAATCCCAGCATTTGGGAAGCAGAGGCAGGTTGGGATCTCTTTGGGTTTGAAGCTAGCCTGGTCTACAGAGCAAGTTCCAGGACAGTCCAGGTTATACAGAGAAATTCTGTCTTGAAAAACAAAAAAACAAAGACAAAAAAAAAAAAAGTTAATGTTGAGACAAGAGACTGAGATATAGTCTCCAAGAAGGATTAGTGCCTCTGAGAGTAAGAAAGAGACCTCAGAGGTAGACCCTTTCACATACAACACAAGGACGAGTAGAGGGGCAAAGGCAAGTCCTCCTGTGTGTGTGTACACTGAGAGCCCGCCCATGTGAACACAGAGAAGATGCACAGCACAAACTCTCCTACCCCATTGTGTCTCCACTCCTGGGGAACCACGGAGAGGCCAGTAGAAGCTCATGATGTCCCAGAAAAGGGAGAGATGTACCATGAAGTCAATGAAACCTAGTTGTCCGGGCCCTAGATAAACAGGAGCATCACCCAGGGCCCTAAGTGGGGCCTAGTGATGTGCTTACCTCATGTTGCTAAAACTGTTTCTGGGCAGGGCTGGAGAGATGGCTCAGCCAGCGGTTAAGAGCACTGGCTGCTCTTCTAGAGCACCTCAGTTCAATTCCCAGCACCCACATAGCAGCTCACAGCTTTCGGCTATCTAGCTCCAAGTGATCTGACACACTCAGACAGACAGACTTGCTGGCAAAACACCAATGCACATAAAATAAAAATAAATAAATCATTAGAAAAATTGTTTCTGCACAGTGGCACATGCCTGTAATCCCAGCCCTGGGAAGGCAGAGGCAGACAGAGCTCTGTGAGTTCAAGGCCAGCCTGGTCTACAAAGCGAGTCCAGGACAGCCAAGGCTACACAGAGAGACCTTGTCTCAGTAAAAAAAAAAAAAAAAAAAAGGTGTAAATAATAAAAAGTCACATATCTAATCAGCAGCTAGTTCCCTAAAACTCCTCCCACCTCCAACTGACAGAGTCAATAGCCCATCAAAGAGAGCACTGCAAGAGGGAAGATAAAGAACCACACACAGGATTATGCTAACAGGCTCCTGTCTGAACACAATCATCTCTCAAAACTCACCCTCAGAACCATGAAGATTCTATAGGCAACTTACAGGTAGATTTGTATATCTCTTTAAAATCCTGTGAATGAACTTACTTTAGTGAACGCTTGGCATCCTCAGAGAAAAGGACCGGATCTCAAGGACCCAGTGTCAACTCTAGTCCAGAGTACTGCTGAGGTAGAGACGTCTGAAAAGGATCTGGTCCTGGGCCAGGTGTCATGTGACTCAATGGGGGTAGAAGTTTTTTTTTAATGTTTTTTAAGTGTGTTAGCTCTCCAGTCTAGAAGTCATCAGCTGGGTAGTTGTCAACTTGAGACAAGCTCAAGTCGTCTGGCAAGAGGGACCCTCGACTGAGAGGATGCCTCCACCAGATGGGCCTGTGGGCAAGTCGGTGGGGGCATTTTTTTTTTTTGATTACTAGTTGATGTGGGCGAGTCCAGTCTACTGTGGGTGGTGCCACCCTTGGATATTTGACCATGGTTGCTATGAAAGAACAGGCTAAGGAGGCAATCGGGAGCACGCCAGGAAACAGCATTCCTCCATGGCCTCTGCTTCAGATCCCTCCTTGGCTTCCCTTCATGAAGAATTTTACCCTATAAGATAAAATAAATATTTTCCTTCCCAGGTTGCTTTTGGTCAGTGTTTTATCACAGCAACAGAAAATAAGCTTAGGCAACCAGTAAATATTTAACATTAGGTTTGCCAATATTTGCCAGTTCCCATGGTGTAAATAGTTCTACCGTGGACTCTTCCAAACTGTCATTATGATACCATTAATGGGGACTAAGAAGGGCAGCACACCATTCTGTGGCATCTCCCTTCTATAGGAGCGCGGTTCCAGTAAAACATTGTGACGTCATAAGGATGTGACACCTTTTGAGGTGCTTATAAACTTTCAAAATGTATCTTTTGTCTTCTGTCACTTAACTATAAGTATACAGTTTAAAATTTTTTCCAGTGGTAATGTTTAATAACTGCTTCCCC
>OU015744.1:81859668-81898461 GCA_907169655.1 Acomys percivali
TCGGGAGGCAGGGGCAGGCAGATACCTGTGAGTTCGAGGCCAGCCTGGTCTACATAGAGAGTTCCAGGACAGCCAGGGCTACACAGAGAAACCCTGTCTCGAAAGAACAAACAAACAAACAAACAACCCCCCCCAAACCCCCCCCCCCCCCCCAAAAAAAAAAAGCTGATTTGGCTAGACTGGCTGGCCAGCATCTTCGTCTTTACAGTATTGAGCTTCCACCTGACTTTTTTACTTAGGGCCAGGGACTGAATTTAGGTTCCCAAGGTTGCATGGTAAGCATTTTTTTTTATTTTTCAGGGTTTCTCTGTGTAGCCTTGGCTATTCTGGACTAACTTTGTAGACCAGGCTGGCTTCGAACTCACAGAGATCCGCCTGCCTCTGCCTCCTGAGTTAATGTTAATATCTTAATGCATACCTATAAAGGAATGAATCTGAGGCAATAAAATTGAGGCAGGACTCACAATTTAATCAAACCTACAGACTTATTAGAACATAAAAATGAGCTTTCTAGGGAGGAAAAGATAGATAAGACATATATAAGAAGTTTTAAGAAATTACATTTCCAGCCGGGCGGTTGTGGCACATGCCTTTAATCCCAGTACTCAGGAGGCAGAGGCAGGCGGATCACTGTGAGTTCGAGGCCAGCCTGGTCTACAAAGTGAATCCAGGACAGCCAAGGATACACAGAGAGACCCTGTCTTGGAAAACCAAAAAAAAAAAAAAAAAAAAAAAAAAAAAAATTACGTTTCCTTAAGTAGTGTGTGTGTGTGTGTGTGTGTGTGTGTGTGTAAAGTGAGGCACATGCATGTCATACTACACACGTGGAGGCCAGAGGACAACTTTCAGGAGTTGGTTCTCTCCGCCCGCCATGTAGGTCTTGGGTATAAGATCCGGGTTGTCAGGCTTGTGATAAAAGCACCTTTACCCACTGAGCCATCTTGCTAGTCCAAATTTTAAAAAATTCTTTCAAACTCTGATTTGGGATAATTTTCTAGCTTCTCCTTAGTCTTACCAATACTATTAATAACCAAACAATTACGGGTAATTACAGTTAACAGATATATGGCTTATTATGTGCTAAGAACTATACTCAGCAGTTGGTTATCTCATTTAATGAGCCATAAGCTGAGGCAGATATTCTTATCATTCTCATTAAAATGAAAAAAAAAAAAAAAAACTAAAACTTGAGAGCATAAGTTGTCATAGAGATAGTAGGTTGCAGAATCCAAACCCATGTACATAACTGCTATGTCTGGAGGCTGCCACTGAAATGTTGCCACTCTCCAGTTCTGCCCTGCATCCCATTTTCCTCAGCTTTGAACATTTGTGTGGACAGCTTCTTTATCCTCACCCTCTTAAAAAATATTTTTAATGGATTTTTACCCTTATAGTGCTCTTATGCCTTACTGACTCCCCCCCCCTTTGGTTTTTTTGAGACAGGGTTTCTCTGTGTAGCCTTGGTTGTCCTAGACTTACTTTGTAGACCAGGCTGGCCTCAAACTCACAGAGATCCATCTGCCTCTGCCTCCCAAGTGCTGGGATTAAAGGCGTGCACCATAACACCCAGCCTCTAAAGCCCTTCTCCTTCTCCTTCTTCTTCTTTTCTCCCCAAGACAGGGTTTCTCTGTGTAGCCTTGGCTGTCCTGGACTCGCTTTGTAGACCAGACTGGCCTCGAACTCAGAGATATGCCTGCCTCTGCTTCCCGAGTGCTGGGATTAAAGGCACACACCCAGCTTCTAAAGCTCCTCTTAATGAATTCTATTAAGTGGAGCGTAATGTCCAATTGTCACAAATATTGGTGGCACTTATCAGATGACTGCGGCAGTGTCTTAGGTGCTGTCTATTGGGCTTCTTAGCATCATACCTAGTTTTCTTTGCTACAAGTTTTATTTTTGCTTCTTTATTTTTTTTTCAGTCAAGGTTTCTGTGTGTAGCCCCAGCTGTCCTGGACTCCCTTTGTAGACCAGGCTGGCCTCGAACTCACAGTGATCCACCTGCCTCTGCATCCCAAATGCTGGGATTGATTAAAGATGTGCACCACCACACCCAGCTTTTGCTGCGACACATTTTAGTTGCTGTGGCTCTGGTGGCATAACCTAAGGTCTTAGGCATGAAGCCAAGCACTCTACTGTTACGCCCCAGCCCCAGCCCTCCCACTGTAATTAATAAGAATTTGCTGGGGATTTACTTAAAATTAATTATGTTACAAACCTTACCAAACTTTCAATTTATGTATTTTACACCTGTATGATTTTGTTATTTGATGGGCTGTAAAATGTGATCATTAACAACAACAAAAATAAAGCTATGGGCCAGTGAGATGGTTCAGCAGGGAGAAGTGCTTGCCACGCAAGCCTGAGGACCTAGTGTGTGCCCCTCCAGAAGGAACAGTGGAAGGAGAAGTGACTGGAAAGTTCTCTGCCAGAAGTGTGCCTCTGCATGCATGTGCCACAGCACGGGATTTCTCTCTCTCTCACACACGTAATCATGAAGCTCACTCCCCCCCTCCAGACAAGGTTTTTCTGTGTGTAGTGCTGGCTGTCCTGGAACTGGCTTTGTAGACCAGGCTAGCCTCGGAACTCACAGAGATCCACCTGCCTCTGCCTCCTGAGTGCTGGGATTAAAGGCATGCACCACCACACCTGGCTTGAAGCTCACTTTTCAGTTCAGCCCCCGAAATGCAAGTTGGCCGATAGCCTTTTGACATTCCTTATTAGTTTTTCCTTATATTCTTTTATCTGACATAACTAAGCATCCATGTTCATTATGCATTTTTTTTTTTTGTTGTTCTGCAGTCTTGGAATCAATTATTTTGCTAAAAAATGAGGAATTGTATTTAGAGTCCAAACTCTGGACTCATTGCTCACAGATTCTCTCAATGGACAGCATTTGCTCCTATTTCTACAAATAGAGATTGATGTCACTAATACTAGCCTACCCCAGAAAGAGTTCTCTAGTTTTCTTCTTCCATATTTGTAGCTCTCCTTTTCCGCAGGCACAAACTGGGCTCCCATTTTCCTTAGTATAATTAATTATCTATCGGACCAGTGTGCTGTACATAACCAAACCCCTCTTGATTTTGTTTTAACTCTTCCAAAGCCAGGTGTGCCTTCAGAGAACACTGTGTACCAGGCTGTTTTCTGCATGGATGCCTCTGGCTCTCACCGGGCTTTCATTCACTGTATTGTGCAGTCCTTTGACCTCACATACCCTCTGTAAGACGCGTTAAATACATTTTTATTTTTCTTCTTTCCTTCTTTCTTCTTCTCTCTCAGTGAGGTAATTAAAGAGGGTATTGTTAGCTATAATTTTTAACAGATATTTGGGGAATTGGTCAGCCCATGATGAATATATTAAAATTATAGATGCTTCAAATTCACTGAGTTTGTGTTAACTATGGTTTTCGGGCTTTTCTTTTCTTTCTTTTTGGTTTTTTTGAGACCAAAAAGGTTTGTGTAGCCTTGGCTGTCCTGGAGTCCCTTTGTAGACCAGGCTGGCCTCGAACTCACAGCTATCTGCCTGCCCCTGCCTCCCGAGTGATGGGCTTTAAGGCGCAGGGCTTTCTTTTCCTATGATGTTTACAGGAAACGGTAGACATAGAATGAGGAAACAAACAAGTTTAGTTCCAGTTCTGAGAGACTGGCAAATTACTCGCTTTAAAAAAAAAAAAAAAAAAAAAAAAAAAAAAAAAGCTAGACTAAACCAAGAAGATTCATTGCCTGGGGGCAGCGGGTTGACTCACCTGCCCATCTTCCCACACAAAAGTTACTCAGGGCACTTTATTCCCTTCCCTGGATATAAATGCCCACATAAATTCAGTTTCCAACACTCGATTTGGTAATCCTTAACATTCGTTCTATTGTTCATCTTTTTCCTCTATTCAATATTTGTTAAGTACTTTTATTCTTTAGTTTGTCACCTTACATCTGATTTGGTTTCATCTTTGACTACAAAACAGTGATGGCGTGTGGTGTACCTAGGACTCCCGAACGGTTTTGTTTTGTTTTGTTTTTCGGTAGCATCTCTCTTCCCAGGGAAAAGACATTTCAAAATTTCTCACCGTCTTCCCAATTAGCATGGCAGAGCAGTCACAGCCAAGTCATGTTATTTTTAACAACACCGGTTCTTCATTCCTCTCCCCAGCCCCATTTCAAGACTGGTTCCCCCTTGGGCGACTGATATTAACGGAATTCCTCCTGGAGACCAAGTTCTCCCCCCCCCCCCCAAACAGCGGCTCCAATCAACACACAGATTTCCAAGTTGCTCTCTGGGAATTTGGGTGCTACGCTTTCGGAAGTTTGAGTGCGTTTCACAAGGCATCCTCCCCCTCCTCCCGCCGCCGCCCCCGCCCTCCACCTCGGGAGGCACAACTGTCTGACGCGTCACCCCTGTGGAGGCCCACGCAGGACGGGGGTGGCATCCTCAGTGGGCGGCTGCTGCGTGACGTGAGGCGAGGCGACCCAGGAGGGCTGAAACTTCCTAGCTTCTCCGCCTGAGAACACAGCCGCTACGTCCACCTTTCTTCACCCGGCAGGAGCTTCCCCTCCCTATCCCGAGCCTGGGCTTTCACTCAGAAAAGAGCGGAACCTGCTCCACGCACGCACGCACGCTCTCGCCGCCCTCCACGGTCCGCAGCCGCGCGCCGGGCCACTCGCCCGCCGCCACCGCGGCGCGTGTCCTCACGGCGCCTCCGCCCGCCCCCCACCCCGGCCCCGCCAGCCCTTCTGCGGGTCGCCGCGCGCGGGTAGCCGCGGAAGGAGCCGGGAGCGCGCGCGAGACGCACGGCCCCGCGCCGAGCGCCGGAAGCAGCCGCCGGGCCTCGCGCGTCGCGCGCGCCGCCCCCGCCCCTGAGCGGCGACCTTGCTCACGCGCGCGCACTAAGGCGCCGCCGCCGCTGCCGCTGCCGCCGCCGCCGCCGGGGCTGCTGCTCCGGCTGCTGCAGGAGGCGGCGCTGGCTGGCGGCTGCGCTCGCTTCCAGTCGGCGAGCGGAGGAGCGAGCGTGCGTGTGTGCGTGTGTGTGTGTTTTTAAAGATGGCCGGAGCGGCGGCGGCGGTGGCCGCGGGAGCAGGAGCCGGAGCCGCCGCGGCAGCGGTGTCGGTGTCGGCTCCGGGTCGGGCCTCGGCACCCCCTCCGCCTCCGCCCGTGTACTGTGTGTGCCGGCAGCCGTACGACGTGAACCGCTTCATGATCGAGTGCGACGTCTGCAAAGACTGGTTCCACGGCAGGTAAATAAACCCCCTCAGCCCCGCCGCTGTCGCCTGCGGCCACCAGCCGGCCGCCGCCGCTGCCGCCTCCCTCGGGCTGGGCCGCCGCGTCGCGCCCCACGTCCCGAGACTTGGGCACGGAGCCCCCGGGCCGGGTGGAGGCGAGAGCGGGGAGCCCCCCCCTCCCCGGGCTGCTGGGCAGGCTGCGGAGCGGAGCCGGTGGGCTCTGCCGGCCCCGGCGAAGAGTCGCCACAACAAACAGGAACAAAGGGGCCGGCGGAGAAGTTGGCAGGGGAAGCCGGGGCGAGGGGACGCGGCGGGCGGCGCGGCTCCGGTGGCGGCGGCGGAGCGCAGGCAGGCAGGCCCGCAGCCCGTTGTCCCCACCACTGCCCTGGCAGCCGCCGGCCGCCTCTTCCCGGGCTCCCTGCCGCCCCGCGCCTGCCCTCGCCGGGCTGCCGCGCCTGCTGCGTTTCCGGGCGGCCGCCGCTCGGTCCGGCCGCGCGTCGCCCCCGCCGCGGGTCCCGTCGCGCCCCCTTCTCTCTTTATCAAACTTCCTCGGGCGGCGGGACAGGGCGGCGGGGCCGCTAGTAAACAGAGCAACAGATGAGGCACTCGCGACTCGGTGCGGGGCCCCGTGGCGGCATAGTTTGGCTGGCCGCTGGCCCACCCCGCAACACACCCCCTAGGGCCAGGGGCGTGCGGCCGGGGCTGGGGGGACATCGCCGCAGACCATCCCCGGCGTCGCTGTCTCGCCGCGCTTCAAACTTTACACTGAGTGCGGTCTCGGGCGACACCCGGACGGCCCGCAGCGGTGGCCCGGACGCTGCGGCCAGCCAACTTTGGGGTGGTGCGGTGGCGGACGTTGCCCTCGGGTGCCGCCGCCACCGCACCGCAGGTTTGACGTTTGGGAGAGCTCGGGCCGCCTCCGCAGCCAGGCCGCCGACTCGTGTGTTTTGTAATCAAAGTGTGAGGCTAATAAAGGGCGGCGCCACAGCCTCTTGACTCCGGCGTGGGAGGGATTCGCAGGCATTTAAACAAAGAAACTAGTTGGGGTTGGGCTCCCAAAGTCCTTATTTGGGTGTTGTGGCAAAGCCTGCGGTCACCTTTAGGTGAGGCAGGTTTTCGGGGCACGGTAGGATGTTGTATCTTGACGAGAGCCGGCTTGGGAGTTTTAGCTGATATGGTGCCTGTGGTTGTAGCAAGTATGCTTTGATTGACAGCAGGACATTTAAATACAGCCCCCGCTCCCCCTCCCCAATTTTACAGAAACATTGCACCACCAGGCCAGATGTCTTAGTCTCCCTCTACTGGTCTGAGGAGAGAAAACCATTGAAATTTCAGGTTTCTTTTCTGTATTGACAACTGACTAGGTAGAGTTTGACTTAATTCTCAGGTACAGTTAAAAGTACTGAGTTTTAGACTTACACGACACTGACAACAGATAGCACGCACAAAATGATCACTTTAAAAGAAGGATAATGTACTTATTTTTTGTAAAGACAAACTTGAACAGTCTGACAAAAGGAGGGCGGGTATTGTGATGTCACTTAGCAAACTTTAGAAAAAATTTCATTGTACATCAAAGTGGAAATTTTTTTTGTTTTTTGTTTTTGTTTTGTTTTGTTTGTTTTTCGCGACAGGGTTGCTCTGAAGTGAAATTAGTATGTATCAAATCTTTCCAATTCTATCTCTACATTTTCTGCTTCTATAACATTCCAAGCAACCAGAATAGATATTCCAACATTTTTAAGTTCTGAAAAGAGTAAAACAAGAATTAGTTGCAATTGCAGAAGGATTCTAGGAACTATTTGACAGAAATACACTCCGTTGTGTAATTCAGGGATTATATAGCTTAATAAATTAGATTTGAGGGCTTTAAAGCTTCGTTTATTGTAACATGGATGCTGGGGAGTCAGACTCAGGTGCTCATGCTTGAACTGCGAGCCTTGTTCACCCGGGCTTCTGCTCTCTGTCTCCGTGCCTGTCTGTCTTTCTCCTGGGTTTCTCTGTGTAGCTCTGGCTATTCTGGAACTCTTTTGTAGACCAGGCTAGCTTTGAACTCATAGATTTGCCTCCCCCCTGCCTCCCAAATGCTGTGACTAAAAGCATGTACCACCATGCCCAGCTGCAGTTGTTGGTTTAAATTAGGTGCCATAATGCTAGAGCATGACAAACCTCAGGTGTTTCCTGGCCATTTTTGTCACACATTTCAGTACCCGTTTGTAAACAGGATTTGAAGAGGCAATAAAGAGCTCAAGTATTGCCGGATGGTGGTGGTGCACGCCTTTAATCCCAGCATTTGGGAGGCAGAGGCAGGTGGATCGCTGTGAGTTCAAGGCCAGCCTGGTCTACAAAGGGAGTCCAGGACAGCCAAGGCTAACACAGAGAAACCCTGTCTGGAAAAACCAAAAAAAGAAAAAAGAAAAAAGCTCAAGTATCCTCTTGTCACAAATATGTGCAGTTAGGTGAGCCCGACATCTCATTGTTGAGATGTTAATGTGGTTCATAGGTCAGAAGGTAGAAAATATGTTCATGCTGCTGTGCCCCATGAAAGTGCTATCTTTTAGCAGGGCGTGGTGGCACACACCTTTAATCCCAGCAATAGGAAGGCAGAGTCAGGTGGTTAGCTGAGTTCAAGGCCAGCCTGGTCTACAAAGCGAGTCCAAGACAGCCAGGGCTACAAGAAGAACCTTGTCTCGAAACCCCCTCCCCACCAAAAAAGTGGTATCTTTTTAGTAAGTCTAATTTTTAATTGATAATTTAGAACTTATATGTCTTTCCTATGATTTATATTTATTTATTCTAGTGAGTCATTTTTAAATCACAGTGAAGTGTTACTTATGTATTAATTATTAATTATATGAGAATTGGTCCCTGAAGGACAAGGCATATCTTTAATAACAGCCCTCAGGTTTTCAAAAATAGTCCATCAGTGGAGGAGTAGGGTGTATAAACAGTTTTTATGTGGATAATTTGTTTTTTGTGTGTTTCTTTCTTTCTTTCTTTCTTTCTTTCTTTCTTTCTTTCTTTCTTTCTTTCTTTTCTTTGAGACAGGGTTTCTCTGTGTAGCCCTAGCTGTCCTGGAACTCTTTGTAGACCAGGCTGGCCTTGAACTCAGAGATTCACCTGCCTCTCCCTCCTGAGTGCTGGGACTAAAAACGTGCACCACCACCGCCGGTCCAGATAATTTGTTTTTAATTTATTTCTTTTAAAATCTGTTACTGTCATGTGATTATGTGTGTGTTCTAAGGATGAAGCTCAGATTGCCAGGCTTGCATGAGAGGCACCTGCTGTCTGGGAACCTCAGAACTTGTCTTAAGGCCTTCCGTGATACAGCAAGGCTGAGACTGCTAACCTTTGGTGCATGGTATGTAGTCAGGAGTTCCACCTCTTAACCTGCATATAATAGATACCCGGATCAGTGAGCCGAGAGATGTGCAGGATTCTCCTAGGGAACTTCCTTTCAGCTTAAACACAGAGCTCTTCCTCTCCAGTCCTGGTGGATGTGAGACAGTGCAGGTGCTGCCCATCCTATAAACTCCAGGCTGTATGACTTTGATAGTACTGTGATAGCCCATGAAAAAGTGCATCATTCTACCTAAGTAGTCTTAGCATGTTTGCGGTGTCTTTGTAATTATATATTCTTTAGACTTCACAAGAGTAATGTATTACAAACATTTAAAAGTATAGAGAAGTCAGGCATGGTAGCACACACCTTTAATCCCAGCACTCGGAAGGCAGAGGCAGGTGGAACGCTGTGAGTTGGAGGCCATCCTGGTCTACAAAGCAAGTCCAGGACAGCCAAGGTTAACACAGAGAGACCCTGCCTCAAAAAACCAACCCCCACCCCTTGCAAAAGTATAGAGAAATAGAAATAACATGAAAGTCCATATCTTTCATGGATAACCACTAATGTTTGAGGTATGTCTGCAAATGCATTTGCACACAAGAAGAGGACACTGGATTCTATGGGACTATAGTTATAGACGGCTGAGAGCCACTATGTGGGAGCTGGGAATTGAACTCAGGACTTTTGGAAGAACAACCACTGCTCTTAACCACGGAACCATCTCTTTAGCCCCATGACTTTTGGGGGGTAGGGTGTTCCGAGACAGGCTTTCTCTGTGTAGCCTTGGCTGTCCTGGACTCACTTTGTAGACTAGGCTGGCCTCAAACTTGCAGCTGTCCACCTGCCTCTGCCTCCCTTAGTTCTGGGAATCACAGATGTGTGTCACTGTACCCAGTGAGGTATGACTTTTTTTTTATATCCTTAAAGAACAAAATTGGGATTTGTTTTATGTATTGATATCTTTTTTTTAACTATTATGTACTTCCTGTCATATTTTTAATGCTATTTGAAGTTTTTTCAGTGGCTGTATTTTTTTTAAAGCTGCATAGTGTTTGATTCTACAAAAGTATAACATTTGAAAGTCATTTTCCTCTTATTACTTACTTTGTTTTCCTACTCCTTGCATTTACTAATGGTAATATGATTTATACCCTTTAAACCAAAATTTTATGAGTATCTCTATTTCCTTAGATTAATTCATATGAATTAATACAAGGAAATACTTAGGAAACCTGGCTCATGCCAGGGACCCAATACAAAATTCTTTGAAAAAAAAAATGGTGGTTAGAAGATGGAGGTGTTTTTGACTTGACATGTCTTTGCCAGGCTGTCCTCCGAAAGGGTATTCTGTTTGTTCTTCAGCAGTGCCGATTTTAGTTCCCTCTGGCTTCAGCAGTATTAAGTATTAAAACAGGACTTTCTTTGGAGTGCCAGCTTCTGAATACTGACACAGACTCAGCAATTAAAAAGAATGAACTGTTGATTCATGTAACACCGTGGACGAAGCTCACAGGTGTAGAGTTGAGCATCAGAAGGAAGATGTGAGGTAGGCACTGCTTTTCAGCCCAGCACGTGGGAGACACAGGCAGGGAGACAGGGCGCAGTGAGTTGTAGGTCAACCTGATCTACACAGCAAGTTCCAGACCCTCCAGGCTACATAGTGAAACCCTGTCCTCAAACAAAAAAGGTCAACAAAAAGGTTTTAAAATTAAGAGTTGGCCATTTTGGTAGCCAATAAACATTTTGTAAAAATGTTTTCCTTTTCACTTGAGTGGGAGTGCCTGCTGTGTAGTACCATTAAGCTGTTTGTTTAGTTTGTAAGGTGCTGGGTGCTGCTCTTGGTGCTAGGAAAACAGCAGAGAACGCGACAGAAGCTTCATTCTGCACCAGCACATTCTAGTGGGAAGAGTGAGAAACGGGTAGGACAAAAGAATAATGTGAAGAAAGTTGAACTGGGGAAAAGATAGGTCAGGATGTTTGCCTGCCATTTCTCTGTGGTGAGCTTATGGAAATGTAGTGCTCATGATGCTGACAAAGTGCTGGGCCAGAAGCCTGCGCCACCACACCTGGCTGATACTGGATTTCTTTTTCCTTCAGCCCAGCACTTTGTCACACTTTCTGTGTGAGCCCTGATCCCTTTTTTGTGGAGAACAGAGTTTAGAAACCAAGGTCTAGTTGGCTGTAAACTTGACATTATGTTTAGGCTTTCTCAGTGGACAGCTAGGAAACACAGTATAACCCACACACATGCAGCTCTATTTCTAGACTGTTATGGTTATTTTTATATACCTCTTAGTTTATTTCTTAACCCAGTGATCACACTAATAATTGAGACTTTTATATTTGTTTATAAGGATTCACAACACAATCTTAAGAAGGTCAAGTCTGTTCTTAATCCTCTGTGTCATTTTGACTCTGTCTTTGTCAAAATCCCAAGTTACTTGCTTTTCAGTTCTTTCTTTGCTCCAGCTGAATCTTCTTCATGTCTCCGGCACCTCTGCCTGTGGCTGAGTCCCCTCCTTCTCCTAACTCCTCCTCCCCTGGCTGGCAGGAAGTCCAGCCCTATTTTCCCCGCTGCTCAGCAATTGGCTGTAAACTGCCTTATTGGCGTACAAGGGGCCAACTGGGGAGCAGAGTTTATACAACATTGAGACAGGAGATTCTTAGAATAAGGCTTGCAATCAGATATGGAGGATATAGAAGTCAGCATTTGAATTATACAGTAACCTTCCGTCAACAGTAGACCTTCCTGTCCACACAAAAACCATAAGCTTTCGTAGTGGCACCTCGTACACTAACAGCACAGAGCTCCTTTTAGTTTTTGTCTTCCCACTCTTAAATAGTGGTAAACTTAGCTCTTATCTAGAACATTCTTATTGTTGACTCTTAGTGCATGTATAGCAGAGTCCTAGAATTACTAACGTATCCCCTTTGTGAGAAACAGATTGGCTTAGTAAATTACATTCCTTATATAGTTGCCTTTAGCTTTACAACATTTAGTAAAAAATATTGTATGGCATTGTTTTTCTTTTTTTTTAATTGTTCTGTTTTTGTTTTTAATTTTAGCGTTCTGTACAGACAAAAGTAAAAGACATAAATGTGAGCAGTTTAAGATTCAATCTGTAACATAAGGCCTCTATCTTACTCCAAAGTCAACTAAAAAACAAAAACAAACCCACCAACCAGTATGGAAACAGGTCAGCTAAGATCATAAGAGAACCAAAAGCCACTTCATAATAAAATATATCTTCCAGCAGTCAGGGAGGCAGAGGCAGGCAGATCTCTGTGAGTTCGAGGCCAGCCTGGTCTACAAAGTGAGTCCAGGACAGCCAGGGCTACACAGAGAAACTGTCTCAAAAAAAAAAACAAAACAAAACCAATCAAAACTAACCAACCCAATCCAAGTTTGAGGAGAAGCGCTTGCTGGTGTCTTCACATCCTTCTCTTCTGTGTACTTATGTACAACACATTGTTTCCTTGGATGAACGCATCCCGTACTTATTCTTCAGCTGTCCGTTTACGTACTCTCCTGTCTGCTCCAGCGCTATGTTCATGTAGCCGTCCAGGCAGGCCAGGACCCCTCGATAATCCACGCCAGAATTTAATTTCACCACAACTGGTTGGCCAACGATCTGCTTCAAGAAGTCACTAGGGGTTTACTTCTGCAGACTCATTTTTAACAATCTCGGGAGGCAAGAAACCTGACTTCTAATCTCCTCTGCTACTTAATTGGCCGAGCAGGTTGGCTAACTCCTCACCGCTTCACCTGCCATGGCCCAGGCTCATCGTGCAGCTGGATCCGGAGCCCTCCTGTTTTTCTTTTCTTTTAGGCATGTAAAACATTATTAAATGGTTGTGAGAAGTCCGTTCCCTGAGAGATAAACTCAGACCTTCCCCAAACCTCCTGCAACTCTCTCATTTCCTTCTCCTTTCTAATCCTTTCCTATCCACCCCTTGTAAAAAGCCACTTGGCTTTCTTTCCCTCCGGACAGGGTCTCACTAATCTAGGCTGGCTTTGAAATCACAGAGAGCCATGGCTGTGGTTTCAGCAGCTGTGCAGCTGAGGCAGGTGGATCTCTGTGAGCTCCTTGCCAGCTAAGGCTGCATAGTGAAAGCCACCCCAGTCACTTCAGTCCCCCAAATTTGTGCGTGCTGTCTTGCCCAGTCCTCAGCTTTTTAAATTTGTTTTAAAGAATTAAAAAAAAAAAAAGTGTAACGTGTTTTGTTTGCATGTATTATTTACAAGTCTAGTCCCTTGGGGGTCAGAAGGGACATTGTCATCTCCACTACCCTGAACTGGAGTCAGTGGCCAATTGCCAGCTACTATGTGGGTCTTGGGAACTGAACTCTTGTCCCTTGTCAGAGTAGCAACTGCTCTTAACTGATGAGCCAAATCTCCAACCCCAGGTTTTCTCTCTCTCTCTCTCTCTCTCTCTCTCTCTCTCTCTCTCTCTCTCTCTCTCTCTCTCTTTCTTTCTTTCTTTTTTTCAAGAAAAACATTTCATGTGTCCAAGGTTGGTCTCAAATTTGCTATGTAGCTGAAGATGGCTTTGAATTTTGACCTTTACTACACCCGGTTGAGGTGCTGCTGGGGATATTGAGCCCAGGGCTTTGTGAGTGCTATGAAAGCAGATTACTAACTGAGCTGTATCACTAACCTAACCTGGTTTATCTTTCTTGCATGCATGCATGGGTGTGCTGAGGATTGAACCTAGGGCTTCACAAATTCAAAACCTACTGTCTATCAATGAACTATATCTCCAGCTCTTGTGACTTTTTGCTTTCTTTTTAAATTTAAATCACAGCTGGGTGGTGGTGGTACACACCTTTAATCCCAGCAATCAGGAAGCAGAGGCAGGCAGATTTCTTTGATGCTGGCCTGGTTTACAGAGTGAGTTCTAGGATAGCCTGGGCTTCACAGCGAAATTCTGTCTTGAAAAACCAAAGCAAACAACCCCACCCCCACCCCAAACCCAACCAACAAACCAACCAATGAATAAAACCCCTTAAATTACATTTTAATTTATTATGTGTATGTGTGGGCGTGTGTTAGTGACCATGCATGTACTGTGGTGTGTGTGTGTGTGTCTGTAGAGGTCTCGTGCCTTTGAGGTTGGTTCTTGCCCTTTCCCCTAGGTGGGGTCCAGAGGCTGAGCGCAGGTGACCAGGCTTTTGAGGCAAGCCTTTACATACTGTTTCATTCTTCCCATGCTGGGAATCAAAGCCAGAGCCTTACACATACTATGCATGTTCTTTTGTTCTTTGCCTATTTTTTTTTTTTTAACGTTTTTGAGACAGGGTTTCTCTGTGTAGCCTTGGCTGTCCTGGACCTGCTTTGTAGACCAAGCTGTCCTTAAACTCACAGAGATCCACCTGCCTCTGCCTCCCCGGTGTTGGGATTAAAGTAGTGTGCCAATATGCCCAGCCATTCTTTGCCTTTTAAAAAAATTTACTGTATAACTTCCCATATTCAGTTTGACGAGGTTTTCTTGTTTTTTTTAAGTCCCTGTGACCATAAAACTCTCATGTGGCTCCTTCAGGTCTTATTCCACTTCTCTGTTGTATGTGGGTGTTTAAGTTGTTTATACTTTTTGTAGTTACTAACACTTCTACACTTCTATTTTTGTATATATGTAACCACCATGTGTATATATGCATTTTTATATTGTTGGAAATAAGATCTATAGTTGATTGTCAGTAATGGTAAATTGAGTCACAGCTATAATCCTGGCTACTTGGGAGGCAGATGCGGCAGGATTGTAAATTCAAGGCTGGTCTTGGCAACGGAGTCAGATATTGTCTCAAAACAAACAAAAAAAAAAAGAGGGTTTTTTTTTGGTTTGGTTTTTGTTTTTCCAAGATAGGGTTTCTCTGTCTAGTCTTGGCTGTCTTGGACTTGCTGTGTAGACCAGGCTGGCCTCGAACTCAACAATGATCCACTTGCCTCTGCCTCCAGAGTGCTGGGATTAAAGGCGTGCACCACCACACCCGGCCCTGCCCCCAATTATTTATTTATTTATTTAGTGTACAGTGTTCTGTCTGCATGTATGCCTGCATGCCAGAAGAGGGCACCAGATCTCATTATGGATTGCTGCGAGCTACCATGGGGTTGCTGGGAATTGAACTCAGGACCTCTGGAAGAGCAGTCAGTGCTCTTAACCTCTGAGCCATCTCTCCAGCTCCAAACAAAAAAGATTTAAAAGGAGCTAAGGAGGGCCCTGAGTCCAGTCCCCAGTACCATCACTACCATTGCCCTTCATGCCAGAAAAGAATACACATATGGTTTTATTAGCATAATTACATTTCTTGCTAGTAATTGGGTCAGTTTGAATTCTCACCAACATTGTGTGGGTCTCACTGTGTAGCCCAGACTAGTTTGAAACTATTTAGCCCAGAGTGGCTTTGACCTGGGATCATACAGGCCCATGCTACTATTTTTAAGGTATCTTAGTAGATTAGAGTTAGCCTTTTGTGGCAGTTATGAATAGTTGCTTCCACTGTTCAGTTGTTATTGGTTTGTTGTGGTAGTTTTTGAACCATGAAAGCAAAAGTTTTAAGTTATAGAGTCATTTAGCAATATTTTCTTTTGCGTTATAATCCTTTTCTATCCAAGGTTAAAAAGAAATTTCACCTCTTTTCTTCTAGTACTTATATATTTCTTTTTGTTTGTTTGTTTGTTTTTTGAGACAGGGTTTCTCTGTGTAGCCTGGCTGACTTGGCTTGCTTTGTAGACTAGGCTGGCCTCGAACTCACAGAGATCCACCTGCCTCTGCCTCCCAAGGGCTGGGATTACAAGTATGCCTCACTGTGCCCGGCTATTAGTTCTATTTTTTAAACATTCAGGTTTTCTTTCTTTCTTTCTTTGTTTTTGTTTTGTTTTGTTTTGTTTTTTCGAGACAGGGTTTCTCTGTGTAGCCTTGGCTGTCCTGGACCCGCTTTGTAGACCAGGCTGGCCTCGAACTCACAGTGATCCACCTGCCTCTGCCTCCTGAGTGCTTGGATTATAGGCGTGCTTGTTTTTGTTTTTTGAGACAGGGTTTCTCTGTGCAGCCTTGGCTGTCCTGGACTTGCTTTTTAGACCAGGCTGGCCTTGAACTCACAGCGATCCACCTGCCTCTGTCTCCTAAGTGCTGGCATTAAAGGTGTGCACCACCACCCCCTGACTTTTTTTCTTTTTTTAATAAAAAAGTTCTATGCCCTAGGCAGCTTTGGTATCAGTATTAATAAAATTATAATTTTAGGGCTGACAGGATGGCCCAGAGGTTAAAAACATTGACTGTTCTTCCTGAGGTCCTGAGTTCGATTCCTAGCAACCATATGGTGGCTCACAACCACCTATAATGAGATCTGATGCCCTCTTCTGTTGGGCAGGTGTACATGCAGGCAGCCCACTGTATACATAATAAATAAATATTTAAAAAATTATAATTTTAGCTTTTCTACTTTTTCTAAATGGCATTGTTATTTAAAACTCCATGTTTGAAGCTAGGCATGGTGGTGCACATCTTTAGTCCCAGCACCTGGGGGGCAGAGGCAGGTGGATTGGTGTGAATTCGAGGCCAGCCTAGTCTACAAAGCAAATCCAGGACAGCCAAGGCTAACAGAGAGGCCCTACCTCAAAAACCAAAGCAAACCAAACAAAAAAGCTCCTTGTTAGGAAGCTAGAGAGATGGCTCAGCTGTTAGGAACACTTGGCTGTGTGCTCCAGAGGACCCAAGCTCGTTCCAAGTCCCCGTGCCAAGTGGCTCACAACCATCATAACTTTGACTCTGGGAAGTGTAACACTGGCTGCCACAGGCACCTGTGCACACACCCACACTTACAAATAATAATTAAAAGTAATAAAAACAAAGCTTTAAGAACTCCATGTTGGCAGGGTGTGGTGGTGCATGCTTTTGTGTGTGTGTGTGTGTGTGTGTGTGTGTGTGTTGTTGTTGTTTGTTTTGAGACAGGGTCTCTGTGCAGCCGGTGTAACCACACCTAGCTGGCACATGCCTTTAATTCCAGCACTTGGGAGGCTGAGGCAGGTGGATTGCTGTGAGTTCGAGGCCAGCCTGGTCTACAAAGTGAGTCTAGGACAGCCAGGTACACAAAGTAACCCTGTCTGGGGCTGGAGAGATGGCTCAGTGGTTAAGACCCTTGTCTGTTCTTCCAAAGGACCCGCATGGCAGCTTGCAATGGTTTAATTCCAGTTCTAGGTGACCTGACACCCTCACACCAATGCACATAAAATAAAAAAATAAGAAAAAAGAAACCTTGTCTCGAAAAAAAACCCAAAACCAACCAACTACCACCACCACCACCACCACCACCACCACCACACACACACACACACACACACACACACAAAGAGAGAGAAAGAAAGAAGAAAAGAAATCCACATTGGAGCTGGAAAGATGGGTGGATCAGTGGTTAATAGCACTTGTTGTTCTTGCAGAGGGCCCAGGGTTGGTTCCCAGCCCTCAGTAGCACTTTATAATTGCCTTTACCTTTAGGAGATCTGACATCCTCTTCTGGCCTTATGGACACCAGGCATGCATGTAGTACACATATATACACACGGGTTCACACATATCCATAAAATAAATACATAAATAATACACAAACAGGTAAATTTTTCTTAGAAAGTTCATATTGACTCCAGTGGTTTGAGATGCCAAACCCTTGCCAATCATATATACATGGTTGAAATTTCCATGTGTGGTAGTTTATGTTTCTATACATTCTGTTCCACTCGTCTCTTTGTCTATTTCTGTACCAGCAGCACACTATTTAAATTTTAGGGCTTTTTTGAGGCAGGATTTCTCTTGCTTTTTAGACTGGGCTGTCCTCCAGCTCAGGAAAATCCTCCTGCCTCTGTCTGTGCTTAGAGGCCTGCTCCACCACACCCAGCTCAAATGACAGGGCTTCCGTAGTGTGCTCTTAGTCTGACATGGCAGTCTCGTCCTCCTGGTTATTTGTCTTCAGTGTTTTTCTCACTGTTCTATGTGAACTTTGTATTAATATACCTACATTTTAATCTTCTTTTAAAATATAGTTTTTAAAGTGCATATGTGTGCGTTTCTGTGTCTGTATGTTATGTGTGTATGTGTGCCTGAGGAGGCCAGGAGAGCATGTGGAGTTCCCCCGGAGCTGGCACTTGTAAGCAGTCCCGTGTGGGTGCTGAGGATCGAACATGGAAGAGCAGCAAGTGCTCTCATTAAGCTATCTCTTTAGTCTAGTAACTTGTTTAAGTTTGTGCAGAAACTCAATGCTATTTTTATTGAGATCACAATAAATTTATTAACTTCATAGTAACTGATGTTTTATGTGTTGAGTCATTCTCTCCAAGTGAAGCACTTTTTACAGCATAACAATGTGTCTATTAGCTTGTGTTAAACCTCTCTCTGTGTAGATTTTGCTTATTTCTCAAAATCATTCCTAAGCATTCAGTTTTCTTTATTACTGTGTGAAATGTGATTTTCTCTTGTTTGTTTGGTGATTGTGGATATGAAGACTGGACTTTTGGCTATGTTTATATCTTGCTGTGTTACTGAAGAGTTGAATTTCCGGGGCTGGAGATGTCCTTCAGTTGCTAGAATGCTGCCTAGCCGACTTCCTGAGTTTGATTTCTCAGGGCCACAAAACCTAGGAGTGGAAACACATACCCCTTACCATCATGGCGTGCTGCTAGGCAGGGTCATCAGAAATTCAAGGCCATCCTTTGCTACAGAGTAAGATTGAGGCCAACTTGTGATAAATTTGACCCTCTGTGAAAGCAAAACACAAGAAACATGCCACCTGTCCCCGCTGAACCTGTTCTAGTTAAGGTTACTATTTCTGTGATGAAGCACCCGACCAAAGCAACTAGAGGAGCAAAGAGTTTAATTAAGGTCTATAGTGGGCGTGGTAGCACACGCCTTTAATCCTAGCACTTTGAAGCAGAGGCAGGAGGATCTCTGAGTTTGAAGCCAGCGTGGTCTACAGAGTGAGTTCCAGGACAGCCAAAACAACACAGAGAGACCCTGTCTCTAAAGACAAGACAAGCTGGGCGGCAGTGGTGCACACCCGGCACTCAGGAGGCAGAGGCAGGCGGCTCTCTACAAAGTGAGTCCAGGACAGCCAGGGCTACACACAGAAACCCTGTCTTGAAAAACAAAAACAAACAAACAAAAAAACACAGCCACCCACCCCCCAAAAAAAGATTTATGGCCAGGCATGGTAGGCCATACCTGTAACTCCAGCATTTAAGAGGTTGAACTAGGAGGGTTGTCACAAGTTTGAGCCCAGCCCGGGCTACAGTGTCATTGTTTCAATGGTGGAGGGATCCCTGGCCATGGTAGTATACACTTCAACACTTGAGAGGCAGAGGTAGTTGGGTCTCTCTGTGTTTGAGACAGCAAGTTCAGGCCAGCCAGTGTTATCTGTACGGTAGACCTTGTTTCAAATCAAAACCAGTCAGTCAGTCAATTAATGAATGACAAAAATAATAACTCCCTCCTTTCTTCTTTCTCCTTCTTTCTTTCTAAGATTTATTTATTTTATGCATGAGTGTACTACTTGCGTGTGTACCTGCAGGCCAGAAGAGGGCGTCAGATCACATTATTGATGGTTAGGAGCCACCATGTAGTTGTTGGGAATTGAACTCAGGGCCTCTGCAAGAAGCCGTCTCTCCAGCCCCCTCCTCTGTTTCTTTCTATTTATAATCTACTTACCAGTATTCTTGTTATTAACAATATGCTTGGAAATCAAGATTGATATGTGGAAGTACACAAAAGGAATGAAGTACACATAATAAATGAATTTTTATGTAAATATGTAATGAGTGGAGATATTTTGTTTCTAAACTTGCAGCAAAACCTGAAAACTTAAAAAAAGAAATTAGGTAGGCGCTCACATGTTTAATTGCAGCACAGGAGAGGCAGAGGCAGGCAGATCTCTGGTTCAAGCCAGCTTGGCCTATATAGTGAGTTCCAGGCCCCTCAGGCTACATAGTGAGACCATGTCTCAAAAACACTCCGCAAAAAAATGTTGAATCCCATTTCATCAGCAAAAGTATGAACATTTCAGAAAACGATCTTGGAAGATTTTTTTTCCCCCTTTTTTGTTTTTTTGAGACAGAGTTTCTCTGTGTAACAGCTCTGATGGTCCTGGACTCATTCTGTAGACAAGGCCGGCCTCAAACTCACAGCAGTCCACCTGCCTCTGCCTCCCGAGTGCTGGGAAAGGTATGCACCACCATGCCCGGCAAGAAAACAAAACAATTTTGAAAGAAAATTTAATCAGGTGTGCACTACCACCCTCAGCTCAATGCATAGTAAACATGGTCTAGGATAGCAGTCTAGACTAGCTCCTCCTAATCTGTTCAGCAGTCCTGCTTTGTGTCAGTAGATACATATTTTGTATGGATTAACTGTGGAATGGACCAGTGTAGATAGATCTGAGTAAAAAATGCTGAATTATGTATGAATACTAGCTGTTTTCATAGGAAGTGGTCGTGAATTGACATTGTCCTAGGCACTCTTGTAGGGTTTTGGATTAATAGTTCCCCAGTGCCATGCTCTGCCAAGCTGCCTGCAGAAGGATTACCTTGGGGAACTTGTTAAAAATAAAGAATATTGGACTACCCATTAACTTTCCCCTGTAGATTGGCAGTGGGCTGAACCATTCTTTACCTTATTTTTTAAGACAAGGTCTCTCGCTGAACCTGGACCTTGCCAATCCTTCCAGGAGGTCCAGGGTTACTGTCTCTGCCGCTCAGCACTGGGATTAAACGCGCATGCTTAGCTCCCGCCCCGGCCTGGGGCGGGGTCAGTCTAACTCCTCCTCATGCTTGCATGTTAAGCACTTTACAGGCTGGCCCATCTCCCCTCCTCCCTTCTTTTGAAATAAACGTTGCACAATACAGATTTCAGTTGCATTAAGTTTTCTGGATGTCTCAGAACTGGTACCAGTTTACTGTGGCTCTTCCACACAGCCGTGGGGACATACTATGCTGGTTATCCGCACCTGATTTTGTTGCTTTGCTTGACGATCTTCTCATGTCTCATGTCTCCTTTGGAAAGACTGCCTAGTAGCAATTGGAAAAGATCCACAGGGGATTCTAATGGATTATGGGCATTAGGAGGCACAGTCTGATTGTTACAGGGGTTAGAAACAGTTTTGTTTTGTTTTGTTTTGTTTTTGAATGTTAATTCCCTAAATCTTGAATTTCACAAAGAACTGTACTCACCAAGAATTTCATGAATTTTCAAGATTCTTACATAGTTTTACATGTTTTTTTCCCTTGCTGCCATTAGATAGAAATCATCAGTCCAAAGAAACAAAACATGATGGATGAACTTGAGATGGTTCAGAGGTTAAAGAGCATTTCCTGTTTTTGCAGAGGACTCAAGTTCGGTCCCCAGCACTCAGGTTAGGTGGCTACAACCACTGGTAACTCTAGCTGTAGAGGATTTGACACCCTCTTCTGGCCCCTAGAGGCAGCTACACCACACACAAATAAAAACTGAAAATTAGGGCCTAGAGAGGTCTCAGCAGTTAAGAGCACTTAACTGCTTTTCCAGAGGACTTGAGCTTGGTTCCTACCTCTCACAGCTGTCTGTAATTCCAGTCCTGGACTTCAGGGATACATGGTGCATGTGCACGCAAACAGACAAAATACTCTTACTTGTAAAACAAACAAAGAAACAAGTCAGGGCTGGAAAGATGGTTCAGCTGCTAAGAGCACTGGCTGTTCTTCCCAAAGGACCTGGATTCAACTCCCAGCACCACATGGCAGCTCACAACTGTCTGGAACTCCAGTTCCAGGAGATCTGACACCCTCACATACAGGCAAAGTACCAATGCACATACAAATTAATAAAATAAAATCATAGCCTGGTAGTGGTGGCATATGCCTTTAATCCCAGTACTTGGGAGACAGAGGCAGGTCGGTTGCTGTGAGTTCCGAGGCCAGCCTGGTCTACAAAGTGAGTCCAGGACAGCCAGGGCTATACAGAAAAACCATGTCTCAAACCAAACCAAACCCCATTTCTTTCTATATATTATCATTGTAATGCTTATGTGTAAAAGATAGTTATATTCATGTCCCTGTTAATGACTTACTGTCCTGTTCACTGTGACCAGTGCTTACTTGACAAGAAGCTACTTAATGGGGTGTAGATTAGTAAAGTGGAAGATCAGCTTGAGAGGTAGAGTGGCCACAGGGCAGTGAAAAACTAGAGCTTTGTGGCTGCTTTGGAGCTGTTTACTCCTTTGGATCATTCTCATGGATATTATTACCTCTGGTGAGGATAGATTATTTTCATAAGCTCTATTGTCAGCTGTATTGGTTGTGTTCAGTGCCATACAGGGACAGCCAGAACAGCAAGCACATTCTCTATGCTCAACAAGCATGTAGGTAAGGGGTCAACACGGGAAGCGTCCTATTGTCACACACTTGTCATGGGATGTTACCAGTGGAATTGTGTTGGCAGTGTTTTCAGCTTTTAAGAGTATGTTATACCACCCACCATTTTCTTTTCTCCCTCCCTCCCTCCCTCCCTCCCTCCCTCCCTCCCTCCCTCCCTCCCTCCCTCTCTCCATCTCTGTTTCTTTCTTGTTTTGTTTTGTTTTTTCGAGACAGGGTTTCTCTGCGTAGCCTTAGCTGTCCTGGATCACTTTGTAGACCAGACTGGCTTCGAACTCACAACGATCTGCCTGCCTCTGCCTCCTGAATGTGCCACCATGACTGGCTTTGTTGTTTCCTTTTATATTGTCTTCTGTTTGGTTTTCGCTCTCGTTAGTGAAGATGTTCTTAGCTGGTTGGGAAGCCAGTTAAGCCAGTGAGACTGTTGGAAACATGAGCCTAGCTATTAGAGGTGGGAAGAGTCCTTGATATTCTGAGAAATTGTGAAACAGCCCATAACTGTCCCAAGACCTAACCTGACTCCAGATGTAAATGTGAAAGAAAATAAGATTAAGCTGTAAAGGATACTCTATAATGCTGGAGTTAATTCACCACAAAGGCCATTTCCTTTTTTCTATTGACACTAGTGTGGGAGCTTTAGGAGCACAGGGAGACTCAAGTCTTCTGATTGTGTCAAATGTCAAAGTAAAGAAATTGGATAGCTGTGTGCTTCAGATGCTCTGTTGAACTAAATATATCTTATCTTTTTATTAATGTGTATATGTGTGTGCCTGTGTCTTTGTGTGTGCAGGTACCTTCAGGGGCTATATTAGAATGGATTAATTAAGCCATACACCCACCCATCCTGTCTGTCTGTCTATTTATCTGCCTGCCTACCTACCTATCTGGGATATAGGTAGAATGGCTGTGGTCTAGCTTGTTCAACAATGGCTGTCTATAAATGGAATGTCTAGGAATCCAGTAGTTGGGGCTGGAGAGATGGTTCAGAGGTTAAGAGAGCACTGACTGCCCTTCCAAAGGTCCTGAGTTCAATTCCCAGATACCACATGGTGGCTCACAACCATTTATAATGAGATCTGGTGCCCTCTTTTGGCATTCAGGTGTACATGCAGGCAGATCATTGTATACGTAATACATAAATAAATCTTTAAAAGAAAAAAAAAATAAAAAAGGAATCTAGTAGTGGTTCAGTCCACAAGCTGGATGTTTCAGCTGGTCTTCAGTATAAGCCAGAGTACCAAAGAAGTAGCTGTGATGCTAGTGAAAGAATGGACTTGCCAGTGAGAGCGAGATCAAGCAGGTAAACAGAGCAGGCTTCTGTGTCCCCGTCCTTTATATAGGCTCCTGGCAGAAGGCGTGGGCCAGGTTAAAGCTGAGTCTTCTCATCTCAGAAGATATGGATTAAAAGTGGGTGTTCCCACTTCAAAATATTTAAGGAAAAAAGTCACTGATAGGCGTATGTGGCCACTTGGATTTTAATTTTAGATGTAGTCAAGTTGACAACCAGAAATAGTCATTACAGGGGCCAGAGGGCATTGGAACCCCTGGAACCAGAGTTACATGTGGTTGTTGTGACCATGAGATACAGATTCTGGGAACTGGACCAGTCTTCTGCAAGAGCAGTAAGCGCTTTTAACAGCTGAGCCATCTCTTCAGCCACAGAGCTGTCACACTTTTGATATCCAGGTGGAAACTTGTGCTGAACTAAAAATTTAAATGTATAAATTTCTCTACCACAACCTCTACTATCAAAGAAAGATGAAAACATCTCTTATTTATGTTGAAGGATCCTTGTTTTTATACCAATTAAAACATTGGCTTTGGGTTGATTGTGTGAGTAGCTACTCACACACATTCCTGGGATCATTGTGGCCATAGTTACTGAGGAGAGTCCTAGGGAACTGAACCTAGGAAGTGGCTTGTCACTGAGTGACTGGAAACACGTGTCAGCAAAGTGTGGGACGGTGTCTGTGGATGCTTATGTGGTAGTCCACCCAGGAGTAAGAATTTGCTCTGGGTTTTGAAGATGGGTGAAGTATAGCTACTTGGTGACAAAGGGAAAGATGAAGGAAGAGTTTAATCTAATGGAATCCACTATAATGAGCTCTTAAAGAATTTGACCGCCCACTCTTAGAGCGTCAGAGTAGAGAATGTAAATGAGGACATTGTCCAAGAGTTAGAAGAAATGTTTGCCAGATCCTGGTGAATCCCGGCTAGTCATTAATTCAATTCTGTTCTCATCAAGAGTCCATTCCTCTACTCCCCCAGCCCCCCAAAGCCAAACTAAGCAACAATTTCAGAAAATAAGACAATGGAAAGTGCTAAAGTTGTCACCACCCCACTCACCAAATGGCAGTGAGATTGCTCATTGATGGAAACTGTTCAGCAAAGGTCACATTGTTACCTCACAGGACCTCACCCCCCCCCCCCACAATGGTGTATAAACTGATTTTCTACTGTTAGGAAAACTGACAGCTTGTATAGGAAGGGAAGTTTAAAAAGAAAAATAAATGGAGAAGAAACTGAAGGGTTTGTGCCAGATTAAAAGCAGTTAGGATTTGCTTTCACACTTGTGTACCTCGTGAGTCCTTTTACTGTTCTCTTACAGACATTTCTGTTAGCGATTGTAGGTTCTTTTAATGAGCAGCGAGGAGGGTGGAATGGGTGGGTAGGCTGGATAGAATGGAAGTGTGTTGGTTGAGAAACATTAAATTTTAGTGTTAAATTTTATTATTTAAAATATTTTGTATGATTAATTTAGATGGGCCTTTTCAGATTTATTCACTTATTAAATTTACCATTTTAAAGCTATTTTTATTTATTTTAGGTGTATTGGTTTTGGCCTCATGTATGTAAGTATATTATATACAGCATGCAGTGCCCATAGAGAAAGATGCTGTCAGATTCCCTAGAATTGGAGTTATAGACAGTTACTGTAAGCCTACAGATGGGCCCCGGGGACCAAGCCTGGGTCCTCTGCAAGAGCAGCAAGTGCCCCAGCTGTCTCTCGAATCCCTAGATTGACAACTTCTGATTTACCAAATTTCAGTTTAGGTGTGTTCTGCTAGTTGATGAGAATTAGCCAAAACTAGGCTACTTCATTGGCATTATATCTTTTTTTTTTCTCCTGGAGACAGGGTTTCTCTGTGTAGCCTTGGCTGTCCTGGACTAACTTTGTAGACCAGGCTAGCCTCGAACTCACAGCGGTCCGCCTGCCCCTGCCTCCCTAGTGCTGGGATTAAAGGCATGTGGCTTTTTTGTTTGTTTTTTTGTTTTTGGGACAAGGTTTCTCTGTGTAGCCTTGGCTTGTAGACCAGGCTGGCCTCAAACTCAGAGAGATCCACCTGCCTCTGCCTCCCGAGTGCTGGGTATGCTGTATAATTTTTGTGCCTTTTCCTTTGTCTATACTTAGGTTTATAATCTCACTAATTTTTGTTGTTGTTGTTTTTTCTCGAGACAGGAGTTTTTCTGTGTAAGGCTGTCCTGGACTTGCTGTGAAGACCAGGCTGGCCTCAGATTCACTGAAGTCCACTTGCCTCGGCTTCTCAAGTGCTGGGATTAAAGTTGTGTGTACTGTCATGCTCACTAACCACAGTGGAGATTTATGTTGCAAGAACATAGCTGTTTTTTTTTCTTTTTCCCATGCAAATAAATGAAATGTATCTTAGAAATTTTCATTGAAAAGTCTGTCCAAGCTGGGCATGGTGGTGTACACCTTTAATCCTAGCACTAGGGAGCCAGAGGCAGGAGGATCTCTGTAAGTTCAAGACCAGCCTGGTCTACAAAGCAAGTCCAGGACAGCCAAGATTACACAGAGAAACCCTATCTCGAAAAACCAAAAAAAACAAAAACAAAAACAAAAAAAACCCAAGAACAACAAAAACAACAACAACAACCCCCCCCCCCCAAATTATGATAGGGCTAGAGAGATGGCTCAGAGGTTCAGAGTTTAAGAGCACTGACTGTTCTTCCAGAGGTACTGAGTTCAGGTCCCAGCAACACAAGGTGGCTCACAACCATTTATAATGTGAACTGATGCCTCTTCTGGCCTGCACTATGTACATAATAAAGAAATCTTTTAAAAAACTTATTTATGTTGGGAATCAAACTCTGGTCTTCTGGAAAAGCATCTAGTGATCTAAACTATTAAGACATCTCTCTAGCTGTTTCCCTTTTAATTTCATGCAGTAGAGCTTGCCAGTTCTCCGGATTTTGCCTGCATGCATATATGTGTACCACATGCATGTGTGGTGCCCACAGGGTTCTGGTGGTACAGTGGTTTGTGAGCCACCGTGTGGGTGTTGGAAACGGAATGAAGTCCCTCTGCAAGAGCAGGAAGCCCTCTTAGCTGCTGAGCCATCTCTTCATTTTCTCAGTGTTTGTTTTTAATTTTAATTGAGGGTTGTTCAGTGTAGCCTTGGCTGTCCTGGATTCTCTTTGTAGATCTGGCTGGCCTGGAACTCACAGAGATCCACCTGCCTCTGCCTCTCTGAGTGCTGGGATTAAAGGTGTGTGCCACCACACCCGGCTTCCTCAATGTATTTTAAAATTGCAATTCCCTGGTGAGTAAGGATGTTCAATAGGTTTTAAAATGTTTATCCCTGTTTGCATTTCCTTTTTGAACTCTTGAGTTCATGGTGTTTAATTTTTAGAGCTCTTTATAGATTTTCAATATTAATTGCCTATTACATATATAGTAGGCAGAGATTTTGTCCCATTTATAGGCTGTTTTTTGTTGATTATTTCTTTAAAAAAATAATTTTTATGTATGTGACAGTTTTGCCTGCATGTATGTGTTCTATGCATGATGATGGTGCTCATGGGAGATCAGAAGAGGGTATAGATCCTCTGGAACTGGAGTTACAGATGGGTTTGAACTGCCTCGTGAGTGCTAAGAATCAATCAGCCTTGGGTCTTCTAGAATAGCATCAATGATTTTAATTGCTGAGACATCTCTCTAGCCCTGATAGTTTCTTTTTTAACTTCATGCAGTAACATTCATCAGATCTTAGGATTCTTTTCTGTGCTATTAGAAGCCTTTTCAGAAAGTCCTTGGCTTGTGATTATTTCTAGTTCTTTGCATATTTTTTTCTACAACTCTGTCAAATTTTAAAGTCTTAAATTAAGATCTTTGGTCCAGATTGAAGTGATTTTTTTTTTTTTTAAATGCCAGAAGACAGCTAGGGATCTAGTTTCATTCTCTGTGGGAATGTTCAGTTTTCCTGGCACCATTTGTTTTTATGGGAATACCATGCTGTTTCTGTTACTGTGGCTCTGTAGTGTGAGTTGAGATTACGTACTGGGTTATTTCCAGTATTCCCTTTTCTGTTTAGGATTGTTTTTATGTTTTCATGTATTTTAGAATTGCCTTTTCTATTTCTGTGTTGAATGTAACTGAAATTTTGATGGGGCTTGTTGTGTTCTTGAGTTTATTTTGACCTTCTTGCTAATGTTTTTGAGGTGTATGTGCTTAGCTCAGGAATGCCAGTCTCCCTTTCTCAAACACATTCATTTAAGGATAGATATTTCTATTTACAAATTCTGCAACCACAAATTACATTATGTAGTACATTCATTGTTAAGATAAAAATAATGTTCAGAATCTCATTATAACTTACCTTTGACTCATCAACAGTACTTTCAGAACAGATGACATTACACGGTGCTTGAGGGTTTTATACTTACAATTGTGCATTACTGCTGCTGAAAGTGAACCGATTCCTGTGCACTTCGACATATTCTCCCCCACGGTTAATAGCAAATTTATTGAGGGAGAAGATAATAAAATGTATTCTTTTCTTTGTTTCAAACTTGCTATTTGAGTTATTGTATATTTTTCACTCAAGTCCAAACATTGCCTTATAGTAAGTAAAGCCTTTTCATTCATGTTTCGTTTTTATTTGTCTTTATCTTAGCTGTGTTGGTGTGGAAGAACATCATGCTGTTGACATTGATTTGTATCACTGCCCCAACTGTGCAGTTCTGCATGGCTCTTCCTTGAGTAAGTATGAGATGCCTAAATAAAAGTTAAGTGTTTGAAACTTAGCATGTAGATGATGGTACTTTTATGATGCTCTAACAATATCATAGTATCTACCAAGACCTGTAGGAAAAAATTTGAAAATACTAGAATAAAATTTTTGTCTGAAAAAAAAAATAAAAAATTTGAGGAATAGGAGATTTAGCTCAGTGCCCTGGGTTCAGTCCTCAGCTCTGGGGGAAATTTTTTTTTTTTGTGGTAGTCTGGTTATATAGCTCATACTGGCCACAAACTCTTGATCTTCTTGCCTTTGCCTCCTAAGTGCTTGGATTTCTTTGTTTGAATTATTAAATATGCTACAAGAATAGAGAAAAATAGTAATATTTTTAATTGCCCATGCAGAACTCCTAAACTTAAGCACATCTTTTCAAAAACTTTTCAGTTTACAAAGCATGGCAAAGAAAAACTTAACTGATTCGGAAACTTATTGTGACTGATGTTGTATTGGAGCAGTGTGCAGAGTTAAGATTTGACTCTGTGAACAGGTGCACAATGTGTACCTAGGAGAAAATGAGGGTATTGATAGGTACAGCACCGCACGCATTTACAGAATTTGGTTGCTAAAGATTATCTGCTTAAAATGTCTCCTTCCGCATCCCCAGTGTCCCTGGAAAGATAGAGAGGGATGGAGGATAAGACCCGAACAGGCCTCTGATGACAAGCTTTTTAGAGCGGACAGGTAAAAGCTGGAATCCTTTTCATCCACTAGGCCAGAGTATACCAGCATTAGAAAGAAAACTATTTGGTCTTTTGCTGATACTTCCAAAGACTAAGTTAAGATGTCATTGTATAGATGTGAGAGAAAATATTTAAAAGGCTTTAGAGTATAACCATTTTTTTAAAAAGATGTATTTATTTTTATTATGTATACAGTGCTCTGCTTGCATGTACACATGCATGCCAGAAGAGGGCGTCAGATCATGTTACAGATGGCTGGTGGTTGCTGGGAATTGAACTCAGGACCCCTGGAAGAGCAGTCAGTGCTCTTAATCTCTGAGCCATCTCTCCAGCCCATTTAACCATTTTTAAAACACATTTTTGACTGCAAACTATACTTTTTGTGTTCACAAAATTAAAGGAGAACTGTAGACTTTGTCATTATAAGACGAGAAGGACTGGAGAAGTAGCTCAGCCACTAAAGGCTGACGCTCGAGCCTGAATTTCCAGTACCCAGATTACCAACGCTGGACTCTACAGCTGCCCTTCCCAGCACTCGGGAGGCAGAGGCAGAGGCAGAGGCAGAGGCAGAGGCAGAGGCAGAGGCAGAGGCAGAGGCAGAGGCAGAGGCAGAGGCAGACACATCTCTGTGAGTTCAGGGCCGTCAGGGCTACATGGTAAGCCCTGTCTCAAAAACATACCAAACAAAACAAGAAGGAGCCTTTGCCTGAGGGGACTTGAGTAAACTGTGGGTAGGGATAGGTAATCTATAGCCTCTTTGTTTTGAATATGGAGTTTTGCCCCATTGTACTTTTCTAAGTAGAAAATATGTTATATGAAAATAACATGTGAAAAGAGACTTAGTAACAATTAGACTGATTATTTGTTAGAAATATTCATACTTTTCTTAATCTCCTTATAAGAGACTTAGGAATTTAAGCTATAGAAATACATAAAACTGGTTCATGTCTAATACACATTACCTGTTTCTGTAATATACAATATAAACCTTTAACATACCTGGTAGAATTGTTATATGAATCTTGCTTGGTGTAGCACTGATGTATGTTGTATATAAATTTTGGTCAAGAAGAGGTAAACAATACAGTATTATTATTTCAGATGAAACAGAACTAAATTTTATATCAATCTTGGTGTAGAATTCAAATATCTATTCCCAAATGAAATGATGTAAATTTTATTCGTAGGAAATACCGAGTTACTAAGGAGGCAGTATTACTTCAAGGGATATACTCTTTTGTTTTCATATGATGTCATCTTTTAAAAATCTTAGCACACTTGCTAAATTGATTACATAGACCATAATGGATCACAACTTACACTTTGAATAAAGATACTTCAGAGAGATGCTTGCCTGTTACTTGGCCCTTCAAGACCTTCATACTAGGCATTGATGATCTTCTGGGCAAACATCCAACTTTGAGTACTCAGAGGGAAGATGCCCAAGATGCCGTAATCTGTTTTGTCTTGATTTAAGGCTCACTTTCCCCACACTTCTTCAATCACTTCAATTTGGGTAATTCTGTTTAATTCCTTTCCCTCTGCTATTAAATGTTTCTTGATACCTAGGGTTTCAGGCTTCCTGTCAGATTCTTCCAGATGTCTTTATCATAGCTATAACATAGACATTATAGTACACACATAATAAGGTGAATTAGACTATGCTCTCTGGTTGAGAATTAAGAACCCTGTTTTAAAGCATAAAGCTGCTCAGCATTTGACTATGTTCTGTCTGCTTCCCCCAAGGCGCTGTGACCATTATTCAGGTATTCCTTCATTGGCTTCCTCTAAAGAAAGGTCCAGTTAGCTGTTGCAGTGGGGGGTTTTAGGTCTCAAGCTTGTGGGCCAAATAGGACAGTTGCATGCTTTTCTTAATCTGTAGGTCAGCACATTAAAGGAAGTTATAGTATTGTGGCAGCTTATTATTTGCCAGGTGCTATAGTGAGTAAATACTTGACCTATGTTATTTCCTTCAGTATGTGAAAAAATATTTTATAAGAGATAAATTACCAACCTTGTGTAGTTATTTTCAGAGCTGTAGTTTGACCCATAGCTATCAGGTCACAAATTTAATATGCCTCACTGATTAATGTGCTCTGCAAAAATTAAAATAAAAAAAGTAGACCATGTGACTAGGAGTGGTGGCATAATGTTTTTAACCCCAGCACATGGGCGGCAGAGGCAGGCGGATCTCTGAATTCTAGAGTGTCCTGATCTGGTAGTGAGTTCCAAGATGGCCAGTACTATGTAGAAAGAAAAGCCACATCATAGTTCACTTAGCAAATAGGCAGCTGTTGTGTTGTTTTGTTTTTTTACTATTTATTTATTTATTTTTATATTTTTGGTGTTTTGAGATAGGGTTTCTCTATGTAACAGCCCTGGCTGTCCTGGAAATCCCTTTGTAGACCAAGCTGGCTTGCCTCTGTCTGCTGAGTGCTGAGATTAAAGGTGTGTATCACCACACCTAGCTGTTTTGTTTTTTTAAATGATGAAGCCTGGTGTTAACACAGGTTTGAGCTAAGGCTACCTACCATTCCCACTTTCCTTGAGGCAGTTTTATAATATGTAAGATGCATCTTTAAGATAATGTTGTTGTGGGCTGAGAGATGACTCAGCTATTAAAGGCTAGGCTCATAACCCAAAGTACACCAATGCTGTTTGCATTCTTTTCTGTTGCTGTGATAAAATTCCATGGCCAAGGAGTTTAATTGGGTCTATGGTTCCAGAGGGTTAGAGTTTACTCTGGCAGAGAGAAGGCATGGCAGCGAGTGGCTGGAGCAGCACCTGAGCTCATGTTTCTACTCACAAGCAGGAAGCAGAGCTAGTGTGTGGGGAATGGTGGAGGGCTTGAAACCTCAAACTTGTCCCCAGTGACACAGCTCCTCCAACAGGACCACGCTTCTAACCCATCCCAGTCAGCCACCACTGGGGGCCACTCCCAGTCAAATCACCACAGCCTCCTCTAGTACTTCTGGAAATTTATCTTGAGGAATTAATCTCAGAAATAGACTTATGTGCTTGACTGTTAATCACAATGTTTGTTTTTTTATTTTCGAGACAGGGTCTCTCTGTGTTAGCCTTAGCTGTCCTGGACTCGCTTTGTAGACCAGGCTGGCCTTGAACTCACAGCGATCCGCCAGCCTCTGCCTCCTGAGTGCTGGGATTAAAGGTAGTACCACCACGCCTGGCATTAATCACAACTATATGAAGAAAAATTGAGATCAAATGAAATGCTTGTCTTAGTTTTCTATTGCTCTGATGAAACACTATGACTTAGGCAACTTAGGTTTTTAATTTTAAGCGTCAGTATTTAATTTGGCTTATAGTTTCAGCAGGATTAGAATCCATGATGGCACAGCAAAGAAACAACTGACAGCATCACATCTGGATGCACAACCATGAGGCAGAGAGTATGCACTGGGAACTGCAGAGCCTCTTGGAACCTCAAAGCTTGCCCTGCGGTGACACAGCTCCTCCAGCAAGGCCACAGTTTTTTTTGTTTTTTTTTTTAAACATTTTAATTGATTCTTTGTGAATTTCACATCACACACCCAACTCCCACTCTTCTTCTTATCTGCTCTTCACTCCTGCAACCTCCCCACAAAAAGGGAACAAAAAATAAAAATTAAAAAATGAGGGAGGGATGGAGATGGACGTGCGCACGCACGCACCAGATCTCATTGTAGATGGTTATGAGTACCATGTGGTTGCTGGGAATTGAACTCAGGACCTTTTGAAGAATAGACAATGTGCTCTTAACCTCTGAGCCACCTCTCCAGCTCTGTCCAAACAGCTTTACTTGCAGGTGTTCATTGCAATGAGTCATTTTTCTGGTTCAAGGCCTCTGGCTTCTGCTACCGTGCTAATACTGGATCCTCATTGGGACTGCTCCTGTTGTCCTGTGTCCTGGAGATCCTGCAACTTTGAATCTGCAGGCCTGGCCCCTTCCTGTACTCCAGCAGTTCATAGACGGCAGGTGGGGGGCAGAAAGTGTGGATGTTGGAGTGAACCAGCTGAAAGTCCCGGATCTGGGCCAGGATGGAAGCTGAGTTGGTTAGCCCACTAGCCCTCCTGTGCTCAGGCTCGTGCCCCCAGTCCACTAGGGCCAGCTCTGGTGTGCTGCCCAGGTGAGGTGGTGTGGGCCCACTCTTCCAAGTGCTGCAGCCAGTGAGGGGTGAGGCCAAGGGCCACACCTTTAATCCTCCCCTAGCTAGTCCACTAACTCGGGATCAAGCGGTCAAGTATATTAGCCTCCGGGGACCATTCTCATTCAAACCACCACTGTGCTTAAGAATAAAAAGTAGGGGCTGGTGAGATGGCTCAGAGGTTAAGAGCACTGACTGCTCTTCCAGAGTTCCTGAGTTCAATTCCCAGCAACCACATGGTGGCTCACAACCATCTATAATATGATCTGATGTGCCCTCTTCTGGTCTGCAGATGTATATGTAGGCAGAGCACTGTATACATAATAATAAATAAATATTTAAAAAAAAGAATAAAAAGTAATTATAACATGACACATCTACATCTTAAAATTGTTGGCTGTTTTAAAATTTTGAAAATACTCATAACAAATCACTAAGAGTGTAACATTTATATAATTCTTGAATGTGTCATGGTTCTTCTTGCCTAGGTAGTTTATTATATATGTGTGTAATATAAATATATGTAAAATAAAAAAAAAAGAACACATGATGAGTTAAAAATTAAGCTATATTACTAATATAGATGTGCCTTAGACTATCTTGCATTAATGATGGGCAGAAAAAAACTCAAAATACTGAGGAGACCCTGTGAGATAACTTCAGCAGGTAAAGGTGATTGCTTCCGAGGCTCCCAACGTAATTTTCATAGACTAGAAAGAACTGATGTGAGCAAGTGCGATGTACTATGACATATATGTGCATGCACACTCTCATCCTTTAGAGGGAATCTGTCTGATGAAAACCGTATGCCATGTGATGGGTTAGTCACATGCAGGCGTGGAATTCTGTCATCTTACCCTCTGATGTGCAGCCACTCCAAAAGACACTTACAAAGCAGAACATGTTTCTTTTGTAACTGTCTTTTCTTCGGAATAGGGGAGGGGGTAAGAGGGAGAGTGCCACCAGGAGGAGAGGAGGGAGGTGGCTACAATCAGGATGTAAGGTGAATAAATAAATTAATTAATTAAAAACAAAAAGTTTGACACTTTAAAAAATGCTCATAAAACAAGAAAACAATCAGTATAAAACCATGTGGTACCAGATGAAAATAAAAGCTTTATATTTGTGTCTAGCAGAGGAAAACTGACAATAAGATGCCCTTGAATTATAAGGATAGTTTACAATTTTTTGTTTTTATATTTGTATGTGTTTTGTGTGTGTCTGTGTATGTATGTGCACATGTTTGGGAGCCCGAGGAGGCCAGAAGAGAGCATCAGAGATCCACCTGATGTAGGTGGTGGGAGCTGAACTCTAGTGCTCTGTAAGAGCAGCCGAGTGTTCTTATTGCTGAGCCATCTCTCTAGCCATTGTATGAATGATTTCAAATGAGAACAAATACACACAAAGAGTACCTTAGTGGAATTTCTTATGAAGGTTCAACTGTAATTCAAAAGTTCTCTTGGGAGATTTAAAGTGGGGGTGGGGTGACACTTAACCTCTCCTGCATTGAAGATCTAGTCACAATAAGTTACTTGGGAATCTCCTTTAGGCTCTAATTATGATTTCTACATGGGTTGATTTTGTCTGTCACTGTTATGCAGATGTGGATCCAGTGTTATGATCTTGGTAAGGGAAACATTTAAAATAACTTGAAATCAGGCTAGGGTAGAGTTCAATTGGTAGAGCATGCGTGAAGTCAGGGTTTGATTCCCAGCACTGCATAAAACCGGGTGTGGTTGTGTGCTCATCATACCTATGATCTCAGCACTCCAGGATGTCTGGATGACCAAAACCTTAGCTACATGAGATCTTGCCTCAAAAATAATAAAATAACTTGATATCATACAGTTGTTTTCTCCATAACAGTCCTGTGTGCCCAAACACACAGGAAACGTTGCAGTAACTTTACAGCAAGCACCTATGCGGCATCTTCACATACGGTTAGCCCCTTTGCTTGCTTGTGGTACTCCTTGTCTCCTCTTGGATTATGCCACTGTCAGTAGATTTACTATTTTTAAAAATGTGTTTCTTGTCAGGCGCGGTGGCACATGCCTATAAATCCAGCACTGGGGAGGCAGAGGCAGGTGGATGGATCACTGAGTTCGAGGCCAGCCTGGACTACAAAGTGAATCTAGGAGAGCCATAGGCTATGCAGAGAAACCCTGTCTTGAAAAAACCAAAACCAAACCAACCCCCCAAAAAAGCCTGTCTTCTTTTCTTTTCTTTCTTGACAGGGTTTCTCAGTGAAGCTTGGGCTGTCCTGGAACTCACTCTGTAGACCAGGCTGGCCTTGAACTCATAGAGAGATCCTCAACTCATAGAGATCCGCCTACCTCTGCCTCCTGGGTGCTGGGATTAAAGGCATGCACCACCACCACCACCAACACCACCACCACCACGACCCAGTTTAAAAATGCATTTCTAAGTAGTACCAGAAAGTTAAATTTGGGAGTTTTTGACTTTAAAAAGGATCTGTTTAAAACTGAAACCTATACTCTAAATGAAAACAGGAATGAGAATCTGAAACACACCCCACACCCCCCCACCCCCTTTTATTTGCCTAAATCAATTCTTGTCTCAGAGCATTACTGCCTGTCTGCTAACCTAGTCCTAGTCCTGGAAGCTTCTAGCCTCTGTACAATCTAACCTAGGCCTAGAATGTTTTCAGCCTCTGAGATGTACTGCTTAATAGGCTCACCCTTTCTTGTTCTCACTGAGCTCTGGCCTGGTGATTCAACTCAGCTGTTCTGGCTCAATCTTCTCTCCCAGCTGACTTATTCAATCTGGATTCTTTCTAGTCCTCTGAACTGCTCTGCTTGGCCTCAAACTAACTCCTGCAATCTTTTCTAATCTTCTGTCTCCTTCTCATTTGGTCTTCACCTGTGTTCTTTCTCTGCAACCTGCCTCTATTACTGTCTTGGTAAAACTGTCTCCTCTCTCTCTCTCCCTCCCTCTCTCTGTCTCTCTGTCTCTGTCTCTCTCTCTGTGTCTCTCTCTCCCTCTCTCTCTCCCTCTCCATTGCCCCTTTCATACCTTTCTTTCCTCTCTTCTCGTGAGAGTTGGGCATATCCTATTCTATCAAGTCTGTCTGATTCATCACTTTTCCTGCCACTCAACTAGACATCACTTTCAAACACGGGTGCTTTGTTCTACAAACTAACTTTACCTTCATTGTTTGGGATTAGAGGCATGTACCACTACACCTGGACCTAAGCTTTTCTTTATAGAAGCTTGCTCTATACCAGGCTGGCCTTGAACTCAGATCTGCTTGCCTGTCTCCTGGATTAAAGGTGTGCTTGTATTCCAGGTGGATCACACAGAAGGTTTTTGGATATGATATTTACACACACATATGAGTGAAGTCTTAAATTGATATCACACAAAAGCTATAGTTAGGACTACAGTAAAACAAAGAGATAAAGATTTTCTTAATTGGCCATCTTCTTCTTTGTTAAGAATGTCTTAGATATACCCTTTCTTTGTTCTTTTAAGACAGAGTTTGTTTGTGTCTTGGCTTTCCTGGAACTAGCTCTATAGATCATACTGGCCTCGAACTTACAGATCTGCCTGCCTCTGTCTCCTGAGTGCTGGGATTAAAGATGTGTGCCACCAGTACCTAGTTTAGGTATACTCTTAAAAGTCAGCATTCTAATCCAGCTCCTTCATTTCCACTTTGAGGCATCTGTATACAGGGGTGTCAAATGACCTTCCCAAGGTTACAGGGGAAGTTGATACATGAACTAAGAACCAAATCTAGGTCTTCTGATGTTCACTGTTAGGAATAATCAAGATTATGTCCACCCTATCCCCCAGCTTTAGACCACAGGAATTCAGCATCTGCTCTAGCCTGAAAGGATTCCCCCCATCCCCAAGCAGGGTTTCTTTGTGTATCCTTGGCTGTCCTGGACCCTAGACCAGGCTGGCCTTGAAATCACAGTGATCTGCCTGCCTCTGCCTCCCAAGTACTGAGATTAAAGGCATGCGCCACCATGTTCGGCTTCCATTTCCTGTTTTAAGTTAATTGATTTCTAATTTAATTTTGTTGTTGTTGTTTGTTTTTCGAGACAGGGTTTCCCTGTGTAGCCTTGGCTGTCTGGACGCACTTTGTAGACCAGGCTGACCTTGAACTCACAGAGATCTGCCTGCCTCTACCTCCTAAGTGCTGGGATTAAAGGTGTGTGTCACCACTGCCCGGCTTTTAAATTATTTTGAATGAAATGATCAGGCTTAAAAAAAATTTTAATGATGAGGCTTTAAAAAAACCCACAGTTAATTATTTATAATTGCAGCATTAGCTTTTGTAAAATTTTCTTTTGTGGCCTAAGAGTGCATTAAAAATTTGAGTGTTTTCATTGTGTCTACAGTTGTTAACTTCTGACTATGTAGACTATAACAACTAGACAGTATATAGTATTACCAGTTAACAAAAATGTTTCTTTTTCCTGACTACCTATAAATTCAGTGAAGAAGAGGAGGAATTGGCATAGGCATGACTACACAGAAGTGGATGATGGCTCCAAACCTGTGCAAGCTGGAACTAGGGCCTTTGTTAAAGAACTGCGTTCTCGAGTCTTCCCAAGGTATGGAGCCTTGTTCTGGCTCACACAAGATTTAACAGCATTGGCTGATAAAGTGGCATTATCTGAAGAGGTCTTTTCAAATTTAGGTGCCACCATGCCATTAGTGTTAACTGTCTTTTCACTTTTTTTCTGTAAAGGTAGTAGAATATCAGTATGAGGCTGGAGAGTTGGTTTAGAGGTTAAGAGCACTGACTGCTATTCCAGAGGTGCCATGTTCCATACCTAGCACCCACATGGCAGCTAACAACTGTTGGTAGCTTCAGTTCCAAGAGAACCCGCCGCCCTCTTCCTGCCATCCTTGGTACTGCATGCACCTGATACACAGACCTACATGCAGACAGAACATACACAAAATAAAAATAAGTAATGTAAAAGAAATTTTTTACAAGGCATAGAGTAGCTGGCCTTATGTTCACGGAACTTCTGCTGTGTGTTTACATACTGGGTTACCATGTTAAAATTCTCATCCCCAGAATTTGAAACTTACTGATTTGAAGCAGTTTCTAAGTTTATGATTCCTTCTGACAATGGGACTGCTGTTTTTTTTCTTCTGTCCTCCTCCTGTTCTTCACATCTTTTTTCTCAAACAGTTGTATCAGCTGCCTGTGCCCTTGGTCCACCAGAAGTATGCGCAGCTATTGCATAGCCTCTGACGGCATCAAGCCTGAACTTTTTGATTCTGAAAAATGATGGAGTACATTTGCGTTGTCTAGCATTGAATCATTTTAATTCAGGTTGTTTCCTACTCACTGCCTGACATCTAAAGAGGGCAATGCGTAATAAGCTTTTACACAAGATCATATCTCTGCTTGTTAAAGAGAGGAAGCACAATTTAAATTTAAATCATAGTATCATGTTCAGCCTATTACAGAATTTCTTTCAGATTCTGAAATGAAAACTCTGCTATTTTCCTCTGTCTTTACATTTCTCTGCTCTGTTCATCACCTTTTAGTTCATAAACAGAAACATGATGGACTGGTCGTGGTGGTGCACACCTTTAATCCCAGCACATGAGAGGCAGAGGCAGGCAGATCTCTGAGTTCAAGGCCAGCCTGGTCTATAAAGTGAGTCCAGGACAGCCAAGGCTACACAGACTGTCTTGAAAAAACAAAACAAAACAAAACGAAAACTCAAACCAGAAACATGATGAAAAACCATCTATATTTGCCTCCCTCAGTTGGGTGAGACATAGGAAAACATATGAAACAATGTTTCCATGTGATTTTTGTTAAATTAAAGGCATGGTAGTGCACGCCTTTAATCTTAGCACTAGGGAGGGAGATGCAGGTGAGTTTGAGACTAGTTTGGTCTATAAAGGGAGTTCCAGGACAGCTAGCGCTGTTACACAAAGAAACCGTGTGTGTGTGTGTGTGTGTGTGTGTGTGTGTGTGTGTGTGTGTGTG
>OU015744.1:81898471-81985398 GCA_907169655.1 Acomys percivali
TGTGTGTGTGTGTGTGTGTGTGTGTGTGTGTGTGTGTGTGTGTGTGTTTCTGAAGCTATCGGTTACCAGCTTCCAAGTAGTAGGAGAAACAGTTTGCTTGTTTTCCTTTTTACTGGATAATGCTTGATTTATTAGGGGCATAGTCCTAGAGTTTAGTCTGGGCCTATTTATAGGTCTCAGATGTTTTTGTGTTCTCCCAAAACCCATCTATGCAAATTAGTGTCTGTGTGGACGGATATACAGTTTTCAGGGAGAGGAAATGTGACTTTTACTTATTTCAAAGATGTGTGACCCTCAAAAAGTAGCATTAAAATCATTAGTAATTTGGCTCTTCTGCCAAAGTAAACACGGATGAGAACATGTTAGAGTTGACTACAAACATCTAAACTATTATTGCTGCTAATTAAAGGGCTACTTTTAACTATCTCTATAAGCCATTGATTATTTAAACTATGGTAAAGTAATTAACTACTAAATTAAACATAGTTGATGTAATGTACACAGAGTAGCTAAATTGAGTAGGTTTTCATAATTGGCTTATTGTAAGTCTTTTGAGATTAAAAAAAATATATATGTATTTATTATGTACACAGTGCTCTATCTGCACGTACACCTGCAGGTCAGAAGAGGGCATCAGATCACATTATGGATGGTTATGAGCCACCATGTGGTTGCTGGGAATTAAACTCAGGGCCTCTGGAAGAGCAGACAATGCTCTTAACCTCTGAGTAATCTTTTCAGCTCCCAGATTTCTTTTTCTATATCAAAACATTTATGTTTATAGACATATATATATATATATACATGTAATTCTTTAAAAATGTGATTATGTTATGAATGATATTATATATAATTTGCTTTTATGATCTATATCATAAGTACCTTTTCATGTGAATATATAATTTGCCTCACTCCATGACAGTTGTACTGCACTCAACATTTTATACTCCCATATGATATATTATTAATTAAACATGAATAACTTTTTTTAAAAAAAGATTTATTTATTTATTATGTATACAATGTTTTGCCTCCATGTGCACACCAGAAGAGGGCACCAGATCTCATAGATAGTTGTGAGCCACCATGTGGTTGCTAGGACTTGAACTCAGGACCTTTGGAAGAGCAACCAGTGCTCTTAACCTCTGAGCCATTTCTCCAGCCCAAACATGAATTACTTTAAGGGTTCTGTGTAAGTTTTAAAAGAGGAGAATTAAGTTGAGAACCACTGATACAAATGCTTCCACATTGTCTTCTCCAAGTTAACTCATTAACGTAGGAATTTTATAAACAGCTTATTAAAAATTTTTTTTATTCTCAACATTTTTTCCTAGTGCCGATGAAATAATTGTAAAGATGCATGGCAGTCAGCTGACACAACGATATCTGGAGAAACATGGATTTGATGTCCCTATTATGGTTCCTAAATTAGATGACCTTGGACTCAGGCTCCCTTCACCTGCTTTTTCAGTGATGGATGTGGAACGTTATGTAGGTACGAACTTGGTTTCTTTAAGTACTTGCAAAAACATGGTAAAGCTCTAAGTGTCAGTGTCCTAACAGACGTGGAATGGAAACCATCAGGCTGCCTGCTGGATGCTCCGTAACGGTCAGGGAAAACATGCCAGCAGTCCTGCTGAAACAGCTCCACACACCTACAGTGGGCAGAAAAGGATGAAACGCTGGCTTACTCTTATCATTACAGCCTTTTCCTACGGCTCCCTTAGTTGTTAAATTTGATATTTGTGTAGGGAAGTCTGTTACTGTAGGGCGGCTAGAGATTCCAAGAAGACGTGAGAAACTTGATAGGTTCTAAGTGTCTGCAGAACAGAGGTATACATCATATCTGCTTCTCTTCTGGATCCTGCTTCTTGACCTCCAGCCTCTGGGAGGAGGGGCTGTAAACACGGAAGACTGATTCAGTTCAAACATGTGTTTATGTTGATGACGTGCTGACATCACCATTTACTAACACCCGGACTGATTCGTCGTTTTGAGACCTGAGAGAGAAAGAAACAAAGCCAAAACTACCGATACCTATATTCTTGACTTTTTCATTCCTTTTATTTATGCTCATTATAAAGTTTACAGATAAAGCTGATTACATGTACATATAATTTGGTGACAAAAGATAGGTGTTTTTTGAGACTCAGAACCCAAATCTTCTTGTCTTAAATTGTTTGCCCACTACTGTGCATTATTTGCTCAGCATGTCATACTGAAGAACTTGTCCCTTCATTCATTTTCACTGACAATTGTTTCATATAGAAAAATCCAGTTAAACGCCCTGACTTCAACATTCATCCAAATTTAAATATATAAGGGTTAGATTTAAGTTAAACCTAACCTAACTGCCTATAAAGTAAATTGCTAGTGTAATTTAATTATAGGAAAATCTGTTCAAACTGCTTTATCTGCTAACTTTTGGTACTGCAAAGCTCTTTACTTAAAATAACAGTGTGGAACTATTATGTTTTATATGAAGATAAAGATATCTGGGGCAGTATTACTGGTATTTATGAAGGTATATTGATGTAAGAGTGGAACACATTTTCTATTTCACATTGGTTAACTATTGCCATATTCTGAATCTGATTGTAACCCACTGTAAAGGGGTTTTGTTTCCTAGGGTGGTGCTGCAGAAGTCTGTAAGCATCATCTCCTGATTTTATAGGAAAAACTGTAAGGGCATTCAGTCTGCACTAATATGAACTGGCATTTGCTTGTTGGCCACTGACTCTTCAGGGAGAATATTAGAAGACACTACCAGTGAAGCAAAAATTATTTGTCCTGATGAACTTGTTTACTGATCCCCCTAGTGCCATCCTTTTTAAAACTTAGACTCTTAAGCATTATAAAAACGAAAGGAAAAGCCAATATTCTCTTTTATGTATGAGGAAGTTGAAACCCAGGAGACAGTGAACAATTTTCATATTCCAGTTTAATGGTTTTTTTTTGGGGGGAGGTGTGGTGTGTGTGTGTGTGTGTGTGTGAGAGAGAGAGAGAGAGAGAGATTGATTATGCACTACCTACAAGAAATCATTGACACTTGGAAAGCTAGAAGGCTTAGTACATTATGTTTTCACAATCAGTGTTACTTTTATGTAGTTTTATAGTTGGCTTAACTACACTAAGCAAATATGGTTTTTAGTATTTTTGTTTAGAGTATCTATGTATGCAAATTTTAAGACCAGTAATAAGACTGTAATTTTTTTCTGCAGGTGGTGACAAAGTGATAGATGTCATTGATGTGGCAAGGCAGGCAGACAGCAAAATGACACTTCACAATTATGTTAAATACTTCATGAATCCGAACAGACCAAAAGTGTTAAATGTGATCAGCCTTGAATTTTCAGATACAAAGTGAGTATCTCTGGACATTTTGCCAAAGCATTCTCAATTTTAGGTAAATGTAATTTAATGATATATTTATTTTAGTAAGAAGCATAATTGTGACTTTTATAGATATCCATTGGAAGTAGTGTTCTAAATTTTGCTTTGCTAGGCTCACAGAATTATTTAGAAACAAGATGTAGCTGGGCATGGTGCACACACCTTTAATCCCAGCACTCGGGATGCAGAAGCAGATGGGTCTGTGAGTTTAAGGCCAGCCTGGATCTAGGGCAGAACTCCACAGCGAGACCACGTTTCCAAAATGATGATGACAATGACAATGGCATAAGATGTATTTTAAATGCTTAAGTATTATTTCTAATTTCATCCATTAAATATTGAGTTCCATTTAGTTGTTTGGTTTGGGTGACATGGGAAGAATAGTTTTAAGAAGTCTTTAATTCGTATTATGTTTGTATGTACATATGCCTTTTTCTTTTAAAAGGATGTCTGAATTGGTGGAGGTCCCTGAGATAGCCAGAAAACTTTCCTGGGTGGAAAATTACTGGCCAGATGATTCAGTCTTCCCCAAGCCCTTTGTCCAGAAATACTGCTTAATGGGAGTTCAAGATAGCTACACGGATTTCCACATTGACTTTGGTGGGACTTCAGTCTGGTACCATGTCCTTTGGGTAAGAGTAGGGTATTTCTTATTTTCTTATTAACAAAAACATGTCACTTTTTTTCTGGTGGGACATTCATTTGCTCTATGTAACAGTTGTAAACATTTAAATATTCTACTTCTTAAACATTTTGTACCTTGGTGCTTTTTTACCTCTTCTTAAATTTTAGGTAATAGAAAAGTCATGAGTTGTTTATTTAGATTCCTTTTTTGCCTCTATTTTATGTTGGTGTCTGTTGCCTTTGTCTCTTCTTTTTTTCTTCCTCCTTAGTCAGTTTGCATTAATTGCTGAACCAAATGACAGAGAAGGAGTAAAATTACGGTGATAATTGCTCTGGCCTTAAGATGAGGATGAGACAGGGAGTTAGATGAATCACAAATGTCTATGAAATTACTAGTTTTATTAGTTTTAATTTGTTTTGGCTTTATCTAGGACTACCTAATAAACTTTAGACTTATGTGACTAGACTTGAATAATAATGAAAATTTACTATAATTAAAAATAGGGTTGTTCATTCCCACTAGTTACATTACATGTAGCTGATAACTTCTATACTGGAGAGCTAACACACACAAAAAAAACTTCCATCCCCATTGAGTCACATGACACCTGGCCCAGGACCAGATCCTTTTCAGACGTCTCTGCCTCAGCAGTACTCTGGACTAGAGTTGACACTGTGTCTTGAGTTCTGGTCCTTTTCTCTGAGGATGCCAAGCGTTCACTAAAGCAAGTTCATTCACAGGATTTTAAAGAGATATACAAATCTACCTGTAAGTTGCCTATAGAATCTTCATGGTTCTGAGGGTGAGTTTTGAGAGATGATTGTGTTCAGACAGGAGCCTGTTAGCATAATCCTGTGTGTGGTTCTTTATCTTCCCTCTTGCAGTGCTCTCTTTGATGGGCTATTGACTCTGTCAGTTGGAGGTGGGAGGAGTTTTAGGGAACTAGCTGCTGATTAGATATGTGACTTTTTATTATTTACACCTTTTTTTTTTTTTTTTTTTACTGAGACAGGGTCTCTCTGTGTAGACTTGGCTGTCCTGGACTCACTTTGTAGGCCTCAAACTCACAGAGATCCACCTGCCTCTGCCTTCCAAGCACTGGGATTAAAGGTGTGCGCTACTACGCGTGGCTATTACAACAAAATCTTTTTGGTTTTTTGAGACAGAGTTTCTCTGTGTAGCCTTGGCTATCCTGGACTCACTATATAGACCAGGCTAGCCTTGAACTCACAGCGATCCACCTGCCTCTGCCTCCCGAGCGCTGGGATTAAAGGCGTGCGCTCCCCCCCCCCCCCAGCTACAACAAAACTTTACTAAGCTTAATGTAGATCCTTTTATTGGGAAATTGTACCAATTGCGATTGGCTTTTCTTTTTCAAAGTAGTATGATTACTTCCTTCTAGGGTGAGAAGATTTTTTATTTGATAAAGCCAACAAATGAAAATTTGGCACTCTATGAATCTTGGAGTTCATCTGTGACCCAGAGTGAGGTGTTCTTTGGAGATAAAGTAGATAAATGCTACAAATGTGTGGTAAAGCAGGGGCATACCTTATTTGTTCCTACAGGTAAGGTTTTACTCTCATCTGCTACTTTCCGTGGTTGGTGCAGCTGGGCTGATGCAAGGCTTTCCCTGAGGCCCTGATGCACGGAAATGGATATAGTATAGTTCCTTGTCTAAAACCAGGAACATGCTTGGCAAAGCCAGCAATAACCTGGGCTTACAGCCTTGAGAGCTTTCCCCTCAGGCCCTGATACAGAGACAAGAAACACAGTTCCTTGTCTGTAACCAGGAGCGTGCTTGGCAGATCAGGAGGCTGGGACATTGTGGGAGCTGCTTTGGATCCTGCGAACCCAATTCTTCCTACCTTAAAGGGCTGTGGTTATCAGTCCCAAGGCCTCTGGGTGCTCCGTCTGCAAAGCTCTCGAGAAGCCCCTTATGTTTGATTAGCTTCTCACTGACTGAGTTCCATTGTATGATAGTTTCTGCTGACTTTGTCCTTGCCCCTGGTGTGGAATAATAAATGCAAGCTTGAGTAAATTAATGAGTTTAGCTTTTGAAAGGCTACCTTTAAATCCTGTTCTAGTGCTACCATTTATTATAATTTTTCTGTTGTGTCCTTTTTAAAATCTTGAAGTTCATAGACTAGAGAACATCTTACATAAATAACTTCTTACAAAGTCAATTTAGTGACCTACTGGGGTATGTAAGGAAGAAGTTAAAGATAAGTTGTGAAGAAATGCTGTTTCTCTATGAGCATGGACTCACAGCAATGTTGGAGGCATGAGTGCAGATCAGTACATGTAAGCTAGGGACAATTGAAATTCATTAGCAGTGGTGGAGCTTGGGGTCTCTCCAGCTTCCTGGAGTGTCAGAGGAGGGCTTGGTAAATCACAGACTTCTGGGCCTTTCTCTTAAGGTTCTCGTTCAGTAGACACAGGATGGGCCTGGCAGTTCACACCCTGCCACCTTGCTGACTGATGGTGCTAGGTTGAGGACTGCATTGGGAGAGTCTCTGCTTTAAGCCCTGGGCTCTTCCCCTCCCCACAAGATGATAGGTAGCTGATAAGCTTTCTAAACAAAGTATGCTATAGTTTTCTTTAATGTACAGGGCAGTTGTATTCTTGGAAATTGTGCCAAAACCATGTATAAGTACATTGTCTAAATAATGGAATTTTAGTTTCTAGTCCCGGTTATTACTAAACATGCTTTATTACTTATATGAACACCCAGCAGAATTTATATTTTTATGTCTTTATGTTCAATCTGCCAACATTTAAAAAGTTAGACATTGGATGTGGTGGCGCACTCCTGTAATCCCAGCACTTGGGAGGCAGAGGCAGGCGGATCTCTGTTAGTTCAAGGCTAGCCTGGTCTACAAAGTGAGTCTAGGACAGCCAAGGCCACACAGAGAAACCCTGTCTTGCAAAAACAAAAAAAAAAACCAAACAACAACAACAAAAAGTTAGACACCCTAATGGGAAATAAAGCATTTGATTGTTGGCATTTAATGTTACAGGTCCAGGTCCCACCTGTGTACGTTAAATGTGCCTTTCCTTCTTTTGGAGTAGGGCATCCCATTGTGTTCCTGACCTCCTCCTGCTTAGTCCTCTCATGTGACACTTGGGAAGCAGATTGCTCAGCCAGTCTTAGATTCATCAATGCAAAATATGTTCTCTTAAATCAAGCCAGATTTGACTGGCCTCAGAGTAAAATCTTCCATTGTAAAGGTGATTGTTTTTAAATTAAGGAAAAGAAAGTATCAGTGGCCACTGCTCCAATCTTCATTTTCCTCCTTAGAGTTAGCATAAAACTTTGCATGTTACAGGCTTTTAATAAATACTTAATGAACAAGTCAATCAGTTGTAATAAGCACCAATTTCTTTAGCACTGGGGTATGAAATAAATTGATACTGATATTTAAGTTACTTATTTCACAGGTAGCTAACATTGTTTAGTTTATAAGTTGAAACATCATTGGTTTGTGTGTTTCAGGGTGGATTCACGCTGTGCTCACTTCTCAGGACTGTATGGCTTTTGGGGGCAACTTTCTGCACAATCTCAACATTGGCATGCAGCTCAGGTTTGTGTCACCAGTATTGAAAGGATCTTTTGTTCTTTTTGTTGTTGTTGGTTTTGCTGTTATTTGATTTTGGTTTTTTGTTTGTTTGTTTGTTTTGTCTTGAGACAGGGTTTCTCTGTGTAGTCTTGGCTGTCCTGGACTCATTTTGTAGAGCAGGCTGGGCTTGAACCATCCACTGCTGGGACTAAAGGCCTGGGCCACCACGCCTGGCTGGATCTTTTGTTCTTAATTAGAACATTTATGCTTGTTGGAAAGTTGCAATATTTTTTTTAAAAGATTTATTTATTTATTATGTATACAGTGCACATCAGATCACATTATAGATGGTTGTGAGCCACCATGTGGTTGCTGGGAATTGAACTCATGGCCTCTGGAAGAGCAGTCAGTGCTCTTAACCGCTGAGCCATCTCTCCAGCCCAGTTGCAATATTTTTTAAGATCCTATGGAGATAGGCCTTGGAATGATTAGGATTGGGAACTTTTGGTGGATCCTTTCAAATGTGAAATAAAATTGATAACTTACTCAATATGATGATAGTTCCCACATTTCAAAATTTTATAAAATGTGTATGCTTTTCTTTGTCTATAAAATAGTGTTGTAAAAATAAATTAATCATATCCTGGTATAACCTGTGTAGCTGGAATAATCTTTAAGACAGCGCTGCTGTCAACCTTCCTCACATTTTGTTGCAGTAAAGGATGAACAGTTATTTCTCCTTTTGATGGGACCAATCCCAGCACCTTTGTGCTGACTTTCTCCCTTCAGTGTACCTAGGCAGAGTGCACTGTGAGCCGATACGTAGTGACAATGCTTGTTGATAGGCACTGCATGAGGACTGAGAAAGGGAATCCCTTTTGGGAGGTCATGTATCCTTGCGATTCCCTGAATGTGGTTACTCTTGCAACTCTTTGTATGTATGGTATCCCTTAGTGTTCTGGCCTTGGCAATGAGCAAAAGAGGTGGTGGCTTCTACAGAGCACAAGGCTTTCGGCTATGGTAGGTTACATCCCTACCAGGTAAAAGTTTTAATCTTTTTGTACCTGACCTATTTCTGGAAAAGGTCACTTCGACATGTGCTATTGTTGGGATTCTCTGACAGACGACCAGTATTGTACAATTGATCCCTATCTTTATACCTTGGTTAATGCCAAGTATGATCTTGACTTTGAATGGTTGGCAGAGCCTGAACAGAATGTTGGTGGGCATCGCACATGGAGTGATCTTTAAACATACTGCTTTATTAGTGGAACCCAAACAATTCCTTGTTGTTAAAATTAGGATACAAATCCCAGAAAGCGAAGTAATCTTTCAATCAATCTTTTAATCAAACAATTTTTTCCCCTTTTGAGACAATGTTTCTCTGTGTAGCCTTAACTATCCTGGAACTTACATTGTAGACCAGGATGGCCTCAAACCTGGAGATTCACCTGCTTCTGCCTATTGAGTGCATGTGCCGCCATCACCAGGCCCCAGTGTGAGCCACCATGTGCGTGCTGGGAATTGAACTCAGGACCTCTGGAAGAGCTGTTAGTGCTCTTAACCTCTGAGCCATCTCTCCAACCCTACCAGGCCCCAATCTAATTCTTAGGTAGACTGTCACACTTACTAAGGTCAGAACCAGGATAAGATCACACACAGCCCACGCTTGTCAAAAAAGCTATCTTGTTAAGTGAATATACAGACCTTCATATTAATCATGGTATTGCCTTCATTTAACTTTGAAATGTTAATATGAACACTATTTTTCAAATTTCATTCATTTAGGTGTTATGAGATGGAGAAAAGACTAAAAACACCAGATCTTTTCAAATTCCCTTTCTTTGAAGCCATATGCTGGTTTGTAGCCAAAAGTTTGCTGGAAACCCTGAAAGGTACTGAATGATTTGTAACCCTAGTCTGTGACATGATGTATATTTGCAGATTTCTTCAGGGAGACTCTTTGCTCGATGTCACTCTCCCTTTTAAAATATTTTTTATTTTAAATTATGTACATGCATGTGTCGGGAGGGGGTGTGCATGTGAGTACAGTGCTGGGAATGTCCTCTACAGGAGCAATACATGCTTTTAACTGTGGAATCATCTTTCCAGTCTGGCTTTTCCCCTTTTAAAAAAAGTTCGTATTTCTTTTCCCTCCCTCTGTTAAGACTCTTTTTAGCTGTTAGAATAGTGGTTCTCGACCTTCCTAATGCTGTGACCTTTTAATACAGTTCTTCATGTTGTGATGACCTCAACCCTAACATTATTTTGTTGCTACTATTATGAATCATAATGTAAATAATAGGCAGGATATGTGATATGCTCCCCCTGTGAAAGGGTCATTTGATCCCCAAAGGTATCGCAACCCCCAGGTTGAGAACCATTGAGCTAGAGTATCTGGTCCATAGCCATCCCCTCCTTATTCTTAGAAATCAAATGCATACACACGTGACCCAGAAATAATGATTTCATTTGGTGGGTGAGTTGGCCTGCACACATTTTAGTGTTATGCTCTCAAAAATGTGGTTTGTGTTCTAAACTATTACTTAACACTTGTTCTCAAATATTTGCTTAAAAAGTTAATCCCAGTACTCAGGAGGCAGAGGTAGACAGCTCTAAGTTTGAGGTTAGCCTAGTGTACATAACTGAATCCCAGGCCAGCTGGGGTTATGTAGTAAGACCTTCATCTGAATAAGCTTAAGAAAAATAATAGGGAAATTATTTGTGTGTTCTGAGTCATTGAATGTTTGTGCTATCAATTACCATTATGGCTACTATGCTAGATAGTTTAATTTACCTGTTAGCATACAAATTAACTGAAGAAAATGTTTTTAACTGGACCTGATGATACAGATTTATAATTCTTTTCAGTTATTTGAGAGGCTAGAATAGAGGGATTACAACTTAGTGAAAGCTTTGTCTCAAAGGAAAAAGAGGTCATGAGGCCCTAGACACAGTCCTGTTACCAAACACACAAAAAATGGTTAAAGATCCCCTTTATGTTTAGACTTGAAGATCTTTTTTACATGGTACAATTTTGGGTTTTGATATATTTGTATTTTGATTTAATGCTTGAGCAGTCAAGTTGGAGATTGGAACTTCATTTTCTGCGCTAGTGGGAATATAATGTGTTTTCTTTTTCCAATTAGTTTGCAAATGGTCATGCTCTTTAAATATTTATTTTTATTTCATGTGTACAAGTGTTGGTCTGTATGTATGTTTGTGCCCCATATGCACCTGGTATAAGAGGAGGGTAGGAGATTGCTCAGAACTGGAGTTATAGGTAGTTGTGGGCCACTCTCTTAATTTAATTAGAGTTTCTATTGCTGTGAAGAGACACTATGACTACAGCAACTTTCTTTCTTTTTTAAAAAAGTTTTTTGAGACAGGGTTTCGCTGTTTAACAGCCCTGGCCATCCTAGATTCTCTTTGTAGACCAGGCTGGCCTCAAACTCACAGAGATCTGCCTGCCTCTGCTTCCCAAATGCTGAGATTAAAGGCGTGCGCCACCACCACCTGGCCCCAAACAGGCATTTTTCAAAGCACCAGTTAAGTTGCTTTTGTTTAACTTGCGTAGAGATGATCTGAGTGACAGCCTTCTTTAAAAGAGGTGCACATGGATGTGTTATGCCATCATCATAAGCATTCATCCTGGAAATAGGAATGGTTATCTTGTAACCTCACAGTACGGTCTTCCTCACTAACCCCGGTACTTCCTATCGTGGACAGTTTGCCAACTTTATTGTTAAAAAGCTTGTATGATATGGGTTAAGTGAGAATAGCTATATGAACCTCCAACCTGCATTTCATGCAAGTGATAATAACGATTAGCCAGTTTGGAATTTTCTAAGTCAGCCACTGGATGGAGCGGACATGTTTTGCTTTTGCATCCACTCCCCTGAATTTTGGCCATGTATGAAATAATACACTTGAGTTGTTTTAGATAATCACTCTCTTTTTAAAACCAAAAAAGGCACTAAATGTGTGTTTGTGTAAAGTTATACACATAACACAGTTACTGAATACAAAATTGATAAAAATTATTTCTATATTCTATCATTGAGTTAAAAAAAAAAAAAGATAAAACTTGGTACTATCCCTACAGTGTAAGTTAACATTTTCCTTCTTTTCTGTACTTAATCACTGTTGTGATGTTTGGAGTAATTTTTTTTTTGGCTTCATCACCCATGTTTTTGGTTATTCTGTGTATCCTTGGCTGTACTAGACTTGCTTTGTAGACCAGGCTGGCTTGAACTCACAGTAATTCACCTGCCTCTGCTTCCCAAGTGCTGAGATTAAAGGTGTGCATCACCATGCCCAGCTCCCATGTTTTAAATGAAAATATTTTTTTCCTTTTCCATTTGTGAATTTCATATAAAAATTTCAAACTGATATTATCCTATGGCCTTTAAAAATGTATTTTATCTATTTATTTTGGTGTGGAAGGGGTGCCACTGCATGTGTGGAGGACAGAAAACAACTTTTACCTGTGGGTCCCAGGAATCAAACTCAGGTCATCAGGCACTTTTGCCCACCGAGCCTTTTTATCAGCCCTTCTGTGAGGACCTTTTACTCAGCATTGTTTTGCTGTTTTGAGATAGCGTCTCTCCCTCTCCCCCCTCCCCCCACCTCTCTCTCTAATAGTTTTTTCCTTTTTTTTTTTTTTTAATTAACTTTATTTTATGTACCTTGGTGTGGGGATGCCAGATCCCTTGGAACTGGAATTACAGACAGTTGTGAGCTGCCATGTGGGTGCTGGGAATTGAACCTAGGTCCTTTGGAAGAACAGATAGTGAGTGCTCTTACCCACTGAGCTATCTCTCCAGCCCGAGATAGGGTCTCTCTTGATGAGACTTGATTGTTAGCATTAGAGACAAGCACTACCACATCTGAATTATCCAACTATTGTCTATAACTGTAATTTTCATTTTCATTCCAATACTATTCCATTAAATAAACGTTAATTTATACACCGAATCTACATACAATTATTGAATATTTGGGAATTGTTTTTAGTAGTTGTCAGTTATGACAAGTCCTTGTCAGTGTCACCTAGTACAAGAGTTAGTACAGAGAATCGATTCAACTTCTAAGGCTGTTACATCTTCTATAATAATGACAGCTTTGTAGCCAGGCGCAGTGGTCTATAACCCCAACACTCAGGGAGGCAGAGGCAGGCGGATTTCGGTGAGTTTGAGGCCATCCTGAGGCCGTCCAGGACAGCCAAGGATACATAGAGAAACTCTGTCTTAAAAATAAACAAACAAAGGCAGTTTTGTTCCCCTTTTTCTAATATTTATACCATTTTTATCCCTTTACTGTATGGAAAGGCCCTGAGGGCACAACTAAGAACAGGAAAGGTGGCCATTTATTTTTCTTTTCAGTCTGGAAAGGAAAGCTTTCAGCCTTATACCATTTGATGTGTTAGAGTTGCTTTTTATTGGCCTTTTTAACAGATTTAGGAAGTCCTTTCTTCTTCTTTAAGTTAGTTAAAGGAGTCTAAGGGGGGTGAGTGTGCGTGTTTTCTTTCTTTTCTTTTTTTAAGACTTTATTTATTGTGTGAATGCTCCATGTGCATATACACTTGTAGGCCAGAAGAGGGCATCAGATTCCAGAATAGATGGTTGTGAGCCACCATGTGGTTTTTGGGGATTGAACTCACTCTGAAAGAGCAGACAGTGCTCTTATCCACTGAGCCATCTCTCCAGCCCTAAAGATTTGTATATTTTTTACATATATGAGTGCTCTATCTGTGTGTACACCTGCAGGTCAGAAGAGGGCATCAGATCACATTATAGATGGTTGTGAGCCACTATGTGGTTACTGGGAATTGAACTTAGAACCTCTGGGAGAGCAGGCGGCGCTCTTAACCACTAAGCCACCTCTCCAGCAGTGTTTTCATTCTTTTAAAGTAATAATCAATAGAGGGTTTGGTAAAATGGCTTACTGCACAAGCATAAGGATCTAGGAACCCATATAAAAGTCAAGTGTAGTGGCAATGGAGAGGTACAGCTGGAGACTCCTGGTGCTCACTAGCTGGTGAGTGGTCTTGTCCAGTCACTGAACTCCCAAGTTCAGTGAGAGACCATGACTCAAAGAATAAGGTGGCTTAGTGGATATAGGTACTTGCCACCAAGCCTGAGGACTCGATGTAAGTCTCCTGAACCCACATGGTAGAAGGAGAAAAATGGGACTCCTCAAAGCTGTCCTCTGGCCTCACACACAATCACAGTGGTAGGCATGCACCCCCTGCTCTCAAATAGATGTTTAAGAAATAAGTTAGAGGGTTGGATAAGAAACTTTTTGAGTTTTTAAATTATATCTTAATTACTGTGTGTATGTGTTTGCATGTGTGTACATACGTACAAGTGTCAGAAGCCAGAAGAGAGGGCCTTGGAGCTGGAGTTAGGGGTTTTTATAAACTGTCTGATGTGGTGCTGAGAACTCTAGTCCTCTGTAAGAGTAGCAAGTGCTCTTAACTGCTAGGCCATCTCTCTAGTCCCAATGCGTAAAAAAAACCTTTTAGTTTATGTGTTTCCTAACACTTGTAATTTTAAATTTCTAAACATTTTGGGTTTTCTGTAGTTATCTGTTACTGTTATCAATGTTGTTGATTTCTAGCTTAATTACGAGGCCTTTTTTGTTGTTGTTTTTTAGAGATAGGGTTTCTTTCTCTGTGTCGCTATGGCTGCCCTGGACTTTTTAGACCAGGCTGGCCTTGAACTTACAGAGATACACCTGCTAGTGACTGGTCGAGTCTTACTATTTTATTTTAAGCTTTCCTGTATTTTTTTTTCTGTATTTTTTATATGTTTAACATTAGCAGTTTGTATCATTATTTTAAATGTAGTTCTGTTTCTTTTTCTTTCTTGTATTCTCAGTTGATTATTTCCTGTCTTGTTTTAGGTGTTGTTCAGTTTGGCACTTGAAATATCCTTTTATAACTTTAGAACACTTTAACTTTTTTTCCTTGCCTCACTTCATCCTAACAGAACTGAAAGAAGATGGTTTCCAGCCTCAAACTTACTTAGTACAGGGAGTGAAAGCACTGCATACTGCTTTAAAATTATGGATGAAAAAAGAAGTAAGTTGTTGGTGTACTTTTTATTACCTATTTTAGTGGGGTTTCTTGTGCCTCTACCTCCCTTCCACCAATCCCCCAATACTAGGTGTGAGAGAAAGGTTAGTGGGCAGAGAGAATGTAGGTCTTTTTACTTTTTCCGGCTTATTAGGGTTGTAGGGTTCTGTAGGGCAATACCAATCTCAGTTCTCAGGATATCCAGCAGTCTAGCAAATCAGCAACAGCAGGGGGTGTGGGGGCGGGGGCGGGAACAGCAGCCTTCTTTCTCTGAGCATCCCTGGTCCTCTCCTTCTCTTTGGGCTCTGGTATTTCTCCCCTCTCAGAATTCAACTAACTGTAGGTGGCAAAGACGTCGACCCTCTCTGAGCCACACACAGAGTTATAGTTAATGGCTGTGGATAAACTAAGGCAGCCTCATGGGATTAAAACAAAAACATGTTTATATAACATAATTGAGTTTTTAAAGAAATTATAGTAGTACAGTAAGTTGTTATTGTTAGTCCTATTTGTTTTTGTGGCAAGATTAAGAAAACAGTACTTTTGTTTTGTGGGTAGCATTTGTGCGCCAGTTTTAAAAGGAATGGAAACTCACTTTATATACAGCTTATACTCTGACATATACAGATGTACTGATTCTGGTTAGAGAATAAAGAATTTTGGCTTTTATGTTTGAAAAAACAAAATGCAGGTATATTTAAGATACTAAGAAACGAACATGCAGATGTAGAGTAACAAGAAACCATGTTGAGCTCTTAGCATGCCAAGTACTGTGTCTTTATATGTGTGATTTCGTTTAGTCTCAGAGCAGCTGTGGGCCTGGCTGCTGCTCACATCCCCACGTAAGTGACTCTCCCATGAGAACTGGCATGGCTAGCATATAGAGCTGGGCCCTGGGGACTGCAGGCTCCTGTTGTGTACCACTCTGGTAGGCTTATATAAAAATGAGGGGATAGAAGGGGCAAGACTGATTTTGGTGGGTTTGTTTGTTTGTTTGTGTGTTTGAGACGAAGTTTCTCTGTGTACCCTTCCTTGGCTGTCCTAGACTCACTTTGTAGATCAGGCCGATCTTGAACTCACAGAGATCCACCTGCCTCCTCAGTGCCAAGATTATAGGTATACGCCATTACTGCCCAGCTTGGGCAAGACTAAATTATAGCTCAATTATTTGCAATTATTACCAGCCCTTTTATAGTAGTTCTATATTTGTTAGCATTTACTTTTACTTCCCTTATGCTTCTGTAGCATATTCTTAAGCAGGTAACATTAATATGTTTAATGTATCCATGTCTCCTTCACTGAGCTTTTGACTTTTACTTCAACCCCATGGAACTTCACACATGACACTAGGTAATATGAATGATAAATATGTGTGATTGTTTCCAGATTTCTTTGATATCTAATTAAAACCAAAATCTTGCTATTAGGGGAAACAGAGAGCTAACAAGATGCTCAGGGTCTACAGCAAAGCATCTGCTATGCAAGTCTGAGATAGTTCAATCCCAGGGACCAATGACAAATGTAGAGGCCAAAAGAAATGCCACAGAGTTGTTCTCTGACCTCCACACACATGCTTTGGCACATACACATGTCATGCACGTGCACGCGCGCACACACACACACACACAGCCACCACACCACACCATCATCATCATCATTGTCATCATTATTAAAAGGAGATATTGGGGAATGATAAGTAATAGGCTATAGTTCTGGGAACTTCATGTTCCCTTTTACTTTAGGATTATTGCTATAAATCTATTAGGCAAAGTGCTATAGAAACACCCAGGAAAGTAAAAACATGCCTTCTACTGTCAGATTGTATCATGTGTATGAGGTAGAAAAACACAAACAAGCTAATAGCTATGTAACACCCTGAAGCGTAAGCTGTGGAAATTGTTTTCTTGTCTACTGGGTGTCTTGCATGGGTGATTTTCAAATTGTGTATTAGCATTGCTTTGAGAACTTTAAAGTAAATCACCTGCATCTTACTCAAGATTATGTTCTTTTGGTTTTTCAAGACAAGGTTTCTCTGTGTAGCCTTGGCTGTCCTATACTCACTTTGTAGACCAGGCTGGCCTCGAACTCACAGGGATCCACCTACCTCTGCCTCCCAAGTGCTGGGATTACAGGCGTGTGCCACCGCATCTGGCTAAGATTATGGTTTTAATAGCCATGGAGTAGAGTTGAGCCTAAAAACATCCTATGTGGTTTCTGTGCATAGTAAACTTTATTATAAAAGTATTATTAGACATTGAAATAAAGTGTATTTCCAAACATTCCTACATTTAAAAATTTTTTTATTTATTTATTGTATATGAGTGCTTTATCTACAGAAGAGGGTATCAGATCACATTATAGATGGTTGTGAGCCACTATGCGGTTGCTGGGAATTGAACTCAGAACCTTTGGAAGAGCAGGTGGCACTCTTAACCACTGAGCCATCTCTCCAGCCCCCATTCCTACATTTTTTAAATATGTTTGTTAAAAGACAGGTTGCAGTTCAATAAACAGGTTAAAACTGGATTCTGTAGTCAGATATCTCATCTCTCCAAGTAGTGAGCTGTGTCACTTTTTTTTTTTTTTAATTACCTAACTCAAGGACTCAGTTCCCTCAGTCATAATGTGGCAGTACTGATTATAACCTGTAAAGGTTGAGCACCTTCAGGCTGAAATCTGAAGTGCTCCCGAATCTAAAACATGTCTGGTCCCAAGTATCTCAGATGAGGGATATTCAACCTGTAGAATCTATGTCAGTCTGATATTGAGGGGATTAAATGAATTCAAGCTTAGTCAAGTGTACTTAACAGAATCAGAACACAGAGCTTTCATTAGTACATATTACTGTTGTTAACTAATTTGTTTCAACAAGGTATACTACTAAAAACAAGTCTGAAAACTGCATACCTTTAATCCCAGCACTTAGGAGGCAGAGGCAGGTGGATCTCTGAGTTTGAGGCCAGCCTGGTCTACAGAGTGAGTTCCAGGACACCCAGGGCTACACAGAGAAACCCTGTTTCGAAAACTGAAAAAGTCTGCTAAAAGCAAAAACGGAAACTAGTAGCCAGGCATAGTGACGCACACCTGTAATCCCAGCACTCTGGCAGGCAGAGGCAGTCGAATCTCTGGGAGTTCGAGGCCAACCTGGTCTACAAAGTGAGTCCAAGACAGCCAAGGCTACATAGAGAAACCCTGTTTCAAAAAAGGGTTGGGGGAAAACGAGTATATATCTCAAAATCAAACATTCTTAGGATACAGAGGTTAATATCTGTAAGTATACATAAACTAATGGTATTAGGTTGTAGCTAGTAGATATGCTAGTAGATAGTTCATTTTTTGTTCCTGTTAATCTTTTTCTCATTTGCTTTTGACCATTAAACTTTTAACTCAATTTTATTCAAATTATACTTTGCATGAAAAAAAAAGATTTAGTTAGTACCAGTATTTTGAATTAAATCTTACCTTAATTTCTTTCTTAGTAGTTGTAGATAGAATCACAGTAGGATTTGAGGTATACAGTGCAGTATAACAAGATTCACTGTGAGACAAATCCATTTTAAACCTCAAGAGGATTTTTATTTGATAATGTGGATCTCCTTAGGTGACATTCCACCAAGTGTATAAACTCTTGAGAATGGCTTAATATTATCTGGCAGTGTCTTTAAATATAGAGAACTTGATATATTTAATTGACTTTGGTTTTCTTATCTTTATTACTCCAAATACAGCTTGTATCTGAACATGCCTTTGAAATTCCAGACAATGTTAGACCTGGGCATCTTATTAAGGAACTTTCTAAAGTAATTCGAGCAATAGAGGTAAGATAGAAATGATCGTGTGTCTGCTGTCTGTCTGCCTTGAGAAGCAAATAGATCTGCCACTGTGCGCTCAAAACTGAAATTGCTTGCTCTAGTGAAGGAATAAAAAGCTGAATTCACTTTATAGATTTCTAATGTCTTATAGAGAAATTTAGGATATTGTATTGTAATAAAATAACAGAGGCAGTTCCAATTACTGTAAATCCTTTAAGTTCCTCCACAGTTCAAATAAAAGTCGCAATATAATGTTTATATCTATTTAGTTTCATTTACCAAGAGAAGAATGTATGTGATGTAATTAGAGGACAGACAGGATAAAACTGTAAGTGAGTGAAGCTGGGTTGGAAAGAATATTAGGGAATCCCTTAGCCAAAAATACTGGAGCAACTCGAGAGATCAATGCCTTTGATAAAAGCCCATAAAAACATGTGACAAAGTGTTTTAATTTATTAAAGAGCTGTTGTCAGTATTCAAAAAAAGGGGTTTTCATTAAAGTAGTTCTTTAGGAAAGAAGAAGCTTGGTTAATATGTAGTTTGAAATAAGAGGAAATTCATTGGAGTAGTGAAAAACATCTTGCAATTTAACATCTTACACTAGGACTGTGTTTATAGAATGGAAAGAGGTGCAGACATGGTTCAGCAGTTACAGCTAGGCTTACAACCATAATGTAAAGGGTGGAAAGAATTATATATCTAAGAAATATTAATCAGATCTTTTTGTTCCTTGATGCTGGGAACTGAACCCTGGGCCTTGTACTTTTTAGGCAAGTACTTTCTACCACTGAACTAAAACTCCAAGTCCCTAAGAAATGCTACAGGGCTTGGTATTAAAGAGTGACAGTAATGGCATGTAAATGGGTTTTCTATCAAAAGTTTTTCAAAAATAAGTATATAACATATTATCTGTAACTAAATGTGCAAATATGTGTGTCATGCACAGTAAAACCAAAAATATAGACTCAAAATTAACAGTTGAATAAACAGGACTATCATTTCTGAAAATGTCAACTCCAACTTAATATTACAGATTTAAGATGGAAGCACGGCGTAGTGGTGCATGCTTGTAATCCCAGCATTTGGAAAGCTGAGCTAGTCCCATCCCCCTAAATACTCTGCAAATAAAACAAGGAAATGTGTTGTTTACAAAGTATGTGGAAGAAAAGAGAAGAAAGGTCTCAGGAAAGCTGAGGCTTTAACTTTTTCTTAAATAATTAAAGAGAAAGTGCTTTGATTTTTAAAATATTTTTATGGTTCACTGTTTAGTCAGGTATAGAAGCTTTGTCATAAAACATGCTCTGAAATTGATTCTTATAGGATGAAAATGGCAAACCAGTTAAATCTCAGGGAATTCCTACTGTGTGTCCAGTGTCACGGCCTTCAAATGAAGCATCTTCACCATATCATTCTCGGCGAAAGATGAGGAAACTTCGAGATCATCATGTCCGAACTCCTTCTAACCTAGATATCCTTGAGCTCCATACAAGGGAAGTCCTCAAAAGATTAGAGATGTGTCCATGGGAGGAGGCAAGTATATATCAGGATCAAAAAATCTACTCAGATAGTACATGTATCAGTCTGGCTGGTGTCTACTGTAGATTTATAGATAATAACTAATATTTTTGTCTGGGAGACCATGAAATCTAGTCTTTCTAGCCAACAGTGTGGTGTTAAGGTGCCTAGATTTCATTTATTTGTTGACATGTTATTAGTCGATAAATAAATGTTTACCCAAATATCATGCACTTTGGTTTCTGAAGATGCCAGAACAAGCCGACTTGTCTCTGCTCTCATGTAGGTTTTATCAGAGTTTAAGTTGGAAGATAGGGACATAGATTAAAATAACATGGTTTCAAGATGGGCATGATGGCACATACTTGTAATCCTAGCACTTGGGTGTTTGAGGTAAGAGGACTGCTGCAAGTTAAGGCCAACCTGGGCTACACAGTGAAACCTTTTCTCAAACAAACAACAATAACAACAAAATACGTGTTTCTAATGCTGAGTGTTTTGAGGGAACACCCAAATAGTAGGGCAGCAGGGAAGTAGTGGCTGGTTGCTTTGCTGAAGTGCTCATACTGCCTTTCAGGGGTTGATGTTTGAACTGATATTTAACTAACAGAAGACGTCAAGTGAACACACAGCTTTGAATTAGTATTGCCAGCCAGGGAGGATAAATACCGAAAGCCTGTCCTTGAGCCACCAGCAACCAGTCCAACCCTCAGAACGGGAGACTGTTAGAATAAATCTGTTTAAGTTGGAGAAGTCCTGGTATACTGGACAGAGGCAGAAGAGTGTGGAAAAATGGTACCTTTATAAACCATGCTACTAAGTTTGTGACAGGATTTGCATTATCTGTAATATTTCACCTTAAGCAGAAGATTGACAGGTAATAGAAAGTATGATTGAGGTATTGCTGACTTAAAATACTAAAAGTTATATAGTCATTACAACCCTACATGGTTTTATATTTGATATCATTGTTGTTTTAAGATTAAACAGTTCTGAACCTACTTAACCCATAGTTATTTTGGGAACTTATTATGAAAGGCTCTAATTATTAAGGGGAAGAAGAAATAATATTTTATACATTAAAAAAGCCAGCTCCGGGCTGGAGAGATGGCTCAGAGGTTAAGAGAACTAGCTGTTTTTAAAGGTCCTGAGTTCAATTTCCAGCAACCACACGGTGGCTCACAACCATCATATAATGAGACCTGGTGCCCTCTTCTGGCCTGCTGGTTCACATGCAGGCAGAATACAATATAAATAATAAATAAATCTTAAAAAAAAAAAAAAAAAAAAGCCAGCTCCTCCAGGTATGGTGATGCACACCTTTAATCCCAGCACTGGGGAGGCAGAGACAGGTGGATTGATTTAAGTTTGAGGCCAGCCTGGTCTACTAACTAAGTCTAGGTCAGCCAAGGCTACACCTGTTTCAAAAAACAACAAACATAATCCCAGCTCCTATTATCTCTTTTTATTTGTGGTGACTCTTGTGCCTGGTTGTAGCAGTGTGGATACAGACATCTTGGTGGGAATGAATGAGGTCAAGGTTTGGGTGAGTGAGAAAGCTGACAACTGTACTTCATTAAGTGGAAACAGCCATGAAACATGAGACTGCCTAAGGCCCTGTGACAGCACTTTAGTATCTGCAAGAAAGGCCTATATTTGGATTTACTTTATGTAGATTTTGCATTTTATATTAGAAAATGTGTTTTATTACTAAATGGCCCTGCTGGATAATGAGCCATTCTGTATTGTTGGAATGAAGAGCTCTGGGTTATGGGACACTTGAGATCTCCTCAAGCCTAGATGGCTGTCCATCCTTTACAAGGCAGGATCACGGGAGAAGGGGCAGTATGCAGTCTTTTTCATTTGGGTGGGCCTACCTGAAGGTGGGGATTAAGTCAGTTCTACTTTGTACTTTAAGGACATATTGAGCTCTAAACTGAATGGAAAATTCAACAAACACCTCCAGCCATCTTCCACGGTACCTGAATGGAGAGCAAAAGATAACGATCTACGATTACTGCTGACAAATGGAAGAATAATTAAGTATGTAAAGTAGATCAATGTATTAGATTGATTTTTAGTGGGTCCCCTTTTGTTCATTTAACCCCTACATTATTGCCCAGCCACTTGTTTTAGAGGAGAGGGTCTCAGTTCTCTGCTGTGTCTGAATGGAGGGGAAGGGAATTTAGAGCCTTGCTTTACTTCTGAAGCAATTATTTTTCCTCCATGGCACAGAGATGAGAGACAGCTGTTTGCAGATCGGAGTCTTTATACAGCAGATAGTGAAAATGAAGAAGACAAGAAACCAACACAGAAGGCAAACATGAAGACAGAACAGAGCTCAGGAAGAGCGGGGATGGGAAGTGAAGGATCTCCAAGACCACTTAACAGTATGTTTTTTGTCCTTTTGCTAATATAGCAGTAGGTAACTTTCTGTAGGATTGAAAATGCATTTATAATAGTGTTGGAAAATGTGAAGTATGTTTGAGTAGTTCATCATAGGAAGGTGCTAAATGTGAATGCCAAGTAAAGTACAGTAGCGAGGGACAGACTACCAGTGAAGGGCTATGTGATGGTCAGCAAGACCCAGGCAGATTCACCTTTTTAAAAATAGCCATTTAAAAGTTCATATAGTTTATGGCCTCTATTCTCCCAAATGAGTTTCAAGTTTAACTTAATTTCACATATGCTAACATGTCTTTGCTTGGCTGATCTGTATATTTAGTGGGAATCCAAGTAGTATGGTGCCATTTGATTGCTTGTTGACAAGAGGCTTCTGTGTGTTAATTATTATCAAGTAAGTAGTAGTAATAGGTATCAGACACTGTAGTAATAGCACCTTTTCCTTGAAGTCTTTTTTTTCCTCCTGTGAACACCTGCAGGCCAGAAGAGGGCATCTGATCTCATTATAGATGGTTGTGAGCCACCATGTGGTTGCTGGAAATTGAACTCAGGACCTCTGGAGGAGCAGTCAGTGTCCTTAACCTCTGAGCCATCTCTTCAGCCCCCTCCTTGAAGTCTTTATTCTTTGGATAAAGTCTTAATTCCTGAACTGTTTTCAAGAACAGCATATTGCTTTCCATTTAAAAAGTAATTAGAATCAGGGCTGGGGAGATGGCTCAGAGGCTAAGAGCACTGACTGTTCTTCTAGAGATCCTGAGTTCAATTCCCAGCAACCACATGGTAGCTCATAACCATCTATAATGTGATCTGATGCCTTCTTCTGGCCTGCAAGTGTACATGCAGGCAGAGTGTTGTGTGTATATAATAAACAAATCTTTAAAAAGTAATTAAAATCAATATTTTATTTTTTGATGAGTACATTTTCTGCATAATATTATTGAATTCATTTTGAGTATCTCAGTTTCCACCACTTCCCACTAAGTGTGGTCCTGGTTGGTAACCCTGCCTTTGTGTATATGTCATTGAGAACTGATAGAACTGCTGCTCTGCAGTGCTCGTACAAGATAAAGGGAAAACCAGAAGCAGCTTGTAGTTCTTTTTAGTTTTAAAGGTTTTTATTCTATTTTCTGCAAAGAGAAAATCACAAATATTTTAAGGACATACATCAGTCAGTCTATCTTAGAGAGAAAAAGACGGGAAAATAAAAACAGTGAGAAAAGAGAGAGTGGGGACATAGAAAGATATCTTGAAAATGAGTAGACTCTAGGGACCATGGCATTTCTTATCCTTTCCCTTCTTCACCAGGAATCTTTACAAGTGTGAAATCAGAACTCAGGAATAGAACATCAGAATATTCTGATGTTTCTGATTCAGAAGACTCTGGACCTGATTGCACTGCACTGGTATGCTTGGAACCCCCAGGGTTTATGTATCATTTGATGGGATCATGAGTACCCATGTAGCTGCATCTGGAACAGGAATGTTGATGACAGCTTGTCTCTGGTCTGTGCAGCACAGGGTCTCCCTGTGGTGTTACTATGTGTGTACACCATCCTGTCAAATTCATAAGCAGGTTTTATGTGTTTTGTTTTGATTTTTTGGCTCTGGTAAGGGTGGCGGGAGAATTCTGCTGCTTACACTAAAATTGTTGTGTGGTTGAGTTATATTGTATTTTACCTTTACGTGTGTAACTATATGTTTTGTATTCAAGTGGTAGGTAACTATAGTTACTAGAGATTTTCAGATTTTGATGTGAAATACAGAAGTAACTTTATGATAATTGATTCTAACATCTAACTGGGCGTGGTGACGCAATCTGAGCACTTGGGAGGCAGAGGCTGGCAGATCTCTGAGTTCAAGGCCAGCCTGGTCTACAAAGCGAGTCCAAGACAGCCAAGGCTACACAGAGAAACTCTGTCTTGAAAAGATTCTAACTTCTAAAACAGATAAACTCTTTGATTAGTGAGTACAGCCTTGGTCAATTTCTTTTTAGCTTTGTTTCCATTTAATTTATTATTTCAGAAAATTAATTTTGCCACTGAAGATTCTGAAAGTTCAGGTGATGAAAAGAAGCATGAAATAACATCAAACTTTAAGGAGAGATCTGATATAGTGAGGAACCTCCTTCAAAAGAGCCAGAAGCCATCTAGAAATGAGATTCCAGTTAAAAGGTAGGCTTGCAGATGGGAGTAGGAGTTTTACATTGTAATGTAAATGCTGTGAAAACACTGTTTAGTTTTTAAATTTACTGAATATCTCATCAGAAAAATACATTGTTTTTTTAAATCACCTGCTCCTTAGGGAGTGTCCTACCTCGACGAGCACAGAGGAAGAAGCTATCCAGGGCATGCTGTCCATGGCAGGGCTGCACTACTCCATGTGTGCACCCAGCACAGGCTGCAGTGGTGACAGGAACTCTATCCAGGATTCCAGAAGCTGCCACAGCAGTCACCCTGAGCTTAGGCAGTTGTACCGCTGCGATAAACCAATGGAATTTGGTAAGAAACAGAAATATCAATCTATTAAAAGTAATACATGACTCCAACTTACTGTGATCCTAGGTGAGGTTAGAATGAATATGAATAAGGACTATTTAGTGTAAGAAATACTTTTTTATATAGTCAGGCAAGATTCAAGCATAACTCAAAATGAAGGTCCTTAAGGTGGCTCACTGGGCTTGCTGCCAAGCCCCTGATAACCTGAGTTTGAGCCCCAGGACCCAGATGGTAGAAGGAAAGAACCAACTCCCACAAGGTGTCCCGACTTCTATACACATGCTGTGGCATATATGTACCTACACACAACAATTAAAATGTAATTTAAATGTTAAAACTAAAAATGTAAATGACATGGGGCTGAGTATTGTGTTCACAGGCTTAATTCTTCCATTGCTCTGGCAAAGACAGTCTTGTTTTCCTGTCACCAACTATAAGAGCTCCGAGAGTGAAAGGGATGTTTGGTGTTCTACATGGTCTGCAGAATCGGTTCCCTTTTTTTGTAGAAGAGGAGAAACAAGTTTTGAATAGTTTTTATTTTTCTTTCTGGTCGAGGCTTTGTTTTCCTCAAACTCTTTGAAAAGGAAGTATTAGGAAAAGAGTAGACGCAGTCAGTCATGCTACCTAGTGTTTCTTCCCTGTGCTTTCAAAGAAAGAAATTCCCTAAAATCTTAGGATTGAGGGGGAAAATGTAGCAGCTGTGTTAATTCCCACATAATTAGGATCATCTGTGCACCAGGACCTTGACCTCCATTTTACATGAACAGGAAACACTATTTGATGGGGTTAATTTAGCTTGCACACATTTTACATTGTGGGAATTTGAATCCAGGCCCACTTGATCCCCAAATCTTTGCATATTGTATAAGAGCAAACTAAAGCGTGGAAAAGTTTTATAGCTTGTCTGAAGTTGCATTGGTACTTGGAAGAACCCCAATTTAAATCTGGGTTTGCCTGTCTTTTACTGTTCCATTTTGCCTTCCTGCACTCTGTTTGGTCCCTTAAAGCAGGGAAATACATATTTTTGTCCTAATGTAATATATGCCATTTTAGAGACATGTGTATTGTTTTTGGTTTACATCAACAACACCTGGCCATAGTACTTGACAGTGGGTCTTCTAGCATCTAGCACAAAACCCCTACAACCTGTGTTGTAAAGACAGTTTCAAGAAAATTGAAAGATTTAGCAAGTTTGGTTGTTAGTTGTTAACTATGGGTTTTTGTTTGTTTTAAGGAGTGTAGTGAAAGAAAAGGTGTGTGAATAAGTAGTTAATGTCAACATACATTTGCTTTCATTTGTAAGCACCAGGCTAGTTTTTTAAAGATAACTTTGTGCAAAGATAATTTAATTAAAATTTCTTTCTAGGATACCATGCCAAGACTGAAGATCAAGATTTGAGGACTTCTTCCTGGACTAAACAGTTTGATAGAACTCCTAGACTTAATACTCAGGTATATTCCATAGTGGAAGTACGAAGAAAAGATTTAGAATATTCAAAATTGTTTTTGCTTTCTTTTTAAAACTTCTTCTGTTTAATTCTTTTCTCTTTTGATGTTGGTCATGACCTCTCGGTTAATTTCAACATTTTTTTCCCCTTACAAATTGACTCAATTATCTTAAGAGTCTGAGCCGGGCATGATGCCTTTAATCCCAGCACTCAGGAGGCAGAGACAGGTGGATCGCTGTGAGTTCAAGGCCAGCGTGGTCTATAAAAAGTGAATCCAGGACAGCCAGGACTGTTACACAGAGAAACCCTATCTCAAAAAACAAAACAAAAAAACCCAAAAAAAGCACAAACAAACAAACAAAACCGCAGGAGTGGCCCCCAGATCTTGGAATTTTTCTAGTAAACAAATAAAGTAGAGATGAACCTTACACAAGCTAAGTTCTAAAAATATGGGAGCCAGGGGTAGCGGTACACGCCTTTAATCCCAGCACTCAGGGAGGCCAGAGGCAGGTGGATCTCTGAGTTCGAGGCTGGCCTGGTCTACAGAGTGAGTTCCAGTACAGCCAAAGCTACACTGAAAAACCCTGGCTCAAAACAAAAAACAAAACAAAACAAAAATCAACCAAAATATGGAGGGCAGTGTTGTAGTAAATAAAAAGGGTATTAGTGTTTATTATTAATTGACTATGATTATTTGGTGGTTATTATTAGCCTGCTACCATATTAATAAAAGACAACAAAACCTGATAGAGTTTTAAATAAGCCTTATTTCACCTGGGGCTGGGCAGATGCTATCCCCTAAGCTGCCTTGTTACCTCTCGGCCCCACATCCAGGCCATTTGTGTAAATCATTCCTATCTGGGCTACTTCCCATCCAGTATCCCCATACATGCTGCACATGTTTCCGCCTGGGCTGTTTTCTCCATGCTAATCCAGAGTAAATTCTTCCTGGCCATGTGGTTTTCCATGTTAACTTGTGTCAGTCCTGCTTCCTTTTTTCCCCCCTTTCGTTGTCTCTCACCTTCCCATGACCCTTCTGTCCTCAAAGCCTGGGAACCTTGGCCGTGCCTACTTCACTTCTCCCCTCCCCAGGTGTGTAGGCATTCTATTAGTCAAACAGGAATTATTTGGAGGCAAGGTTGTACAGCAACATTTGGGGTACAAGATAGTCTGCTCATAAGAGATAGCAAGCCGACCTCAGGTGGCAAAATAATGAGCAATCAAATACAAAGCACCATATAGGGCAGCAAGATGGCTCAGTTGGTAAAGGTGGCCCACCTGACCTAGTGGCCTAGGTATTCCTGGGACCCACATGGTAGAAAGAGAGAACTCACTCTAGAAGTTGTGAAGTAAATTTTCTAAAAAGGCAGTACATTGCATTGAGAACAATGATCAGCGAGGAAACTGGGTCCATTGCATTTATTACAGTTTTCTTGCCTGTTGTGGGATAGTAGGCAGCACCCCTACTTGTTTTAACTTGACTTAATGAACTTCCAAATGTGAGTAGTAGGAACCAATCTTCCAAACCGCTGGGTCTATTACAGACTGCATTCACCATCACGAAGGGCAGGGGTCTGTTGAGCACTGCTGAGACTGAGCGCCTGGGTTTGATACCTGGGGCCCAGCCACATGGAAGAAGGAGAGGGCTAACCCTCACAAGCTATCATCCAGCCCCTACGCATGCACCCTGATATTTGGGCAGGCACATATGCACATATGATAGAAAAAGGGGGCGGGGGAAGGAAAACCAAAATTGAGTAGTTTATTTCCTCATCTTTGTTGATTTTGCTAATGCAGAGAAAGCTTAAATACCTCATTTATCAGAAATTTGAAGAATTCAGCTGCATTTCTTTCCTTCCTTCCTTTAGGACTTAAGTAGAAGCCAGAAATACATCAAAAAGGAAAGCTCTTCAGAAATCAGTCAGAAGGCACACAGCAGGCATTGTGTGGACAGCAATAACTCAAGCATTCAGAATGGAAAGTACACACTGAATCCCAGCTTGGCTTCAGGGCCATGCCAGATAAGCAATGGCAGTCTAAGCCCGGAAAGGCCTATTGGCGAAACTTCTTTTTCAGTGCCCCTTCACCCCACCAAGAGACCTGCATCAAATCCACCACCTATCAGCAACCAGGCAACAAAAGGTAACCTTTATACATTTGCAGGTTAAGTGTATTTGTAACTCTGTGTGAAGGTAGTGGGTAGGTACTCCCTCTAAACCAGTGGTTCTCAACCTTCCTAATACTGTGACCCTTTAATATAGTTCCTTGTGTTGTGGTGACTCCCAGCCATAAAATTATTTTCATTGCTACTTCATCACTGTAATCTTGCTACTGTTATGAATTACAGTGCAAGTATCTGTTTTCTGATAGTCTTAGGTAATGGGAAAGGGTTGTTCAACCTCCAAAGGGGTTGTAACGCAGAGGTTAAGAACCATTGCTCTACACTCATTGTCTGCATTATGGACAACAGCATGATAGCAATGGGTATGAGAGGATACTTGAGCGGACCGTAAAGGAAAGGAGTGCCTTCCAGAGGCTTAGGAGGAAGCAGATTCTTAAAAAGGATGAGGAGTTGCTAGACTGAGTTAAAGGAAGTGACAGAAGAAACAGGAGAGAGCATGACCTGAGGTGATGGTTCATGGGGAGGGAATCAAGTCCCAATCCAGGCTGTTGCGTTTCTGCAACAAACTGAAACTATGTTTCAATAGTTTGGAAGGACACTGGCTTTCTCTTTTTGGGTTTAAAGTGTGAAGCTCAGAGATGTGACTACTTTTGGAATACTTAGCCAGCTTGTTTACTACAAGCTCTCTAAGTCTTAAGTCTTCCAGATATCACATGACAAATACACTTTTTATGAGTATTAACTGTGTTGTTGGTGTTTTATAGGTAAACGTCCAAAAAAAGGAATGGCAACAGCCAAACAACGCCTGGGGAAGATCCTTAAACTGAACAGAAATGGCCATGCACGCTTCTTCCTGTGACAGAGCTACTTTGGCAGTCACTCTTCCCTTTGGAGGGCAGTCTTGGGGTGTGGGAGCCTGGAGTTCCCACCATCCCCTGCCTGGAGCAGTTTGTGTGTACAGTAATACTGCCCGGAACAGAATGGACCTGATGCTGCATTTTCACTGTGCCACACCCACTCAGCAATAACCCTTTGGACCTGGTGGGGGAGAGGAAGGAGGAGAGTAGAACCTTAAAAAGAGACCTTGAACTGTAAAGGGGTCTCTTGTCAGGGCTTGAATTTAATTTTGTTGTTGGTAGTGTCTTGATTTATTTTCAGTAGTAGGAGAAAGAATTATCAATAATTTATTTAACAGATTTTTTTTTAAAGTTAACAGCTTTTAAATTCTTTCTTTTTTAAAGCTATTTATTTGGAAGATTTCTGGAGAAATATCTCACTAATTTAGATTTAAGAATGTGAAGGTTTTTAAATTATTTTTGATAGTGTGTGTGTTACATGTGGGGAAGAGCCACAGTAACAGTAGCTAGTCTGGACTCTTAAATTTGATATTCAGGTTAAAGTCTTAAACAGGGATTTGATGCATTAATTATTTTAAATTAAGATGTATATGAAATCGTTTTATTTTATATATTTCGTGTGTTTTTTATAAGCTATTAGCTTCGCTTTTGCTAACATCCAAGGTGCATACTGTAATCCAGGTTGATTCCCTTACACCCCACCTTTCCCTCTGCACCCCTGCCCCCCCAAATATTTTGAGATGACCCAAGACTCTTCTCTTTGCAGGGAAACACACCTCATAGCCAATGTTTAAGAACCACATAAAGAGTCCTCATTTCTCATTTCTTTTGACATTGTGGTTTTCTTCTACATGTAAAGAAACAGGCTTGTTTCATTTTCATTTTTCCTGATGATATCTGGTCCCAAAGAGAACAGCTTTAATATCTTTTCCCTGCTTATGGGGAAAGTGTAAGTTTGGTTAAAATGTCCTATTTGTAGATTTTCCAAAAACCTTTATAATTACAGAGGGCCTTCTTCAATACTGCTGTTGTTGGAAGAGCCAACATCTACCACAGGTTATATCTTACCATGCTTTTATTATCTAGACATAATTTTTTTAAAAATACAGTTTGATTTAGGATGTTCAAATCTGCATAAAAGCCAGAATACAATAGGATTATACTATATTAAGTTGTAAGTAGCAAGCATGTTGGAATAGATTTGTGTGTGTGTGTGTGTGTTTTACTTTTTTAATTTTATGAATTATTTCAATACAGATTTGGAGTAAAATGGGTGCTTTTTGCAGTTTCTTCCATCTGTCTTAGCTAGTGGCACATGGAGGTTAAGTGTCTGGTTGAACTTTAATTAAGATAATAATTTATCTCCTTTATGTACAATTTTTATAAGTGCAAGTTTTCCATTTATAATAGTTTTTAGTCTTCCCATTTTCCCGTCATGGCATAAAAATGATATTGGGGGTTTGATGGTATCACATTTTATAAATTCTTACAAAGACAACATAGGCAAATAACATGAAATTTATTTTTATGGAGAAATACGGCTGTGTAATGGACTGTCTTGTTTTCACTCAGCAAGGTAGCTAGACTTTTTCTTCTGCATTAAGCATTAAGTTTAGAGAAAAGAATTATGTACCATTATCTTTCCTAGTTACATTGAAAATATGTATCTCCAAAGAGAAATCTATCTATCTATCTTTCCTCCTCCTCCTCTTCCTCCTTCTTCCATTTCTGGTTTTTGGTTTTTCGAGACAGGGTTTCTCTGTGTAGCCTTGGCTGTCCTTGACTCACTTTGTAGACCAGGCTGGCCTTGAACTCACAGCAATCCACCTGCCTCTGCCTCCTGAGTACTGGGATTACAGGTGTGTGCCACCAGGCCTAGCTTCTTTCTTTTCTTCCCCCCCTCTCCTCTCCCCCCCAGACAGGGTTTCTCTGTGTAATAGCTCTGGCTGTCCTAGAACTCACTTTGTAGTCCAGGCTGGCCTCAAACTTACGGAGATCTCTCTGCCTCTGCCTCTGCCTCCCAAGTGCTGGGATTAAAGGCATGTGCCACCACTGCCCAGCAGAGAAATATTTGTTATTCTGTCTCTCTCTCTCTCTCTGTTTCCTCTCCCCGCCCCTTATTATTTCATGGGATAAGGAAGTTACAAATTCACCTTTTTGGTCCAGATTGCCTGGACTAAAGATTCAATCTTATTTTGGGTGGCAGGAAGAAGGATTTTCATGGAATTCTTAGTATCTCTAGACAGCACCCCTAACTCCTGCCTACACTATGCCATAACTAGTGGAGAGAAGGATGCAGTCATCTGGTGGTTGTATCTCAAGATGCAAAAATCTGAATTTGTCTGACTGCTTGCCTTTCCACACTGTATCACTGTGAGTTCCTAGAGGTTTTATTGGTTTTTTGTTTGTTTTTGTTTTTCTTAGAGGTTTTATTGTTAGAACACACATTTTTATTTGGGTTAAGAGATAAGAATGATTACTTCTTTTTATAAGTTAAAATTGTGGTCAGTATTTATTCTGTGTCCTTAGGCTGATAAACACTAATTTTGAGTTGCCAGTATATGGAATTTTTAAGTGACTATGGATTCATTTTTTAAAAATCATTTTAGCCCACTAACTGACTAAATTACAAAGCTTTTAGCCAGTTAATATAGCCACTATGAGAGAATCCATGTATCTTTTTCTGATTTGATAAAAATTTAGCCATAGAGTCAGTGATTTTTCTAGTCAAACCTTATAAAGTTCCCTAGCTGTGATGTGTTCTTTTATCTCACAGAAATGGCTGGACTTTGAGGTGTGACTACCGCTAAGATTTGGGCCCAACAGTAATAGGTAGCCTCAGTCTTTCTCATAGTCTCATTTATAACCAGTATACCAGAGCTTAAGAAAACAATGGTGATAGCATTTAGTTAAAAGCAAATAAAATGTGTAAAACTGAAAACTAATGATTTAACACATGCAGCTTTAATTGCAGTAGTGAGCCTGTCTTAATTCAGCTAAGTGACCCTTAACCTGGGATCTACTGTACTGTAATTCACAGAATTATATAATATTATGCTCCCCAGTATTGGTAATCATTAACAATATAAAACTGGCAGCTTAGTAGTTCAGGATCTTTGGAATACTTTGAAATTAATAAAGTTCCATTTTTAAAGCACACAATCCAACCATGTACTGAAATCACACACTTAGAGGAGACAGATAGTCCATCTATATTGGTAAATACTTAGCTTGAATACTATTCTGTGTTTTACTAATTCTAATTAATTCCTTTTGAGTGTATTTTTCTCTATTTACTCATATTAGATCAGCAGGTAGTTATCAGCCTTCTACTGTGTGCCCAGAACTAGTTAGTACTGTAGGAGAATCTCAATTTCAGTTTTTGTCTGCCTGTGAAGGTGTGTCTTCTCCAGGATGTTAGCAGTATTGTTTTAGTTTCTAAGCAAACTTGAGCAGAAGGTGGCCCATTTGTAAACAGAACAAAGCAAACTAAAAAAGTCCAACTTCATTAGTTTCAGTTGAAATGTACCACTGTAGAAGTGGAAGCATTTAAAAATAAAAGACCCATGTTCTTTAACATTTAAGAAGAATTCCACAAGTTAGCCACTTCTGTTGGTAATCTAAGGATGTGGGATAGCTCAGAAGGAAACAAGAGACCTGCATTTTAGTCCATGTTTTGCCTCTTAGGTCAGCCAAGCAACCTTGAGTCAGTAAATTACTCTTAAGTCTTATTTCTAAGCCCTAGTTTTCCCTGTTTCTAAGTTTGGATAAAACCACTTAGTGATAATCAGTGAAGAACAGTATTCTTGAGCTATTACGTCATGCTTAGTTAACTATTAAATTACAACTGATGATGAATGTACCTGTAGAGAAAATCTTAAATGAAAACTGCTTCTATTTATCATACTTACTTGATCTCAAATATATGCCCAGGGTGTGCTACCTAAAAACCTGAAACATTCCAAACAAGGTGCTGAATTAGAATCAGGTTTTATGCTTGAAGTGAAAAGAGAGAAGTGAGCTCATCTGTGGACAGAAGAGTGAGAGTGTTCATCATCATGTCATCGGTGGTTATATAGCACAACAGAAAAGCTAGCCTTAGGTATTTCTAAAAGAGGAATTAGTATGCACTCTTCTTCAGGTACTAAAGATAAAATAGGTGGTGAATTTAAAATGATTTGGCAGCTACTTGTGGGACTAGAGGAAAAATAAGGTGATTAGGAAAAAACTTGTCAAAGACATGGGTGGGTCAGGTACTGTAACAACCAGGGAAGTCGGGAGAAGACTAGGAAGGAGACAGCTGGATGTGTTCAAAAATGAGTGCTGGTGTGCTTCAGAAGCAGCTCTGCAGTGGCGAGACACTGCCTGAGAGCTGGTGGGAACTGTGGCATGGCCTCGAATACTGCTGCTGGGAAGAGCTATCATAGCAAATGTGCAGTTTTAGTTTTCACGACCAGAGACACGAAACTTCATAATGCAAATCTAAATATATCTCAAAAATTCATCTTTCCCATTATATATTATACTAATTGCTACCTATGTAAAAGAGAAGGTCTTGCCTTTCATGTGTGCAAGGCCCTGGGTTTGATCCCTAGCACCACAGAGAGTTCCAGTGGAGCTGAGGCTTTCAGACTGTTACTAGTATCCTAGACTTTCATCTAATACAACCTCAAAAAACTAAGCATCATATCTTTTGTCCATGAAAGCTACTCAATAAGGATGTAACTCAGACAGGACAGAGATTTGTCTAGGGATGTCCAGTGGCTTTGGGATCTCTGATACCTTGTTCCCTTACATAGACCCCATTCTCTGACCCTGCAGCCTCTGCTTGACTTGTGGATACCGACCATATATGTTCTTGAAACTAGACAACAAAAAGAATTAGTATACATACTCCCTAAATTGCTGTTCAACATAATTACACTTCGTCCTGTAGCTTTACTACTAACCCTTCCCTTATTTTGCTTTCATGCCATAAGTGAAATAAATATTTGATACCCTTTCTATAAACATTTCTTTAAGGTTTTAAGGAAGCAAATGCCTATTTCCAAAGCAGCTGGCATATCATCACTACCACGGCTTTATTCTTCTATAATAGTCTCCCCTCTTTCCTGGGGTGAAGCAAATAACTCATGGAGAAACCCTTTTTAGGTTCCCCTGTCACCTTTGGTGCCCTTCTAGTTTAAGGCTGTTCGTTGTCTTAACTGTGACATTACACTTTTTGTTTAAAACCATTTAAAAGATGTATCCAATGACTCTTCCAACATTTACCTGCTCTGCACTATTCATTAATGAAACCCTGGCTACCACGTAGCCCTTGACCTCCAAGTAGTTTACCTATGCAAGACTTGTGACACTCTGGATTCACTTTTCTTCATTACAGAAAGCAGTCATACATGTAACTTAATCATAAAAGATTTGTCTTCAAGGTTTTTTTCAAAATATCACCTATTTTCCCTCCATGTTTTTTACCAAAATAATTATTGTAAGTGCTAGAATATATACTATTTTGCAGGAATAAAATAACCAAGGCATATGCTTATATTTCTTTGGTTGATGTTAAGAAATGCCAGCATTTCTATAACTATATAACTATCAACTCTATCAACTAGAGAGTTGATTCCTTCCCTAGAATAATGTTTCCCTCTTAAGATTCATAAGTAACATTTTATTTTCACAAAGCATGCATATAACTTACACAATATAGTCAGGGACCTGAGGTGTAACTTGCTAAGTGAACCCCAAGGTTATTTTATCTTGCAAAAGAAACCTAAACCAAACTAAGGGCCTTACAGTTTATGGTTAGACTAAATCAAATGCTGTAACCTCAGTTTTTCAAAAAACAGCTCCTGACTGCACAATTGAGTCATGCAGTTTAAGTATGAAATAGCACTGATAGGAAATGCATGTGCGTCTTTGCAGGCTGTATTTCCTTTGGAAAAGACTTTTCTACTTTTAATATAATTAAGCCATAACAGTTTCATGCTGTGGAAAGGATGAAAAGGTTCATTCTAAGAGATTATATAGTATGAACTTTCACATTTATTGTGAAACATCTGACTTTGCCAGTGTTCAGCAACTTTTCTTTTGGGGTGTTGGAGGGTGGTAATGGGGAGGGGTAGTATTGGTTTTAGGGGTCTTAACTCTGTGAAATTTGAAAACAGGACAGTTGTTGGCTAAGGTACTTACTAGTTTTGTAGTAATGTTTTGCTAGCCTGACTTTCCTTACTGGTTTTTAAGTCTATGGTCCCAGTGACTGTTACTTGTTTCAGGTGTGCAGAGTCGGGTCTCATCTGTGTGTAGGCAGTCAGAATATGCACACGTGTCATTTGGCTACAGAAGCACACGCTGTGACAGTGGAAGTGGGTGTGGCTGGGAGTGGGATGCTGAAGCTTTAAGAGCATTTGTTTGTATTCAGAACAGTATTTCCCATCTTTTGCCTGCAGGCAGGGAAAGTGTACAGTATTTATTTTGTTTCTGTTTTACTCTGAATTTGTAAGTCTCTAAGTAGCTTATATTATTATTATAGAGAAGACAAGTGACTTGCTTAAAGTTGTATTTAGTATTCTTACTTCCTAATTTCTGTATTTTAAAATATTGAAATTAAAATTGTACTACTTCTGTTCTTTTTTTTAGCACTCAATGTATTTTTGCTCATTTTGTTTAAAAGTATAAATGTTGAAAGTTGTATAAAAATGTGTTTCTGAAAGAAAAAAAAATCTGAATTCTATATCCAATCCTGACTTGCCGTTCCCTTTTTCTGACTTGCAAGACACTAGAATGTGGGAAACCATTATGTTCTGAGGATTTAAATATGAAAAATAATGTCTTATTTCATTAGAGGTTATTGCTGGGGAAGAGTGATGGCCAAGAGGGGAGAAAATCTTAAGTGACTGGCAAGAAGAGACTGCAGGGTAGAAACAGATGAGGGTGCTTCTCTAGTTCTGTTATAAAACGATTTTATTTCTTTCTTTAATGGTTGAGTTCTTAAGATCAGACACTGTTCCCATCTGCATAGCTCACAAGATTACACTACCTGTGGTGTTATAGCAAGTGCTACGGGAGTGACAAAACCAAGTCTAGGCCTCAGGGGGCTTCTGTGAGACAAAAAAGGTAAGGAAAACAAGGCTCAACTACCTACTAAGCAAAGTATGTACATGCTTTCCTGGGAGGAAAGGCTGGCCTGCTTTTGGACACAGGGCCTGTGAGACAAGTCAAGGATGAGGTAAAAGGGTGTAAGTTCTTGCACTGGAGGGAGGGACACTAAGGCAGTGCTTTCACGGGCAGTAAGGAAGCCTCAAAAAGAAGTCAGGATGAATGCCCCGCATGGACACCAAGGCAGCAGAAGTCCTAGGATCCTTGGCACACACCCCCTCTGCAGAAAAGGAGTCTGGGGCACTGCAGCTGCCTGTACAGTGGCTCCCAGTGCTTTCTGTACCTCTGGTATGAAGATTAGTCATCTTACAGACTGATGACGGAAGCCTCAACTGTAGGAACTTGTTCTTGAGAAACTCTTTGTAGGTCTAGGAGATACTCTTTCTAATGGTCACCTATTACAGTGAAATAAAGAACACACCTCATCTTCACAAATTCAGCTTCATTTTGTGCGACTAGGAAATAAATCCCAGGGGCTGTTGGTGTTGACCTCTTTCAGATTTACAGGGAGGAGCCGGATGCTTTGATACAGGATTCGGATCACAAGTCTCCATTACTTCACCATGAGTACTAAGTACAGATAATATTTTTATTTTTCCCCACAGTACCGGTGAGATATGAACTATTTTAGGGTACAGAGAAGGTAAGAATCAAGTCCCATCTTCACCTACTGTTCTGGTGAACTCAGGGCTGGGGTGAGAGGAAAGCCCAGTGAGGGGAACTGAGGTAGGATCTCCAGCACTCACACAGTCGCCAGGCAGATGTGATGACCCACAACCCAGGATGTACAGCAATCCCTGGGACAGGCGGCTAGCTACATTTGCTGAGTCACTGAGTTCCCGTTTCAGCAAGAGATCTTCCCTCAACATACAAGGAACACCCCTAGTGTTAACCCCTACACACATGTGCACACACAACCAAACATTTTAACCAAAAGTCTGTCCAACTCTAAAAAACTTGCTTCTAAGTTGTTTTTATTCTGTATTTTTAATTATGAAGGAGGAATTAGATGGTTCTTGATGTAATGGTTTGTGATCCAAAAATCTGTGTAAAAATATTTTTGTTTTTAAGATTTATTATGTGTACAGTGCTCTGCCTGCATGTATACTTGCACACCAGAAGAAGGCATCAGATGCCAGTATAGATGGTTGTGAGCCAGTGGTTGCTGGGAATTGAACTCAGGACCTCTGGGAGAGCACACAGCACTCTTAACTTCTGAGCCATTGCTCTAGCCCATAGTTTTTTGTTTTGTTTTTTAAACCTCATTTTATAATGTGTCCTCTATGCACTGACCACTGGTGCTCTCAGGACTGGTCTCACCTTGTGGTACAGAAGGTAGGCTGTAAACAGGCAGTGGATGAATGGCACTGTTCTAAACATGAATTCAGTGTACTTCCAAGGCTGAGACCTAGAGGATGAACAGAGGCCTTGCCTGATGCATCTCTCCACCAGACAGCCCATGCCCTGAATGTTGATATGACAGTCTCTCCTACATGGAAGCCTGTTCCTTTATCATTTTCTGCTCTCAGCTCCAAAAGTGGGTCATTCACACAGAAGAAAAAACCCAAAGGCCCATCTTAGTGCTGGGGGCCCACCATCCACAGCCTCGCCAGTCTCCTCTTCTGTAACTTCTGTGCTCCCATTGTCCAGGCTATTCCCAATCTGTTCCCAAGATGTCTTTTACGTGATTTTTTTTTTTTTTTAAAGAAAGATTTTGCCGGGCGGTGGTGGTGCGCGCCTTTAATCCCAGCACTTTGGGAGGCAGAGGCAGGTGGATCTCCATGAGTTCGAGGCCATCCTGGTCTACAGAGGGAGTTCCAGGACAGCCAGAGCTGTTATACAGAGAAACCCTGTCTGGAAAAACTAACCAACCAACCAACAAACAAACAACAACAACCCCCCCCAAAAAAAGATGTTAATTATGGCAGGTATGTGCAGTTTCATGGAGGCTAGAACAGAGTCAGATCCTATGTAAGCTGGCACAGTTGTGAAATGCCTGATATGGGCAGCTGAGAAACTAACCCTCTTCAAGAAAAGTATACTTAAACAAGGAAACATCTCTCCAGCTCCAGGGCTGGGCGTGGTGGCGCACGCCTTTAATCCCAGCAGACAGAGGCAAGCAGATTGTTGTGAGTTAAGAGGCCAACCTGGTCTACAAAATGAGTTCCAGGACACCCAAGGCTAACACAGACCCTGTCTCCAAAAACCAAAAGCCAAACAAAACAAAAAAATTTCTCCAGCCCCTTCTTTACACTTTTTAAAAGATTTATTTTTTTATTATTATGTATACAGAGCTCTGCCTGCATGTACACCTGCAGGCCAGAGGAGGATATCAGATCACATTATAGATGGTTGTGAGGCACCATGTGGTTGCTGGTAATTGAACTCATGACCTCTGGAAGAGCAGTCAGTGCTCTTAACTGCTGAGCCATCTCTCCAGCCCCCTTTACACTTTTTAAAAGTGCTAATTCTGATATGTTGTAACTTCAAACTCATTTTATGCTACAATTTGAAAAAAATTGTTATTTTGAGACAGGGTTTTCTCTCTGTAGCCCTGTCTGTCTTGGAACTTATTCTGTAGACCAGACTGGCCTGGAACTCACAGAGATCAATCTGCCTCCACCTCCTGAGTGGTGAGATTAAAGGTGTGCACCACCACCACTCAGCCAGAAAAATTTTCTTCTATAAGTAGTAATATATCTAAATTCCAAAAGGATTTTTGGTTTTTGTTGTTGTTTCATTCATTCATTTATTTATCTTTGGTGGTGGTTTTAAAAGCAGATTTAACTTGGGAAAATAATTCACAGTAGTAAAATTTAGTGTTTAACTGACTCTTACTCTTGAAGTTCCCTACTGCTGTTCCTTGCACAGTTTGTACTATACCACCTGTTGCACAAGACATCCCACTGGAATCCAGTGGCTCAGACACTTAGTAAGACCTCCAGTTTTTTTTCCCTAGCTAACTGCAAATATACAAATTTTACTATTAACCCCTTTGCATCAATCCACTCTCAACTACTGAGAGACTGATGTACACATGTTAATATTACTATGGAGTCAACTTCCCTTAACACCTCATTGGGCTCTGGTTTATCTGAGGTACAAGTGTCTTTACATCCTTCTCCTGACTTGACCCAACCTTTGGCAGCTGCTTCTTGTTGCTTCTAGTGCTGGAATGAAGTGTACCAGTTGTTAACAGGGACTGTTACCTTTGGGTGGTAATCACTTACACATGCTTACATCAGATCCTCACTTAGATTGTTATGGCATCACTGCCCTGCCCTGGAAATGGTTTTACCACAGCAGAGTGAAGGGGTGAGAAAAGCCATAATGTCCTTTTGTTCATCATCGAAGCGGTCCTCACACCACAAAGCTAAGCAAAGCAACAGGTGTTAACCAAAGACTTAGGCACTGAAAAGAATTAGAGAAACTGTTTAATTTCTCCATTCAATATGGTAGTTCCTCACAGGCCAAGGAAAAATCAACCATTTTCATAAATATTCTGTTCCCTGGTCTTGCTTCTACTCCAGGACCTCACTACTAGTATCTCTCTTCAGCCTAGTTATTTGTGGAGATTCCTCGAAGATGCACATGGTACTCTCAAATTGAATCGTTACAGAGTTTAATAAAAGTATTATTTACGATGTCAAGAGGGGATGTCAAAGGCATTCTAGGCTTAGTAGTTAGAAGAGAGGGGCTATTAGTGCTAGAGAAGGATGGATTACCAAAATGCACAGGAGCTTTAGGTTCCAGTATGGTGTGGCTGGCCACATGGAATGCCGGCAGTAGGTTGTCCCTTTTGGCTCTCTGAACCTCTACTAGTACTTTCCCAGGCATACTCTCTGGAAGCTGGACATGTAGGGACCATGGATGCCAGTCCTTTGAGGTACAGAACAGAGGCTGGGCGTGGTGGCATATGCCTTTAATCCCAGCACTCAGGAGGCAGAGACAAGCAGATCTCTGTGAGTTAAAGGCCAGCCTGGTCTACAGAGTGAGCTTTAGGACAGCCGAGGCTACACAAAGAGACCTTCCTTGTCTTTAAAAAAAAATTGTCCTCTGACCTCCACATGTGGTATGATGTATGCATTCTTACACATACTAAATGTAATTTTTAGTATGGCAAGACACAACTGCCGTCAATATTAAGTTTTTATATTGAGAGAACTCTACAAAAAAAAGTGTACTGTGCCATTCAGGAATACACAGGCAAATAACAGTGTAAGTGAGGAGGCAGAGAGCAGGGGAAACATGGGCAAGAACTTTTATTGGGAGAGATGTCCTTGAGAAAGAACAGGTGATGAAGGGTAAATTGGGATAGGCTAATTTGAATAATTTCATCAGCCTGTGGGGAACACAAGGGCTGGCTCTCTCTTAATGTTTGAAACCTGGACCTGGAGCAGTTATTGACGAGAAATAATGCCCAGGGTGTGAGAACCCAAGGTAAGATATGGCAAGGAAAGAGGTGGCTGTAGGAGTAGGTTCAAATTAGTCCTTTGCAAGTGAAAGGCACACCCCAGTGAGTTTGCTTAGGCTTCAGCCCAGAGTCAGACATCAAGCATCAAATACAGAAAGGAGAAATATAACTTAAATTATATAATCTGGGCTGGAGAGATGGCTTAAGAGAGATAAAGGTTAAGAGCACTGACTGAATTCAATTCAGAACTAAGGTCCTGAGTTCAATTCCCAGCAAACACATGGTGGCTTACACCCATCTATAATGTGATCTGATGCCCTCTTCTGGCCTGTGGGTGTACATGCAAGCAGAACACTATACATAATAATAAATTAATAAATCTTCAAAATGAAACAAAAAACCATTAAAACTGTAATGTTGAAGGTATTAGGTTATAAAATTTAATAAACTTTAATAAAAAATTATATAATCCTCATTTCTATAAGTTCAGTAATAATGACCTCTTTCATTCTTATTAATTTTAGTCTTTTTGTCATTCTAGGTAAAGATTTGGTATTGTTTTTTTAAAATGTCAAAGAACTAAGTTTTGGTTTTAATGATTCATTGCATTCTTTTTCTAGTTTTTAATGCATTTCTATTCTACTGTATTACTTCTTTTTTTTAATTTTTTTTATTTAATTTTAATTTATGTGCATTGGTGTGAGGGTGTCAGATCTTAGAGTTACAGACAGTTGTGTGTTGCCATGTGGATGCTGGGTATTGAACCCGGGTCCTTTAGAAGAGCAGACAGTGCTCTTAACCACTGAGCCATCTCTCCAGCCCTGTATTACTTCTTTTGGATATTATTTTTCTAGTTTCTAAGGTAGGATATTAGGTTATTGATTTGGGATATTTTCAGTGTAGGCATTAACAGCTATTCATTTCCCCTAAACATTTGCATACACCTCACGAGATTTAATTTTTCCAAGTATTTATATTTTGTATGCATAGGTGTTTTTGCTTGCATCCATGTCTGTGCACCACGTGCATGAATGTTCACAAAAGCCAGAAGGCACTGGATCTCTTGGAACTGGAGTTGTGAGCCACCATGTGCGTGCTGAGAACTGAACCAGGGTCCTCTAGAAGAGCAGCAGGTACTCTTAACATCTGAGCTCTAACTTCCTTTATGAGCCCCTCTTGTATCGTTCCCGCATTTGTGCCTGATGTTGATTTCTAATTTCATTCCATTCTTTACCTACCTGATCTGTAGATTGTTATGTTTATCATTTGCAAACTTTTTAGCCTTTATTTTATGTATCTAAGTGAGGAGGCCAGAAGAGGGCATCAGATCCCCTGGAACTGAAGTTACTGAGCCGTCATGCTGGGAAGGGAAGCCCAGGTCATCTGGAAGAGCAGCTTAGCCCCTGAACCATCTCTCTAGCTCTGCACTTATAATTTATAATGTTTGTAATTATTGCCTCTAAAATCAGATGGAAGGAAATGAAAGCTTTTCATTTCCCCAGTTACCTTTACTGGTGCCTTTCCTTTCTTCCTGAGAACGAGTTACTACTCAGCGGCCTTTTCTCTCAGCTCAAAGACTCCCTTTAGTATTTTTAATACTAGCAACTAAATCAGTTTTAAACAGATTATTTGTTATTTTTAATGTATGTGTATGGGCATGGATCACCTTTAGACAACAGAAGGGGGCATCAGATCCCCAGTGACAAGTGGTTGTGCCACGTGCGTGCTGGGAACTGACGTTGGCAATAGCAGCCCGCGCTCTTAACCACTGAGCCAGCTCTCCAGCCCACTCAGTCAGCTTTTATCTGACAATGACTTGACGTTTGACTTCATGTTTGAAAGATAGTTTTTCTGAATATAGAATTCTTTGAGTTTTCCCTTCTTCTCTTGGCACTAAACATCCATCCTACTACCTTTTAAAAAATATTTATTACTATGTATGTAGTGCTCTGCTTGCATGTACACCTGCAGGTTAGAAGAGGGTGTCAGATCATGTTATAGATGGGTATGAGCCACCATGTGGTTGCTGGGAATTGAACTCAGGACCTCTGGTGGAGCAGTCAGTGCCTTTAACCTCTAAGCCATCTCTCCAGCCCCCTACTACCTTCTAATATGCATTGTTTCTGATGGTAAATCAGCTGTTGAGGCTTCCCTGCACACAATGAGTTAGTTGCCTCTCCTTTGCCACTTTGAAGGTTTTTATTTAGCTTCCAACAGACTAATTATGATATAATTAGCTGGGTGTTCTTGAGCCTCTCTTACACTGAGCTCACTGAATTTGGGTATGTAATGATCTCCATCAAATATAGTTTTGGCCTTTCTTCCCTTTTCTTTTAGGATGTCCTGGGATTAAAGGTGAGCACTCCCACGCCCAGTTTATACTGGCACTTTTCAAAGCCCTTAATTGTTCAACTTTTTGGTTAGTCTATTGTTTTCATCAACTGCTATTCATTGCTTCAGCCATGATATTAAAATATTTGATAATTGTGTTCTCTTGGGAGAATAGGAACATTGTTACGACTTCACTAGTTCCAACAAGACCACATACAGACATGCCTTTTTAGGAGTCCCTCCACAGTGTTCCTTGGGATAAGCCTTTGAAAGAGGTCCATCCTGTCTGCTTCCTTGGTATTGATACTAGGAATATGAGCTGTCATTTTTCAAGGCTATCAGAGAGCTTCATGGTGTATGATAGAACTCAAGTAGGAGAAAATGCTACAAAGATTGCTGCTGAGATTTGGCTGCTTTTTTCCATTACATTCTGGAGGAGTTGTTGCATGCTTTTAGTTAACTCCCAGAGCTCTGAAAAAGTTAATAGTATTCGCCAGCTTTTTCACTTTAAAAAACAAACAAACAATCAAAAAACCAGACATTGCCTTTTCAGCCAAGCATGATATTAAAATGGAGGAACGTTTGTGAAAGAGCACTTGTTTGACATGCAAAATTGGAAATAGTAAGGTATGAGCTGGTCGTGATGGTGCATGCCTATAGTCCCAGCACTCAGGGAGGCAGAGGCAGGGGATCTCTGTGAGCTCGAGGCCAGCCTGGTCTACAAAGTGAGTCCAGGACAGCCAAGGCTATGTTGAATGCCCCCCCGCAAAAAAAGAAAGAAAAAAAGATTTAACAATCAAAATACCAAAACCACAAAAAGTATAGCCCTTTGCCCCTGCAATTAATATTCATTTGTCCTTCTGACAATCTAGTCTTTATACTTATTATTTTTAGTTTTTTTTGGGGGGGGGTTACTGCTGCTGGGGATTGAGCCTAGTGTTGCATGCTTTCTATAGTCTACCACTGAGCTACAGCCCCAGTATGCCCTCTTTTTTTGTGGTGTGTTCATGGGGGTGGGGGGGCAGAGGTCAAGACTGGTTATCATTTCTCAGGAGCTTTCCACCTTATTTTTATTTTATTGTGTGTATGTACATATGATGTATGTGTATGCCAAAGTACACATGTGGAGGTCAGAGGATAGTTTTTGGTTCTTCTCTCTGTCCACTTTAGGTTGGCAGGCGTCTTTTGCCAGCACTTTTCTCTGCTAAGCTATCTATCCAGTTCCCAACTTATCTTTTCGATGCAAGATTTCTCACTGGAACCCAGGGCTTGCCATTGGTCTAGTCTAACTCCATTTTCTTTTCTTTTCTTTTTCTTTTTTGCTTACATTTTGTTTTTGTAGTAATACTGCTCCCACTTCCCTGAGGACCGAACCCAGGGGCTATGCCCTCAGTTCCCCATTTTTGGTAGTATTTTATACTTAAATTTTATATTCGCTTTAAATTAATTTTATAAGTACTCACCTCCCAATGTTCTGCCATCACCTTTCCTTTTTCCACTTTCCTAGCACCTCCTCAGTCCACTGTAACCAAAGTGCTGAGCTTCCTCCATGCTCAAAAACATCCTGCTGCTTACTGAGATTGCATGTGTGTGGGGTTTTTGTCTGTCTGTTCACTACATGTGTGCCTGGTGTCTGACCAGGCTGTCACATCCCCCCTGGAAATAAGAGTTACAGGCAGCTGTGAGTTTTGTGAGCTGCTATGTGGGTGCTGCGTACTGAGCCAGGGTCCTCCACAAGAGCAGCAAGAGCCATCTCTGCCGCCCCATGGAATATTTCTACACAACGATCTTTCCCCCACAACATATGGATGTCCTAGGTCAAAGACAGATTTAATATGCCTGTTAAAGCCGTAGAGTCTGAATAACTGTCATATTGTTCTCACTCTGTCCTCTCTTGTGCATGTGATTTACTAACTCTTTTATTTCTGGAAGATTCCTGGAGGAAGGAATGGGGACGCCAAAAGCCACACTTATTTTAATAGGAATTCCCCCATTTACTTACCCCAAGAACGTTTAACTCGCAGGGTAACATATAGGTGAGTCCTTTCCGGTGGAGAATCTTGAAAAATGTGCACAATCTTTATTTAGAAGGGGAAAAGGAAGAGATAACCGCCTTTTAAAAAACGGCCTTACCTCCCCTTTTCCTGTGGGACATAGGAAATCCGCGACAAAAGCTGAAAAAAACTAGAGTAACGTTTAGGCGGGTCTAGCCTTGCCCAGCGGTTGTTTCCATTTGTTCCAGGGCGGGGGGGTGGGGGGGACCAGGTCCCCGGCCGGGGCTTCCGCGGTCCGCCTGAGGAGCCCGCTTCAGCCTAGGCGACTCCTGAGCCCCTTGAACGCGCCGGACCGCGGACAAGCCCCCTCAAGCCTCCGCCAACCGGCCGCGACCGGCAGGCGCCCATCTGGAAATTTCTCTCATCTCAGCCTCTCGAGATCGAGGTCCCTGACTGAACTTCGTCGTCTCCCGGGCCGGGCCTAGCTGACTGGGCGCGTCTCGCCTCTGAGAGCGCTGCCTCGAAAGAAGCGGCCGCTTCTCCACGCGCCTCGGGCCTCGCGACGCCTCGAAGACACTCCGGGTCGCCGCTCAGTGTGCGCGCGCGCGCCGGCCGCCGTCGAGCCGCGCGGTGCCCAGCTGCAGGCCCTCAGGCGAGGCAGCGGGCTCCTCAGCTGCGGCCCGGGGGGGGCGTGGCAAGGGCCCCGTTGCTCCTGTTTTCTCAGCTGGGGCTCGCTTTCGGTTTCGTTTCCTTCCGGGCGCTCCATCCCGCGGAGCAGTGAGGCCCCGGGCCGGCCCCCACCCCCCACCCCGTGAACACCCGCCGCCGTCGTCCGCGCTAAACCTCGATCCGACGGCCATGGCCCAGGCCGCGGTGGCCGCGGCCGAGGTGACCCAGGTGTTGTGCGCCGCTGGGGGTGCCATGGAGTTGGCGGAGCTGCGGCGCCACTTGCGAACGAGCCTGGGAGCCGACGTTCTGGAGCGGCTGCTGCGGGACCGCGGGCGCTTCGTGGTGGCCTCGCGGGCAGGTGCAGGCCGGGCTGGGGCGCCGGCGGCGGCGGGGACGGCGGCGGCCTCGAAGTCAGTGGTGCTGGCCGTGTCGTCGCTGCGTCTGTGCCGCGCGCAGCAGGGTCCCAAGCCGGGCTGCACCGGGCTCTGCGCGCAGCTTCATCTCTGCAAGTTCCTCATCTACGGCGCCTGCAAGTTCCCGAGGACCGGGTAAGGACGCCGGCGACCATGAGCGAAGGTCCCACCCCCACCCCTCCGCCCCTCTACTCCCGGAGTTTGGAGCAGAAGGCGGGTGAGGTGTGGGTTCCACAGCCTCGCCTGTCCTTCACTCGGAAAGAACGTTCGTTGAAGTTAATGAGAGGCACTGTGTGCTGGAGTGACTTAGATAGAATGTGGTACCAGGAGGCACACCTGACTGGGCATGGCGGTGTCGCTCCCTGAAGCTGGTCCCCCAGGGCTAGTTGGAGAGAGGTCTAGCTTTGAGGGGCAGGCAGCAAGGCTCGCGATCGCAGCCCTAAGGAAGCTTTGGGAGTGCCGCTCAACGCCTCTTTGCCTGCTGAGAAGTCGAAACTCTGATTTTCAAAAACCCGTAGGGAACTGGTTCGCGCTCCACCCCCCACCCCCCCAGCCACAGACCCTCCTGGGTGTTATTTCTGCACACCCCACCCCTGGCTTTGGTTCATTTGGTGGCATTGCCCTCTCTGGAATGCCCTTCCTGGTTTGCTCTTTGGCGGGAGCTAAAAGATTATGTCCTTTTGAGCTCTTCCTCTTAATTCTTCCACATCACATTGTTTACTGTCCTTATTAGTCGGGGCTGGCTCTCTGCTTGCACCTGGGTATAGTAGGTGATTAGTGAAATTTGCTTATACTCAAGAATTTGGGCCTCACCTTGAAAGTGCTAAGGGCTGTTGGGATGGCAGCCATCAGGTTTGCATTTTAAGAAGATTTTTGGGTAATGGTGTAGATGCTGGGTATGTTGAGCAGAGTATGTTGAGACTGCCAGCTTCGAAGCTAGTTATCTAGAATTAGTTTCTTTCCTCCCCTGCTTCCTTTCTCTGTAACACGATAGACTTTTTTTTTCTTCTTTCTTTAATGATGTCAGATTAATAGTCACCTTGGATTAGTAACTTTGACCCATGCAGTCATTCAGGGATCCAGGCTGACAAATATAGCTGCACCCTCAACACTTCTGAGGCAGTTCTAAGCATTGAGTTGTATGGTTTGAAGGAAAACGTGGGCAGTAGAGAGTCTAGTGGGAAGTTTTTGTGCGCCAGGTCTAGAAGTGATAAATATCCCATCTACCAGAAGCTGTCTCCCAACCCTACCTAAGGGGTACAGTCTGGGAAATGTGGTCTCTAGGATTTACTTACTCAGAAATAATCCAGATTAGAAATCTGGAAGAATGTGTGTGTGAGAAATTTGGGGAAGCAGGAGAGGATGACAATGTGAAGAGAGGCTGTGGGAGGGATGGTGACTCTTGTTTCTGGTTCTGCTGTGGACTGAAAGCCAGAGAATGTTTGAGTTCTGTATTTAAAAGGAAGACAGAGCGCTCACATGATGATTTGGAAGCTGCAAGGTGGTCCTGTGGCCCTGGTCACAGAAGTATAGCTCCACAGGAGAAGGTGGCGCTACAGAGAGGGTGGAACTCTTTAAGAAATCTGCCATGCAAGAATAAGACGTCTTCAGTCCCTGACAGTGGACCTGTGCTCAGGAGGCAGTGTGTGTGGTGACCAAGATTGTGGTCCCGTGAGCTAGTCACCTTGTTTCAACCCAGCTCTGTTCTTTGCTGGCTGGTGACCTTGGACAAGTGGCTCTGTGGCTGAGTCTCAGTTCCCTCAATGATGATAAGATTACTTACCTCACAGGTTCACCGAGGGCTGAGTGAGTTAGCTCATGAGGCATTTAGGGGCAACCCTTGTGGCATAGTGAATGCTCAATGAGTTTTAGTTGCGTTGTTTCAGTTATTTGGTATTTCTGGCTTTGACAGCACCAAGTTATTTTCCCTTCTCATCTTTGTTAGCTTTTTCCCTAACCCTTTGAGTGGCTTGTTTGTTGTTCCAGGGGCCTCTCCAGGTTACTCCTCGCCCCAGCCCTGACTCTGCAGTGCCTTTTCCCATTTGTGCTACTGCATTCTTACCACAGCTGACCTCAAGCCTGCCACTTTTCCCTTACTTTTACCAGTCGGGGGAGAAGAGTCAAGGATGACTTCATGGTTTTTGATCCTCACAGGAGGAGGGAAGTTAACTTGCACGGAGATGGGGAGCTAGTGGGAGAAAGGGTTTGGAGATAGATCAGGAGCTTAGCATTCCTCAAGATGTTCATTACAGATGCTAAATGAGGCATGGCAGTGTCTGCATCAAGCACATGCTGCTTGCCTGGCTTTCCAGGTGACCAAGACATTATTAAATATGTGTCTCTGAGTCCTTAGGGTGGAGTTCCAGTGCCTGGTTGATAAGTGCTTACCAGATGCTTGTGGGTTGAAAGTGTGGAGAAGGGGAGCTGCCCAAGGGCTGGCCCAGGAGTGTGTGTGTCTACGTGTACCCATACCTGGAAGCATGAGTCACTCTGCCTAGCATTAAAAAAAAAAGATGGATTTTATTATTTTAAATCATGTGTCTGTATGGGGGTAGAGTGCAGGGAGTTGTGCACATAAGAGCAGCTGCCTTCAAAGGCTAGAAGAGAGTGTTAGTGAGACACCCAATACAGGTGTTCTTAACTGCTGAGTCATCTCTCTACCCCAGAGGAAGGTGGGTGGAGGGTGGAGGGTTGGGTTGACACAGGGTCTCTACCTAGCTCTGGTTGTCCTGGAACTCACTATGTAGCCCAGGAGAAATCTGCCTGCCTTTGCCTCTCAAGTGCTGGAATTAAAACACAAGCTATCCTGCCCCACCCCTGCTCAGGTTTTTAATCCATGTTTAAGTGTGTGGCCATTGTGCTGTGACACTTTTGCACGATGGTCCTGCCCTTCTCATTACATACCTGCTGAGAAGTGTTGACCTGGGCCCTAGGCTTTGTTTAGTCTCATGTCTCATGATAAAGAAGCGCATGTTTTCATGCATAGCTGTTTTTTCTCTGCTGTTTAGAGGGAGGGTCAGAAAGTGTTTGTGAAAAAATGCCATGAAGAATGATTTCACCAGCTCTAAATCTGGCAAGGCCACCATGACAAAGTACCATAGGTGGCCCGACCTTTCGTCCTTCCTCCCTTCCCCCTCCCTCAGTCCCTCTCTTTCTCTTTCACTTTCTCTTCTCTCACTCTCCTTCCTCCTTTTCCATTCCTTCCCTTTCCTTCTTCCCTCCCTTCAGAGAAGCTTTCTAGTCTACTCTGGTCTAGAACTCATGATCCCCCTGCCTCAGCTTCTAAGTGCTGCAATTATAGCACTCAGAATGCCATGATATACCTGACAGATGGGGAGACTTAAAGAACAGGAAATTATTTCTCAGAATTCTGGAAGATGGAATTCTGAGATAAGGTGTTGGACAGGTTGGTTTCTTCTAAGGTTGCTTTCCTAGGCTTTCAGAGGACCCCATCTTCCTGGAGTTCTCATAAAGCTTTTTCTCTATATGGATCTATGCTCTAGTCACCTTTATATTAAAGGACATTAGTTATGTTGGATGGGGCCACACTACTGATTTCATTTTAATTTAATCGCCTCTTTCATGACCCTATCTTCAAAGGAAGTTTTACACCCTGAGGACCTAGAAGTTGGACCTCTAATTGGGGATTTACGGGCAATTAGATTTAGTGGCAATTAGATTTAGCCTGTAACACCATCTCTGCTTCTTTTGCAGGAAGAACTGTAGGAATGGTCACAACCTGAAGACTGATCACAACCTGAGTGTGCTGAGAACACATGGTGTTGACCACCTCACCTATAGTGAGCTTTGCCAGCTTTTGGTTCAGAATGACCCCTGGCTTTTACCAGAAGTGAGTGCTAGAGAGATGGTGGGGGCTGGGGGTCTTCTTTTCAAGTAATAGTGTAGAAGCAAATGGTTGGAAGATAGGTAACTCTTAATGCTGAAGAGAACTGAGAACCCCATTTTGATTAAGAACCACTGCATGGAGGAGACTTGGATTTAATATCCAGCTCTACTAATTAAATCTGCTAGATTTAATAACCAGCTACGCTGATCTTGGACCAGCCTTGGTACTTCTTAAAAAGTTTCCTTCCCTATCAGTTGGGCTGGCACCACCCCTGTAGTAGTTTAGTGAAGTTGACCAGCACCTGAAGTGAGTGTTATTTAGAACTGCGCAGAATGAGAGACTGGCCTATCCCTGAATAGCAGGAGTTGGAACTGCATGCTTGGGTATTGCTCTTGGTCTGTGAAGACGACTTCTAGGGCTGCTTCACAGCCAGCTGCCCAGTTCTCTCTCTGCTTACTCCCTTGTACCCAGGAGAATGTGTACATTAGCTGACATGAAGTCTCGGATTGTATAAGCTTATTGCATTACCTCTGTATCATTTGGTGGGGCAAGATTGGCAGCACAGAAGGTTTATTGGAAAGAAACAGAAGGTATAGAGAGCTTGTAGACGGCGTCAGGATCGGGCTGACTCTCATGGCAGGGGGCAACGAAGGAAGGGGCTGAGTGGGAGACTGACTATAGCGTGCGTGATACCAGGCTCACAGGTGCTGGGGGACGACACAAGGCCTCCCTGTGAAGAGGACCCTGGCTCTGTTGGGCTTTTCTGGGTCTTGAGTTTCTCTAGCAGATCTTAGCAGGTTGTTTTCCATGGATGGGGCAGGTTACATGGGATGCTTTGATGCAGGTTACTGGTTTGAGCCAACAGATTAGATTGATATTTTTTCTTTTTCTTTCTTTCTTTCTTCCTTTCTTCTTTCCTTCCTTTCTTTTTCTTCTTTTTTTTCTTTTTTTTTTTCTGAGACAAGGTTTCTTTGAGTATCCTTGGCTGTCCTGGACTCACTTTGTAGTCCAGGCTGGCCTCTAACTCACAGAGATCTGTCTGCCTCTGCATCCCTGAGTGAGTGCTGAGATTACAGGTGTGTGCCACTGTGCCCACCTAAATGAGCATATTTTAATGCAGATGTTTCCATAGATAGTTAATGCCACTCATTTGAGAAATGGTAGCATAGCATCAGGACTGGCACATAATAAATGTTAATTTTTGAAAATTCATACTGATTTAATTCAGCTAAGCCTTCTGGAACATTCACTGTTGTCTAGGCACTGGTGATCAGGCAATAAGACCCTGCTTTGCCCTTAAGGGAAACAAATCAAATTATGGGATAGGTAGATCAGAGGATGACTTTTGGGTGATGGTTAAGACACTGTGAGAGTGGTGAAAAGTGTTTTGGGGTAGATGAGGCCTGCCCAGGGTGCTGGAAGGTAAGTGAGGATGAGGGCAGTCTGGCCCGCTTACATGCCAGCACTGTTTGACATTTTCCTGTTTAATAGTCACATCAACTCTGTGACATTGATGGGATTCTACCCATTTCAGAGATTCAAAGACGGAATCTCAAAAGCTGGTGACTGGCTTGTTGAGGGAGTCGTCAGAATTGATATCTGGCTTTTTTTCCTCAGGTAGACCATCTCTGTAGAGTGGAGGCCTTGAAAGAAAGCTGGGTTCTGTTTCTAAAGCCTCCAGGGGATTTCTTCACAGTGCGGGGAATGTAGTGTCTAGGAATCCAGTAGGTGGGCCATTTTCATGTTTAGGTATTTGGAGTATAGAGAAGGAACAGTTGTTTGAGGTTCAAGTTGCACGTCTGTAATTGTGCACTGTAGTGCGTGTTTGTGACCTCAGGACTTGGATGGTTAGAGGTAGAGGACTAGGTCTCATCCCATCCTTTCTTTAGCTATGTAGGTTGAGGCCAGCCTGAGTGATGAGAAACCTTATATCAACAAACCAGGAAAAAAGTTGTGGGTTTGCCAACAACCCAATCAAACAACAGATACAGTGACTAGCTATGTGAGCGTGGCTAGCTGACAAAACTTTAATAGTAAAATTTATTAAATGTATTAGGAGTTGGGGGCCATGAAAACACACACACACACACACACACACACACACACACACATTTATATGTATACAAGGATGAGTGAGAGTCTGCTTGTGCCACAGTTTGGAGGTCAGATGACAACTCCAGGGAGTTGCTCTTCCCTTCTACTGTTATGTAGGCTCTGGTATTTCGTCAGGTCCTCAGGCCTGAGCAGCAAGTGCCTTTACTTGCTGAGCCATCTTGTTTTCCCTAGCTGTTGAGCTCTGGAGTCTGCTAGTTCCCTTGAGAAATGAAGGGGTGGTTTTTGGCCAACTCTGAGATGCTTTAGCCCTCAGAACCTCTCTGACTTTGCATTTTGAAAGGAAAATTAGGGTTGTGTGGCGAGCAGGGACTGCCTCTGACATGAACTCTGGTGCCCCCAATTTGATCTCTTCCCCTTGGTGGGGAGGCCCAGCGGCACACAGGCTATCCAGATGAAACCTGATAGGCTGTGGTCATATGGTGGCAAGGGGACGGGGTCGGGGTGGGGAGGACCCCACCTGTCACAGACCTAGGAGAGGGGAATAGGGTAAGCAAGGGAGGGGTGAGGGAGCAGGGAACAGGGAAATACAAGCTGGGGATAACATTTGGCTCGTACTCTGGATAAATTATAATAAATTAAAATTTAAAAATTAAAAAATGCATACATCTGAACAACAGAAAAGGAAAATGGGGAGAAATGAACTAGTAATGGGTATTTGGTTTGCTGAGGTTGTGTGCCGGGGTAAGGGTAAGTAGATTGGTGTGGGTAGGTGGCTGTTACTGCTGTGGCCTCTTTGAAGTTCTGTGGATCTTTCCAGGGGAGGCTCTTGTTTGGAGTGTACGTTAGCGTAGGGAGTATTTTGGTGTCCATGTCTTAAGTGAGAGATGAGTTCTCTACGGCTCATGCGAATGGAACAATACATGACCATGAGGACCTCTTTCTCCCATGGCGTGATCATTGAGGCGTGCTGAGTACAGTGCCCATGGGATGATGCCTTTTCTCCTCTCTGTCAACAGATCTGCCTACACTACAACAAAGGTGATGGACCCTTCGGCTCTTGCTCCTTCCAAAAGCAATGTATTAAACTCCATATCTGCCAGTACTACTTACAGGGAGAGTGCAAGTTTGGCACTAGCTGTAAGAGGTCTCACGAGCTCACTAACTCTGAGAATCTGGAGAAATTGGAACGGTTGGGTTTAAGTTCTGACCTGGTGAGCAGGCTGCCTTCTACTTACCGGAATGCATATGACATCAAGAACAAGGGCTCAGCCCTCAGCAGATCTCCTACAGGTCCACAGGGCACTTCTGGTAAGGCTGATGGGAAATGCTACAGGCCTTGGGTTAGGGGCCTGGATTTTTGTTGGCTAGTAAATAGAATATGACTTTGTGTAAGTGTGAACCTCTGTTAGTAGGACTCATTGATCCTTTCCTAGCTAGAAGGTTGTGAGGATGGTTGAAATCCAGACACAGTCAAGATGTGAGTTGATGCAAGTCAGGGTTGGTGCATTTTAATTGTAGAGGAGCTGGATCTGCACTGAAATGAGGTTAGTCCCCCCTGTGTAATAACCTTCCACGCTCTGGAGAATTTTTCTTTTAAGTGAGGGACCTAGAGTTGGGATGCTGGTTATACAGCTCTGGGGGCATCCACTAGTGACAGTCTTTATGATATTCTGAATGAATGCAAGGAGGCATTTGTAAAGCATGGCCTTGGTCATCTTCCTGCCGTGAGTAAGCAGAAGTTCCCCTCTCATTGTTAGGTTTTGGCTTATTCTCTGCTTCTTTTCAGCACCTAGATACCACCTAGCCCTTAGTAACCCATCAGCATGGGTGAGTGTGGTGGGAGTGTCTCTCAGGCTTAGTGACAGGGAGCTAGAGAAATTTTCAGTTGAAAATTTAAAGTATTTTATGTTTGTAGGTGCTTTTCTTGTCTGTGCACCATGCATGCCTGATGCTTGCAGCGGTGAGGAGATGTTGGATCCTCTGGAACTGGAGTTACAGATAGTTGTGAGCCACTGTGTTGATGTTGGGAATTGTACCCAGGTCTTCTGGAAAAGGAGCCAGCGCTCTTAACTGCTGAGCCACCTCTAGCCCTAGTAGAGATTTTTTTAAGGAATAATTTTTAGTTATTCTTTGGTGATTTTATACATGTATACAATTTTCTTTTTCTTTATTTTGTGTTTTTGTTTTTCTAAGACAGGGTTTCTCTGTATAGCCTTAGCTGTCCTAGACTCGCTTTATAGACCAGGCTGGCCTTGAACTCACAGAGATCCGGTTGCCTCTGCCTCCCCGAGTTCTGGGATTATAGGCATATGCTACTTTGTTGAAATCATGGCCAGCTTTAAAAAAAGAAATATATTTTGTACACTAGGCTATACTTGAACTCAACAAAGATCCACCTCCTTCTCACTCCCAACTGCTTTGACTAAAGGCATGCATCACCATACCTGACTTAAGTTTTTATTTAATAATACATAACATATTTAATAATATGTAACATAATACAACATATAATGATACATGCATCTCTGTTTTGCTTGTCTGTGCATCACTTGCTTACTTGGTACCCACAGATGAGAAGATGGTGTCAGATCCCTTGGAACTGGAGTTACAGTTGTGAGAGACTGTGTGTGTGCTAGAAAATGAACATGGGTCCTCTGGAAGAGCAGGCAGTATTCTTAGCTGTTGAGCCTTCTTTCTAGCCCCACTCAGATTTTTTTAAAATGTAGGTTCTGGGGGATTGAACTGTGGTCCTCAAGCTTGCAAGGCAAGCACTTACTGAGCTGTCCCCTCAGTCTCCTCAGATACTTTACTGATCTCCAGATATACAAAGATTTTGCCTTAAATAATGTTTAGAGCGTCATCTGGAGTATGAGTTTATTAAAAAATGAGGGGCAGATCTACTGCTGAGTGACTCAGCTCTCAAAACAGTCGCTATCCTGGAGAGAGAAGGGGAACATCAGGGTCTCCCAGGTGTGGGTTTTGAGGCCATTCTGTGGGAAACCTGGGAGTTTATGAAATGAAGATTCAGATAGCAGAATGACAGTTGATAGGAGAGTAAACGAGGAGAGGTTTTCAGTGAGTTTTCTTAGTCTTATTTGGGGTTAAGTGGATGGGGTAAATGTACTAGGTAAAGCTCATTGGAAGGGTAGTGAGCAAGGTATACTTTGAAGGAATTTAATATGTCTTGTTTTAAGAGCCTTACAAGTAAACTAAAATTAAGAACATTTTATTTGACGATGAAAACTTACCATATATTACCTTTTCTTTTTAGTACCCTGTTCTAAAGACTATTGACAAATATTTTCCATAGGAACTAAATAATGATTTTTAAAATACCTTTTATTTTCCTTTCCTAGGGACTTGGATGGACATTCAGAGTTGAAAAGTGGTGTCCTGGGTTTAGTAAAAATCTGTGTACTGAGTGTTCTAAGATTCACCCTAAAAGTCAAGTGCTTACCTACCTGTGTGTCTAGGGTACTTTTATCCCTCGAAGGATAGGTTCTAACAGTTTGCCTAGGCTCTTTTGTCTTGAGCAGAGAGATGAATAAATTCTTTCTTCCTTTTTTAGCCTTGAAGTACTATAATCCTACATGAAAAGTGTCAATGGAAGCTGACGTATTTTGTGGTGTTTCTTTGTAGAAAGAAAAGACAGCTCAGGTTCTGTGTCACCAGGAACTCCTAGCCAGGAGGAGAGTGATCAGATTTGCTTGTACCACATTCGGAAAAGTTGTAGCTTTCAAGGTAAGTTAGAGGCTGTTCTTCCCTCTCACAGGAGGGAAACTGCTTCTCATACCTGCTTGAGGCACCCCTAGAGAGAGGAGAGGTCTTTTTTGTTTGTTTGTTTTTAGTTTTTTTCAAGACAGGGTTTCTCTGTGTACCCTTGGCTGTCCTAGACTCACTTTGTAGACCAGGCTGGCCTCGAACTCACAGTGATTCCCTTGCCTCTGCCTCCTTAGTGCTGGGATTAAAGGCGTGCAGAGAGGAGAGGTCTTGCCAAACTAGTTCTGAATCTGCTTTGTTGAGGATGGAAGGAATTATTTGCATTTTAAAAATGAAGCTGTAGATGAGTTTTTGGGAATATAGTGCTTTGGATCTGTACCAGATGAGTGTCAAGTGGCCACAGAACGTCATGAAATGGGGCTACTCAATGTAGTGGAAGCTGAGACAATTGCCACTTATGCAGGGTGACAGTGGGCCTAGGGGAGTCTCAAGAATTGGAAGACTTCAGTGAGGCACTTGGAGGATGCTCAGGGTTTCTTCAGTATTGGGCAAGTGGTCTCTGCTTGCCTCGCCTTACCACAAACAGTAATTCTTGTGTGGGTCAATATTATCACAAAAGCTTTGTTTGTATTCTTCACTGACAGCTTAGCCTTTTGTTTTGTATTTTCAAGACAGGGTTTCTCTGAGTAGACCAGGATGTCCTGGTCTTACTTAGTAGATCAGGCTGGCCTCGAACTCACAGAGTTCTACCTGCCTCTGCCTCAGGAGTGCTGGGATTAAAGGTGTGTACCACACTGCCTAGCTGCTTCCTAGTACTTTTTACATTTACTCTTCTCTATATAGCCTGTCATTTCAAGAGCTCCTGGGAGGAAAGGGAGGTGGATGTGGGTGCTTTGAACCCTCGTGGGTGTTTTCTGTTCACCTCTAATCATTCCCTTTAGTGTTCTTCAGGGAGGGAGCAGAAACTCTTAATTTGGTCACAACCTCTGAACCATAAATACAACTTGACTGAGGGCTTCATTGTTAGGCTCATTCCTTGTCAAGAGTTCAATAGGTCTCTGAGTCAGTGTGAGTCATGTAAGCTCATAGTGTACAAGTCAAGGACTTGCAAGTCCCTAAGATTGCTGTGTCCTGCCTTGTTGAATTTAAGAGCTTTCCTACCATGGACACCCCCAGCTTCTTTCTTGAGGCCTCTTGACCTAGTGTTCTTTTTTCTGCTTGTTTGTTTGTTTGTTTGTTTTGTTGTTGCTGTTGCTGTGTCCACACAGCTCCTGGCCAGTTCTGTAACAAGCCCTAGCAATGTCAACATGTTTCTTTTTGGTGTTCCTTTACCAGAGTACCTTTTGTAGAACCTGAAAAAGATCTGACATCGAGAAAGAATGTACAGATTTTAGCAAATTTTAATTTTGTTTTTAAAAAAGATTTTTATTTTCACACAGGGTCTCTTTTTTAAGACTTGTTTATGTATATGGGCATTTTGCCTGCATTCACACATAAGTGCACCACATGCTGCCTGGTGCAATGGATCCCCTGGGACTGGAGTTACAGACAGTTGTAAACTGCCATGTGTGTGCTGGGAATTGAGCCTGGGTCCTCTAAAGGGAGCAGCCAGTGCTCTTAACCCATGAGTCATCTCTCTCGCCCTGGAAAATTTAATTTTCAACTATTAACTGAGCTTAAATTCATTATTTTAATATTTGAATTTAAATCGATTAACTATAGTTATTAAGAAGTGGATTTCATCAACTTTTTTTTTCTTAGCAACTAGGTATGTCTTTCCTGGTCTTTGGGTGTCTGTCTAGAAAGATGTTACACGTGTACTGGTATATATGTCTCTTTATATTAAATGTATATGTAGCACATTTGTACCTTCTTTGCGTCACTTAACCAGTTGCTTTCTTTTGGAGACTATATAATACAGTCTTAAGACTCAATTTGGTTTTTGGTTTTTGGTTTGTTTTGTTTTTCTGGCTTTTCGAGACGGGGTTTCTCTGTGTAGCCTTGGCTGTCCTGGATTTGCACTGTAGACCAGGCTGGCCTCGAACTCACAGAGATCCACCTGCCTCTGCCTCCTGAGTACTGGGATTAAAGGCGTGTGCCACCACCACCTGGTTTAAGACTCAATTTGAAACATGCAAAATGATGGAAGTTTTTCCTCATACCTCTATAGGAAACATCTGCATATGTATGTGTATTTAGAGTGCTACTAATCTCTTTATCTCATATTTTGTATATAGGAACATTGTGCACCTGGTTGAGTTCTTTCTAATAGTTTACATTTTGCCTGTACCTCCATATCTAAGTACAGTGTGTTTCTTAGGCCTTTTCTCCTTTCTAGCCTCCTCGCCATCTCTGCACAGATGTACCAGTAACTCAAGAGCTTTTGAAAGGAAGTGTCAGAGCCAGCATAAGCAAAGTTGAGGCAGGACGCAAGGGTTTGAAGCGGGAGGGCAGTGAGCCGTGTGGCACCTAGAAGACAGAAGTAGAAGGAAGGACATGGGCACTCATGAGCAGTGTATGTAAAGACCTTCGTGGGTGTGCTGAAGAAGAGGGGGCTCTCTTAGAACCAGAGGGCATCTCTGCAGCTGAAACCATGTTGCCAAACCACCTTCAGTGGGATGTGTTGAGATTAAATGTACTTCTCCCCCCTCCTTCTCACCCTCCTCTCTTCTCTACTTCCCTCCCTCTCTTCCCACTAATAGGGGTTGAACCTAAGGATTTTATCTGTGCTAGGAGAATGCCCTGTCATTGAACTTTATTTCCAACCCTATTTTTACTTTGAACTTGTGATCCTTCTGCCTCAGCCTCCCAAGCAGCTGGGACTATAGGCCTCGACATCAAGGTAGACTCTGGGATGGATTCCTTTTGGAGTTGTGTCGGGAATCTGACCTCTGCCCATCCACATACCTATGTGTCTAGGGACAAGGAGCAGCTTAACTGCCCCTGAAGGGCTGAGGCCAATGACCTTCTTGTGAACAACTTCTTTATGGTCATGAAATGGCATTCTAGACTAACACATAAAAAAAAAAACATTGTAATATGTTAGTAAGACCCATAGTATTTCAGTATGTAAATGCCCAGGTGTAACTGCACTAACAAAGCATCACTTCCTCATAACTTCCCAGAATGTCCCCAGTCAGTGATCAGGACCACTGTTCTGTAGGGTGAGGACACACTGTCTACTGCTAGGGTGTCTTACTACTTTATGTTTCTATTTTAGATAAGTGCCATCGAGTTCATTTTCATCTGCCATATCGATGGCAGTTCTTGGATGGAGGCAAATGGAAGGATTTGGACAACATGGAGCTTATTGAAGAGGCATATAGCAACCCAAGTAAAGACAGGTAGGAGAGTGAAAATGTGCCACTCTTCCTGGCTTTGTGCCCAGTCTCCTGTGTACAGCCTAAGGGATTTAGTTTAAACAATAATATGTGCATGCACTTGTGTGTGCGCTCACACACACAATACCCACACGCATGAAACGCATCACCACACCAAACATGACCTGGAATTGGAAGCCCATGTTTATACTGGCAGTTGGGTAGCTGTCCCCCTCTTTTTTCTATACAAGAAAATGTGAGGAAAAAAAGGTGGCACCAAGACCAAGTAACCTCAACTACTTGCTGCTTAGATTGATCACACACAAGTTATTATTATAATCAAGAAATAGTTTGTAAACTTGTAGTTTTTCCATAAAGTCACACAACCAAACTGTTTAACCTGAATGTTATTAATTTTTGTTTTTCCTAGCATTTTCACTCAGCCAATTCATACTAAATAAGGAAGTCCCAGGTAGTCTTCTTTTAAATACTTAGCTGTTACTTTGATTAAAATATGCTACAATATGTTGCTAAAAAGATAATTTAAAACCCAGCATTCGGGAGGCGGAGGCAAGTGGATCGCTGTGAGTTTGAGGCCAGCCTGGTTTACAAAGGGAGTCCAGGACAGCCAAGGCTACACAGAGAAGCCCTGTCTCGAAAAACTGAAAAAAAAATTAAAAAATTTTAGTTATAGTTAGGACTGTGGACTGGAAAGGTGGCATAGTAGGCAGAGAACTCAGTGTTCTGCCACAAGCCCTGGGTTTGGTTCCTTGGCACTTATATGGTAGCAGCTGTCTATTTCCTTTCATTGTAGAGGATCTTATGGCCTCTTCAGACACTGTACTTTTGTGGTGAATACATACAGATGAAATATTTATACAAATAATATATATATATATATATATATATATATAATAAAAAGTTTGGAATTTATTTTATTCTTAGTTATGTCTATGTCTATGTATGTGTATGTGAGTGAAAGTGCCTGCAGAGGCCACAAAACAGTATTGGGTCCCCAGAGCTAGAGGTATAGGCAGTTGTGAGCCACCCGCTGTGGGAACTGGGAACCACAATCTGATCCTTGACAAAAGTGCTCTTAACCACTGAGCTCCCTAAAAAGAGAATTCGAATATCTAAAATGATTTTCAGACTTAGAGTGTACATGTGCAAATTGCTATTGGCTAAGAATGTGAAACAAATTATTCCCCTTAGGAAGATTTAATAGTTCACAACCACCCATAATCTTTCTATTTGAAACAAATTGTAGACCGTGTTATGCATAAATCTTAAGTGTACAGCTTAGTTACTTTTGGCAAATGTATTTGCTTGTGTAGCCAGAATACAGAATCCGCATCGCCCTAGATGGTTCTGCATTCAGCTCACCTTCTGAGATTGTCTTCTCTGACTTCTCTCACCTTAGGCTAGCTTTGCTGGTTCGTGGACCTATACGTTGAACCATTTTCTGTGTACTCATAGGCAAAGAGTTAAGCACTACTATGGTTTCTTTCCTTTTCCTTTAAAATTTTTTCAATTTTGCTTTTTGAGACAGGGTCCCATGCAGCACAGACTGTCCATAAACTCTTGGTCTGGCCAATACTGCCCAAGGGCTGGTGTACCACCATGCCAGGCCTGAGATTGTTGGGCCAATCTTCTGTGCACCAACCATGTGTTTATATGGGGGGACTTTCAGGAGGGACTTCTAGAGCGGTCTTCTGGGAGGTAGTCTATGTTTGTCCTTGGCTTTGTCAGGAGATAACAGATTGTTTTCCAGGTAATTATAGTACTTTCCAGTCCTGTTAGCAGCATTTAATGATGTGCCCTCCCAATATTAGTACTGTTGAACATTTACATACTAGCCAGTCTAGAGTGTAAAATGTTTTTTCAGTTTGCATAACCATGATTTCCAGTGTGGAAAAAATTTCCATGTATCCACTGGCTGTTTTTGATTCATTTCCTGTGCTATGTCTATCCTTAAATATATTTTGGAAGTAAGGAGAGCTGTGGTTTTTTTGTTTTTCTATCCATTTATTTTGAGGCATTCTCTACATTTCTGGATATTAAGTGTGAGCTAAAAAATAAACTCAGCTAATAGTGCTTTCTCTCTTTAATGCAGAGAAATATTTATCCATCTTTTTCTTTATGGTTTTATGCTTTATATGTCTTAAGAAATCCTCCTTTATTGTAATAACAAAAGAATTCTCCTGAGTTTTCTTCTAAAAGTGAACGTTTTAAGTATAGCATTATATTTAAATTCTCTTTTATGTGATTAAATTTGAGCCCAATTTCATTCTTAGGTAGGTGAAGCACCAGGTTCTCCAATAACTACTTTGAAAAGTTTTAATTAATTTGCTCATGATTAAAATACCTGCCATAAAATTTAAACTACTAAGTACACTCATATTATTCAAGTTCCATGACTGTTCATTTTCATAAGTTTATTTTTAAAACCACAAAAAGAACCAAACTTGGTAAAATGTTAATATACCTTAGCTCATTTTAGCTCATTTTCATTTTTGTTACAAAATATCATCTTTTCTACACTCATCTTCAGTGCTCCGTGAGTTAGTCTATTTCTGGCCTCTGGGTAGTGCCTGTCTGTCAGTCCCACACTGCCCGACCCACTGAAGCTGAGGGCTGAGTTCTGGGGTCTGGTCAGGCAAAGGCTGTTCCCCGCTCCTCTTCCTCCTCCCTGCTTCCTTATGTTTCTTGCCACTTTCCCTTCCAGGAATTTAAATTTTTCATCAGCTTACAGATTACTCTCCTATATTTTTAACTTGAAATTACATTGACTGTTGTGAGTTTGGGGAGCATTGTCTTTATACTTTATGCATACATACGCCCACTTTCTGAGCCCTTAGCCTTGGTCTCCTCTGCAATTGCTGCTGGAATTCTGACCACATGTGTGCATTGTGTGCTTTCAGAGTTCCTTACTTCATCTTGTATTCTCCTAACTGCTTTCTCACTCCCTGTGTTTCTCTTGGTTGCATTTAGGGAATTCTTCTCAGAGTACCAGCCACTGTTCAGCCTCATCTGAGATCTAGTAGTCTATCTGTGACTTACAATGCATGCATGATCCATTATTACTATTCATAAATGTTGTTGTTTTCTCATGAAGTTTACCTCTGGTTAGTTGTTGTTATTTTAAGTCTTTTAATCCTAATGTAGACTTTTTATAATTAAAAAGAACCACTTTACACATACTTGTATCTTAGAATGCTGGTTTGCAGCCTCAGCAGTCTGATTCTATTTATGTCTGTCAAACTATATTTTCTCACAATCTTGTTTCCACATGTGTTGTATGACACATATGTTTGATTTTAAGTTCATGTTTGGTGAAGCTTTATTTGTGGAAATTCTTGTGAGGTGAGTTCCTCCAGAGAGTTTCTGTTTGTTTTTCTGGGAACCACTATCATTACAGCTAATTCTCACATAGAAGTGTGAAACATCTCAAAACTTGAAGGCTTCACTAGTTGAAAGTCCTTGGGGGGGTTTTCTCTTCCCTCCAGAGTCACTGCGTATGCAGGTGAATTTCCTCCTGCCTGCCTTTGTAAGGCTCGGTCCTTGGACCTGGCTACACAGAGTGCTGTCTCTGCTCTCTCTCTCTCCTTCATCTCCTTCACCCTATCCCCTCTCTCTCCTTTGTCTAGATGGAGCCTCAAGTAACCCTGGCTGGGGCCTCAAACACACTGTGTACCTGAGAATGACCTGAACTTCTAGCCTGCTTAGAGCTCCCAAGTCCTGACAGGCGTGACAACAAGCCTGGCTAGCAGTGTCGCTCCTGACTGGGTCTAGAGGAATAGGCCTGTAATCCCATCTAGCTGGGAAGTCAGGCAGGAGAATCCCAAGTTCAGGACCTGCCTGGGCAACTTAAGGACTGCCTCAAAATGAAAATAGAAAATCGCTCAATAAAATGAAAATAGCTCAATAAAAAAGAAATCTCTCCTTAGATTTGGCCTCCATTCTTACTCACATCTGCATGTGTCTCCTACCCCCTGCCTTGGACATAAAAACACAACTCCTTGTCATTACTCACTGATACTGTCTTCACTTTCTTCTTTGATTTTGTGACTCCCCTTGATCTTTGAGCAATATCACATTGAGAAAGGAGCCTGAACTTGTGGCCAGACTATCTGCTTTATACCTTGTTTGCTGGCTGGTTTTGGTCAGATGTGTTTCTTAGCTTCCGTTTTCCCATGTGTTACATGGAGATAATAGCCTCATTCCATAGGGTTGTACAGATAGAATCTTCTGTACATAAATTATTTTATGCAGGGGCTAGCAAACGCTCAGTATGTGCTAACTATTGTCATTTTTGTTTTCTAAGGATTTACCTTCATTTTTGACATCTTAGTAATCCATTTTATTTTTGTATCCCTGGAGATCAAACCCAGGGTACTGTTTATGGTAGGCCAATACTCTGCCTTCGCCACATCTCCTCCCTAATTATTTTAAAAAAGAATATTTTAACCAGCATTTTCTGTGTTTACAGTGAGAGAATTTTCGTGATAACCAGTCTTCTGTATCACCCTTATTTTTCACAAAGTGAAGTGATGATCTTGTAAATAAAGCAGCTTATGCCACCTCCAGAAACATGTTAAGAACTGAGTATATGCATCTACCCATCATGTATTTTCACACATGGAAGCAGAATGACCTCTGTTGTTTAGTTGGTGAAGTTTTAATCTACTTTTCATTCTTTTTTGCAGTATTGTGTACACAGGGTCAGCTACTAGCTTTCACTTTGATAATTTAGACTTTGGTTCCATGAAGTTTGGTAGCACTCTGGCTCGCCGACTCTCCACAGCTTCTTCAGTCACCAAACCCCCACATTTCATCCTCACCACTGACTGGATTTGGTACTGGATGGATGAGTATGGTTCTTGGCAGGAATATGGACGACAAGTAAGTGTGATGAAAAAGGATGACTGTTTTGTATAAGATGAAGATGCTTTCTAAGGAAAAGCACAGAGATCCAGGGAGCATGCTTGGTAGACACCAGGATCCCCAGATACCTGCATGTCAGTACATCTTTATAAGCCTATCTTTGAATGATTAAATAGCTTGTCTTGTGAGCTAATGTTAAATAATTCACGAATGTTATTCACTGTTAAATAACTGTCATGACGTCAGCTTTCTTCATTGATTTTATTAGTTAATAGAAAACTCTGGAGTTAGTGCCTAGTATAACTGTAGCATAAAGTTGAAGGCTTTCAGATTGCCTTTCTTGAGTATTTCCACAATTTTAGAAGCTGCAAATGTGTGGGAATAATGATTTATAACAGCAGTTGATTTGGAACCCAATCCAAGTAACTCACTGTTAGTTATTTGAAGGTGGCTGAGATCAAAAGGAGTCTCTGAGGACTTAGAGAAGTGCAGTATGTGGAGAGAGCCATTTATGTAGGGATCGCTTTCCATAGTAAAATTATTTATGGAACCTGATGGGTATGTATGCTCCCTGGCTTGTTGGAGGTTGTATTAAGGCATTGGTTTCTTGTTCTTTTCTTTTTTTCTTTTTCCCTTTGAGACAGGGTTTCTCTGTGTAGCCCTGGCTGTCCTGGCCTTACTTTGTAGATCAGGCTGGCCTCGAACTCACAGTGATCCACCTGCCTCTGTCTCTCAAGTACTGGGATTAAAGGTGTGTGCCACCATGCCCAGCCCTGGTTGCTTGTTCGGTACTATACTCAGAAAGTAATTCTCTCTGGTCACATTTTTGTATATGCTCCACGAAGACAGGACATTTCTCTGACTGTGGGTGCATCTCCCATGCTTAGGATGATACATTGCAGTTTTTCAGGCATAGATGGCTATCAAAAGAGAATATGGTGCGGCTTCTGTTTGCCTGTTAGCTGGAGCTGGTTACTGTTGGAGCTGCCTTTACTGACTCTTCTATAGTGTCTCCTTAGTGCCAGCTTCACGGGCTGCTCTTGCCTTCCTCCCCACAGACCTCTGCTTTCTCTCCTGTCTTCTCCAGTATCCTGAGACTATCATACCTGCATGTGGCCTCATTTAGATAGATTTTCCATTTTAGTGAGGAGCATGAGAGAAAGAAGCTAGGGCCTGACATGGAAGAGATAAGAGATGCTATCTGAGCATGATCTGTGCGTCTGGCTTGCCTGGTTACAAGAGTCTGAGATCAGTGACAGACCAGAAACACTTACCAAAGGCACCAGTCATGTTTTATTCCATGATCCCTCTTGCTCTTAGGAGAAGACAGGGCAGCCCTGTTGACATAATGCAGAAAGACCTGAAGGTAGCTCATGCAAAAGTAGGCTCCCTGGGTGGCTCCCCAGACTGAATTTCTCACATTCAGGGTTGGAGACCTGTCTTTTCCAACAGTTCAGTCCACACCGGTGGAGATACACGTCTGACTCTGTCTCCTCTCTGTTCTTGATTCTTTCCTTCATTTCCCTGGACTACAAGAACCTGTTTTCTCTTCCTTCTCCTTCATGTCCAGAAGGGATTTTTATACTACCTCCTCATTCTTCCAAATTATAACCTAATAGTTTAGTTTTGAAGTTTAAAAGGAAAAACTTAGGCATGAATACAGGACCATAAAATAGATTCCTTCCTCTGTTTCTCAGAGGCAGGGACAGATTTGGTTTTATTTATTGTTTTATCCATAAAGCCTAGAAATTATGACTTAGTGAAGTATAGGTTTATTTTTATTTTATGTATGTGGGTGTTTTGTCTGCCTGCATGCCTATGCATTATGTGTACACAATGCCTGGAGAGGCCAGAAGAGGGCCTCAGATACCACTGGAACTGAAGTTACAGACAGCTGCCAGGTGGATGCTGAGAATTAAACCTGGATCCTCAGCAAAGCAACAAGTGCTCTTAACCACTGAGTCATCCCTACAGTCTCAGGCCTCACTTCTTAAAGCTCCCACCCCACACTAAGCTTTCAGAGCAGAAATCCATGAGAGATAAACCATGTCTAAACTATAGCAAAACTCAGATTTCAGATTTAGTCTGTCAAGTCCCAAATATTATTTAGTAGGTAATTTCAGAGAAAATGAGGGATTAGCAAAAAAAAAAAAAACAAAAAAAAAAAAAAAAAAACAAGAGACCAGAAAAAGAAAAACAACATAGAAAAGGACTAAAGCCTGACTGGAGACAAAGGGAATGAGAAAGCCACAGAAGTTGTAGTATCATTTATCTTGTGCACTTAGCTTTTTAAAAGAATCCCTAGTTGCTAGTCAACTGGCCCTTTAAGAATTGTTAGCTGTTAGAACTGTTCAACCTTATGACCGTCAGTGTTGCTTGCCTCTTGGATTTCTGGAATATAAAAAAGCCAGCTGAGGCTAGGGTGTGGGTGGGGCTATCAGAGAAAAGAAGGCAGCTGGCAAAGAAGATATTGTTAGGAGACAGTTGAGTCAGGAGAAGTCAGCTGAGCAGATAGGCTAGAACAGTTGCTATAGTTTGGAGCTGCTGGTATTGGGGAAACTGGGAGAGGGGACTATTTAAGCAGACTGTTGGGGAAACTAAGGGAGGAATGGTTGGGAGAAACTTTTGAAGGGGCTGGACTAGAACCTGCGAGCAGGGCTGGCAAGGAGTTAAAGAGAATTGGTTACTGTTCTAAATAGAAAGCCATTTTTACAAGAGAGAGCATTTTTCTTTTAAGCTGAGTTAAGTAGCCTATGTGAATTTGCTGTTGATATCTTACCATCATTTGAATGGTTGTACTATCTGTTCTGAAGAATTTTTAAATGTTTCTGTCTGTCTGTGTGTCTGTGTCTGTCTGTCTTTCTGTCTCTCTCTCTCTCTCTCTCTCTCTCTCTCTCTCTCTCTCTCTCTCTCTCTCTCTCTCTGTGTGTGTGTGTGTGTGTGTGTGTGTGGTGTGTTCATGCCACTGCATGGATGAAGAAGTCAAAGAACAAAGTCATGGTTGTTGGCTGTCATGTTCTCTCATGTGTTCTAATGGCTGAACTCTGATTGTCCACCTTGGTGGCAAGGATCTTTTCCTGCTGAGTCATCTTGCTGTTCTAGGCTTTGTCATTGCTCTTATCCCAGGACCTGCACTTACAGTCTTCTGCTTACAGGAATAGCTTTAGGAGAGCCATGCTACTCCCTCTGTGTCCCTCACCCCTATCCCCTCACCCTGGTCCCTGGTACCTCCCTCTTTCCCTATAACAAGATCATCTATCTGGGGGGAAGGATTGAGCAGCATCTTTGCTTATCACCACAGGCTCTTGCCTCCATGACATCTCTGGATTTCCCCTTACAGGGCACAGTGCACCCAGTGACCACCATCAATAGCAGTGATGTGGAAAAGGCTTACCTGGCATTCTGTGTCCCAGGGGCTGATGCCCAGGCAGCCACCTTGAAGTTCCAGGCTGGAAAACACAACTATGAGTTAGACTTCAAAGGTAAATCTTACTTATGCAGTAGTGTCTAGCCCTACTTCATTAACCTGGGGGCCTGGGCTGGTATAAGAAAGGAAAGGAGGGTAATTTATCCTGGAAGACAGACCATCAACAGGTGGTACGGTCCTGCACTGCCAAGGATGCCAGCTAGGAGGATATGAGGATAAATAGCTTTTCTGACACATGAAAGACAGTCAGTGACTAGAGTGTGGCTGTTGTATTTCTAACCTTCCCCATATACCTCAACAGAAAAAGCAGACCGGTCACCCACTGGCCAATTCTTCAGTGGCTGATTTGTGAGGATGTTTTTTAGGTTTGCTGTAGTTTCTCATGCCATTTCCATGCAGACATCCAACTCTGCTCAGCTCACCTTTGATTATATTTAATAGTTTACATCTGGCATCTTGCAAATCCAGCGTGTTAAAAGGACTCTCTATTTCGTATACTTTGTTCTCTGTGGAAAGCAGCGAAATGTCACCAGTAAAATTTCCTAAAGCCTCTTGGTTGCTTACTTTTGGCCATTTATTTTTGGCTTCTGCTTGTGCTTTTGCAGCACTTGTGGTTTTGTTTAAGGAAGATTCCTTGTTTCGCCTCTCAGAAGTTTCTTCTGTTCTCCAGGGGAATGACTTGTACTGGAAGAAGCCAACCAAGGCCATGAGTGTCACAAATGACAGTCGCTGTAGTTGATGAGAGTGTGTAGATGAGCACAGACAGACAGAAAAGGCAGGGCTGCCTTGAAGAACCAGCTTATGCGGCTGTCACTCCTCTGACTGATGCTAACCATAGTTCACAACAGGTTTTTGCTTTTGGTTTTGGGTTTTCGAGACAGGGTTTTAGTTTTTCTCTGTGTAGCCTTGGCTGTCCTGGACTTGCTTTGTAGACCTGGCTGGCCTTGAACTCACAGAGATCTCCCTGCCTCTGCCTCCCTAGTGCTGGGATTAAAGGCGTGCGCCACCATGCCCAGCCAAATAGTTCTTTTTTTTTTTTTTAAGATTTATTTATTTATTATGTATACAGTGTTCTCCCTAGATGTATACCTGCACACCTGAAGAGGGCACCAGATCTCATTATAGATGGCTGTGAGCCACCATGTGGTTGCTTGGAATTGAACTCAGGACCTTTGGAAGAGCATGCAGTGCTCTTAACATCTGAGACATCTCTCCATCCCCAAATAGTTTTTTTAAACATCTGGAAAATGTAAAACAGACACAACAGAAATGTCAGACACAACCTTCTAGTTCTCAACTTGGGTTTCAGTCCCTGGAGATAGAGCAAACTTTCAGGACAAGGATATAGCTACATACAGAAACATGTAGCTAGAAAAAGCATGCTCACAGTGACCTGACTTAAGGTCATTAGGTGGTCACAGTTTGCCTGTTGCTTGATGATTTTATAACAGTATCTTCAAAAGAAAAGGATGTAAGTCACTGGATTCACCTACATAGTCTCTACTATGTATAATGAGATAGAGTCTCCAACCAAACTACCATATACACTTCACTGATTATTAGGAAGGACTACTTTTAAAGGGTGTATACATAGCAACCCAAATGACTTATTCTGCAGGTTTGGGGAGACCTGCTCTGGTAAGGATTCTTGTCATGAAAGAAAAATTCCCAAGTGATAGCTGAGTTTCTAGAAGCAGAGTAGTGACATTCTGTTCATTGGCTGTCAACAGGCAGAGTGCCCCAGGGCAAGCTCATTTAGGGATGTATCCCAGGGTAAATTAAGGAAACAACAAGGTTATTGGGGAAAGAGGGAAGGTTACAGGAAGTGTCTGACATATATATAACCAGTCTGTCCATCCTGAATAGTCAATATATTTACTAGCAAAAAGTCATCTGAGAGTCACTACAGATAGCTAATAAGCCAGGCATGTTAGTAAGCAAAGCATCAGTGCAAGGTTGAATGATGGGTGACAGAGGGTATGGAAGCTGCTCTGTGAGGGGTGGACTCACAGATAATAGGGATAGCTGCAGTGTAAGGGACACACCACCACGAAAATTCCAAACAGCCATAGTTTTAAATACTAGAATGTTTCTAAAATGAAAATAAAATTTGATTTTATATATTAAAGTGTAAGAGTAGTACCTGATAGGGTTTTCTTGATAGGAAACATAACTTGTAGATATTTGTCATTTTCAGTGCAAAGGGTGTATTGACACTCACCCTCAACCCTTGGAACGAATCTGATATTGAGGGTGGGTCAAATGTTTTGTTTCTTAAGGAGAACATGGGCTTGAAGATAAACACTGCTACAGGATCAGTTTTCTCAAAAAAAAAAAGTTGTAAGGACAAATAATTACCTATAAATTACGTTAGCTCAAGATGCAGTATTTTGATCTCAGGGTTGGCTGGAACTTTACATCCAAGCTGGAAAAAAAGTGCTAAGCAAAACAATAATTTAAATATGATTGGAAGGAACAATTCAAAAGCACTCATGTATAATTGATACATCAATTACTAATCATTTCACTATTCATTAAACTCTGTCTCCTAGGGATACCTACTTTCTTTATTTGAAATGTGTGAAATTGCCTTATTTTTAAGACTGATCTTGGGTTTTATGTGTTGGATTATCTGTCCAACCCATTTAATTTGTGTTTATAGAACAGTACTGCTGTGCATGCACCCCCACTGTGTGTGTGTGTGTGTGTACATGTTTTTCATTGGATCTTTTTTCAGCCTTTCTGCAAAAAAACCTTGTGTATGGCACTGTTAGAAAGGTTTGTCGAAGACCCAAATACATGTCTCCCCAGGATGTGCAGATGAAGCAGTCCTGGTAAGTAACATTTCTTAGCTTGCTTGGTGTGTGGTTTTAGTTGAGGAGCTTTGCTGCCAGTAACACGAAGCTCCTCAGAATACATGAAGGGGCACTGACTAGCATGTGTGACTAGCATACTACTGCCATTCAAACCTATTAGTTGGAAAGTCTTTGAGCCACAGTGAGAATTAGCATTGTGGGTTTTATCACAGAGTTATAAGGCTGTCTGTTGGGATGTGCAAGCCTGGCCAGATTGAAGCCAGCCCATCAGTTTGTCTTTGAATGTGGCAACTTATGGACCTGAGTCTTAAAAATGCTGAAGTAATGAAATAATGATGGAATTATACTAATAATAAAAGCTTATGTATTTCATTCCTGAGTATCATAGAATACCAAAATAAACTGGCATAATAGTCATTAGTAAGCCAGCTTCGCTTTCACAGGAGTTTGTGTGTGTTGTGTGCGTGACAGGCTGGCTGCTAGGGGTCCTAATTGAACCCATAGGTAGCACATGAGGGAGGAGAGAGACTTTCTGTAGCAGATGGGAAGTTTTTGAGCTCTGTACTGATCAAATCTCCTTTAAAGCAAGAGTGGTTTAGTCTTGGGCAGGATTAGAGTGTATACTAGAAGAAGATGGCCTGGATAGTGAAGATGTGCCCAGGTTCCCGTTACAGTCTGAGTTTGCCATGGCCAGTGCTGGGACTTTAAGCCAACAGTGTTGTTAGCTGTCTATAGCTTTATTAGCCTGGGAAGCCAGGATTACTGCAGTTCTGTTGGTAAAGTTCAGAGGTAAAGTTTATTGATTGTGTTTGTGAAACAGGTTATTTTTAAAAAAGATTTGGTATAAGTAAGAGGAAAGGTATTTTTATCAGCCCAAGAAACAATGCCTTATCACTCAAATACAGCAGCATAATTTCTTGAGAATATGCCCTCCTTTTCCCTATTCTAGTTAAAGTTTATTTTTGATAGAAAGCATGTACTTGTTATCAGTCAAAACTCTATAATACACTATACTCAGTAGTTTGTGTCGGTGTTATCTCTACTCTGCTCCCTTGTGGAAGCCGTTTTTGTTTGCTTCTGATTGCTCTTTTCTCTGTTTATCTCTCAAAAATAAAATATGTATATATGCACAGGCACACATAAAGCCACCTGCCTACTTCCTTTCTTTGCTTACATAAGCAGTAACCTACTATATATATATATACCATTTGGCACCTAGTAAATATCTTAAAAATACCCTGGTACTTGCTCTATTCCAGTCACTGAAGACTTCTTTAATGTGCTTCTGCTTGGTGGTTCTTAATCTGTATGTGGCATAGTTTATTAATTTTGCTATTACAAAATACAATGCTACAAAGAGCTCTTTGGTGCGTTGGGTGGTTGGTTGTCAGGTCAGAGTCAGGAGGCAAACTGAGTTTCTTTCCATGAGCTTAGACTGCTATGGCCACCCAGCAAAACGATGATTTGCTGGTTTTTCTTGGTCTTGTTATTGGTGAATCACCAAACTGTTGGGTTTTTCTCATTCTCACAGTGTACTTTAGTTTGCTTCTTTTTTTTTTTTTAGGTTTGTTGAGACAGGGTTTCTCTGTGTCCTGGACTCACTCTGTAGACCAGGCTGTCTTCAAACTCCCAGAAATCCACCTGCCTCTGCCTCCCAAATGCTGAGATTAAAGGCGTGCACCACCATGCCCAGCATTAGTTTGCTTCCTTTTATGAATGAGATTGAGTATATATATTTTAAAAACATAGGGGTCAATTCTCCTACTTTGTTTTTCTGCTGCAGACAGTCTTTTTAATTTAAATTTTATTTATTATAATCATGTGTATTTATGATGCATGTGTATGAAAACAGACTGGCATATGCATGGACCATGCATAGAAGGTTGGGAGAAAAATTTTGGGAGTTGGTTCCCTCCTTCCGTTGTGGGTACCTGGGAATCAAACTCAGGTCCTCAAACTTACACCAGAGGAGCTTTATTCATGAAGCATCTTTTCAGCCCCGAGAACTTTTTAATCTATTAGGGCCTTTTAGCCATTGGCTGGTTCTATAAACTTCAAACATGTTCTCTTGGCTTGTTATCTGCCTTACTACCTTGGTGTTAATAAGGCACTTTTCATTAGAGTGTTTTTATTGTGCTGTATTGGTTAAATGCCAGTCTCTTTGGTATTTCTTCTGGGTTTAGTTGTTGTAGATTATGATGGTCCTACAACTCGAAGTAAATTTTTTTATTTCCCTATGTAGAGCTTGCTCTAAGCAAAATTTGGAAAAGTCATTTTGTTTACTTCTTTTATGAGACTGGATTTCTTGTGTCATCATTCTAATTTAGTTCTTAGGGGACCATAAACAGACATATGCTTAGCATGCACAGTGCAAGGCCCTGCGTGTGATTCCTTGCACCACAAAAAGGTAGCTATTTTGATCAAATACAAATAAGATTGAAGAAGTACTCTTCTGTGGGCTGTGTATGAGCTGAGTGCTCACTCGCATGCAGGTGAGGTGTCTGGTTCATTCCTCAGTCCCTGGACAGCAGCTAGTTGTCAGTAACTCTAGCAACAATGGCTGCTTGGCACATATGAACCATACCTTAGTCTCTAGGAGCATTCTTTAATGTAAAAATTGAAGCTGCCTTTGTATACGTTGAGTTTAGTATTTGGTAAGCATAATCCAGGGCTGGTAAGATTACTCAGTGGGTAAAGGCATTTGCTGCCAAGCTTAATACATCCAAGTTCAATCTCTTAGACCCACATGGCTGTAGTAGAGAAACAACTAGAAGTTTTCCTGTGGCTTGGTTCAGTCTTTTTATGGTTTTCCTACATGTTGTTCCAAGTGTTATTAGGCATAGGAAGAGTCACTGCTGATTTATAATCTGTGGGTAATTTCACTGTCTTAATAGGTGAAAAAAAGAACCTTGTAGCTGGTTATTGCTGATAGATCCTTGCTTAGTTATTTTTAAACTGTGACATTTCCCTAGGGAAATTATTTGTGGGATTTCCTGGAGAATTGGGGTGAAGGAACATGTTCTGTGCCAGCAGAAACGAAAGGTAGATCTACTGTAGGAAGGACTGTGGAGGTTTCAATTTAAGGGAACTGAGTTGGATTGTAGTTTTCACAGTGACGTTCGCAATCCCTTTGAGTCATATGCCTTTTAATACTGCTTTTGTCTATATTTTTAGAAGGTAATGTATCTGTTACATGACACCCTTTAATTTAGCACAGTAATGGTGTGGGTGTGTGTAGCAAAAAAGAATGCACATTTAAGAAGGATAAATAACTGACCACAAGTAGCCTTATAAGCTTAGCTCACATTTCTGTTACCAAGTGGGTTTGAGGGCCAATTTTACAGCTTTAAAAATATTTTCTGTATGTCAAGTGCATATCATTAAGGCTTCAAAAAGTCTTCAGTGCTTTTTGAATTTCAAAACTTGGATAAAGGCTATGGCCAGTGTATATTGCTTTAATCAAGTCTCTGTCCCTTCTGTGGGACAGAGGTGGGACAGGGTTGGTGGGATGCAGGTGAGAAGTGCATCTCTCAGGGCTGATGGCTCTTTGGTTTGGCTGGTAGGCAAGACGAAGGTGCCCCTGTGTTGTAGATAACTGTGCTATGTGCTTCCTTACCCTGTAGGTTTTACATACATTACACTGAGACTCAGGACTGCTGGTGATATTGATAAGTAGTATTCACCTATGATTGATTTCCATATGTCTAAGGATTAGGAGTCTAAGTTTTGTTTTCCTTTTAGCAATACTAAGTTCCAAGGCCCAAAGAGCATCCCAGACTACTGGGACCCTGCAGCCCTGCCAGACCTGGGATTTAAGGTATGGGGCTTACACAGCCTGGAGCTGGACAGAGGGGTTCTATAGAGATGTATGAGTGTGGAAAGAATGCTTTGTGCAACTGTGGCTCCTGTACCAGAGGGTAGAGATGTATGTGGGCTTTCTGCTTTGTTTTTGTAGATTTTGGGATTTTAAGGCTGGGTGACTATGTGTGTGTGGGTTGACTGTAGCTCCCAGGGAAAGGAGGTGGTTGGTGTGAGGGTAAAAGATAAACACTTGCTAGGAAGAGCAGAAGAAGGGGTTTCTGAGCACAGCTGGACTAATCTATTTCACTAAGAAATAAAAAGAAACAGGGAATATTTGAATGTGATGAGGGGCATTGAGAGGGGAAGGCACTGGACAACAACAGACAGGAAGAGACTTCCATAGCTCATTTGAGGCCTGCTTTCTGGGAGCACTGCTGTGCAGCAGAGCACTGTCCTGAGGAATGTCCCCTACTGCTCTCAGTATGAGGGCACGTTGGCTGGTTTCCAGTGCTGGGAACATGCCAAACAGTGCAGAGAGGCTTTTCCAATATAAAGCCTGCCCTGACAGGACTTCTCTCACATAGCACAAAGCACACATCAATGTTGCAGGAGCAGCATGTGAAAAGCTAGATGGGCTCACACACCTTTGATTGCAGTTCTCACAGGCCATGTGCTCTAGTCTTCTGTCCTTGGCATGTGTGGGATACAGAAGAGGAGCAGTGACATCCTGGAGTAACTTAGGATGGGTGGCTTAGGCACCACCTGCTTGACCTGTGGACCATTTCCAATGTGAACAAGAGGGAAAATACTATACTTGGTAAATATCCTATATCTGGAGAGACTGCATCTCAGGAAAGAGGGACCAAACCATCACTCTTTGGCATTATCCTGAAGTTATAGATGTACCAATAGTCCTTAAGAAGGTTCATGTACTTGAGTCATACGACAATAACACATGAAAGTATTTCCCCCTTGTAGAAGATCATTCTCAGTTCTTCCTCAGAAGAGTATAAAAAGGTGTGGAACCTCTTCAACCGCACTCTACCCTTCTACTGTATTCAGAAGATTGAGCGGATCCAGAACTTGGGCCTGTGGGAAGTCTACCAGTGGTATGTGTGACTGATAGCTTTGTTCCTTGTCCTGCCAGCTGCTTACTCACATGCTCACCCAGTGCTGTTGTGTGCCATGAACTGTCTCTGCTCTCTTACTCTCTCACCCTAAGGCTGTGTGATGAAGTGACCCTTTGTAAAGGTGAGAGGACTAAAGCTCCCTTAGCATAGCTATGCCAGACTCCACTCTTGTCCAATCTGACTTTCTGTAGATCAGTTAGAAAGAGTGAGACAGTTCACTGACACCATCAGCCTCAAGAACTTAAAGCTGTAGCCAGAGAGTGGGGGCATCATCTGTCTGTCTATCCATCCATCCATCCATCCATCCATCTGTCCATCCGTCCGTCCATTACATGAGGACCAGCATGCTCATGGTTAACCAGCATTTCTCTGCATAGTGAGAAATTCATCATGGCTCTCCATGGTGGCCCAGGCCTACTGACTTGGCCTCACATATGGGTCTGGGACAATATCCTAGTGTTCTGCAGTGATGGAGACAGCCGTAATAGAGCGGGCACGATGGGCTCTGAGAGTGAATTCCCCTCCTCTCTAGGCCTGCAGCAGCCTTACAAATTGACTTTCCAGCTTCTCAGGTTCAGCTCCACTCAGAAGCTGGGTAGAAGAAGGACCCATGTCTGCTTCCGAGAGCCGTTCTGCTTCTGGAGCCTTTTGCTGTGGAGAAGCAGCTTTGCTTTTGCTCTTGATCTGGCCCACCTGCCCTCTGTGGCTTGAGCTCTAGGGGTTGGCCAGGACAGCCACAGCCTCCTCCTCCTAGTCACTTGATGCTTTTTTTAGAAAATGGGTTCAGGGGGCTGTTCTTTGGTGGTCAGCACCTTCTTCTCTCAACATGCATGTTGCTACCATTCTAGGCAGAAAGGGCAGATGCAGAAGCAAAATGGGGGCAAGGAAGTAGATGAGAGACAGCTGTTCCACGGTACCAGCACCGGCTTCGTGGATGCCATCTGCCAGCAGAACTTTGATTGGCGGGTCTGTGGTCTGCATGGCACATCCTATGGCAAAGGTAAGGCAGGGGTGGCCTCACCAGTAGTTGGGAAACTACTTGAAGACTCTCACAGAGGCTACAGGAGGAGCCAGCCAGTCCCTGCTGTCCGTGACAAGTGTACTGCCTTCTGGCTTCTGGGACAGCTCCCAGAGCTGGCTGCTCTCTGGCTATTGCTCTGCTGTGTGTGATCAAGAGCTCAGTCAACTTATGGCGGGGCAGTCCCACTTCACTGGGATTTGTTTCCTGTAGAATGGAGGCTCTGAGAAGCAGCACGAATTGGAAAAGGAGAGCAACATGTTTCTAACCTTGCTGAGCACCCTAGCCTGCACCTTACTGATATCCTTAGAATAGAAACCTCAGAATGTGTCATTCCATCTAGCAAATGAGCTCTCCTAGAATTTTTATCTCTTGGTTATTTTAAAACATTATTGGCTAGTAATTTCCAACTCAGAGGAAAGTTGCAAACTGTGTGTTTATATACTTATGAACACATGTATGTGTAATAATTCTTGCATACTTTGTATCCACATTCCTCAGTTTTAATACTGTGTTGCCGTGTTGGCTTTTTTCATCTTTTTATTCTGACCCCTTTTCAAGTAGCTGGCATCTGTGATACCATTTCCCCCTTCAACACCAGTTAAGAAGAAGGCTTCTTCTGTAGCCACATTGTGGTAACCAAATTTAGAAAATGTAAGAATCTGTTTGTTGACCAGGCACGGTGGCACACCCCAACAACAAACAACAAAAAGACTGTCTGCCTTTAATTCCATAAACTACCTGTTTGTCAGTTTCAGATTGATGTGGTGTTTGTGGGATCAACTAGCTGGGGGTTTATAAATCCCATGTAGCTTCTAGTTTAGGTTCCCATTTGAGATGAACCGCTGTTCTGTATGTGGAGCTACTGGTATCTGTAGAATGGTTCAGTAAGAGGAATGTTACTCATTTTTCATGTCATTCAACTAAGGCTGGGTGGGGCAGCTCCATTTTATGGTGTAGATGGTCTAGTACTAAGTATTGACAGACTCTTTAGATTTTCACTGGATTCAGAGCTGAGAATAGTTTGAGTTAGGTGACCTCCTTGGATGCCCTGCCTCACAGGTAGGTGTTACTGGCCACCATGATTGAGGGAAAAGGTAGAGAACGGGAGTGGAAGAGGGGGATGTGGTGTTGAAAGGGCAGTGGCTGCTGGCATCACCCGTAGCCAGGATGTGCTCTTCCAGGGCCCTGTGGAGCTTGTCTGTATCGTTTCAGGGAGCTACTTTGCGAGAGATGCTGCCTATTCCCACCACTACAGCAAATCTGACACACACTCCCATTCGATGTTCTTGGCCCGAGTGCTGGTGGGAGACTTCGTCAGGGGCAACGCTGCCTTCGTCCGCCCTCCAGCCAAGGAAGGCCAGAGTAATTCCTTCTATGACAGCTGTGTGAACAGCATGTCCGACCCAACTATCTTTGTAGTTTTTGAGAAGCACCAGATCTACCCCGAGTACCTCATCCAATACTCTACCTCCTCCAAGCCCCCAGCTGGACCCTCCATCTTTGTTGCCCTGGGCAACTTGTTCAGCAGCCGACAATGATCATGGCCAGGATGCAGTAGGCCTTAATGGCACATCTGTCAGGTGGAGCTGTTTGGAAAGTTTCTTTTTTAACAGAACTTTTAATGAACTCTTGTTTAATGTTGACTTCTCAGTGAAGTTTCTTTCTTTCTTTCTTTTCCTCCCCTAGTGCTGGGATGGAACACAGGGTCTTGTGCTTGCTAGGTAAGCACTCTACACTGAGCTACACCCTCAGCCCTTTTAAAATGTTTTTATGAGCCAGGGTTTTGCTCAACTACATTCTGCCTCAGTCTCCTGAGCAGCTGGAATCACAGGCCTTTGTTACCAGGCCTGACTTGAAGCCACAGTCTTAATCCTTGGCTGATAACAGTTTGGTTTTAGGTCTTTTCTAGTTGGCTTATGATCTCACCAGTAGTGATTATGAGCCCAAGCTTGCCTTTTAATAATATTAACATTGTATTTTTAACTCTTGGGTGACTTTGATGTTTAAGACCAAGCACAGAATTTCTACATACTGTTTTATGGATTTGTTTTAACTTTAAGAGTTTATATCTCTGCAATAATTCTTGTTTTAGAGGGTCTTGTGGTTCATTTTGGTTTTTGTCAGAGTAGCGTGATGGCCTTTAGCGAAGGGCACTACAGAGAAGGCCTTGGCATCACTGTTACTTTTGCCTGCTGCTTTGGCACTGACTCAGGCAATTCTTGATATAAGTGAAGCATAACTCCTCTGTCAAAGACATAGATGAGTGTCCCCTCCAGTCCTGGGCTTGGCTTACAAGTGCCTGTACCCAAATCCCTTAAGCACCCTGGATACCTTCCAGGTGTGGATTTTATGTCCCAATAAGATTGACTACCTGTGCTGCAATGTCAGTGAGAGTATGGAAATAAAATACTATCTGAAGCAGATGAAGACGAGTTCATTTTTTCAGCGTCTGTTTATAAAGAATACCAGGTAGACACCAGACCCTTTCCTGGGTGTTGGGATTATCTTGGTCCTGTCGGCCAATATAACCATCTGTAGTGGTTTTCATAAACACTAGGAATTTATTGTTCAAGGTTTTGGAGAAAAATCAAGGTGCCTGTAGATTCAAGGTCTGGTAAGGATCATTCCTCCTAGATGGCAATCTTCTCAAAGTAACTGTGGTGGTAGAGGAGCCACCATCCCAGGCTCTTATTACAAGAGTATTAATCTCACTGACGAGGGCTTTCTGCTCCGGACCTAATCACCTCCTAAAGAACCTGCATCCCCAAACCATCCCCCATAGGTGCAAATGGTGTCCTTTAATCTGTGTTGCTGTGAGTTCATGGTAAACGTCCAGTACATCTCTCTGCCCTTAAGAAATCAAAGGTGTTGGAGCCACGTTGGAGGCTGTGTGTCATGCACATTATTCTCTGAAACCTATGAATCGGGAGACGCTATAAAAGCCCATGCCAGTGCTGTCAGGACCATTCACCTGGGTATCCCCATGTCCCCTGCACTGTAGAATACCTCTGCCCTGAGGCCCGGGCTTCCTTTGACACCAGACTCCCAGGTTAATCAAAATGACCTTTCCCTTATTTAATCTTGGTCCCAAGAAAACCATGTTTTGAGCCACATTAGCGATGTCAAAATGAAGCGTGATAAACATTGATTAAACACTTAGGCACTGTGACATAAATAACTTAGGCTCACGTGCCATGTACCCTTTTAATCACTTAAGATAAAGGCATCTTTAAATGTTTCCATCTGCCCATGAGGCTTTTGTTTGAATCCTCGGTACCGTCCTAACAGTGACTTGAGGGTGTCACCATCACAAGGTGCGCCCTCTTTCCCATGTGCCTTCCAGGTCAGCGTGACACTATCTTGATGTAGACTCCATTTTTGGGACCTAAGGCAGATTTGGATTCCAGCTGAAGTGGAACCTAAAATAGAGTAAAATATTTGTCAAGGTTAACCATATCCAGCAGAAAACTTCCTTAGGACCTAGCCTGAAGCATGGCTTGTGGAAATCCTGCTGTGGACTGGGAGACAAGATCTTTGGGGTCAGAAGGTGCCAGAGGGAGAAAAGCTGCATGCCCTAAAGCTGTCAGTGGCGGTTATGACATGTGCTGTTGTACTGATGCTGATAAGAAAATACAGCACAGGGTTAAGGGCCAGCACTTCTCTGAGCACAAAGCACTCATTCATCTCCCTTCACACAGAGGATGAGATGGAGGCTGCTGCTTTTATCACACTCTGATCAAGAGACGGGTGTGCCTGAGAGGAGAGGTGCTGGCCTGGTCCTGGCAGAGGCTGACGTACTGCGGGGCAGAGAAGCAGGGCAGGCCCCATCCTGGAATACCAGACGCTTACCTGAGTCTTGGGGCTGGCTTCAAACCGGAACTTGTGTAGGACCTGGAGCAGCGTTAGCTTGACCACCAGCAGCCCCAGCCGCACCCCGAGGCAGCTCCTGGGGCCAGCTCCAAAGGGCAGGTACGTGAAGGGCCTCTGCTGAAGCTGGGCCTCTGCTTTGAACCTGCAGGTTAAGTGAAGGTCACGGTTGGCCTGAAAAACCTCCTATAGCTGAATCAGTGGTTCTGGGCCTTCCTGGTGCTGCGGCCCTTTAACATATTGTGGTGATCCCCAATCATCAAATTACGTCATTGTTACTTCATAGCTGTAATTTTGCTACTACTATGAATCATAATGTAAACAAATGATATGCAGGATATCTGATAAGTGAACTACAAGGGAATTGAGACCCAAGGTTGAGAACTGCTGATTTAAAAGTCCCACTTCTGGCTGAGTGACCCCTTCAGCTGAGATCCCTTCCCTCCATCAGAGCCAACAAGATTTTGTGTACAGGACTGTCCTCAAGGCTATGGGTAGCTGGGGGCCTCTGACCACCATGCTCTAGTCCTTCTCGGAATTGTCTTAGAAGTGCTGTTCATGCAAACAGCCAGCTGAGTCACCATTATCCAAATGTATATGAAGCCAGGACATGATGCGAAATCCCAAGGCTTGACCAGCAGCATATCCTGACCTATCGTGCCTCACTTCCCTTCACATCAGACCACGCAACTTCTCTCATTTCCCTCTCAGCAAAATTTCCAGGCACTTGAACCACATCCTTGAAGTCTTCCCAGAGGCCCAACCTGCTATCTCAGTGAAAACTGGCAGCTGCTTCCCCACCACGCTGGCTTTGCTGGTCGGGATGTGGGGAGCTTGAGACCCTGGGAGCTTCAAGATTTGGACTGAAGGCAGAATGGCTAGACTTGCTATCAGATCTCATTCCTAGTTCTGCGGAGCTAGGACACCAATCTGTTATAGCCAGCTTGCTTCTTACCACTTCTGGGCTTTCTTGTGATACTGTGAGCCTCACAGCTACTGTTTCTGGTTATGAATCTTTACCATGTTTGCAGGACCCACTGAGATGCAGGATGCTAGTTATCCAAGTCTCACAACCCCTGAGCAGGATATAGAAGTGGGCTGGGTTCAGTAAAGGGATAAAAAGCACAGTGGCTCCTTACCTACCTCCCCTGGTGGGTCATAGAGGGAATAAAAGTGACTGATCCTGACAAGGAGCAGGGTGTGAGGGCTGCCCAGGGGTTTGTACCACAGAGCCTAGACATGAAATTGACAGTGGACCATGAAAGGAAGAGGATCCAGGTCTATTGCATCTCAAGAATTTATGTGTAAAGGGTAGCTATGCTGATATTAATGCACCGGATGGAGGTGATGGGGTTTTTTGTTTGTTTTTGTTTTTTTCCTTCAAGACAAGGTCTCTCTGTCTTAGCTTTGGCTGTCTGGACTCGCTTTGTAGACCAGGCTAGCCTCGAACTCACAGCAATCCACCTGCCTCTGCCTCCCAAGTGCTGGGATTAAAGGTTTGTGCCACCATGCCTGCGTTGGAGGTGACATTTTGCTGCTTTCTGTGCACACAAAATATAACCCTGGGAGGTCGAGAGATAGTTTGGTGGTTAAGATCATGTACCACTCTTACAGAGAGAGGACTAGGGTTTGGTTCCTAGTACCCCATGTTAGGCAGCTCACACCTGCCTATAGCTCCAGCTCCACGGGACCTGATGTTTTGGCCTCCATAGGTACCCACACTCATGTGCATACTTGGATACAGACACACACAATATGCATAATCAGAAGTGAAAAATATATTTAAAAAACCACCTAAAACAACAACAAAAAGTGACCCTGCCTCCTGTATCCTGGGTTGGACAAACAACAGATATTGGTCCTCTTGTGCTGTCATGCTGGTTCTCTGGATTCCTTTGGCTTTGCCTAACAGCCCACCTGAATTGGTGTGGTCTTTGTTTGGGGGTGACTATGCCCCTGTCTCCTGGCTGCTTTCTCTATGGCACACTTTCTGTGCCGTACACTCACATCCCTCAGGGACTCCTGTTCTAGACAGAATTCACTTACCGTTCAGGGTCAAAGGTCTCAGGGTCTGGCCAATGCTCTGGGTCATGGTGTAGGGCACCCACGGCTATCTCCAGCACTGTACCTGCAGGGATGCGCTGTCCTAGCACCTCACAGTCCTGTGATGCTTCCCGGGTAAACCTGTGGCAGATAGAGGCAGGAAACCTTGTCAGCGTGCAAGCAGGTAAGGGCTTCGGGGTGTCATGGGGTGTGGAGTGATGTTGGAGGCAAAGGACCTATCCTCTTCCCAAGCTGAGCCATACAGAAACCGTGTTTCTGTCCCATAAACCCCCTGCTCCCAAGAAGCCTCCATCTCCAGGCCTTTCTACCTAATGCCTCATCTATGGGCCAAGCACTGGGAAGCCCTCCATGTACCTGGATGTTGCAGAGGAACCTTTCAGGGCTGCGTTAGCCAAGCTACTGTCTGTCATCTCACTCACAGTTAAGCCTCCTCTAATTCCCCTCATTCTCTCACCCACTTATCTCCTCTCATTCAGTACTAGAGCCCTGTTGTCTGGCTTCCGCCCTCTGTCTCCCACTCCATGGTTGGTTCTCATGTTAAGACCGTGAAAATATTGGGTGGCCCATCCTGTGCACCTGCAACCTACAGCTTAACTTAGCTTTTATGTGCCATTGACTATTGGTGGATCAATCATTAATGGATAATCTTGGTTGTCAACTTGACTATATCTGGAATGATCTAAAAACCCAAGCAGCTGGGTACACGTGTGAGGGACTTTTCTTGGTTGGATTATTTGAGATGGGAGACCTACCCTGAATCTGGGCCATACTTTCTGGTTGCGGCCATACCTGGTCACAGCCAACATAAAAAGATATGGAAGAAGGAAGCTTTGCTTTTTTTGCCTCCTTGGCCTCATTCTCCCCAGGAAGCGCATCTGTCCTGTTGATGAGCCATTCCTTCACTGGTGTCAGAACCTGCTTCTTCAGGATTCCAATGCAGGTTGAAAGCCTTAAGCCCTCGAGGGCTTCCCTGGGACTCCAGCCCCAGATTGGGACTGCTAAGACATCCAGTCTCATGGACTGAACAACTCCCAGAATCTTGCCCTTTCTCTCAGGAGACAGCCGTTGTCAGCCTGCTTGGTCCACAGCCTTAAGCCACTCTTATTAATAAATCCCATGTATATGTATTTTTTTTCATTCTATCAGTCTGGTCTTTTAGAGAATCCTGACTGACAGCTACATTCCGTGGAATAAAGCTGTGACTAGGAGAAAGCAGATCAGAAACCAGGACGAGGGGAGCAATATGGGATATGCAGGGAGAGCCAGCTTGGGATGGGTACCCCAAGATCCTGAACAGGTGAGGGAGTAAGAGCTGCTCTTACAGCATGAGGTGTTTGCCCCCCAGGCTGCGTGGAGTGCCGAGCTAGGACTGTTTGACCAGAGCCAGGTCTTCTGAGCCGCCTTTCCTGGCTCTCTTCCATGGGCCTGTCTGTGATGACTGTTCTTCGTTCCTGGAGTTCTGTGTCTTACCACAGCTTCTCACAACAGCCGTTACTTAAGAATTCACAAACTCCCTTCCTTACAACTTGCAAGCCCAACACAGTTGTCTTGAGTTTTGCCTTATTGCCACGGGCCAGGCATCTAACCTAACAGCTGGCTCTACAATTCTATAGCCATATGATTCCACCATTGGGACTGAGCATGGGGATCACCTGCCCACTGTTTGCTTTCAGTAACAGAAACAAACCTGACTCATCGGTCCAAGCTCGAGGTTGAACAGACAAGTTTCAACTACTGAGTCCCTTTAAGCCCTTTACTTATCTGTGTGCAATTAAATCCCAGCCTCTTCTCTCGTCAGATTCCAAACCCTGCAACACCCTGACTTCGCTGTCCTGAGCTTCTCTTCAGTGTGCTGTTGGGTTTTGGGACTAGAAATAAACTTTTGGAAATCATAGGAGGTATAGAGAGCTGCAGACCCTCTTTGCTTTAGGATGCAAATATGTAATCTTGAGCTTTTTGGTCTTGAGAACAGCCCCTTAAAGGTTCTATCAGAGTTTAGAGAACATCTTAAAGAACGGGATAAAGCCTTTTTTTTTTTTTTTTTTTTGAAAAGGGTGGAGTTATAGGTATAATTTTTGCCTTCTCTCTCTTTCCTCTCCAACTACAGCTGTGACTGTGGGGGTCTGTGAATTTTTTTCTAACTTTACCTGTCTGTCTCAGTAAACAAAAACCCTTCCTCACCCTCCTCACTTAAGCCATTTCCCATTTGCAGGTGATACAAGTGGCCTTCTGTGTGCCTTGCTCTGGGGTGCAGAGTTACCTTTCAAGGGCTGGTTTCTGGTGGGGGGAGGCACAAGGGTTGTTCTCGACTTTATTCTTTCATTCACAATGAAGTCTGTTCCAGTTATCCCGTTTCCCCAATTTGCCTTCCCCAGATCTAGTGGTCCATGCCTGCTGTTGCTGCTGGACCCTCAGCACTGTCTGGTTTCTGTTGTGGCTGTAAACATGTTTTTGTTTTGATCCCAAGTGTGGGATGTGAAACAGACTTGTATGAGGGTGTGAGGTGTTTATTTGTCCCCTGGAAACAGACTTGTGAGAGGACATGTGGTATTTGTCTCCTAGAAGAGGAACTGCTTCTTGTGGGGGCATGGTTCTTGCCAACTGATAAACATCCTAGTACGGACTCTGAGAGGATATGAATACACACACACACACACACACACACACACACACACACACACAAAACAAGAGGCTGGGCTTTTGGTCTTGGAATTGTTTCCTATTGTTTGGCTGTTCGTTGCTCTGCTTCAAGACGGTCCTAGAGAGAACTGCTCCAGAGTGAGGTTCTGGGTTCCGGCTGCTGCGCTTGCAGTCACCTTTGCTGAATTGCTGGTTTGCTGTTTAATAGGTCTACTGGAACCCTGACGAACAGTGAAATTGTTCCAAGGAACTGAGTCTAAAAAGATCTACATCCGCCACTCCCATTAACCTCTTTTCTCTCCCATCTAGGGTAGGTGGGTTGACAGGGAGGTATAAGCATGAAAGAACCACAAATAGAGTAGGTTTGAAAAAGTTCAGAGCCTACAGGTGTATCTTCTCTTCCCATGGATGATCTTCATGCCAAGATTCTCTACCTAGTGGCCCTCCTGGGCCACTGATTGTCATTCATGAAGCTATGGCTCTGTTGGTAAAGTGCATGCCTTGCTACCACACACACCTGAGTTTGATGACCGGCGTATGCTTGGTGTGTAACGCCACTGCTGGGAAGCAGAGGTTATGTCCCTGGGAATCACTGGCCAATGGTCTAACCTAATTGATGAGCTTGTCTCAAAGGTGATGGCTGGCCTTCCTGAGGATGACAGCTGTGACTGTCTGGTCGCTTCTACGTGTGTACACATGTGTGCATGTGCGTGCAAGTGTGTGTGTGTGTGTGTGTGTGTGTGTGTGTGTGTGTGTGTAATTAAGAGAAATTATGAGATTCCTCTGTCTAACCTTTTTGTTCTGGTTATCTCAGAAACAGTAAGAAGTCAGGCTGGGGGCCCCATTTAAATCCAAAGTCTGGTGCCCCCAGAATGTGGCTTGGAGCTGGCTCCAACACTCGGAACTTAAAACTCAGCAAGTTTGTGGAAAATGAAACTTCCAATTTCTGTTCCAAAAGACATATGGCAATGCCCTGATAACTCCATGTTTCTGGCCTCACTAGAATCCACTGGGTCCAGCACGTAGGACTCCCTGCAAGCTGGGAATAGCTGCTCTCTTCGGTGTTGCTGGGTCTCTGTCCAACTCATGAGAATGTGCTGAGCTATGCTGCATGAGGCCTGGGCTGTCTTCATATTAGAAACAACTGACAACAGTTGTTTTCACATTAAACACAACACCACTGGGTGTGGTGGCACACACCTTTAATCCCAACATTCAGGAGACAGAGGCAGGTGAGTCGCTGTGAGTTCAAGACCAGCCTGGTCTACAAAGCGAGTCCAGGACAGCCAAGTTTACACAGAGAAACCCTGTCTTGAAAAACCAACCCCCCCAAAAAAAACCCACCACAAAAAACCCAAGGCTAGAGAGATGGCTCCGAGGTTAAGAGCACTGCCTGTTCTTCTAAAGGTCCTGAGTTCAATTCCCAGCAACCACATGGTGGCTCACAACCATCTGTAATGAGATCTGGTCCCCTTTCCTGGTGTACAGGCATACATGCAGGCAGAACACAGTATATGTAATAAATAAATAAATATTTTTTAAAAAGCCAGAAACAACTGACAGTGGTTATTTCTTTGATACCTGTGGTAAGCTGCTTTTGCAGGTCAGTCATGCCAGCATGGAGAAGGCAACATGCTCTCTTAAGAGAAAACAGAGGGAAGCATAGGAGAATGAACTGCTCAGCCTGTGTACTGGGCCCCAGTCCTGTGCCTAGCAGCACACATGGCAGGCTAGCCCCTCTACTTCCCTTGCTGGGAGAAGCAGCCAGAGGTTGATTAGGTTGCATGTACTTGTGCAGCAGCCACGGAGGCGGATGAGGGGAGGCTGAGGAGCTGTGCCCAGCCCACGCTGGTGGTGGTTGCAGTGCTCAGTACCTGGTGTTCCTGCCCTGAGACCTTGCCCTAGAGCGGCTTCCTCGTATGTCACCTCTGAGTCCCCTGTGCTTGTTGTATGGGAGAAGCAGAACAGAGATCTAGTCCCCGCTTTCCATGAGAAGAGATGAGGAGAGGAGAGGGGAGGAGAGGAGAGGGGAGGAGAGGGGAGGGGAGGAGAGG
>OU015744.1:81988570-82006385 GCA_907169655.1 Acomys percivali
TAGTCTTGGATGTCCTGGACTTGCTTTGTAGACCAGGCTGGCCTTGAACTCACAGTGATCCTCCTGCCTTTGCCTCCCTGAGTCCTGGGATTAAAGGCGTGCACCACCACACACAGTGAGATTCAAGACTCTTTAAAGTAGCAGATGCTGTGGGGACCTTGGGGAAGGGAGACACCTGGCCCCACTTCCCCAGACTCTATTCCCTTGCTACCCCGAAGCCAGGCTTGGGCCTAGGGTTCAGGGTACCTGTGATGCTCTGGCCTGGAGGGGCTTGAGGGCCCTGGGGTACTTTCTCCCCTGCTTTCCATTTTCAGGAGTATTGCTTGTGTTTGTGTCCTCAGCCATTGGGTTCACAAAACATAAATTGTGGTCCTGCAAAGTGACTTTGGAAACTGGCATTGTATGTTGTAAAGACACAAAAATTGGGTAGGAATTTCATGTAAATAATTGAAAATTAGATTTTTTCCCCCAATACACGGTTTCTCTGTGTAGCTTCAGCTGTCCTGGACTCACTCTGTAGACCAGGCTGGCCTCAAACTCACAGAGATCCACCTACCTCTGCCTCCCTGAGTCCTGGGATTACAGGCATGTGTCACCACGCCTGGCTTAGATTTTTTTTCTTTGCTGAAGATGACATTGAATAGAAATGAAACAGCACCTTGACCAATCAAACAAGAGACCATGGAGGAAAGAGAGCCATGCTACACCTGCCTGGTTGGCACTTCCTCTTACCTTTTGAGTAAAGGGTCCCATGTTTGCATTTTGCTTTGGGCCTCACAAATTGTATAGTCATCTCTGCAAAATGTGGCTAATTAGTCAAAGCGGATCAGTGCAGAAATCTGCACTGGGGTGAGGGAAAAGGAGGCAGGGGTCGAGCATAAGTAAGTCATGAGCTGTTGGTGGCCACCTTCTGCTTCATGGATTAGTGAACTCAAGTTGGTTCCAAGGAAGAAACAAATTAGATGTAAAAAGAGAAGCAGAGATAAAGAATTGAGGTCATTTCCTGGTGCCTCATGGGGTTCTTGTCCCTGCCTGCTGTCTACTCCAGGCAGGTTCCCACTGTGGACAAAGCCAGTGACATTTTGTGACCTGCTATCGGTAACCACAAGGGTCCTAACAAATGCAAGCACGTGAAAGGAAAGAAGAAAGAAAGGGAGGGAGGGAGAGACATGGTGACTACACCATAGCATAGATCTCTGTCTGTCTGTCTGTCTGTCTGTCTGTCTGTCTGTCTCTCTCTCTCACACACACACACACACACACACACACACACACATCTATATCTGTATAGATCTAGGAACTGCAGCTGTGTCTCTGATAGGTAAATGGTGCTGGCTCCCAACTCATCTCGTGTGATTATAAACTGTCTGGATTTGTCACAAAAAAAAAAAAAAAAAAAAAAAAAGGAGCAGCTCATCAGGTGTGCCAGCCAGCATCTTCATCGTAAAGTCAGCGCCACGGCCCTTTCAATGCCCCTGAGCTGTGACTCAAGTGCACCTATGAGCATCACCTTGGTCCAGTGTTCTGAATCTATGGGCTCACTCTCTGGAGATCTGATGGCCTGTGGTGGGGTTTTCTAGAACCTTCCTGGTACCTCAAGTGCCCACAAGACTAGGAGAGTAAGCACAGACGGTAAAGAGAAACATACTCTTCCTTTATGTTAAGTCCAGGCCAGGCAATAAAATTCCAGGCTCTGCTTCCCAGAGCAATGGCCTCATCCTGATTTCTCCCAGGGACCTCGGGGACACAAAGGGCCTGAGCTGAGCCTGCCAGCAGAGGGCAGCAAGTGTATGGTAGATGGAGACTCCTCGGTTCTTAAAAGGGACCTTAGAAATCCCTGCGTCTGACTTCCTGATAGAGAGGAGAGAAAATGAGACCCAGCGAGGAAAGAGGAAACCGTCAGCTCAGAGTCTTGCTGAGAACGCATTCTGAGCCCTTCTTCACCCAGAACTCTCCCCGTGAGCACCTCGGACAGCTGCTGGGCTTGGTGCCAGAGATCCAGAGTGACGAGGGCTCTGCCCTTTGGGCAACCACACTTTGAACAGACCGTGACATTGGACGACACTGGTGCTGTAGAGGAGAGGCTTGAGGCAAACAGAGATCTCACTCAGCTTGGGAAACCATTCATTCCTTCACCCAGGCTGTAGGCCCTGTGCCAGGCACAAAAGACATGCAGACACACACCAGCCAGTCACCTTCCCAGAGTTCCCAGTCAACCGGGGTCTGAGCAAGTACATGAGGGTGGGATGGGAGAACAGAGAGAGGACACACATCACTGGCAGATGCTAGGAGGGAGCTGTGTCCACACTGACCTTAATAAAGAAAGGTGTGTGGATGGTGTTTCCGACTAGCGTGAAACAAATATTAGAGCTCAGTCAGGCGTCTCTGAACCCAATGGAATAGTTGTTGCTTTTAAAGAACTGTGGCTCACCTTGCTTTTAGTGCGATGATGACACTGTACACAAACTTTAGAAGTAAGACAGAATACACTGGCCATGTTAGAAAAACACACCAAAATGTTCACAGATGATACAGGAAGGAAGTTTGGGGCATAAAAAAAAATCATGCAAGGGGAGAAAAAGTGCGTAAATAGTGCATCTAGATTGGCCATGAGATAGAACTTGTTGAAGTGGGAACAGGTTCATAGATATCCCTTAAATAGCCTTATAGTTATTTATTTTTAAAGATATGTTCATTTGTACATTATGTGTATGGGCGTTTTGCATGTACACATGTCTATACACTATGTATGTACAGTGCCCACAGAAGGCAGAAGAGGCTATTAGATTCTCTTGAACTAGAGTTGCAGACTGTTAGCCAACATATGGGTGCTGGGAACAGAACCTGGGTCTCCAGATGAGGAACCGTTGAGCCATCTCTCCGTCTCCTAGCCTTCTAATCTGTTTCTAGTAAAGTCTTCCATAATTAAAAAAGTAAAAAATCTAAGTAAAATTTAGGGAACACAGCGGTGAGTGGGACTGGCTGCGCAGAAACTCTGAGGTGGGTGCAAGGAATTAAAATGGCTCTACCAGGCTTAACAAGTGGGGCTCAGGTTCTACCCTGAGTTGGACTCTGGATGGATGGCAGTGCGCTGGGCACAGGAGGGAGAAGGAATCTCATCTGGGTGACCATATGCCCCAAGAGAAGATGCCAAAGAGCACCAGGTAGCTGCTGGGTGAGAGGGTGTGGCACATGGCAAGTCTCCTGGATGTGGTTTTCCTTGGGCACCTGGAAACTCACCAGCATAAAATGGTGTGTGGTGATGCCAATGCTGATGGGACTTATTTGACCAAAGGAAAGGGTGGGAATCTTGGTGAAGAAAGCATCTGTCCCTGGAAGTGCTGGGCTGGTGGCACTGTCAGAGAAGTGCTTGCTATGCAAGTGATGGCATGTGCCTACAATCTAGGGGTTCTCAACCTTCCTAATGCTGTGACCCTTGACTACAGTTCCTCATGTGGTGACCCTCAACCATAAAATTGGTTTCATTGCTACTTCATAACTGTACTTTTGCTATGGTTATTAATTGTAATGCAACTATCTGATATGCAGGTGGTCTTGGGTGACCCCTGTCAAAGGGTTGTTCATTCAACCCCCAAAGAGGCCACAACCCACAGGTCGAGAACACTGCTAGAATCCCTTCCTTTCTGTGAAGAAGACACAGAGGGTCCTTGGGTCTTGATGGCCAGCCAGTCTAACCAAATTAGCAAGCTCTAGGTTCAGTGGGAGACCCTATTTCAAAGAGATAAGACCTCTCTCTCTCTCTCTCTCTCTCTCTCTCTCTCTCTCTCTCTCTCTCACACACACACACACACACACACACACACAGACCAAAAGGATCCTTGGAAGAAAAAGCTGGAGGCTCACTCTGTATATTTAATATAGAAATAGCATCTGTTGTGCTGGGGAGCTGGCCCAGTGGGTAAAGGGCTTGCTGTATGAGCTTGAGGACCTGAGTTCTGATCCCTAGCACTAGGGACAGAGACAGAAGATCCCAGGGCTCACTGACAAGCCAGTCTAGCTGACAAGGCATGCTCTAGATCTGATGACAAGCCCTGTCCAAAGAAAAATAATAATAATAATAAAAAGGAGGTTGACAGCAACTTGGTGAATAATATTTCACTCAACTCTCAAAGTTATCCTGGCCCTGCAGGCCAAGCAAACCCCATCCCACGACCCCCTATTCTCCTACCCCCTGCCCCCCACTTCCTACAGACATCTTCTTGAACATTAAGCAACTATTAGAAACCGGCACAGCAGCCTGGGGCTTTCCGTTTTCACATGTGCAAACATGACTTAGCATACCCTTATATATGCAGCACACACACACATGCACGCTAGGCTGTTGTGCCGGTTTCTAATAGTTGCTTAGTTCATGAGGATGTCTGTAGGAAGTGGGGGGCAGGGGGTAGCAGAATAAGGGAATAGCGGGGTGGGAGTCTGCTTGGCCTGCAGGGCCAGGATAACTCTGAGGGCCGAGTGGAATATTCTTTTACTGCCAGCCAGGCAACATGTCAGTCATCTCAGTTTCCAAAAGATTATCATTAATGAAGTCATTCTGGGCTCTACAGCCTCCAGACTTAGAAGTAAGGGGCCTCAAACCTTTGAAAACTAGACATATACACTTACTCACCCATGAAGTAACTTGATCTGCCCCTCTCCCTGGCTATCCCTTGCGGGAGCCACCATTTCCACAAGTGCAGGGCACAGGTAATGAATGGATCACACAGCAGCCACAGCCTTGGTCCTGGTGCAGGGCACCATCAGTCTGTGACTTTGAATGCCACACCCCAGTTCACAGGAAGGGCAAATGGATGATGGCAATGGCAGTTTCTGGAAATTTTAATAAACTGGTTGATGTTTCTGTTGGATACACCCACTGGCTGGACTGCTTTCAATAAGAGACCTCTGTCCTCTGTAAGGAGTGTTAGTAAGAAAGGGACACCCAAAGCTTATCAAAGCCATTTGAGCTGGGATTTGCTTTATAAAATGAATTTCTGCGCTCTTAGAAATGAGAAAATTAAATATCAGGAAATGGAAATTTAAAAAGTGAGTGGGTCCTGCCCCGTGTTTACATTCTCACATGAGAGGTCTTTGATTTTCAGGGAGATTTTCACTTATGTTTGATCTGCACTGGGCAGTAAATTCTGGTTTTAGTTCTTTGATTTTTTTTTGGCCTCTTAGTCTTCTTTTTTTAAAAAAACCAATTTATTTATTTTATGTGTATGTTTTGCCTGCATGTGTGTATGTGTGCCATGTGTGTATCTGATACCCTATAAGTGTAGAAAAAGGTGTCAGGTGCCCTGGGACTGGCATTATGGATGGTTGTGAGGCACCATGTGGGTGCTGGGAATTGAATCAAGGTCTCTACAAGAGGTATTCTGCAAGCCTGAACCATTCCTCCAGCTCCCTATATTAAACTGATTAAACAGTGTTTTTATTTAATTATTTATTTATTGTTTTCTTTTTTGAGATAGGGTCTTTTGCTTTGTAGCCCTACGTGGCCATGAACTTGTGATCCTCCTGCCTCAGTTTCTGAAGTGCTGGGATTACGGATGTGTGGCACCACACCCAGGTTATTGACACATCTCTAAAGTAGGAAATCCTATTTCCCTTTCCTAGTAGCCCTATGTTTCTACACTTAGATTTTGTGCGTGTTTATCGTGTCCTTTGAAAACTAGACATCTACACTTACTCATAGACCTACACATACCCACACACTAGGTGTGTGCATAGATGTGACTAAGAGGTAAATGGAAATAAGGACATAAAAATAGCATTGAGTTACAAAGATTTTTCTCCTGGAGATTCAGAGACCTAATATAAAACTTCACATTATCATTTCTGGTCAAAGGAAATAAAGGTGGCTGGCTCCAGGTTGTCCAGGAGCGCAGCAGCAGCAGCAGCAGCGGCAGCAGAGCAGCAGCAGCAGCGGCAGCAGAGCAGCAGCAGCAGCGGCAGCAGAGCAGCAGCAGCAGCAGAGCAGCAGCAGCAGCAGCAGCAGCAGAGCAGCAGCAGCAGAGCAGCAGCAGCAGCAGCAGCGGCGTGTATTGATAAGCGCTACTTCTGGTTGTACAAACAGGGCTTAGTGATGTCTCCTTTCTCTCTAGAAGCAGGGAACTAAAAATCTTTCAAGTGTGGGGACAGTTGGGGGAAATACAGACATAACAGACACAGGAAGAGAAAGGTTCTATGCACCTGGATTCTCCAGGGAGCAGAGACCACAACTTGAAACTGATCCGTAGAAAATGTGGTGACCTTAAGCCTTGCTCTTTGACCACAGACTAAGGAGCAAGGCCTTCCTTGAGGTACATGGCCTGGGGTCTCCCTGCCTGGCCTGGGGTCTCCCTGCCTGGCCTGGGGTCTCCCTGGATTCCTCACAAGCCAGGTCTTACCTTCTCCCAGCACTGCAGGATCATCTCTGAGATTCCACAGGAGTTCAATGGTTCCTGTGAGCTGTTTCAGATTTTGAGTGAGAAGCCATGAGGGCCTCGATATGGTTGTGTGTGTGTGTGTGTGCGCGTGCGCACGTGTAAGCAATCTTTTCTCAAGTTTCCTGGCTTATGTAGCAATGCTCTGAAAGTGCTGCATGCTAGTTTTTAGAGAACTTGGCAGCCTTAGAGGCAGAAATACATTCATAGCTTAGAGGAAGCCACGAAGAGCGTGTACATGGCATCTATTTATATGCACATTAAAAGAAAAGAGCCAGAATTCATCTCACACAAACAAAGGGATTATTTCAGGTAGGCTCAGGCCATTAAGGGATTAGTTCAGAGGACAAATGAAAGAAGACAACACACGCACGCGTGCACACACACACACACACATCCATACACCCATCCACATACCACACACACATGCATGCACACACACACACACATGAACCAGTGCACACACGCACACGTACACACTCACCACTATCATCATCAGTCTCTCCTCCTAAGGCCCCAGGCTGAATGTCATCAGCTGTGCCAACCCTCAAAGGGCCCTGCCTTTAGAGGATAAAAATCATAGGATTTCATTGTGCAGCTCTGCTCTGCTCACCAGGGGCCCCACATCTTTATGCCATTCAGCTCTCTCAGAGCTGCTCTGAGAAAAGTAAGGGAACTCCCTCCATCCTATGGTGGACCTCTCGAGACCCTTCCCTGCAGTCCCGGAGGTTAAGTGTCCCATTCCTGGTCACATGGCTAGTAAAAGGTAGACTTGTGACAATCCAGGCCTTCAGATGCCACCCAGCTCACCGCCCCCCCCCCCCCCCCCCCCCCCCCCCCCCCCCGCCTTCTCTCCTCTGCATTCTTCCCTCTTACACCATTTATGGGGGAAATGTCCTCTAGAAAACACAGCTCACACAGACACATAGAGCTCAATAGATTTTTTTAAAAAGTGGTATAAGATTACCCAGAGCAAGACACAGAACATTCCAGAACTCTGTAGTGCTCTATGCCCCACTCCTGCCATAACCCTTTTAGAAGTCCCTGACAAGTAACACAGAGTTGGCTTTGCCTTTTCCCGTCCAGCTTTTGTGGGTGGAATATTCAGGAAGCAGGCTCCGCATTTGCCACCTTCTGATCAGTGTTGTCTGTGACCTGTCCATGTGGGGTGTGGCTGGAGTTGTAGTGCCTCCTCCGCCTCTCACTGTCTCTCTTCCGTTTGTGTTTGTTCAGGATGGAACCCAGGGCATTGCACATACTAATCAGGAATGCTACACTACGCCCATTCTCACGTGTGATGCTATCTCCATGGATACATAACCATGGGTCCATCCTCTCCGTTGCGGGTGGGCATTTGAGTGGCTCCCAGCATGGAGGCTGTCATGAACAAAGCTGATGTGACTGTTCTTGCCTATGGTTTTGGGTGCAATTGGACACAAGTTTCTGGGGTACATGTCTAGGAATGGAATTCGGGGTCCTAAGTGATGCGCAGGCGTAGCTGCAGTAGATGTTTCAGTTTTACAAATTGTGATGCCTGAAATTTTTGGAATGAATCCATCAAAAAGCAGCAAGTTGACATCTTAGTTTTCTGTATTTACTCCAACTACAGGTTTCTCCCATGTCTTTCCTCTGTCTATTATGATATTCTAGAGTCTAGTAATATTAATTGTCCCAGGGAAGGGTTGAGGGAAGAAACTTGGGGTACTATTTTGGGAGTTGAATTGTTTATCTGAATAGTGGGGGGGATAGGGGTAGGAATGGGAACAAATAAGACATATCTAATTGCATAATTTTAAAAATTGTCCCAATTATCAAATGCAATACAAGTACTCATAAGCAAAAAAAAGCATTCCGGCATCAAGCAAATTTATGTTTGGTTTGGTTTTTTTTTTTTAATTAGCTGCTGTCCTACAATATTTAGCATTCTGTCCTCTCCATTAGCACAAATCATTCTCAGTTGATTGTATCTGATGCTTAGAGAAATAAGCCCTTTTGTAAATGATAGTTAAATCACCCAGCCTGCTCTCTGTGTGTACAGAAAGAGTGGACTGCATTTAATTCGCAGGGAGAAAAATGTATTTATTCACTCATTCTACAGATAGGCATTGCTTAGCAGCCTGTGGGAGGTGGGGACAGCAGAGAGGAGGAGATAAGATGTGATCCCAGAGCATATGGAATTCATTGTGTGTTGGGGAAGCCATTCATTTGTTCATTCAAGGATTTATTGTTATGGTGGGGCCACTGAGGGCTTTTGAAGAGTGGAGGTAACACAGTGAGCATGGTGTTTTTGTCATCTAACAATGACAGGGAGAGTAGACAGAGCAGGAGGGCTTGGGAAACAAGGCAGGGGGTTCTGCGGCAGTGATGAACTCCACGCACAGCCTGAGAAGGTAAGCTGCCTCCCTCCATTTTGGTGCTCCCTGCTGGTGCTAGGATGGGGTGGGGTCACCCCAAGCACCTTCAATTGGTGCTGTTTTCCAAGCTCCCTAAGGAATTATCCTATGTAGTGGATATCAGGATCACCGTTATAAAGGAAGATTAGACAGGAGGGGAGGTTTGGGATATAAAGTGGAGGGGGGGAGGTCGGGGAGGAATGAGATTAAAACCAGTCCCAGGCTTCCCTGCTGGGGACTGAGAGAAAGGTGGAAACAGGATCCATGGTGGAAGAGCCTGGTACCTGAAGATCTGGGTTGGAGCCCTCCCCACCCCCACCCCTACCCCCATCCCTGCCAGAGGGATAGCAGCTTGTGCTTAGAAGTGGGGAGATGAGCTGAAACTCAGTCACATGGAAGAGGTTGTGCCCTTGGGGATTAAGAGAAAAGAAAGCACAGAGGGACTGAACTTCGTTACTGCTCAGTGAAGGTGGCTGGGTCAGTCGAAAGTAAGGGAGGCTGAACAAGGGCTCCAATTGCTCTAATCTGGCTCTAGAAAACATCTCCCGCGGTTGGCCCAAGTGTTAAAAGGTTCACGCAGGAACGCACCAGCCCTGTGCTTTCTGGAAGCGGTGGGGGCCTAGGGGGAGGTCATCCGGTTGTTGGAGGAGTTGACCTTGGAGGGGATAGGGGACCCCAGCCCATTCCTCTTCTGTTAGCATCTCTCATGGGCTGAAGGCTTTACTCCCCCTCATCCTGCCTGCTCTAGGCAACAGAGGCCTACAACCAGGACTGTAACCTTCAAAACTGTGAGCCCAAACAGACCTCTTTCCTCTGCACTGGTTGGTCATCTTGAGTATTTGCTATAGTGACATGAAGCTGACTGACACATGGATCACACCCCATCAAGGACTGGGCAGAGGGGGGGCGGTGTTCAGGATTATGGAAGGCTAGTGCATTGTCAGCGAGGGGAGGAGGGAAGCCAGAACAGACACCAATGGGGCTAATCCCAGGCTACAGGTCACACATGTGGCAGGTAGGCGCTGTGTGGCCCCGTGGGCTTCTGTAAAGGTCATACTTTAGGATATCAGTAGATGCCTTTCATCAGTGGATGACGTGGGTGACCCCAAAGTGCCTGTACCTCTGAGTTGGTCTGACACACAAGGGCCATACCTCATAGGTTCCAAGACAGCTTTGTGACCCTAGAATACTTTAGTCACTCTGTCAGACCAAGTAAATCCCATGGGAAGGCAGAGTGGTCCACGCTTTAACCCCCACCCCCCTCCCCTACTTCCTGTGTGCTCTTTGTTGATAATCTACCCTGAGCAGCAGAGTTCGGGTCACTCACTCTGTTTGGAGAAACGGCAAACAAAGATAAGAGCTCTAAGCACTGGAATTTATTTTTTATCCACTTGGCCTAAAAGCCACTTGGCCTGTTAAATTTAGACAGCCAGTTCCAGACCTCTCCCGCCCTCCCGCTTCCTGTCCCTTGTCTGCCACCATGCCTAGAGCGTGGTCTCTGCTGGTTGTGGACTGTGTAATGTATTCACAGAGTTTGGGCCAGAGTCAGCCTGGCTGGATGTTTATCACAATGTATCACTGGAGGGGCCTGGGAGAAAAGAGCCATTTCCTCTGGTCTCCAGCTCAGTTCACCAGCATAGCAGCAGCAGCAGCCAAAGCTGCCCAAATATTTACCCAAACAGCCTCCCAGGCAGGGCTCCTGGACTTCTGTCTCACACTGTTGTAGGTGGGCCCTGCCCCACAGGATGTCACAGCATCCTCAGCAGACCATCTTAGGTTTGTTTACAAGGTCACCTTCCACCTGCCCAGAATCTATCATTGAACAGCTTTTTTTTTTTTTTCTTTTTCTATGTGGTGTAAATCCCTTTGCAATCAACTATAAGATCCAGAGAAATCCTTTCTGTTGATCTGAAGTTCTGTTGTTTTTGAATATGACTTTAAAATAAATGAGCCGTTGTCTGGGCTCAGAGTTTTCTAGAAAAAGATCTCCACTGTGATGAGATTTATTGTAATAAAATCCCCCCCAACACCCATACACACACACACACACACACACACACACACACACACACACACACACACACACACACATCTTCAAATCCATGTTGTTTGCTCAGTCTGTTTTCAAAGCTCTAAGTCAAAGCTGGGGGAAAAAAATCCCTTCCTCCATTAAATTAAATCCTCTTTTGTCCAAGAGTGATAGCTAGAGGCTCAAATAGCGTTTGGCATCAGATTTTAAGGACTGTTGAGAATTGAGGAGCTTTTTATTTATTTACTTTGATTTTATGTGTATGAGTATCTGCTTGCTTGTGTAGCTATGCACCACTTGCATGCAGTGCCTGTGATGGCCAGAAGGGGGCACTGTATACCCAGGGACTAGCGTTACAAGCCCCCATGGGTGTGCTGGGAACTAAAACCGTTCCCAACAGGGACAGTGTGTGCTCTTAACTGCTGCACCGTCTCTCCAGCACCTAGAGGTAGCTTTGTGCACCAGCTCAGGAGAAACGAGAGCTAGACACCAGTGTTCTGGCTGGCACTGGGCATCTGTCATGGGACACTTCAAAGAAAAAACAAAAAACAAAAACAAAAATAAGAGGCGATCCCCAGATTCCAGAAATGTAACCCAGTAGGCCCCGGCTCAGCAGCGTGCTTTCTGCCAATAGTGCTAGAGAGGGAAGCATTTGACGGCAAAAACCAGGATAAGAAAATCCAGAGATACACCCCTGGACGTGTTTCCTGAGTTCTGATTTCTTTCCCTCTTTGCCTTCCTTTTTTCACAGGACCTCACAGGTGCCACAGCCAGTGCTCCAGTCTGAGACAGTGCAGCCGTGCACCCATGACCACAGAGCGTACCACAGGGATGAAGTGTGGTCTGTTCTAGATCAGTGGAGTAGTGTGACTTCACACTCCTTAACACCCTGCATCATGCTGCTGCTCACAAGCAGGCAGTGTAGACAAGTGTTCCATCCGTCCTCTCTCTCCCTGGTGGGGCCCTGAGAAAAGCCATGGGAGTGTACAGAAAAGGTGTCAGTGCAGAAGCAATGCGTCCTAGGGCTTGGAGCTGCCATCCAGAGCTGTGAGAATCTGCTGTCTGTTGTTCCAGGCCCTGGTCTCTGGTGTTTTTTGCTACAGCAACCTGAGTTAAGACCAACAATCGCTTTTTGTTTAAACTGTGGGCATATGTGGAATACTGCATGGGACTTTCTTGTGCAATTGTGGGTGTCTTACTCTTGCTTGACAGTCTGGCAGCTTGAGGGTGGTCCTGACCCCCCCCAATCACACACACACAAACACTCACATACATATACTCATGCACACACATATACTCATGCACACACACTCACACACACATACACACATGCACACACACTCATACACACACATACACACACACACCGAGCACTTAGATTTTTGGACTTTCATGACTGGCCATCAGAATTTAGTAGGCCCCACGAGAAAGTCCGTGGGGAAGTTACTGGCCTCACTGAAACTCTGTTTATCTGGAAAATGGGACAATGTCTCTTGAACGGTCAGGGCCAGGCTCCCCTCATACGTGCTGGTTTTCTATTTATTTATTTAGTTTTTGTTTTTCCAAGAAAGGGTTTCTCTGTGTAGCCCTGGCTGTCCTGGACTCTTTGTAGACCAGGCTGGCCTCAAACTCACAGAGATCCACCTGCCTCTGCCTCCCGAGTGCTAGGATTAAAGGCATGAGCCACCAGAGCGGCCCATGCTGGTTGCTCTTAAGAGGCTTACGGTTCTGCTTTGGGCACAGGATGACTACATGACCATCACAGGCTGTGTATAGGCCCCGTGAGTCCACACAAGCAAGCCCCATCCCACCTCAGAGAAATTGTTCCAAGGACTAGATCCCACGTCAGGCTGGGCTGCCTCAGGGAGGTGCTGTGCAAAGGTCCTCTCCGGTGGCAAGAGGCGGAAGGTGTTATTAGGCAAATCCTCCAAGATGAGGCGAGGTTACAGCTCAAGTGTGCCAGCTGGCCCCAGGTTGTGGCTGTGGGAGAGAATTTCCCTGGCCTGGCATTCCAGTGTTACCCAGCTCATGGCCAAAGTCTGGTCCTGGCCTCCTTGCTGTCTCTAACTCTGTCTTCCTCAGGACACCAGAGTGACCTCCCCTCCTTCCACGGCACTGTATGAATTGCAGGGTCTGGGCAATCCTAGTGACTCCCCGACCCAAAGACAAGGAAGGCACCTGTTGGTTTGAATGAGTGATATTTCCCATAGGCCCATTGTGTCTGAATACTTGGTTCCCTGTCAGTCCTGTATTTGGGGGATGTTATGGAGTTTTAGAAGGTGCAGCCTTGCTGGGAGAAGTGCGTCCCTGGGGTGGGCTTTGAGAGTCATAGGCTTGCTCTGCTTCTGGTTTGCTCTCTCTGCTTCCTTTGTGCGATTGAGATGCGATCTCATAGCTTCTTGAGACTGTGCCCTCTCTGCAGTTATGGGCTCCCTCTGGAACTGTAAGCCAAAATAAGCTAGGAGTTGTGTCTGGTTATCACAGCAACAGGAAGGTAACTGATATGGTCTCCCAGTGGCTGCTTATGTCACACAGGAGGAAATAGAGGCTTGGGTGGTAACGGGAGAGCTGGGGCTGAGCCTAGGCCTGCTTCCATGATCCTATGATGCTTGGGTCCTCTTGTGACACTGTGGCTTGTCTCCTTCCCACCTGGTGCTCTTTTAGGTCTTTGTCTGCAGCTGGTGCCTCTCGGGAGAAGGACTTCTTGCCAAGAGTGCCCCCTGCAATGGCAAAGCTAAGAGCAGAAGGGCCCCCAGAGAGGAGGCTGGCCTGCACTTCCCTGCTAGGCCACGCCCCTTCTCCAGCTGGAAGTGACTCAGAATGATGCTAATGGGCGTGAAGGGGCTTTTTAATTAAATGGGGGTGGGGGATTTATTCAGAGTCTTATTTTCCATAAACCACAGTTTGGTGATTGCTCAAAGTAGCTGCTCCATGAATCCAGACTTCCTACGTCTGGCTGAGCCCCAGCGAAGGGTGCTGCCAGCAGCTCTGCAGATAGACCCCTATGGGCCACTCCAGAGAGACGGTGGCATGGGACCCTCTCCTCCCTATGGCATGCTGCCGGAGAATATGCGGCCATAGCGGTCTCTGAGGGAGACGCAGGCTCTTTGTGCGCCCTCCTGCGGCTTCTTCCCGTGCGCTCTCCACGTAGCACTGCAGGAGGAGCAGAGAGACCCCGTGAGAAGAGTCTCCCCATATCCTCTTTTCTCAATGCCCCTAGAAAATTTCCCTCATTTTCTGGGCCCAAGCGTCCAAGGATTCACACAAAGACCCGCCTCATCTGTTCTCATCAGAGCTCCCTGGTACCATGGGCTTTTACCAGACCCAGCCCTGGGTCCTGCCCTGGGTACCTCTTTTGGATCTCTTATCTCTGAGATGAGGCTGTTCTGATGTGGGAAAAACCCCAAGGGGGTGCTATGGCCCCATGAGAACGTCACCCCCTCAGTCACACATGAAAAAAGAGTCTCAGTTTATTTTCTTACTTTAGTGAAAATTTTTTTAAAAGCCCCCCCCCCCCCCCCTTTTTTTTTTTTTTTTTTTTTTTAGTAAGAATTTTTGTCTGCCCCGCAGGAATCCACTTAGCTCTCCATAGCACCCCGTTCAGGTCTGTGTTCTGCCTTCCCTGTGGCTGAGTGCTGCCTGGACCTGCTCCGCACCAGCACTGTGTTGGGCACGGGTAGAGATGGCCAATGCACAGGGACATTCTAGTGGGTGGCTGGAAGTGAGGACCCTGTGGCTTTCATGGGGACACTGTGAAGGTCAGGATCTGCCTTGGGTGGGTGGGTGGGGGAGGGAACACTGGAAAGCCTTCCCCCCCAGAGAACAGGAGCCTCGTGCTGAAGCAATTTTCCAAATGCATTTGTGTTCTTTCACACAGAAACGATAAGAGCAGTTAAACAAGGTTTTGGAACAACGCTGAACCGTGTTCCACTGCCGCTGCGAGTTTATTGCCATTTTATTGGCACACACTCTTCTGTGGTTTCTGCCTCACTTCAGCCTGGTCCCAGCCCAGAGACGGAGGTGGAGGCCTGTGCTAATGAGGGCAATTTGTTTTGGCTGGGGATCTTAGAGTCTTGTGTTTCTTTGGTCTGTATGCCTTGCTGCCCTGGTTCTGGGCCTGGTGCACACATGGACGCCTGGCTCACAACCTGCAGTCTGGGTGCATCCTACACCACACAGGGGCAGGGCCTCTCAAAGAGACTTAGCGTGAAGTTTGGGGTGGCGGAGAGGTGAGTCCCTCTAGGTATCAGAGGTGGCATTCCGTGTCCTTCTCTTAGGGGAGGGCCAGCTGGCTGTAGATTTTTTCACCCCTCAGGATCAGGCAGCCAAAATCAGAGATCAAGCCTACAGCCACTCACACAGAGACTGAGAAGGTAAAGAGAGCAGGGAAGGAACAGTGTGTGTGTGTGTGTGTGTGTGTGTGTGTGTGTGTGTGTGTGCGCGCGCGCGCGCGCATGCCAGAGAAGCCATCAGCAATCCTGATGGGTAGGCCCAGCTGACCTGAAGCCCTTCAGGGACCAAGTCAGGCAGGGATGAGCACATCTCACCCCAGACACCACCTATGCCTGTAGCTGGGATGCCTTTGCAGGATCAGCCTAGAGAACCTTGGTCCTGAAGGAGGGGCAGGGAAATGTGGGTAGAGTGAGAGTGGGACTGGGCTGGAGAGAGAGAGAGAGAGAGAGAGAGAGAGAGAGAGGGAGGGAGGGAGGGAGGGAGAGAGGGAGGGAGAGAGAGATGCCAAGCCCTGGGAAGGAGTCGGGGCAGAACTAGTGACATCATTTATGAGATTTATGAGGAAGGAAAGTTCCAGGTCTACAGCGAAACTTTGCTGTGTTCTGTGGGTGACTTTCTCACCTGTGCCGTGTACAAACTGAGCTGTAGTTTATAGACGAGGGATTTATGTGCAAGGTCAGGAGGCACAGACGGTGGTGTCTGGCAAAAGGGAGGTGGGGCTCGTGGCATGGAGTGAATAAAAACCAAGTGTTGTCTGCTTCTAAGGTCAGTGACAGGGACAACAGAAGGACAGGGGAGAGAAGAGGCCGGTGGAGTGATCTGTGGCAGGTGCTTCATGAGATAGCATGTGAACCAGGCCAGCAGAGTAAGGGGCCCTCTTGAGGCTAGGGTCTTTGGCGTCAGGGAGGTTAAAGGCGAGTAGGAGGGGGCAGGACTATGGTAGTACTCTGGCCAAGAGAAGGCAAGATGCGATGGACTTTCTGCTCCCTCAGCTGCAGAAGCCACTGCAAGCCATAAGAGACCTTCCTCTTTGGACCTGGCACAATGCGTGAAACAGGTTGCCCTGGCTGGTGAGGGCTGGTCCCTGTCAGCCCAGGGCGGGGCAGGCTGGGAATCCTGCAGCCCTAGCTTAACAGGCTAACTTAGTTCCATAGAGCTTTGCCTCTGGTTTTCTTAGCCTTGAACTCCAGCTCTCCCTCCGTGTGGCAAAGTCCCTTGGCATGGAGCTCATGTGAGTGCTAATTGCCCACCCTACTCTCTTCGTAGTCTAACTTGGGGGCGGGAGCACCCTAGCCCAATTTGTGTACCCTCTCTGTGACCTTAGCTAGCACAGCTTCTTCTCAATGAACTGTCCCTGGACCAACAGGCTTTAGCCGGCCTAGTGGATCCTTTTGGAAAAGTGGTGAAAATAGCATACTACATACTGTCTTTATTTTTTCTGCTAAGGGCCTGCAGGCTGAGAGGAAACTGACCCAAGCGAAGGCAGGAGAAAAACACCAGTGGCCTCTTCTAAAGATTTCTCTGTTCATCTGTGTACCCTCTCTCTTCTTACAGGTCACCAAGCATGACTAACTGGCCCTACTTTGGTGGGCACATTGCCCTAGAGCAGATGGCTGAACAAACTCAATTCTTCTTGCCAGCCAGCCAAGCAGGGACAGCCACCAAAGGCTGTCTGCATACACCCCCGAGCAAAGACATCCCTGTTCCTGCCACGCAGAGTGCCTCATAGCCCTCTTCCCTCTGGCCTGCGCCCTGGGCTTGCAAGCTCATGAGTTGGGGGTCTGGAGTCTTCTAGAATGCCCTGCGCATCACACTAGTACCAAAAGCATTCTAAGGGTCAGCACAACCTGTGGCAAGGCTCGGTGAAAGCCTTGGAGGTTGTAGAAGGCTGAGGCAGGCACAGGGGTCCCGCCTTCAAGGAGGAGGTTGGATGCAGAGCAGACAAGGAGCTGCCCTTGGGACTCAGAATGTGGGGACAGGTGCAAGATCACGTAGCTCGGCCGGGGATGTACACCCAGAAGCCTGCGGAGCCGGGAGGCACCGTGACTCTGTGAACTGGTGCCCAGAGGGCATGGGTGTGCCTGTGCCATGGAAGGGCTCTAGTATCTGGCCTTGCCACAGGCAGGAGTGGCCTTTGGCAGATACTGCTGGAAGGAGGGAAGGGCTGAAGGCAGCCTGGGCTTCCACCGCTGCAAGATAAAGCTAGGATCCAGATTTTTGTAGAATTCTAATGTCTTAAATCCAGCTATTAGGACATATTTAAAAGCTAAAACAATTCCTCTCTAGTTGCACTCAGTTCGTAGGCTGCCTGCGCTGACCTCTGCCCTCTACGTGCTGCTGTGACTGGACTCTGGGGACTGGGCAGCCCACTGCCATGCCACTTGACGTCTGCCCGCTTTTGGCGTAGTCCCTAGGATGCTGTGCTGTTTGTCTCCAGCTTAGCTAAGAAAATAACGTTCTTTCCCCAAACTTAGACTTGGCAGGTGGGTGGATTTCTGGTTTGGGAGTTGAATTTTAAAAAAAGAAAAATGCACCTGATAGGAAAATGCCATTTCTTCTCAGGCATATTGCTGCTCTTTGGAGCCTGGAGGTTCTCATGGCTTCAGAGTCTTCTGGGTCCAGGCAAAGGTGATCTTGTCAACCTGGTCTCATTTTCAGGATCCCCAGATGATTTTGTATGTTAACGTGTGTGTGTGTGTGTGTGTGTGTGTGTGTGTGTGTGTGTGTGTGTG
>OU015744.1:82006395-82033389 GCA_907169655.1 Acomys percivali
TGTGTGTGTGTGTGTGTGTGTGTGTGTGTGTGTGTGTGTGTGTGTGTCTACAATAACAGAATAAAGACAAAACTGTCTGGAACAATTTCCTTTACATACCCAGAGCTACCTTTCTTTCTGATGAGTGGTCTCAATAACCAGGGTCCCGCCATCAGCATCCATGTGTTTTATAATCGCATGAGCACTTTAGGCTTAGAGGCCCCAGACATAGGAATGAACATGGGAATGTGCGGTGAGATTGAACAGCATGGTGTCAGGGGGCATGGTGTCAGGAGGCATGGTGTCAGGGGGCATGGTGTCAGGGGGCTGGTGTCAGGGGGCATGGTGTCATGGGGCATGGTGTCAGGGGGCATGGTGTCAGGGGGCTGGTGTCAGGGGGCTGGTGTCAGGGGGCATGGTGTCAGGGGGCTGGTGTTAGGGGGCATGGTGTCAGGGGGCATGGTGTCAGGGGGCGGGGGGGCGGGGGGGTGGGGGTGGGGGGGGTGGTGTCAGGGGAGGGGCCTTCAGTCTTGCTGGGGAGTGTGGAAATGAGACTCTGGCTCAGGGTGCCACTGAGTGCACTGGTGGACAGGGAGGGACAGCTGCCCGTTGCATTGTGACTCCCATCCTTTGTGCCTGGAGTGAGCAGGGGGCTTGTGGATAAGCCAATGAACACACCAGTTTCTAGAGACACTGAAATAGCAGGAAGCCCCAGGCAACAAGCTCCCCAGGGTGAGTCTAGGGTTGCAGCCAAGGATGAGAAACCCTATGAGAGGCTGGGGTGCTGTGTATTGGCCCATCACTGTAATCCCAAGCTCCTAAACTCAAGGTAGTGCCTTCTAGAACATTAGGCCAAGACTAGTTCCTCCTCTTCTTCCTCCTCCTCTTCTTCTTTTTCTGTTTTTTTTTTTTGTTTTTGTTTTTTGTTTTTGTTTTTGTTTTTGAAACAGGGTTTCTCTGTGTAGCCTTGACCATCCTAGAGTCGCTTTGTAGACCAGGCTGGACTCAAACTCACAGCTATCTGCCTGCCTCTGCTTCCCAAGTGCTGAGATTAAAGGTGTGCGCCACCACCCACCGCCTGGCCAAGACTAGTTCTTACAGATCACTGGGAAAAAGTCTTCCAGGCCTTTCTGCACCCGACTTCAAATTCCACCTCAGAAACTGAACACTAGAAGCGCACTCAGAGTTTAAATTTGTTTTCACCACTTACCAGCTGTGCGGCCTGAGCCGACTTTGACAGCTGCAGTTTCTCAGCTAGTACAAGAGAAAAGCGCTGGCCTTGCCGCACAGAGCTGTGTCGGCACAGATCTCTGCTCAAGGATGGCTAGGAAAATAGCATCTGCATAGGAAAGCTGGAATGGACACTTGCTACTTCTGTTCAGCCTCCCCAGGTCCTACCAGGGCCTCCTGCCCTGCCTCTGCCTCCTGAGTGCTGAGGTTAAAGGTGTGTCCAACCACACCCGGCTGGAATGAGATGTCTGAAGGAGATTGGAGGAGACCTGGGATATTGTTCCCACAATATTTGAAAGACTTAATTCGGGGAGAAAATAAAAGGACGTGCCTTTTCCACTCACTACATCATGAACGTACAGGGCTTCTCACAATACAGGACCACAATACAGGTGCTGTGAACTCAGGTAAATCCAATGGGGACTTGATAACGGGTCAGTGATGGGCCCACCCTGGCCCTTTGAAAATGAATATCATGGAAGCACCCTTCAGCTCCGCATCACACCATCCATGTGGGGCCCACTGCGTCTCCCACACCTAGAGGGACACGCGGGAATCTCTTGGCTCACTGGCTTTTTCTCAGCTGCTTTCTGGGCGAGACACAGCTTAGCCTAGAGAAGGCTAGACTCTAGATTGGTGTTGCAAGCTTAAGGAACACACCTGGAGCCCCCTGAGTCTCTGCTGTCTCAACTCTACGAGGGAGTGTTTGCCGCAGCCGTCGTAATTACTGCACAGGAGATGGAGGACACGTGGACCCCTGTCATCGTTACTGCCCGTGAGTGGCTGCGTTTGCCTTACATCATTGATGGTGACGGTCCTAGCAGTGGCACACGGAGGATGGTCAGGCTCCCCAGAGGCACAGAGACGGTGGCAAGACACGAGATTGTCAGTAAGTTGCTGAAGACCAAACAGCCAGAGCCAGAATGAATGGGCTTTAATGCCATCGAAGTTTAGGCAGGTGCTGCCTTGTGAGCTAATTAGCTCAGAAACGGTGTCAAGTGTGGAAGTTTGAGGAGATGACATGATAAGAGAGCCTTGTCCCTGTAGTGTAACAATGAAGGATGCAGTGGGGGCGGGGGTGTCCCAGTAATGTGTACCACAACTCAAAAATCAGGAATTAAAAGTGTGAGCCACCACGCCCGGCTTTCAAATGGGAAAGTCTTAACTGGTACTGCATTTTTCCTCATTTGTAAAGTAGTTTCATGCATGTGGGGGGAGGGAGATGAGGGGGGGACAGTGGCGGCCTCATGTGCCTGCAGGCAGAGAACACAGGGGGACATCTGATGTGGTCCCTAATTCTTTTGAGACAGGGCTCCTCGCTGAACCTGGAGCTAGGCTGGCAACTAACCAGCCTCAGAAGGTCTCCTATCTCTTCCCCTCCCACAGAATTGGGGTTATAAGTGAGCTCTGTAGATGGGTCCTGGGACCCGAACCCATGTCCTCATAGTTACACAAATGCCCTCTTACTCACTGAGCCATCTCTCCACCTCGTGGGTTCTTTCTTAATCTCCCTATTCACTTTCCTGCATGGTGACCCTGTAACTCAGTGTTTTTTCAAAACTGGGCCTGTGATCCTTTAAAGATCTATGAATTCAATCTAAGGGGTAAAGACAGACATTTAGAATACGGTAGTGGCCAGGTGTGATGGTGCATACTTGTAACCCCGTCACCAGGGGATGAGGGCGAGGCAGCTTGCTCTTACACAGTCAATTCTAGAACAGCCAGGAAGATAGAGCTATTCTGTCACAAACAAAACAAAATAAAACTGAATCACAGAACCCCCCCCCAACAAAAACCTAAATAAATAAATGAATAAATAAGTGAATAAATGCAGGGCATAGCACACACACACACACACACACTTATACAGCAATCAGAGTCTCCCACCACCACCACCACTACAGAGTATGCCCTCCTTTTTATATCCTGGTGCTCCCAGAAATGCCCACATAGGTCACTTGCCTCAGTTTCCCCTTTTGCACTGGTGCCTCTGTCTAGTCTAATTCATTTAACTCTGTTAGTGTCCCTCAAAGGACCAGTCTCTCTCACAGCATAAAGGCACAAGGTCCTGCAGTGAGCATCCTCTCTGGCAGCAAATACCCAAGGGTTAAGTTGACTCTGAATCTAAATGCAGACCCCTCTGTGCCCCCCCACCCCCAGCCCACTCCCACCCCCACCCCCCTACTCCCTCCCCCACACTTTAGAATAGAAACAAAAGCATTCAGTTCGCTGAAAATAACAGTTCGCAGCACCTACGTTTTCAGTATAAGTCTATCCCCAATACTGAGTGTGATACACTAAAAAATTAGCCATTGTTTGTCTGGAATTCAAATGTAACCAGATTCCTGTATTTTATCTGGCAGCTTTAAGTAATAAACAGAGCAAACAGGAGAAAAGTTAGAAGATTAAGACTTTAAAATGCCTCCAACTAAAAAACTTTGTGCTTTTAATATGATCATAAATTAACAGCTGTATTGCATTATGTAAATTTATGTTAAGTTATTCACTCTCTGTCATCACACCCCAGTAAAAATTGTATATATGACATTTAGGGGAAAAATGACATCTCCTGATAAGGGTTTTGCTCTGCATCTCTGCGCAGCTGATTACCTATGCCTGAACGCTGCAGCCTGCCCTCCCTGAATAAATGACTCTTGGAGTCCCTTGTGGCCCAGGACCCTGCAGAAGAGCAGTCCTGGGAGTGGGGGTTTCTGTGACTGTGGTTTGTACGCATAGCTCTGCCCTTTGCCCAAGAGTGGCGCCTCCTGGCAGTAAGCCCATGTTTCTCACCAAATTACAGATTTATCTGTAATCTCTGTTATTCTGTCTCTTGGGGCAGCCACACACAAGGAGAAAGTCATCTCTGGTCTGCTGTCCCACTAGCTGTCTAATTTAATGTTCACACAGACCGAGGTGTGTGCCATTAGCTCTCCCTAGACAGGTGCTCCTGATTGGCTCATTTATAGCTGTCATTTTCCTGAAGGTTTCTGACATAACCCACTTAAAAAATTCTTTTTTCTTTCTTTTTTCTTCCTTCCTTCCTTTCTTTCTTTCTATCATCTATCTATCTATTATCTACCTATCTATGTATTTATCTTTCTATCTCTCTGTTTCCTTGAGACAGATAGCTTAGGCTGGATATGAATTGGCTCTGTTGGATCCTCTTGTCTCTAATTCCTGGTCCTGGGATTACAGGCGTGCATCTACAATTGGATGGCACTTTCTGAAAGCTGTGGCACTGCTTGTGGAGGAGGGGCCCATTTCTGTTCTGGAAGGAGGGTCAAGCCTTGCAAAGGGCATATGACCTCCATTAACCTGGTACCAAGTAAAGCCTGGAGGACAGAAAGCCAGGTGGCTTTTCAGGAGATTGCAGAATGCCAGACCTGGCTTGGAAAATGACTGTTGGCAGACATAAGCTACAGGGAGGAAGGCGGGTACGAGAGCATAGAAGGATCTTGTACAGAAAGTGAAGATGCGAAGAGGCAGTCCCAGGGGTTCTTGGGGGGTGTCGAAGCTTGTCATCCTACAGACACAGGCTGTCACTATTCTAAAGGTGCACGGGTTTGGGAGGACAAGGCGAGCGCCACTGGCCTTCTTAGAGACGATGCTGTTTTCTCAAGTTATGCAGACAAGCAAGCATGGGCCTTGGGCCAGGAAACTGCAACACAGTATGATTCTGAGCTGTCTTCTCATGTCCGTCCCCCACTTCCTTATTTACAAAGCAAAAGGGATGTAGCTCAGTAGCAGAGTGTCTACCTTACCACGTGTGAAGCCCTGAGTTCAGTTCCCTGTATTACATGTACACACTCACACAAGCACACGTGTGCATGTGTACATACATCCAAAGGGGGACCAGAGTGAATAATCTCTGTTTTTTTTTTTTTTTTTTTTTTTTACCTTTAATTAGCACCTACTCAACTACCATTGACTGCTGCTGAGCACCCATGTCTGGATGTGATGAGGCAGGCAAGCTTAGGGAATAGTCTAGCAACCTGAGACTCCACTTGGTTTGGGCTAGACACACACACACATCCCTCTCCTAACAATGCACCTTGTAACCTGTCTGGCTGCGTGTATACATCACCCCAAACAGTGGAACGACTGCTTCCTCTCCTTGCCAAAGATCAAAACCTTCCTTTTATGAGCAATGTCTACTAAGACGTATTCTTGAATGTACATGTGTGTGGAACGCAGCGGGCCCGATGTGGTTTGCACTGCTTTTGAGCGCAGGCAGTCAGGCAGCTTGTGTTCTCTGAGTGAACATTTAGGGAGACTTCCCTACTTCCACCTACGCCTATGCGTAGTTAGGCACATGTATGATTCAGATCATCGTGGGTAGGGACATATCCAATGAGCAAAGATTTACGGGATTCGACCTTCTCTTAAACCCCATAGAAGGAAGTTTCAAACAGTAGCAGGGTCATGTGAGCTCCCTCACTGGTGTGGCCTGCTGCCGTTCCTGACAGTGCATATCTTCCTGATCAGCTGTGTTGCATGGCTTTGAGTACAGTTTCCTGGCTACTTTGCAATCCATGTGCATCTTTAATTCAGTTCTTTAATGAAGATGGCAAGAACCCGGCAACACCTGGCCCAGACTCAGAGCACCGGGAACCATGACAGACCCTGCCCTGGTGGTGAGGCAGTCAGGCTTGCCCAGGGGTCAAACCAGTTGAAGAGGCTTCTGCCTGTGAGAAGGCATGTGGGGGTGGTAGGATGGGGTGCAAAGGCAAAGAAAAGAGGTGATGAGATGTGAAACTCCGAAGGTAGGAGTTTCTTGCCTTTGTGAAGTGACGAAGGCACAGCCCTGTGACCAAGAAAGCCCTAGACTTCACCCTCTAGAATATACCTGTGCCCCCTGAAAAGGTAAGAGGGTCTAAGGCCCGAGCATGGACCAAGCGGAAGGTGCTTGGTTGTGGAACTGTGGGTTCAAGATGCCTCATCAGCAAGGATAGGCTACCCTCACGGACCTCTCTGGCTAGGGCTGGTCCCTGTGCAAATGAAAGAAGGAATCTGAGGGAGGCTTGAGTCAGCAAAGCCTTTGAAATGTAACTCAGGAGGTCAGGAGCAGGATGGGGGCAAGGGTGATAGTCACACGCCTTCCTCAGAACCTTGCCATAGAGAAGCAAGGGCGGAAGAGTCATGGGCTACCGTGCAGCGGCCAGACAGACTAAGCTTGTTTAGCTAAATTAGGGTCTGTGTCAGACCAGCACTTGCCAGAACTCCAGGCAAACACTAGGGGCCCCATTAAGTAGGCTTTAAGGAAAAATTTGAGGGACAGGGAGAAAAATGCAACCAGATACAGTGACGACTGACAGGCTTGACATGTAAATCATTCCTAGGAGGAGGAAACTGTATGTCTAAAACCCAAGGGACAGGATGAATAGAGGAATTCTCGATAGGGCAGATTTTACATAGGAATAAAAGCTAATAATACATGGAAATATCTATAGAGATTAATTTTAAGAGACCCAAGGGCAGACAAGGAGAATGTAAATTTACCAAATGTTAAATAAGAAAAACCCATTTTTTCCTTAGCTTAGGTTTGTTTTGAAAGATCTAGCTATTATTTTTATTTTTGTATATATATGTGTGTGTGTCTGCATGAGTTTATGGGTGCCAAGTATGCAGATGTCCTTGGAGACCAGAGGGCATTGGATCCCCTGTGCTGGACAGTTGTGAGTTACTTCATGTAAGTGTTGGCATCAGGGTTCCTAACAGCCTATCCATCTCTCCAGCCCCCGCCCCCCTTTTTTCTCTTGCTGGGTATTTTTATCTTGTTTGATTAATTTATTAATTATTGAACTAAATTTATTCCTTTACTGTTAAAGACAAATGCATCTTAACTTACTGGTATTTCCTTGTTGCCAAGTTAACAAAAAATGCTCTTTTTGCTTTTTTTTTTGTTTGGTTGTTTATTTTTTGAGACAAGGTTTCTCTGTGTAGCCTTGGCTATCCTGGAACTCACTTTGTAGACCAGGCTATCCTGGAACTCACAGAGATCTGCCTGTCTCTGCCTCCTGAGTGCTGGGTTTAAAGGCCACCACCTGGCAAAAAACAACATTTTACCCCCTAATATTGCCCTTTGGTGGCAGCAGAAAGGGGACATTCTGGGTGGAGGGCAGGACTCTGGGGATTCTCCAGCACCTTGCCATGAACTTGGCTGCCACAGTGGTAACAAAACAGGAGTCATATGTGTGCCTGTCCCTCACTTTTGACATCTACTGTCCCAGAACTCTCCCCCAGACTTAGTGGCCATCCCCAAGATGGCACCAGAGAACTTAAGTGCTGATTGATCTGGGTTCAAATTCAGTCTCTGTCTCTTAGTTTAATTACTTCATCTACGAGCCTTCATTTCATTTTAGTCTTTTAAATGAAGTAAAAACATAGACTCGGTTGTTAGAATTACTGGCTCCTTGTGCCTTAGAATGAGAGACACTTCCACCAGATGCTTCTAGGAGACTTCATTTTACCCAGGATCCTTGGCTAGCAGGGTTGACTTCTTTAGAGCAAGGTCAGATTTATTTAGCACATAAAAGTGATTATGAATAATTATAATGCTCCATAAATGTTTACTGTTGTGCAGGAGGTTAGAACCACCATTAGTGTCTTCCAGGCAGGTCTACAAATCTCCCATTTGCAGCCACGCTGGGGACTCATCAAATGAGATTTACAGTGAGAGGTGAAAGGACAAGAGAGTGGGAGAGAAACAAAGAACTGGCCCACCCCTCCACCCCACACCAAAACACTGTGTCTTCATTCTTAGCTGAGGTGGGGACCTGTGATGGAACATCCCTGGGCTTCAGTTGTCTTGGTGATAAGAGGGGGCTTGGTGTGGTTTTGTGAGATACTTTCAGATCATTATCTCCCAAACCCTGTCAGAGCAACCATCTCTAAGGCCTTGCTGGACTTTCAGAAGACAGCAAGATGAGCTGGATGTGACCACCACACAGTCTCAGAAAGCCTGCTACTCCCCAACAATCTGACCAGGGCCTTTCCTAAAATGCCATCAGCAGCTCCAGTCACCACAGAGTGTTTAGAAAAATCATTCCTGTCATTGACAGTGGCTCCAGGTCATAGTATAGAACTTTTGGAACAGACTCCTCATAGCACTATGTCAACGGGTCTTCGCCCTAGCTGCTGCATCTTAGATCCCCATGGGGCCTTTCAATCCCGACCAACTAAGCCAGAAGTGGGTCCCAACCACTGCTATTTTTTTATACTCTTGAGGATATGGAAGCTTCTGGCTATTCTGGGGTCCTGATTTGCATATGGGGCCCAACTGGTGGCAGGAATGTGAAAAGCCTACATAGTGCTGGGAACTGCAAGATGTCTGAAGTAAGGCTGTCTGTACCGTGCTGAATGGCTGTGCAGATAGGTGTGGGAGTTTCCTATCACTGACAGTTACCTGTAAGAAATAACTTAAAGCCGGGCGGTGGTGGCACACGCCTTTAATCCCAGCACTCAGGAGGCAGAGGCAGGTGGATCACTGTGAGTTCGAGGCCAGCCTGGTCTACAAAGAGAGTCCAGGACAGCCAAGGCTACACAGAGAGACCCTGTCTCAAAAAACAAAAAACAACAACAACAAAAAAAAAATAACTTAAAGGAGGGAAGAGTTGTTTTGGCTCATGGTTTCAGAGGTTTTTGTTCCATGATCACTGGGCTCTGTGGCTTCCAGCCTGATATAGTAAGGTACCACGTGGTAGTGGGGCATGGTGGGGCGTAGCAGAAGAGAGCCACATGCGAGCCAGGAAGTAGAACAGCAGAAAGGGACTGTTCACATGCTTGTCCTCAATGGCACACTTCCTTCACATAGGCTTCACTTTCTGCTTTCCTTCATCACCAGCATCATCAGAGGCCTCATGGTCCAATTACCGTTCACTAGCATTATCAACTGGAAAGCAAACCTTTGACACATAAGCCTTTCATGGGGCCACTTCATTGCCAAACCATGACACATGCCAGATCTTGGTTTGCTCTGGTCAGAGAATCTAGAGACTTGGTGAGGCCTGGAGGTCCTGTATCCTTTTGGGTAGAGAGATGGAGGGTACCGTCTCAGAATTCTGGGCCATTCTTCCCTTACTAACCATCTTCCAGGACTTCTCTACACTGAGCTGAAACAGCCTTCAACAATAGTCAAGGGCAGGCTGGATAGTGAGAACATCAAGGTGGCCTCTGACTGGTACCTGGGAGGGAGAGTGGAGAGGCTTTCCTGCAGAACAGTGCAGTGATGAGTCCCAGGAGTTGGGGGTCAATGGCGGTTGCAAGCCAAGTATCTCTTGTATATGCTTAATGGGTTTAACAAACAAACACAGTGAAATCTAACTGTAGGACAAAATTTCTCTAGGACAGACCCCAAGGAGGAGGTGTAGGAAAGCCAGAAAACTTCCTATAAAGAACGAGGCAATATCATTCACAATGGAAAGTAAGAAATGGGGCCCACAAGATGTAAAGGTAAAGATGCTTGCCAAGCCCAGTGACCCCCTACTCCCAATTCCACACCACATGAGTGTAGGAGAGACAGATACTACAAAGATATCACACAATATAATAATGATAATACAACAACGATGACACTGATGACGATGATGATGATGATGATAACCAATAAAGGCTTCAGGCAGTGTGCCTGCTCAAGTAGAACACAGGCCCAAGACTGAGGTCTCAGATTCCAGAATGTTCCTATGGGGTGGGTGAGACATCTAGGGACCTAGGATCAGGAGGGTGAAGTTGCCTGTGTGCTGTTCATTTCATACCACCACAGGCCACTCAAAAAGAGAGTCCAGAAACTCAGAGAGTGGGCCATGATGACAGGAAAAGTCACAGTGAACCTAGGACGGTGCCTGGTGCTGAGAACCAGGAGGACAGGTCAAGGGTGGTGCTGGTGCAGTGGGTGATGAAGAGTCGGTCTCCCTTGCCACAGATGAACATGCGCAGCACTGCTCTTACCAACTGGACAACCAGCATGTCCATGGTTCCATGAAACCAAGGCATACACAACCCCAAGCTCCACCTCAGAAGGCAGCCCTGGAGTCCCTCTTTTCCAGTATGGCTAGAGCCACCACTGCCTACCCAGTCAATAAGAACACTAGAGCCTGGAGGCGCAGCCATCCAACTCCAAACATTAGATACTGTGTTGATAAGCATACTCAGTACATACATACCCTTTTCTTCTGATGCTGCCCTGTCTGCCCTTTCTGTGATGGCAAGTCTTTTGAAAAATTGGTTAGGATGTAGTACTCCACTATGTAATCATTTGTCAACCTCTGTGCTACTGGGAAGGTATTCTGCCCCATAGTGTTGCATCTACATGGCATTAAATAAAGGACATGACCTTGAATTAAGTTGGTTGATGGCAGGAGAGTGAACATTGCTGTTTCCTGGAGAAGCAGCCCCATCTCCAGACGGCAGCATCCACTCCTTTGTGAGTTTCCAACTGCCAGCCTGCCCTACAGACTTCAGACTTGCCAGCCCCCACGTGGCATGAGCCAACTGCTTAAAATAAACCTCGCTCTCTTCTTGGTTCCTTCTCTCTCTCTCTCTCTCTCTCTCTCTCTCTCTCTCTCTCTCTCTCTCTCTCTCTCTCTCTCTCAAGCCTTTGAGACAAGTTCTCACTGCTTAGCCCAGGGTGGCTTCAAATTCAAGATCCTCCTGCATTAAAATTGGGGACACTGGGGGTACACCATCACTACTCCTGGCCCAGCTCACCTCTTTGCCAGCCACTGGGGTCACTGACTAATCTAGTTCAGATCCTCGCTTGCTGCTGAGAAGGTCAGGAGCTGGTGTTTCCCTTACTGCAGTGTCTAGGCGAGGAAGCCACCTCAAGGAGAGTCTGTGTGGCTCTCTACTCCTTCTAGTTCATAGTGTGGGACTGAGGGGGGATGGGGGGATGGGTCCCCTTCTCATCTTCATAACAAGAACAAGAAGCCTTTGGCAGGGGGTCTGTGGTGTGCGCCCCACAGCTCCTGCCCCAGTTTGGTCCCAGCAGGAGGAGGCCAGTGGAGTTTAATTACATTCCCCCTATAGGGAAAATTCAAGAAATCAGCCTTTGAAAAACAACTTGTGTTACCAAAAGGAGGGGTGGGGGACGGGGTGGGGGTGGAGGGGGTGGATCAAATTAGGCAAGGCAGGAATAGGCACTTGCCTCCTGTGTCCTAGAGACCCAATCTAAATATTTAAATGTAAAAGACAGATTTCTAAATGCTCATTTTCATACGGTCTATGAAAGGTTTATTTATGGAAGGTTTCCACACCGCCATTCACTGGAGGGTTGAGCATCCCTTCTGATCTGGAATATTCATAGGCCTGGACGGGCATGCTCATCCAGTTGGTGTTTTCACACATGCCATGTTCAGTTATGAAACGTCTAAAACAGACAACACCACAACACAAAACAATGCTACTCGCAGACCTGGGCTGGAACAGGCAGGCACTTGGGAAAGGCCCCTCACTCTGCGGTGATACTTGGCTCTAAGGTATTGGAAGATTGGCCAGAGTCCCAGAGGAGCCCCAGGCCAAAGCTATGACTTTGCTATTTTCTAGGGGACACTTGTATCATAGTAGAAAATCCCTCGTTCTGTGGATGCATCAAGCCTGGCCATATAACCTCCCATCATACCCCTGTCCTCTGGGTAAGTGACTGCTCCAGACAGCCCAGGCTTCCCTCCTTTTCTTATTCTGAAGGTTCTAGCCGTCACCTGGTAGGTGTATGATGTCCCACAGGAGCCCATGAGAGCACAGTTGTCTGACCGTAGGGACTGCCTTGTGTACGCTCTTCAGCCTATGTCTACTCTCTCAGTGGTGACCCTTGTCTGACTTGAGTCAGTTCCTTCCTCCCAGGAAGCAGGAACCCACTGGTTTGACCCAGAGTGCCTTCCTGCTGACCCTGCCTCCATTCGGAGGAGGAAGAGGAGAAGGAGGAGGAGAAGGAGGAGAAGAGGAGGAGGGCACTGCATCTGCTCATAGCATCTCTCAGCACCAGTATCTCATAGGCTGGGTGTGTACCAGGTGCTGTTCTGGGATCTGGGTTGGACCAGTGGGCCTGGCAGATGTGGTTTCCTATTCCTGTGGGGCTGGCATCCTACTTGGGCTTGAGGCTGGTGCCCCTGCCAGAGAAGTGCACCTTAATAGTGCATAATATACCGATGACAAAATGGTGGCACTCTGAGTCCTAGTGGTGGCAGTCTGCATCTAGAAGTGGGTTGACTTAAGTGGGGCTTTTAAGGATCACGAGTTTTCAAACTCCCACCAGACTGTGCTATTCGGAAACTTGTGTTAAACAGCATTTGTCAAAGGTGTCCGGGGAAGTCAAAACACAAAGTTTCCATTTATTCTTTTACTTCAAAAGCTAATTGTAAGGAACAAAAATCTATTCTTTTGACGTGCACAATAATTAAATAAAAGAGTCACTTGGTTCGGAGTCTAAGTCAAGGCCAAGGGGACCCACAGAACACAGAGCTCCATCTGTGGGGCTTTACCTTGCTCATACTTATTTGTAATTCCTGCTTTTTAAATTTTTTTTTAATTTTTAAATTTTTAAAAATTTTTATTATTACTATGAACCGACTCTCCCATCTTATATGCTTAGGAAAGCCCGGATCCCTAGAGCCCCAGATATTGTATATAAAACACTCTACGTGGCCATGGGAAAGGCACACATCCAGGCCGGTTGGTGTGGAGTGGCCCTGGAGGGCTATTTCTTCACAGGCCACTTCTCCCTGTGCTCTGCAGGGACACAACAGGAGTGGGGTACAGTGCTAAACATCCAGACAGCAAAAGTGCTATACTCGCTGAGGCCGGACTGCTCAGAAAAGCTGCTCCTAAACCCTTCCTGCTCTTCAACCTGCCGGCCTTGCCTTCCTCACTGTATCCAGTTATATGGCCTCTGGATGGCTGAGACCTCTAGTGGACAGTGAGCCAGGGGGCAAGGCAGGGCAGATTCTGGGTCTCTCTGGATCTGGGGAACAGAGCCAGAACAAGAATGAAGGGGGAAAAAAAGAAGGAAGGAGAGAGGGTGGTGCTGTGGGCACTGGAGGAGACGGGAAAGGAAATGGCAGCGGGCTGGAAGGGGGGGGCAGGGGAGGCACATGGCCAGGGGTGCAGCTGCCACTGTGAGGGTCACAGTCAAGGTGGGTCAGTTTTCTTGGGGCTCGTTGTGGGGGTAGGCATTGGGCATCTGTGGTGAATATGAAGGATTTTGGAGCCCTGGATAGTTACAGAGAGGCTGTGGCCATTCACAGCCCAGATTGGGCCTGAAAGGTACCATCTGCTCTTCCCTTCTGTTTGTGTAAAATCCATGGGGGTAGTTCTTTTAGAGCCTTGTCCATGTTTCCTGGCCACTCTGCTCTGGGGCCACAGATCACAATTTCTAAGAGCTCTCCGGACACACCTCTAGAGAGGCCTCTCTTCACACGTGTGAAGACTCCCCGCCAGCATTCATTGTTAGGGTGCTGCTACCTCTGTGAGTCAGAAACTTCCAGAAAGGATAGGAAAGTAGGCAAATTGAGGTTCACTTCTGAGAACCCCCTCATGGAGACTCCCTTTCCTCAAGTGACACTAGAGAAATGGTCAAGGAGAAGTTCCCTTTGTCAACAACACTTTGGGCAGGTGACCAAGACTACTTACTGGGTACATGGATTAATTCCTAGGAGAGCTTCAGGCCAGACAGAGCTCCTGCCTGAGGGGAATAGCATAGTGGGTACATGTTGGATGGGAGAGGTCTCCAGTTTCTACAAGCACCCTGCAACCTGCTTACCATTTTTGTCTGCTTTGACCATGGCTTTAAATCAAATGGAAGCATGCCCTCACTTCCCATCAGAGAACTACTTAAGGAGGCAAGAAGACCGGCCATGGTTGTACACGCCTTTAATCCCAACACTCAGGGAGGCAGAGGTAGATTGCTTTGAGTTTGAGGACCAGCCTGGTCTACAAAGTAAGACCAGGACAGCCAAGACCACACAGAGAAACCTTGACTCAAAAAACTGGAAAAGAAAAAAAAAAAAAAAAGCAGGACGATCAGAGGATAAATTTAGGACTAATGGACTTCCAAGATGTTTCAGGATGGAGTGAGTCCCAAAACACTTTATCTCCCATTCATAAAGTGACTGGCATCTCATTGGAATAATCTAGAAACCATTAAAATTTATTCATGAAAGGCAAGCTACTGCAGAACTTCCAGGCTTTCGTCATTATCCTTAGGAATAAGTACACACTGACTCCGTGCATGTCGCAACAGGAGCAGGGCTTATAGTTGAAGGGTCTGGCTCTCACCATGTGAGGTGCTGACAGACAACCTCAGAACATACAGTCCCCTTGGAAACTGTAAGGAATGCAGATGCTCAGGCCCCACCCCAGAGCTGCCCAACAGGAACCTGTAGTTTAGTTCCATAGTTCCTATGTATTTTAAATTTGTGTGTGTGTGTGTGTGTGTGTGTGTGTGTGTGTGTGTGTGTGTATGTGTATGTGTTTAGAGGCCAGAAGTAGTTGACATTCGTGCCATCCTCTGCTTCTCTCTATTTCATTTTCTTTCTTGGCTGGCTTGGAACATACTGGGTAGACCAGGTTAGTCTTTAACTCACAGGGATCTGCCTGCCTCTGCCTCCTGAGTGCACCACACCATGCCAGCTCTCTTATTTTTTGAGACAAGGTCTCTCATTGAACCTAGAGCTAAGCAACTGGCAAGACTAGCCAGCCAGCAGGTCCTGGGAATCTCCTGTCTTTGCCTCCCCAGTGCTAGGATTATAGACATATACTACCCTGCCTACCTTCTTACATGAGTGCTGGGGATTTGAACTCAGGCCCTCATGCTTGCTTGACAGGTACCATAGTCCGGGTCTGCTTCGCACTGCTCCCACCTTGGTTCTCGTTTTTATGCCTGGGTATTAGGGTATTTTATTTCTCCTACCTTCCACCTTGTGTTCAGATGTATTGTGAGATCTAAAGGAAAGGGCGGGAGTTCTGAAGAGCACGGGGACTGTTGGCTTGGTACAGAGCGACGGGGAGCACCTAGTCTCATTCAGAGACTTGGGCACCGGGAAGACCCCCTGCTGACCGATAGCCCACCTCCCAGTTTTAGCTCCATCCTACTTTCTGCGTGACCCAGAGTGTGAGCCTAGCCAGGAGACTCCCCCCCCCCCCATAGTGAGCACAAATTTATGGTAGGCTATCCAAATAGTTTTCAATCCAATGCTCCCCCATGACAAAAGGACACATGTATTTACGAAATAGCTGCTTGTGGCTAACAACTATTTTATTTTTGTAACCATGGGATATGTTTGGCTTTTTGAGATCCTCTGGCTGCTTCAAGGAGCAAATCCCCAACCTTGCTCACATTAAGCAGCATGCGCTAATCAGCTGGGGGAAAAAAAAAACACCCAGCATGGAATGTGCTTTGATCTTTAAGAGAAATAGAAGGAAGAAGATGGGTTTTAATTAGATCTTTACAATGTGACAAAGTGGCTGTTGGAGAGTTCCAGGGAGTTGATTGTCCTTCTAAGTCACGGCTGTATTCAAACTACCCTTAGCAGAGGCCATATATCAGCATCGTCCAGTTTGTGATAAATTTATAACTGGGTTCTGCAGAGCAGATTTATATCAACAATTAAACAGAAGGAAAATGGCTCATAAATTTTGGCTGGCACAGTCCAGTACCAAAGAGGAGAATAGTTTAGCCAGATCAAAAGTCAATAATTTCCACAGGAAGTGCTAAAGCTAGAGCAAACACAGTTGCGAAGGAAAGAATTGTATTTTCTCTCTCTCATCCTTTAAAATTTATATATTGGTGCATACAGTGACACATCCTTACGACAGAGTCTCCTAAGTGGTGCAAATGGCCTAAGCATCCCCATCTCACTAGCTTAATGAATGTACTCTGCTCTTCCATCTGACCAAGACCAATGGGGAAAGATGAGGTCTCCAAAAAGCCCAGTGATTGGAGAAGAGCAAGGCTTTGGTGGCCCAAATATTCACCTACCAGAATTTACATCTTGGGTTGAAGTCCCTTATTTTATATGTCAATGCTATTGGAAGGGAGAACATTTGAGAAATTAGGCTTAGATGAGGTCATAAGGGCAGTGACCCTAAAATGGTGTGAGTGGATTTATGACAGAAGAGACCGAAGGGCTAGGAAGTGGCTCATTGAGCTTGCCATCCCAGGGTGAAGATCTGGGGATGGGCACTTGGCATTCATGTAAAAGCTGGGGTCCGTGTTGTGTAGTTGTCAGCCCAGAGTGGGGAGGCAGAGATGGGTGGGTCCCCAGGAATTACTCGCCACAGTTTAGCTGAATTGACCTCTAAGTTTAATGGTTTAATTAAAGACTCTGTATCAAAAATAGAGAGTGACTTTTGGCCTCCATAGGTGTGTGTGTGTGTGTGTACATACATGCAGACAAATATACACAAAAACAGAAGGAAAGGAGCAGAGACCAAGTTGGCATACTTGCTGTCTCGTCAGGTGACATGATTTGTCATGTCATGAAGGAACAAGAAAGCCCTTGCTACCTGACCAGCAGACTGGAACCCAGCCTCCAGAAAGATAGTTAAATGGATCTCTCCTCTCCTCTCTTCTCTCCTCTCCTCCCCTCCCCCCTCCAAGTCTTCTCTCACAGCATCAGACTAAGAGGGAAGGCGCTAAGTGAAAGGAAGAGAGGCTAGACAAAATTCCCAAGACAGTGGAAGAAAATATGTGTGGTCTAGAAAGCAGCCCAGAGACATGGACTGTCAGGAAGATTACCACTGTTGTACTAGAATGGAAACCCAGCCCCTGAAAAGAGAGAGGCAGCCAAAGTCAAATGGACCACAGTAGACAGGGCGAGATGAACATTGCTAGGCTGAAGACAAGGGCTAAAAAACATGTAGCGATTCCCCAGCATTGGAGGAAGTGGGGGTGGGTGGGTGGATGTGTTTAGTTGTTTTTGCTAAAAGTGAAACTTTTGAACTCTTGACTTTCATGGCTGATGTATCACTTCCTGATTGGTGCTGGCTGCCCTATGGCAACCTGCTACCTTGGGCTTCGTTGTGAGCCACAGGAAGCATCAAGTATCCCTTTGGAAGGCACAGGAAGCAGCCGTGTCATTTATAAGATACACAGGAGCCGGGCATCCTGGGTACTGTTGGATTCACAGTCCCAGTTCCACAAAGCTGGTCTGAAAAATTCTGAGGAAAACATGGCCTCTTAAAAGGGAATTAAAAACTAGGAACTTCTAATTTGGAGACCAAGGATTCTATGCCCAAAGCTAGACAAGCTGTTTTCAGCTACTTAGAAGTCATTTACCCGACTTCCAGTAACAGGTATTAAGGGACCTACCCATTCATCCACACAAGTATAGGAGAAAGGGTGGGGCCCACCTTATGTAAAGGTGGAGGGTGGCCAAGTACCTCAGGCCTAAGACAATCAGGATCTTGTGTCCTTGTTGCAAGGGGCAGGTTCAGGGTTCTACCCCGGAGAAGAAGGGAGCTATTTGTGTGAGAATTTCAGAAAGAGAGCCATTCCTCTCCACAATGGACTTAAACCCGCTTTCTGCTGCTCCCATCTTCCTAATACAGAGGTCAGAGGTAGCTTCTGGAAGGGAATCTCAGTACCAGAGGGATTTAATGCTAGCTCACTGGGTCAAGAGTCATCAGACCAGAGAAGAAACCTTACCACCCCATAGTTCCAAGTCAAGGCAAGAGTCTTCCTGCTGAAACTCTCAGGCAGGGGCTGGGGACATGGCTGGCCCATTTGGTAAGGTGCCTGCCGTATAAGTAACGCACCTGAACCTGGATCCATAACATCTATGTGTAAGCAAGGTGTGGCAGCTTATTTCACGGGTGTGAGGAGCAAAGCACCCATGAAGTGCTGAGTGGGTGTGCTGGCTTACCTATAGTTGCAGCACTCAGAAGGTGGAGACGGGGACTCCTCAGAGCAAGCTGGCTGGACAGACTGGCCATCCAGAAACTCTGGGTTCAATTGAGAGACACAGCCTCAGTGAAAAAGATGGAGGGCAACAGCGGGAGACTCCCGACACCAACCTTGGGCCTTCATATGCATGTGAACATACACACACAAGCATGCACACCCAACACACACGTGAGGAAAACCAGAAGAGGACGTTAAAAGTAACAGTGGGAGAAAGCACAAAACCGCTTTCATGCAAGTAATGCACACTGTTCAAAGTCCAAGTGACACAACTATCCGGAAGCAGTTGGGGAGACAGAGTGACAGGTGTGCCCAGAGCTACCGAAGCCAAGAGACAGCGATAGCACCTGGGCACAGGGTTGGAGTGCTTACGTCAATCATTCCTGATGGGAACCCACCTCTGGAGCTCACCGTGCTCTGGAGTCTACCTGGGTGAATTGTTGTTTATATTTATTTATTTTGTGTGGAGAGAGGAGGTGCCACTGCTAGTGTAGGGGGGCCTAGGTGATAGCACATTGTACAGTATGGGTTGGTGGAGGAGGATTGAGCTTGGCAGGAGTTGTTCTAACAGCCGGACCTTCTCACCTGCGTATTGGGTGACATTTTCTACCACTGCCCATAGCAGTCCCATGTGACACAGATTTTTTTAATCACAGAGGAAGGTAATAGCTCTCACCACATCCTCAAAGGGCATTACTGAAGGAGAGATGGTGGAGAGAGGGAACCAGAGCCAGGACCCAGCCCCCCTGCATGATGGGTCATTCAAGGAAGCCTGCTCTCTGGAGTAGGCTAGCGCCCTGTGCAGAGGGAGAGCCTGTAGCCACAGACGCTGGCATTAACTGGCACTCAAGAGCTATTTGTTGAACGGAAACCAGCAGGAAAGTTATAACAAATCATACTTTACATGCAAATTTTCGGGAATATTTTCAGGAAAATACTTAATGTGTGAACAGCTAATCTGCATTTCCATGTCCTGACAGATGGCCCATATTAACAGAGTTCTGAGCATAGTAAAAATAAATAAATAAATAAAAGGAGAAAGCGAAAAATGAAAAGAAGAAAACCTACGAGTGTTCATTGAGCGGGTGTGGCTGCACAGAGCAGTGTGCTCTCCGAGTGCCTCGCTTATTCTTTGAAAGAGCCAACCTGGACACATTCCCACTTGTCAAAAACTACCCCAAATACTGTCCAAAGGAAGAAAACGGCCCTCAGGGCTTGCATGGGTGGACTAGAACATTCTCTCTTGGGGGATAGTTCTGGGATCCAAATTGCCTAATGCTGTATTTTCGAGGTGAACCAAGGACTGACTGCATCAGAGCCTCTGGGATTATGGATGAAGACTGCAGCCCCCTCCCCCAGCCTGATTTACAGAATCAGAACCTCTATGGTCAGGGGCCCCGGAATCTGCATTCCAGTCATCTTCTCAGAGGCTTGAAAATGTTTATCTGGTACAATCCATTCGCGTGCCCATGGGTCTGCCCAGTACGTGGAGACACTGGGCCCAGCTCCATGGGAGGTGGCCTTTTCGGGGAAAGAAGACCTAGTCCTAGGCTGAGGGGCTGGCAGAGCTTTGGTGAGTCGGCTCTACTGACCTTGAGTGCAGGTTCAGTTCAGGCCGTGGCAGAGCTGAGAGCGTCTCAGTGGATTTTGTGGGGGAACATTTCTATGCCCTCAGCTTCACACCCAGACCTCATGCAGGCTGTAACTGGTGCTCCTGGGAGGATCCTAGGGCTTTGCTGCTGTCCAAATAAATACAACAGTCTAGAACTGATTGTGCACACCTTATGTGGCCCTGGCAGGTTTCATTTAGAAGGGATATTGCTTCATTAACTATGGGCATGAATCCCCCTGAGTGAAGATGGTGACCCCAGCTCTTGAAGTATTTGTACTTTCCCCAAGCCTCTGTCATATGTACACACATAGGTACAGACCCTTCAGAGACTTCTATGGTCACGTCTTCAGTTGACTTGTGTTTTGGCTTGAGACTAAGGGCTGTGCCTTCCCTCTGCCACCTTCCTCAGTGTTTAGCCTTGGGACTTCAGTATACTCGATCTTGGGGACAGGAGTCAGTTTGCTTAAGGCATATTGGTGACCCCATGCCCTGACCACAAAAATTGGCTCACGGTTGGACAGTGACTTCAGCTTTCTGACCAGAGTGACCTTTGTGACTTTCACTGGGAATTTTCTGTCACAGATCCGATTTGGTGATGAGTTGAGAGGAAGCATGCAGTCCCAGACACTCTCGGCAGGCTTCCCATGGCTTCCTAAGGCTTCCCAAGGACAGTGTGGCTAACGATGGGGCCCGGCAGGAGGAAACAGCAAAAAACTGAGGTCAGAGAAACTAAGGCCTGAGGGTATCTTTGAGGCTTTGCTAAATATTTTCCTGAAGTCTCATTCACTCTCTAACTGAGCCAGGTTTTGTACCCATAAATATAAATGTTTCTTTTGCTAAAACCAGTTTGCCTCCGAGTTTTGTTACCCAGTGCTAAATACCTCGTAAATGATTTGCTGGAATGTACCCCATCATTTTTGACCTCCCTCCTTCCTCCCTATTCCTCAACTGGAACCAAATATTAAATAACTACTTATGAAACAGACTGAGACAGGTGGTGGGGTTATCTGGATTCATGGTTTGCTGAGACTCTATGCTTGAAGAATATTGATTAGCGGATCAATGTCAGTCCGGAGGAAACCCTGTCTGTCCTGTTCAATGTTTTAATCAATGATTTGGACAAAATGGGAGACATGGTTCGCAAGTCTCAGATGACCTGAGCTGGAGGAAGTGCTAATATGACAGATTCAAGATTCAAAATTATTTTGACTGCATGAAAAAGTAATAAGGAGAAATACAAATTCCTGCACCTAGGCTCAAAAGATCAATCTGTATAAGCTGGGGCCTGGGGAGACCCAGCCTGGCGAGCTGTCATCATAGCAAAAGAACTTGAAATTGACCACACAGGCTCATGTGGAGTCAGTTAGTGGCGGTTATTCAGGTTTCAACTATTTATAAAGAAACCTGGAGAAGAAAGGCTAACTTTGCCTCCACTTCCCCAATAGGACAAAAAGGAGAGTTTTCTAGGAAGCAGTTTCTGGTTATATAGTTAACCCTAATGTTTCCAGTGACAGAATTAGCTGTTGGCTACTGATATAAGAATGTAACGGACAAGATTCCATTGTGGGGTATTTTTGTTTTTGTTTTTGTTTTGTTTTTTGAGATAGGGTCTCTCTGTATTAGCCTTGGCTGTCCTGGACTCCCTATGTAGACCATGCTGGCCTTGAACTCACAGCGATTCACCTGCCTCTGCCTTCCAAGTGCTGGGATTAAAGGTGTGCGCCACCACGCCCGGCCCCATTGTGGGAATTTTCTTATTTAAAGTACCAACTTTTATAGTGATTCGAGGCAGTGCACACAGAAGCATCCAGAGAAGACCACGAGGCGAGAGAGAGCAGCGCAGCTCAAGGAAGGCTGCCTCAGTTTACTATAGAGGGACTTCGTCTCCAGGAAGTCCCCAGAATCCATTTGTCCCAGAAGCTCCCAAGGCCATTTTCTACATTCTTGTTCATGTGGTCAGGGCTCCTCTGCTCTCTCCTTCCCACTTCACCTGGTATCCTGTGTCCATGCCTGCCTTCGGACTCAGCCCCTTTTGCAGACTCCTTTCTCCTGTCTTCCTCAAGGAGGCCGCCCCACAGTCAGAACATGTGATAGCCAGACTCCTCCTCTGTGGATGCCCTTTGACCCCAATTCCTCCCTGGGGCCTCTGCCAGTCCTCAGAGGCAGTTTCACAGGCTCTTTATTTTCCTGTCATTCTGAACACCCCATTTTACTTGCTAGCCCAGGGAGGTGGAGAAGATGGGTGTGACTGTATTTTATCTTACACACTAAGAGCGTGAGTTTAGCAAGTTATTAAGTAGAAGTTTCGCCAAATCCACTGTCACGTGGATGCACACGGATGTCAGGACCTGCTGTACTCACGTGCTTCTCCATGAAGAGGCCCACCTCTTTCAGAAGCCTCTCTTGGCAGTCAGGGTGGATGGCCAGTAGGTACGTGATGAAGGAGAGTGTGTTAGTTATGATCTCATGGCCGGCAATGAGGAAGAGGAAGGTCTGGCCCACAATTTCATCCAGAGTTAAAGGCTTAGACACAGCTGTAGGATGGCTCCTTTGGGTTGTGCACTCGGTTGAGAACAGGGCTTCTGTAACCATGTCAAAGCTTTCCACACCCACCGAGCTCATGGAGTGCTGGGTGTCCAGCACCGTCTGCAGGAAGTCTTTCCGCCTCTGAGAACAAGACAGGAAAAGGCACATGAGAGCCATTGAATGAGACTGGCTAGTGCACAAGGGAGGATGCTCCTGGGTGGAGCCTCTGAAGAGCTCAGTAGGAGCAGGTTCCTGTCACTGGGTTATCTGAGATGGCGAGAGCCTAGGGGAAGCCTGAATGGCCCTCAGGTCAGCAGTGAGGGGCAGACTGATACTCCAGTGAAAAGACAAGGCTGTTTTCTTCTTTGCCACTGTATAGACTTATAGAACATCGGTGGGACAATTTAATACATGCAGTGTGTAATGGGGGGAGCAGAGTCTTTTTGTATCTGTTGTGTGTGTGTGTCTGGAACCTTCATACGCTCTGTGTGTAGTTGTTTACAGAATCATCACACCTAGCTATGACTCTAAGTCACCCTGCTGAGCTGGAGAACACCCATCATGGTTTGGGTACCCAGCCACCCCCTTTCCCTCTCCTCCCCAGCTTCCAGTGACCACCACTCTCTGTTTCTGAGATCAGACTTTCAGTTTCTACATACCCCACAAGCACGCTGTATTTGTCTTTCTGTTCCTGCCTTATTTCACTTAACATAATGCCTTCCAGTTTCTATCCATGAAGCTGAAAATCAACATATCTCATTCTTTTATGGGGTCAAATAATATTCTATTGTGTTTATGTACCATTCTTGTTAGTATTCTGCTTCAGTCCGCCTACCTGTGATGTCATCACTTCCCTGCCAAGTGATGACCCTCCTTGTGGTCTCTCTCTCTCCTCTTACTTTCTCTCTCTCTCTCTCCCCCTGGGGTACCCCTTCCCCTTTTCCTTCTCCCTCCATGCTCATTTGTTAAGCTCCTCTACAACATATCTGGCATCCGGTACCTTCTTATTGCTTTCTACCTTCTATCTCACTGCCTTAATTACTAAATCATAACAATGGGATCTAGGCTGATCCCTGTCCCCATCCCATCAAATAAATGATGATGATGATGATGATGATGATGTTAAAATAAAGCAAGTTTTAGAGCAGTGGATACAAGTGGGATCTCATTCTTTAAGAACATTAAGTGTATAATCCTAAGAACTGTGTGCATCTATTCATGTGTAGTAAACATTGGTCACACCTGTATTCAGCAGATCCCTAGAGCCACCTGAGGGTGTGGGGAAACCAAGGTCTTTTAGTTCTGACTAATGGTTTCTTTTCTTCCTTCCTTCCTTCCTTCCTTCCTTCCTTCCTTCCTTCCTTTCTCTTTTTTTAAAATTTGGTTTGGGTTTTTTCCAGACAGGGTTTCTTTGTGTAGCCTTGGCTGTCCTGGACTCATTTTGTAGACCAGGCTGGCCTCGAACTCACAGCGATCCATCTACCTCTGCCTCCTGAGTGCTGGAATTAAAGGGGTGCACCACCACCGCCTGGCTTGACTAATGGTTTCTATGTGTTTGTTCTATTGGCTGAATTCCCTATGAGAAACCATGTGATCAACGTAAATCAGAGCTCACGTCTCCTGTTTCCTCTGTAAGGACATGGTGGGAGGCGGCTGTATGTTTTCTCACGCAGCAGCAGACGTCAACAGGATGGAATGGGGGCATGTGATATGGGGGTTGAGTGAAGCTCATCATCAAAGCCCCCAGGCCTGACAGCCTTCTTCCTCGGGAGTTCCTTTTCTCTCTCTCCAGCAATCCCAATCTCCTTTGAGTGGTTAAAGCCTTCTTATCAGTTCCTCTCCCTTCCCTATCAGGAATTTGCATAGCCTGACCACCACTAATTCCGACTATAGGAGTTTTACCCACTGCTATGGCGTTCACAAAGTCTGTTCCCAGCACATCCTTTCTTTGAAATGCCCTGTAATGCGATGAATGACAACCGGGATGTTGCTCTTTTCTGAAGTTTATAGGATTAAAACAGCAAGAGGAGAGTATCAGAACCTCCGACAGGAAAATATTATAATTTCAAAATACTTTCCTAGTCCTGGTGTTTTCTCAATTCATTGGCTTCTGAATTCCTGTTGCATGAATAGTCTATATGTCCCCTCACATCAGCGTGTAATTCCATCTTTTAAGTGTGTTGGCATTTCATGTGTGGCTACTTTTTCTGCTACACGAGATGAAAAGCAACCCCAGGGTGCAACCCTCCCCTTCCCTGACCTGTGCCAAGCACTGCGCTGGGTGCATATTAAACACGCAATAGACTCTTCTACAAAACAGAATGTAAAGCGATAGGTACCCTTGGGGATGGGCGCACTGGGTTTGATTTCAACTGCTCAACTGTTGTTTGGAACCGGAAGCCTTTGCAGATGAACAAGTTAGTGGCCATCAAAGATGTCTGCTGGGACAGGGGTAGCAAGACTTACATACACTGAGGCTGAGGAGGCAAGGCCTCCATCCCCCACCAGCCTGCCCCCTGCTTACTGAAGCCTAGGCTTCCTCACTGGGCTGTCCAAATGCTATTGGTCAACTGCTACTGGTCAGCCTCTGGGTGGCTGTTGTGGTTCTACTGCTGACATGTCACATGGGCAGAAGAAGATGGCCCAGGGGAAAAGCGAGCATCTCTCCCTGGGTACCCGAATGTGATTAGAGAAGCAAAGTGCACTCTTAGGCTGCATGGCACAGTTGAGCGCCAGAGTCTTGGCTGTGGCTTTTCTTGGGTGTAGTGGGGGTGATGACAAGACAGCTCACAGCCATATCCACACCATGTAGAAACAGCGTGGTAGCTGGCATTCTTTCCTTGTATCCCAGCCAAGCCAGACTGCTAAAAGGGCTGGTGAAGTCTTGCAGAAATCTATCTTAACTGCCAGCTAATGAGGCCACTGGAAAGGGCCTCTCTCTAGGGTCAGGAGCTAGGGAGGAACATTAGTGCAGATGGGATTCTTTGGTGCACAGAGCATCATGAAGGCCATGTGAAACTGCCCATTTAGGATGAAAACAGGGCTGGTTTATGGTTATATCCAAGAAAAATACATGCCCTGATAGATGTAGGTGTCTAATCCACCCATCAGCTCAAGCTTAGAAAAATATTTACCTTTTAACATCTGTGCGGCATTTTCACTGTGTAAACACACATCTGTTTGATGGAATGTATACAGAGTTCAGATGGGTTCTAAGTGAGTTTTCTTAGTAACTGTATAGCTCTGTCTTGACACAGGCAACCCTGGATTTGTGGTTGGGAGGTTTTTCTCAGATCAACTCATTGTTCGAAACAAATAGCTGTAAAGTTTATAGAAGGAAAAGCTTGAGGCAATCCCAGTAATTGGCTCTTTAATAACCTTTCCCCTCTAAGTCACTCAGTGCAACAGTTTTTGAATTTTCAGCCTCGTTCTACAGCCAGTGGATTTCTGGCTAGGGCCCCTATGTGTGTGTGTGTGTGTGTGTGTGTGTGTGTGTGTGTGTGTGTGTGAGACACAGAGACAGAGACAGACAAAACTCTCACAGGGCAGCCCTTTGCAGCAATGGTGAGGTTTAAAAATAGTTCTTTATCCCTTGTCCTGTCTTTTCTGGCTTCAGAGTGGGGTCAGGTATACCAGTTGGCTTATTTCCCCTACCTCTAAAGGCATTCAAGTGGAGCTGATGGCGGTGTGGGCCAAGGGGTTGAGAGCTTGTATATACTTCCCCACACCTTCCCTATCCACATGCAGTTGCTACATAGTCCCCAGGGGATGCAGCTGAGTAGGACAGGCTGCTGCCCAAGGCTGCTAAGTGCATCAAGCAACTAATTGATTTGGATTTCATTCTAGGCCAATGCCTTAGCCATCAGGCCTTGTGAATCCCTCTGAGCCACTGTCTTTGAGAAAACCCTTTTAAAGCTCCATCTTGCTCACGGCAGTTAAGGGAAAGCCCTTTTAGTCCTCCCCTCCCTTTTTTTTTTCTTTCAATTTAGTGACTATCTTTAATGCAACGAGACCCTAACAAACAGCTTTAATATGGGCAGGAGTATCTCTGGTGCTGAAAGATTGTTTCTCACACTGAAAATCGCATTCTACTCAGAGTCAAGTTCAACCAATATTTACTTATCCCTACTATGTGCCAAGCAGAGTGTAAGTGTGTAAAGGAACAGGGAAACACAGAAGCATGCTGAAGAGAGCAGGGAGCCTCAATCACAACTTTTTCTAGCAAGCGTCTCTGTGTTGAAAGGGAATATATGGGATTGATTGACAGTTGCCCAAACTTTTCACTACTATTTATGTTATTCATGCTATGAATCCTTATCTTGCTGTTTTTCAGTAGAGACTACGCTCATACAAATTGCATAAAGCACTTACTTAGAAAGTTTGGGGGGTGGGGCCACTGCAACCTGTGCTTGGGGGTGTTAGCTGGATGGTGTGAGACAGCTCAGGAGTTCGAGTTTGTTCTACAGTTCACATCCGGGATAGGCACATGGGTGGGGACTTCTACTATCCTTCCCTCCCTCCCTTCCTACTGCTTTCGACTGGCCCTGGAAAGCTCTGAACGGGAGACTAGTAAAGGACAGACCCCTGTGATGTGAGGAGTTGGGAGGGTGAAGACAGGAAAGTGAGTGATGCCAAATTAGGTTCCATTCTGTTTCCAGGCTGTGTCCTATTAAAATAGTTACCTCTTCTGCGGCTTGCTGGTCCCGTAAGGCAATCGCATTCCTAATGAGTTTGTTAAAAAAGCCATTCAGTTCAT
>OU015744.1:82033399-82077069 GCA_907169655.1 Acomys percivali
AGTGGAAGGGACTCAACCCTGAAAGCTGTCCTATGGGTGTTGGTTTGGTCTCATCACCCTGAGTAGGGGATGCACTTACAGATTAAAGCCAGGAGAGGCCTCGGGACACGGAAGGCAAAGAAACGCCGGCAGTGCTGCACAAAGGGATCTTCTGGAGCATTCTGGGAGTCCACCTGGATGCCAAAGGCCACGCTGGCCACCATGTCTGTGGTGTAACAGCAGTAACTCCTGTGGAAATAGAAATGCTGGAATTTGGAAGATGCGGGATTGATCTTCCCACAATGCACCCCTCCTGGTGTGCATGGCTGGTCCTAGCCCCACAGAGGAGCTTCCTGGATGAATGGCAACAGCAACTATGATTGAGAACTTGAACAAGGAGCTTACAGAAGAGAAGGTGAGGGCAGGACATCACCGACTCAGGCCTTAGAACAGAGTTGAACACCAAGGTGGTGCATACCATGCAGGGGAGGGTCACCTTCCCATGAAGGGAAATAGGATCCCCATAGCCTAGGGGCTTTAGATCCCATGTATGCACAGCCCATCTCAGAATCTAATGACTAACTGATAGCTGTCACATTGGCATTAATGAATGAATTTAATTAGCTCAGTTTATTAATTCCTCTCCCTTTTCCTTTCAATGATTTGACAGGCTGTTTCGGGTTGTTTTGTTTTGTTTTGTTTTTTGAGAGGTTATGTAGCCCTGGCTAGCCTCTGCTTTCCTGTGCTGGGTGGGACTAAAGGCACGTGGCACTATAATTGGTGATTTTGCAGTTTTTAAAAGCACAACAAACAAAACAAACTAAAGTAAGGGCTCCTCTCTCTCAAATGGATAGGGATAAATGTCCGGGTGGGCTTACAGGATACACTTAATTTACTACTGAAAATAAACATTGCCTTTTTCCAGACAAACATAGGGAAAAGTATCTTCCAATAGTGTCAGAAAATTTAATCTCAAGATTAAGAAGCCCATCCTCCCAAAGGCCACTTTAAACTAGCATTATTCTTTCACAAAATGTCATGTATTTACTGTTCTTATATACATTTGCATGCTGTGTGTGTGTGTGCATATGTGTAAGTGTGTGTGTGTGTGGTGGGGTCATGGTGTGCATGTGCCACAGTGCACATCACATGTGAAGGCCAGAGGACAACTCTGAGGGGGTCACTTCTTTCCTTCTGCCTGAGTACGGTTTTTGAGGCTCAAACTTGGGGCACCAAGCTTCCCAGGCTGGTTTTCGACCTCTGAGAGCCACCTCACCAGTCATCTTAAGGCCTTTTGATTAATTAGGTTACTAATTAATATTCTTCTATGGTCATAACACCCATGCTTCTCATGGATACAGATACACTCAGTTCTTCTGCGTGAGTTCTACAGCCACAAGCTTATCATTAGAGAACAAATGATATGACTTGGTGACTCTGACATTTTGATGGCTTTTTATCAAAACCGTTTCTCTAACTGGCCACAGATTGCCTACTGAAGCAGAAGCTATGCATGGCCAGTGTATGTTTGTAATCCCATTCCACAGACTGAAGAGCTATCTGCTTTGCTTTACTAGTGGAAGAGGCCACCTTACCTTCCTCCACCTTCTGTGCAATCTGGGAGAGTGGGGATGAGATTTGTCAACAGTTGGGGACATCCTAAATGCTGGCGTTGACTCTGCTGTGACTTTATCAGCAGTGATAGCTCTGAGTCAGCTGTGGCCGATCCACAGCCATCCTGTCCCCAGCCTGCTGGCAGCTACGGGTTAGTGTAAAGCGTCTAAAGGTTGTGAGGAGGAAAGTCAGCCAGTCACTTAGGTTGCCAGCTGTATATGCTTAACGTCGCCCTCCCACACACCTCTGAACTGTGGCTGCGATGCACAAATGAGTCACTATTTGTTTATTAATTTATTAGGCTGAATTGAGAGCTGAGTCTAGGACCTTTTAGATGCTGAGCAAGCACTTTATTCTATTGAACTATATTCCTAGCCTGTTCCCCACTGTATTTATTTACAGTTTTTAGAGATTAGTCGTTTATTTTATGTAGGTGTTTGCCTGAATGTATGTATGTATACCACCATATGCCTGCAGTGTCCACAGAGGCCAGAAAAGGCATTATGTGCCCTGGAACCACAATAACAGACGGATGAGAGCCACCTGACATGGGGAGTGCAGTCCAGGTCTCCTAAAAGAGCAACAAGTACTTTTAACTGCTGAGCCATCTCTCCAGCCCCTTAACTTTTTTTTTTTAAGGCAGGGTTTTATTAAGTTGCCCTCACTAGTCTTAAACTCACTGTAGCCCAGGCAGGCCTTGAACTTGTGATCTTTCTTCCTTAGTTTCCTAAGTAGGTCAGATAATATGCCTTGATTACATTATCTTTTTTTTTTTTTTTTTTTTTTTTTCAAGACAGGGTTTCTCTGTGTAGCCCTGGCTGTCCTGGATTCACTTTGTAGACCAGGCTGGCCTCGAACTCACAGTGATCCACCTGCCTCTGCCTCCCGAGTGCTGGGATTAAAGGCGTGCACCACCACGCCTGGCAAATATCTTTTTTAACTTAAAAAAAATTTTTTTTGACACAGGTATCCCAGGCAAACCTCAAATTCCCCAATGTGGCCAAGATCCACAGCAGGTTTCTTGTGGTAATAGGGATTGATCCCAGAGTTTTGCACATGCCAAGCAAACATTTTGCCAACCAAGCTACAGTGTCAGCCTCATGGCTTGACTTCTTTCTTTTCTTCAGACAGGGCCTCAACTGTGCAACCCTGGCTGGGAACTTTCTTCAGACTCATAAAGGTCTGCCTGTCCCTGCCTCCCAAGTGCTGGGATGAAAGGCATGTGCCGCCACATACCTGGATTCACAATTTTTCTTGGTGTGAAATTTTAGGAGCTTTTCCTAAAGTCCCTGCCTTTCTGCCCTGGCGTGTCAAGTCCTCACGTCCATGTTGTCCAGAGGGTAAGTCTAGTCAGGGACTGACCACTATATATTTGGATTTTCCTCAACAGGCCTGCATCCCTGCATCAAGTTACTTTGTTTCCTAGTTTTAGGTGGACTTCTTCTCGTTAGTCAGTCTCTCTGTGCTTTCATGAAGGTCTGGCATCCCCAGTTTGCTACTCCCAAGGTTATTGTCCAACAATTATGTACAGTCACAAGAACCATCAGCTCGGAGCTGTGACTTCTCACCTGTAATGGTACCGCCTTACCTCTGGATGTCGACTGCCTCCCCGGATGCTGCACAGTGTTTTAAGTGAGCCAGGAGATGTTCACACGCTTGGGTGATGAGAGGTGTCATCTGATAATGGATAGCAAAGGTGTAATTAGGGCATCATGCCTAAATTGGCTGCAGATGATGGACAAGGTTACACGCAGTGCCTTCTGGGAAAACAGACTGGATTTCAAAGGTACTTTTCACGAGGCTAAGAGTAAGGAAGCGTTCACAGTGCCTGTTTTACACAGTGTCTATAAATACCTATTTTAAGATTAACTAGTCTGTCAGTGATAGAAGGACAAAAGAAGAAAGGATCAAAGGTAAATCTGGTGAAATGATTAAGAAAGCGATCAGTAAGTGTTTAGACAGAACTTTGAGTCAGCGCTCAGCTTCCTGACATGCGGTTTAGCATTAGCGAGCAACTAGACCATACTCCATATGTCCTGGCCCTGGAACTAGCCCAACTCCATGCATGCTTGCTCCAATTAAGCTTTCCCATCTCCCACCAGAACATAGACTCTGGTATCCAGAGGGACTGAGGGTCGTCCGTTCCAACTTCTTAATTAAGCCTGAAGTTATCTTGATGGTATTTCTGAGAGAGGCTTTTTTATTTGCGTTTCGGCTGCTTAAGCCTTCCCAGACACAGTAACTCTTGACTTGTACAAGGCAATATTTCACTGTGAAAAAATTCCAATGCCAAGAGAAAGGTCTAAAGAGCAGTGCTGTGCACACCTAGGAGGTGTCAGCTGCCCATCACGTTGACTTCCGACAGGATCTCTTGGATGGGTAGAATTCTCTATGTATGGCCTTTAGTCTTCCCTATATATTTGGGAGGCCAAACTGGAGCTATCAAGAGGGATCATTTGAACTGGTACACGATCTAGAATAGCATCATAGCAGAGGCAGCATGCTGCTGCAGGTCCTTCTGAGCTTTTATGGAAATCATATCTTGAAATGGTGCCTGATGTTTAGTTTACACTATGTTCTTTTTAAAAAAAATATTTATGTATTTATTTATTTTATGGTGTTTCAAGACAGGGTTTCTCTTTGTAGCCCTGGCTGTCCTGGACTCACTTTGTAGACTAGGCTGACCTCAAACTCACAGTGGTCTGCCTACCTCTGCCTCCCTGAGTGCTGAGATTACAGGCATGCACCACCACGCCTGGCCACTATTATTACTTTTAATGTATTTAAATGAAAGGTTTTTCAGATTTATTTTATTTTATGTATATGGGTGTTTTGCCTTCATGTGTATGCACCACATGCCTACCTGGTCCTGCAGATGTCAGAAGAACACAGCAGATGTCCTGGAACTGTAGTTACAGGTGGTTGTGAGCCACCATGTGGGTGCTAGAACCAAACCCAAGTCCTCAGCAGGAGTGTGAACCTCTGACTGCCCCTCCCTCGTTTTACTTTTAAGATTACGTTTCTGTGTCCATGCCTTTTGGGTACCCATCAGCAGAGGTCTTAAGGAATCCTGGAGCTGGTGTTACAGATGGTTGTAAGCCATGAAATGTAGGTACTGGTAACTGAAGTTGGGTTCTGTACAAGAGCAATACGCTGTCTTACCTGCTAGGCCATCTCTCTAGCACTTGTTTTGCATTGTTTTGATGCTAGAATATGAAGTGTCTGGGGTCAGGGGAGGGTTTTGTCTGCTTGTCCAATTAGTTTTTAATCTCTAGAAGCTGCAACAGAGGCTGGTATGTGTAATTATTTGTTGGATGGATGGATGGTTGGATGGAGTTCAAAAAGTATGCAATATATGCTTTTTTTGCTTTTCAGACCTTTTTTTGTTTTTGGCTTTGGTTTTTTTGAAACAGGGTGTGTGCCAACCTGCCTGGCTGATCTTCAAATCTTAAGACAATAGAAAATTATAAAGTCTGAATCTACTTGCCAGAGATACGTTATTGGAGGAAGGCAAAACCCAGCTGCCTCTACCACAGTTTGGATCTTAAGTATCCCCTTAGGGTAGCATGACTAAAAGGTGGTAAGTTCTTAGGCGGCTGGGCCTACTGGAAGGTCTCTAGCCTACTGGGGATGTTTCTAGAAGACTATGAACCCCAGTCTTTTACTCATTCTCTCTCTCACTCCTGTCCTTGAGGTGAATGGTTTTGCTCTGCCATGTGCTCCCATTGTGGGCCGCCACACACCCAAAACAATGAGTCCAACCAACCACACACTAAAGCCTCAAAAACAGTGAGCCATACCATAACAGCCTTCCTCTTTCTAAGTGGATGGCTACCAGCTAACTAATAGGTGTTACAACAACCTCTCTGGCTTTATAGGCTGTACTTCTTTCTCTATTCTTATTGGTCCTCTGGGAGGAAAAAAGAAGTCATTGTCAAATAACAACCCATAGGTAGATCATGGTCCTACCTCAGGCACTATATTGTAAACAGTAAATTAGTCACACTCTGTGATCTGCACCCTGTAAGCCAGTAGCAAGGTCAGATTTGTATTGGTTTTTGCAGAAGACACACCCCGACACACACACACACACACACACACACACACACACACACACACAAATTAGCAGGGTTCAGGTCAATGAAAGCCACAAGGTCTTTTCCTAAGAATTATAGCTGTGTGCAACTGATCCTTTAGCCCTTGAAGTGGCTTTCATTAAAAGAGCTTTGCATTTCTTTTAAAATTTTTCCTATATTAAAAATGATATGTATGGGTGTTTTGCCTACATAGTCTATGCACCATGGGTGTACAGTGCTTGAGGAGACCATAAGAGGGTATCAGATCCCCTGGGACTGGAATTACAGACAGTTGTGAGCTTCCATGAGGGTGCTGGGAACCAAACCTGGGTCCTCTGGGAGGGTCCAACTCTCCTGCCCCAGGCTTTGCATTTCTATTGACTTTATTTCCATAAAAAGTTGTCTTCAGCTGTTCTGGGAAGAACAACTCCAGGACTGCCCTGAACAGTGGGACAGTGTGGACAGCTATTGAGATGCTGGGAGGGCACGTGGCTGTGTTGGACCCCTCCCTGTCACAGCCCCCTTCCAGTTAGCCCCACATGCCCTATGGGGACACACTTATGGCACCAGTGCTTTATCACCTGTGGTAGTGTGGGATTCTTATAGGAGGGAGCTGGTCTGAGACGTCCAGGGACATTCCTTGAGCTCAAAGTGAAATAGTAGCTGGCCCTTCTGTGATCTCTTCCAACTTCAGCCATGGGCCTTCTAAGGTTTCACTTACTTCATGACTATGCAGACTGGGTCAAGCACAGACCTGGGACCCTCCACTGGGCAGCTACTTCAGGTATCTGCAAAAATCATCACAGTCTCTTTGGCCAGTCAGGATGAACTGAAGTAAATACTCTGCCACAAGGTCTTCCCAATAATTGGCAGGAGACCTTGTCAGTGATTGGCCGAAGCAAGAACGTCATTGACCCCAGCTGTCTATCTGTAAGTCCGTGTAGGAAAGACATGTGGAGGGTGAGTCTGATTTGTTTTCCATGACTCTGTATTAATTCTTTATGACTGAGGCGTTCTTTTCCAAATCCTCCCAAACCATCCACTGACTAATCCACCGGTGTAAGTTTTCATGTAGATGGGTCCCTGAGTATGGCTTCCAGGCCATCATCCTGAGAAATCTGACTTTCATAATATTTGGAGAACTCAATACTTCCTATGCTACATCTCTCTGGCTAGCTTTTCTGACTGCCATTCTCAAGTTATCTTATTGCACTTACTTACTTACTTAGCACACGTGTGTGAGTGTGCATGTGCCACGGCATACAAGTGGGAGTCAGAGGACAACTTGCAGGAATTGGTTTTCTCCTTTCATCTTGAAGTTCTCAGAGAAGAAACTAAGGTCGTCAGCTTGGCAACAAGCACCTTTACTGGCGAAGTCATTTGCAGCCCCTTCAATTACCCTAATATACTTAGTTTTTCAAGTGAGTCTTATTTTAATAAAATCCTGGAAACAAAAGTGGTTTTTTTCCCCCAATATATTTCAGAAGAGCACTAAAAACAAAAACTAACAAAAACCTGTTGCAATGAAGGTCTTTTTAGACCTCAAGCTTAAGCGTTCTTATGTGAGTGAGAGAGGTGCAAATATGAAATTTGGCTTTTGCAAACTTCCCCGAAGCGGGAAGCATGGCCAGTGTATTAGAAGGGCTCTGTGTGGTGGACTCAAGTACAGGCCTGGGCGATGCGGAGCTGCCAGGACCAGCTGCCCGCCATCCCTTCGCGCATGCACACTTGACTAAAATGCTTTGTTGCTGGCTGATGTGGTTTCAGTTTTCTACGGTGCCATGCCTGCTATCTGTCACACTGAATGGATAATGACGTTCTTAATCTGGATTAATGTGATATGAGATGGGCCATGTAATATGAAAATGTTTTAAGAAGCAATGCAGAGGAAATATCACAAGACAGTGGAGCATGATCTGTGTGTTGGCCAGCTGCCATCATTTCTGGGATTTGTTTTGTTTTGTTTTTTTCCTCCCCCTTTCTTGCGTTATGTGCCACCGTTATAGAATGTCTACTCTCACATGAGCTGAGTACAAGCAAAGGCTCGGTGGGTTGGGCTTGTGGCCCTGCAGTTCCTTCCCTGAGCTCTCAGAGAAGCAAGTGAATGTGGCTTAGTATGGGCACAAGGCCAGAAGCAACACAGTGCTCCTCCACCTAGCTCTTGAGACGGACACTCATTCTGCCGTGTCTCATCTTTGTAGGACAATGGGTGAGTTTTATTTTTGTTTTACTTAACGTTTTCAAGATGCACATATGTTGTACTTTTAATCACATAAAATACTGATACCATTTGGGTTTTGGAAACGGATTTTTATCTGGGGGTTGCTGTGGACTAAATGAACGTTTGTGCCTTCCTGAAATCTGTGTGCTGTTCATCTAACTCCCAGTGCAGCTGGATTGGAGCTGTGGCCTCTCAGGGAACCACTAACATTAAGTGAAACCTTGGGATTGATGCAGAGATGATGGCGCGCACCTGTAATTGCAGCAGCCAGAAGGCTGAGGTAGGAGAGTTATGACTTCTAGGCTAGCCTGGGTCACATAGTGAGTTTAAGGCCAGCCTGAGCTACACTGTGAGACGCTGTCAGCACTGTCACAGTGGCTGTCTACAAACCACAGAAGAGGAGCCACCAAAAGCCATGACTGCCAGGGTGGGTCCTGTTCTTTAGTCACAGCCTCTGTTCCTGAGAGAAAACACTTACCTGTTGTTTAAACCAGTCTGTAGTATTTTTCTATTACAGTCTAAGTTGGCCAAGGCCAAAGTGGACAGTCCTAAAGCCAAGCCTGGGTTGTCCCTAGAGGAGACAGTCTGAAAGTGGGACTGGGCAACTATTTGGTAACTCTGGTTGCTGAGAATAAAGCCCTGTCCTCAATTTGGGAAGAAAATTCCTCAAGGAAATAAGCTCTTGCTTAGCCTGGACTTTGCTATATAAACTCAGTCAGTGCCCAGCATTTTTCAAAGGATTTGACCAACTGTTTCTGATGAATAGTGCAGACAGAAGGCGAGCGGGTAAATTCTGATTCTTAGGCATAGACAGAGGAGGTGCCTTACAGGGAGATGACCAAGAAGGGGTGAGGCATTCCCCCATTCAAAGGACCATTCCCAAGCCCTGCCTGCTCTCCAAAACCCCACCCTCGCCACTTTCCATCGAGGGTGAAGAGTTCCACTTGGGTAGTGCACCCTGGTTCCAAGAAGATCAAGCACTCAAAGTCTTTGCCAGTGCCTGTGATTCCACTCCCCGGAACTCTGTAGTTGGTTTCTAGTGGCCTAAACGCAGTGAGTTTATATCCTCACCCGCAGAATGGGGCTAATAGTGCCACCTTGGAGGTGTGGTAACCACAGTTAGAAACAAAATATGCAAAGCACCCAGCAGTAGTCAGGAGTGGTCCAAACATGGCACTGGTCCTATGGAGGATCCATCCCTGGGCTGGTATGGATGCCGGGGATCCTTTTCTGCACCTCTCTCCTTCCTCACAGACAGCACTCTGTTGGGCCTACATCCTTGGTCTTTCTGTCAGCGTTGCTTCTGTCCCCTTCATCTTTATCTCCCTGCTCACTGTGATTCAGACTCTATCACTGGGATACTGCTGTCATCCTGCCTCCTAAGGACATGGCCATAGGGTAAGCACCTTAGTCCAGAACCTGACGTGTAGGTACACTATAAACCGACTATAAAGCCTGCTGACTTTTCACTTCCCAATCCACCTCAAAACTCAGTCACGACACTGATCTTCTAAAATCACTGTTGTCTGTGTATTCATGTTGCTGAAATGCTCTGAGCATCCTCACAGACTGAAGGACATCGTACACTCTGTCTCCCAGAGCGCACAAGGAACAGATGTTCCCTAGGCAACCCTCCAGATGAGACCACAGGCAAGCCTCGAACTTGACCATTATACTAACAGGATCCTGAGCAGAGGACCCCAGCTAAGCCATGTGGGACTCTGCACTTACAGAAATAATGTAATAACAAAGGTTTCTTGTTTCAATCTGCTGGGTTTGGGTAAAAACTTGTTATGAAACAACAGGTAACAGATTTCCAATATCCCCTCTACGTGGTAATTCTTATATGTTGCTAGTCTCTATTATTTACTTACTTATTTATTTAAAAAAGTTTGGTAGCCAGGCACAGTGGGCTCCCAGCATTTCCGGGAGGCAGAGGCAGGTGGATCTCTGTGAGTTTGAGGTCAGCCTGCTGTACAAGGTTGAGTCCAGGACAGCCAAGGCTAACACACAGAAACTCTATCTCAAACAAACAAACAAACAAACAAAAAACACAACAACAAACAAACAAAACAACCCAACCAACCAAGCAGACAAACAAAGGTGCCTGTGTACCCTTACTCAGTTGATTCTCCGCGGTTCTCCACCTTCCTAATGCTACAACCCTTTAATACGGTTGTTCCTCATGTTGTGGTAACTCCGACCATACAATTATTTTTGTCGTTACTTTGTAATTTTGCTGTTAGGAATCATAATGTAAATCTCTGTGCTTTCCATGATTTTAGGCACTCTCTGCAAAAGGGTCAGTCGACCCCTGAAAAGAGTTCTTACCCACATGTTGAACAGCACTGGCCTGAGAGGTAATTTACTGACTGTGTTGCTATCAAAGGCACTCAGAACCCATCAATAGACTGGGATGTTCTTTTTGTCTTAGCATGGGCTCAGAGTAGTTTTTTGTTTTAAATTGGTTCTGAGCAAAATGCAGGAGATTCACACTGAATTTACATTTTCCTTTGGGTATAGTATCTGAATCTCTCAGACCCTGGGTTCCCCATCCCAAGCCGTGTCCTCACTGTAACAAACTCTGATGTCCCGTCCCATAGCATTCTGGGAACCCAAGGAGGCCATTTATTGCGGGCTGAGTGTAAAATATCTCCCCAGAGGCTTATGTGTGCCCTTTTGTTTGGTTGTTTTGGCTTTGTGGGCGGAGGGGGTGTTGGGGGATGGTGATGAGTGAAGTTCTTGCTCTGTAGCCTTGACTTTCCTAGGATTCTCTCTCCTCGAATTCACAAGAGATCTGCTCCCTCTGTCTCCCAAGTCCTGTCATTGAAAGTGTTTGACCCCATGCCCATCTGGCTTATATGTTTTAACGCTTGGTCCCCAGGCAGTGGTGCTGCTGTTAGGCTCTTGTTGGGAGGAGGCAGGTCCCTAGGGGTGGGGCTGGAGGCTGAGCTCACTTCCTGTATACTCTCTGTTTACTGATTGGAGATGCAGTATCACCAGTCTGGCTTTTGTTCTTGCCTCTGTGCCTTCCCTGCCATGATGGGCTGAGCGCCAGGATAAAGCCTTCCGCTCTTAAGTTGCTCTTGCCTAGTGCCTTGTCACAGCAACGCAAAAGCCTAATGAGTGCGCTACTAAACATCAGGCTAAGAATCTGCTCGGGACCATGGGGGAAATGCAGCCATCTTCTAAATTAATGCCAGTGGAGGGTAGTATCAATAACCCCATCTACTTGAAATGACATATCCCATCTATAAAGAAATTTAATGTTTGTTTTTGTTTTTTGTGGTTTGTTTTCATTCTTTGTTTTTTGTTTTTTGTTTTTTCCAGACAGGGTTTCTCTGTGTAGCCCTGGCTGTCCTAGACTCACTTTTGTAGACCAAGCTGGCCTCAAACTCACAGCGATCCACCTGCCTCTGCCTCCCGAGTGCTGGGATTAGAGGCGTGCATCACCATGCCTGGCACATAAAGAAATTTATTGTCATCTCTTTGACACAGTGACCTTAGAATTCTATGATGACAGAACCTGGTTGTTTCTGGGTTCAAATAATTTCATGAAAAGTAGGACTAAGAATGTCAAACCATGTGGCTCCTGTCACCTTTTCACTAAAATCAGCTCCCACATTCCCTCTGCCCCTCCCTATATTTCACTCTTAGGTTATAATTTCACTCTTTGAAGGTCTGAAACTAGGAACTCAAGAGGGAAAAACCAAATGACTCAGCATGTAAGAGCCTTTGGATGTCTAGAAGTTTGGAGAACAGTGTCTCACTGAGTGTTGGGAGAAGAGTGTTTCCTATTCAGGGAGCGGGAAGGAGGGGTCACCTGAGCTACCTGACATTGCTAAAGTGGTGTGAGCCTCACTCATTGATGATGTGGAGCGAGGCGAGCCATTCGCCCGTCTGTGAGGAAAGACAAAGATAGGAATCAGAGTAGAGACCCGTATTTGGTCCCAAACCTGGGCCCTGGGAACCCGCCCACACCCCTTGGCTGGGTATTGTAGAGGAGACCCCAGATGTTTCGTTTGCAGCTCTCCTCATCATCTGCCCCGGAAGGGTTTGGTTTGCCTCATGTGTTTGGGGACATATGGCATCTTGAAAGCTAAAAAGCTAAATGGAGTGCTCTCTCCTGCTAGAGAGTTCTGAGGAAGTCAATCCTCCGCTTCCAAGTGTTTAACAGCTCTTGGCTGCCCCTGGCGTTGGGCGGCAGGGGCAGCCTCTGCATGCCTCAACCCACTTTTGCAATTCCTTTTTTCCCTTGGTGCCTTTCTAGCTTGAGTGAACCCCTATTTTCTGAGCAGGCTCTGCACTGCTCTGTGTACCTCAGAACCTACCTCGGAACACCCTCCACCCCACCTTCACCCCCCTAAACCTAACATCTGCTACAAGGCAGGAGTCCTGTCACCGCCCTCCACTACTCGGTCTTTATACAATAATTTATTTATCTTGCTGTACTTCTACACTATAAAATTTGTAAACACAGAAACAAACAAATAAGAGAAGTTAACATTTCTTCCATTTGGTGCCATAGTTTGAATCTGGAATATTCCCCAGAGGTCCATGTGTCAAAGGTCTGGTCCAGCTCGCTGTTGGAAAGTGGTGGAACTTTAAGAGGTGGGCCCTGGTGGGAGCTCCTCTGGTTATTGGGAGAGTAGCCTTGGAGGGTATCACATGGCTTCTGTCTGCCTTTTTCTCTTTCACTTCCTGGTCCCCAGCAGAGAGGCTGTGTACTGCCTGTGCGTCCTCCACCATGCACTGCTGCCCCTTTACTCAGAAGAGACTTAAAAGTGTATGTCCATCAGTCAAGGACTGGAATGCCCAGAACTCTGAGATAAAATGTCTTAAAATAATTTTTTTTGGTATGGTGATCATCAATGGTCTTTGCTATAGTAACTCACCACTGACTAACACACTAGGCCTAAGGGCAACCATGTTTAAAAATTGAATTTTGAAGGGGGATAGTTGAATACATAAGGGTGAGCTACTGAAGGGGGTTTTAAAAATGAATGCCTTGAAGGGCTCTAACTGTTGACTAACAAATGAAAAATTAATTCTAGCTAACGAAACGTATCACTTCCTTCATCCACTACACCATCGCTAAAAGCCACCCAGATATTAAAAACATCCGTGACTCATTTTTATGCAAAATTCCCTGCTGATACACATCAGCTCTAGCCACCTAGATGAATAATCAAGCGTCGTTTCCAATAAGTCGGAGACTCCTGTCAAGAGTTGCGACCAATTAGAACTTACTCCAGTGAGGAAGTGGCTGCTGGTGTTGCCAAGCAACGGCCAAGCTGTAAAGCACTTTCAGATGCTCTTTTCCATTTAACCAGCGGCAAGTTGTGAGTGACATTCTGATTCCAGCAAAAGAAAGACAAATTATAACCCAGGATGGGGTATCGATGATGAGGAGTGTGTTTTCTTTTAAATGCAAATGGAAAATGAACATTTAAAAGTAGAATTTAAACAGTCCATCATGATTCTGATTTTAATTAGAAGATTAGGTGTCAGTGGGATACAACTGTGTCTCAGGATAACGGTCTCATGCTGCTAGATAAATAACCCAGACATCCTGGAAAACGGGTAACTGGTCAGACAGGGACAGTGTATTTTGGGACTCTGAAGCATTTATTACCACAGCTACGCTGGTTTATAATGACTTTTATTTTTATTGTTTGGGAGGATTAAGAAATAAAAGCAAATATTGAAAATAAACTGCCAGCAGCTATGCTGCTGAGGGAAAGAAAGCTGCTTGTTCCAGCATTATTTGAAAACCCTCTTCTGCCACAAAAGTGCCCCCCTCCCACCCCGTACTGACCGCCTGAAGAGTTTATGCTGGGAATTTAACGGCCAAACAAAGCCCAAAGCCACGATAACCACTGTGGCTGTGCACCCGCTTTTGCACTGAAACGGTCCGAGCCGTGCGTTCACTCACAAGCTGACTGCATCAACTTGAATTTTTAAAAATTGTAGGCATTCTTGAGCGATACATCTTCTCCCGGGCAGGAAAGGCCTATGGGGAGTAATAAGCACATATGCCTCTGTCTATAAGACTCATACATTATTGACTATGCCTTTCCGACAGGAAACATCTGGATGAAAGTGAAAAATTAGGCAGAGGGCTGCAGCCCTCGGTACCACGCAAGATGCCAGCCTTCCTTGTCTGTTTCGCGTTGTGGAAAGAGCCAGCCTCCCACCCCACTCCACCCCCACCCCCACCCCTTGCACACTGCTGTGTGAGTGGCTTATTCACTCTTGAGTGACACCCACATCCTCACTGGTGGTCTCTCGTGTCTGCTTAGTCCTTGCTTATGGGGTAAGTGGGCAAATGCCCGCTTCTGACAGGAGATTCTGAGGGCAGAGTATATAAGCCGCCTAATGGTGCTGAGTACAAAGTGTCACCGAGAGGCTGTATGTCTTTAAGATTGTGGTATTAAGAAGATCTGGACCCTTGATAGCTAAGTTACTGGGAGCATGCCTTTGAAGGGGACTGTGGGGGACTCTGGTTTGTCTTTGTCTCTGCTCTGATTCTAGATGTGACCATTTGTTCCAGCATGCCCTCTGTAATGGCCATCTGCCACTCTCACTGATTGACTTTAGACTTTGACTTTGCTTAATTGCAAGCTAGCTAGACCTTTTATCTTGATAGCTTATCTGCCTCGGGTATTTTATTGTAGTGATGCAAAATTGACTAATATGATGGCATGTTGGGTTATTGTCCTTGGAGCACTAGAAATGAGGTTCACAGTGGGAACTGCAAAGACTTACTATTCAAAAGTACCATTTTTCTCAATGACAAACTATGGCATTCACTCCCCAGGCATTTACCTTTGAAAAACTCTGAGTCCAGAATAAACAAAGCTAAATTGATCATCAATTGTCTTTATAACTGTTAAAGTGTGTGATGAGTCTAACAGTTTGTAATATTTCATCCAGATATTCAAGTCCAGAGGTCTCTTTATCCTCAATGATTTCAAATCCCTTTGTATTAATCAGCTTTTTGACACTATGACAAAACATTCAAGACTACCAATTTACAAAGAGTATGGCTCTCTTGGACCACATTTTTAGAGGGTTCAGTTCATGATCCCTTGGGCCTCTGGTAAGACAGCATGTTATGGCTGGGGTTTGTGTCAGAGCAAAACCTCTGACTTCATGGCCAGGAAGCGAGAGAAGGAATCTGAGATGTTAGGGATGCCACAGTCCCCTTTGGGGCTGTGCCTCCTATCAACTTCCATTTGGTGGACTAGTACCTACACTAGGGACTCAGCCTTTAATACCCAGGCCGTAGGAAGCTTCCAGTCATAGCAGGAGCCATCCTAACTCATCCTATCAGCCTGGTTGTCAGCTTCCTCCTTGACTCATTCTCTCCTTTTGTGTACTTGAAGGCTACCTGCCACTCTCTTGCTGACTCACGTGAGTCTGTGAAAGTCATTCCTTCAGGTAGGAAGACACATGTGCACACAGATCCACCGTATCTTCCCTCTTTCCAATGAGTTATGACATTTAAAAAGAAAAACGAGCACTAACTTGACCTGAGGGCAACCCATTAGTTATGTATTTCCATTGGAGAAGTGTGCATTTAGTCTCAGTTTTGTTTCCTGAAATCACATTCATTTGCTTCCTGATTCACAATAAAATTGCACAGGGTTCCAGGAATTCTCAGAGCCTTTGGTGAGGAATCTAGTGAAAGACTGTCAAGGCCTAAATAAATCTCTCTGGTGCCCTTTTAAAAGCACAAACACTTGCAGAGGATGGGTGGGAAATCTGGCAGATTAACCAGGCAAGGTTCTGTCCTATGAAAAAATTAGTTGTGTTCTTAGCAATATTCAGTAATCCATTCTATAAATCCCAACCACGAGTCTATCTTGAGACCACAATTCTGTGGGTCTCTTCTTCGTGAAGCATCAATCACATTTGGTCTGGCTCTACCTCCGCATATTATCCCCAGAAAGACTAAAGCCAAAAGCAATTTATTTTTAAATGAAAATGTGACTTTGGGATGGAGAGATGGCTCAGCAGTTAAGAGCACCACCTCCTCTTTCCAGGGGTCCTGAGTTCAATTCCCAGCAACCACATGGTGGTTCACAACCATCTGTAATGTGATCTGATGCCTTCTTCAGATAAAGCACTCATATACAAGAAATAAATAAAAATTCTGAAAATGTGACCTCACTCAACTCCCAGCATTTACAAACAAACAAACAAACAAACAAAAGCCACACAAACATGCATGTGCACACACATGTATATGGACACACATACATGATGTTGATCTTAAAGTGCCTCCAGGCACTGTTGCCTGAGGCAGCCTTACATACACTACATGAAGCAGATGGGTGGGTAAACTCTATGAAAGCCTCTGGAAATCAACAGGGTGCACATGGTAGGGAAGGAGGCGGGTGGCATGCTGGTGCAGGTAGGGAAGACCGTACCTGCTGAGGAGCCAAAGGGAAAGTCTCAGAATCCAGGGAAAAGCAGGCTTTTATTTTATTTTATTTTATTATTTTAGAATAAACCTTGTGGGGTTGTGTGGGTAGGTGATAAACCCTAAAGTTTGGTGACAAACATTCAAAAGCCACTTATTTGGGAAGGATGGGTGATGTTGAAGCTTCGCAGCTGTCTCTGTGTACCTCTGTCTGGGCTCAACATGCCTGCACTGTCTAGTTTTCCTGTGTCTCTTTATGACCTGCTGTTTCCACTTCCTGTGTGTGGCTTGTGAGTTTCCAAGGAGGAAGCCATCAGTTTGCTACATTCTCTTATTTGGTTTTTCTTTTCTTGCTCGATTATGTGTCTGTCTGTCTGTCTGTCTGTCTGTCTGTCTGTCTGTCTGTCTCTCTCTCTCTCTCTCTCTCTCTGTCTCTGTCTGTCTGTCTGTCTGTCTGTCTGTCTCTCTCTCTCTCTCTCTCTCTCTCTCTCTGTTTGTGTGTGTGTGTGTGTGCGCGCGCGTGTGTGCATGTAAGGGTGGTTGCCCAAAGATGACAGAAATAGCCAATTCCTTAGAGGTGGAGTTATAGGGAGCTAGCTCTGAGCCACCTGCTGTGGGTGCTAAGAACCAAACTTGGGCCCTCTGTGAGAACAATGCGCACTCTTAACCACGGAGCCATTTCTCCAGTCCCTTAAATTTTTTTTCTTGATGAAAGGATTTCCCTTTTATTATTTTCTTGTCAAACGGTATTCGTTGGAGCAGACAGAAAGTTTCGTGGGTCTTTGGTTTTTCATCCATCCACTGAGCCATCATTAGATACCTCCTGGATGTGGCTAACAGGTAAAAAGAGAACATACCAGGAAAAAAAAAACTTGTCTCCAGAAGCATCCTCGTAGCAGGATGGACTGAATGGATCCTTAGGGTCACTGAGAGAAATAAATCAGTGGAAGGTGGCAGCCACCAGAGCCCGTCCAGTCTTCTCGAAGCAAGTCTTAGAGTTTGCTCCCCCATTCTGCTAGCAAGGTCCAACCAGGTTCTCCGTCCTAAGCTTGCAGAGTCATCTCCTACCCAGCCCCTTGAAACAGTTTCCTAACTGTGTGTTAACTGGTAAAAGCATCTACTGCCTGCAAAACCCTCACTTAGGACAGACAGATGGCTCACTTCTTTGTTCCCTTATCACCTTGAGACCAAAGGTCTAGGAAGATAAATGAAAAACCTTGGGTTCCAGACTGAATGTCTTAGAAATAGTTAAAGGCCTTGAGGCCAGGTGTCCTGGCTCAGGCCCAGCCTCCAACAGAAACCCCGTTGCTTAAACCCTTGCTTAAACAGTGTTAAAATCTGATTGGCACTCACAAATGCCCCCTCACCTTGTGGTTTTCACCCTTTAAATATGCAATACAGCTCCCCCTCAGGGAAAGGTTCATATCCCCAGGCTGCCTCCCTGAGCTCAGAAAATAAAGCTTTCATTTGAAGCTTCCATATCTGAAGTGAGTTTTCTCGACTTCTACCCCAAACCCAACAACAGAGACAGCAGGGCCTGGAAAAGCAGCAGATTTGAAGTACAGTGAAGGGGACCGAGTGGAGCACTCACACACTGGGGCCACCCTGTTCACGCTTTAGCAGAATCATGGAGGGATTCATAAAGACCACAGGTTCTCAGGCACCTTCCATATTTGGAGTCCATGGGACTTGGGGTAGCTAAGAATTAGTTTTGTTGTTTCATTAGTTGGTTGGTTGGTTGGTTGGTTTGGTGTTTTGAGACAAGGCCTCATTATGTAACTTAGGCTGACTTCAAACTTGCAAATCTTCCTGCCTTCACCTCATCCATGCTGGGATTACAGGCAACACATCGTAATCTGCCTCTGAGCCCATAGTAAGAACCAATGAGCTAGCTAGAGGCAAAAGGTTCAAGGAAGCGTCTAGAAACCACGAAAGTCAGATCTGCTGTGGAAGGAGGTACTCAGGACACATTCCTGTCCTGCCCAGTATCTCCTTCTTCCACAAACAGTGGGGAATGGATAATGGAGAAACTGGCTCCAAGGCGATGCAAATGCCAGCTTTCAAATGCACAGCTGATGGGGGAGGGAGGGCAGTTGTGCTGAGAAAGGAGAATGTCCAGAGGCTTCAAGAAGCTGGGCAGTAGTGGCACACACCTTTAATCCCAGCACTCAGGAGGCAGAGACAGGCAGATCGCTGTGAGTTCAAGGCCAACCTGGTCTACAAAGCAAGTCCAGGATAGTCAAGGCTACACAGAGAAACCCTGTCTCGAAAAACCAAAAAAAAAAAAAAAAAAAAAAAAAAAAGAAAAGAAAAGAAAAGAAAAAAGACTCTGTGACATTTCATGGAGCTTGATGGTTGTTCTAAATTTGTCTTAAAGATGACCTTGGCCTGGCTGCTCACCTAGAGTTTTGCTGGGAAAAAAAAAGTTTCTTTTTCTCCCCTATCAGCCATGGCCAGCACTTCGATATCTAAGACATGGTTCAGGCCTGGAAAGTGCTTCACCATTCACTTTGATGTGCCACCTGGGCAAGCCTTGCACTTGGGCCAGCTCTTTGCCTCACTTTGGAGAGAAGCCTGTTCCTTAAAGAACAGAGTCTGTGTTTCCTGTCTCTTACCTCATTCAACTTTTCGGGACTGAATGCAGACATCAAGGCACCTCTGACCTCTTCCCACCTTCTGTCACGCAACAAGAGGATGCTGTCTGAAACTGGCTTGGGTTCCAGACCTGAGGCCTGATGGAAAGGAACAAGTAGACGGTTAGCACCCCGGGAACTGAAGCCACCTTAGTGGCTGTCCTAGTCAGCTTTAACTGTCAATCATGTCATCTGAAAGGGGAGTGCCAATTGAGGGATTGAAAAGATCAGATTGGCCTGTGGGCAGTTATCTTGTTTGTTGGTTGATGGAGGAGGGCCCAGCCCATTGTGGGTAGCACTATTCCCTGGGCCAGTGGTCCTGGGCTGTATAAGAAGCTAGAAGCACGAGTCTATGAGTGAGGCAGCAATCAGCATTCTTGCATGGTTTCTCCTTCAAGATCTTGCTTGAGTTCTGGCCCTCACTTCCTTCAGTGATGGACTGTGATCTGTCTGGAGGGACAAGCCAAATAAACCCTCTCCTCCCAAAGTTGCTTTCGGTCAGAGCGTTTTTTCACAGCAACAGAATGAAACCAGGGCAGTGGCAGTTGGAGGACATAACAGACATGCCTGCTGAAGTCCACCACTGACCCAAACCTAGATTTCTCTTGCAAGGACACAGGAAGGATTATAATGTTTACAGACAAGGATCTAAGACGCACAGCTGAGTCCACAAGGGAACAGATGGACAGATCTGCTAGCCTTGTCACAGTGTGGCACCATGAAAACAAAACTGAGTAGCCTCTGTGTGCCCCGAGGTCCCCGTGAATCCCTCTGGGGAGGACCAAAGTGGGTTTCCTAGGGTTGAAGGTCACATCTGAATTTTGTGGCAAGAGATTTTGGGTGTCTTGGTTGAGTGGATTTGGCTTAGACATGGCAGAATCATGTATCCATGTTCTCGGGATGTTGGAGGTGAGAGAAAGCCTGATGAACAAGTGTCCTTCAGGAGGACCTCAGGACGGCTGTTTCGTGGTTCTATGTTGTAGTGTCCATTGGGTTTTCTTTTAACTTTACTTTGAACATTTCATATGTGAGCACTTGATTTGCATCCTCCTCCCCTCCTTCTCCCACACCCAGCCCTGCCGACTCTTTCTCACACTCATGATTTCTTACCCTTTACTTATAGATACACACACATGTAAATTTATAAGTACAATCTGCTGAGTTAGTTTTGGATTGCTCATACCTGTTTAGAACTGACCTTTGGGATTGGATAACCTATTGCGGGCTCGTTCTTAGAGAAGACAAATTCCCCTTCTCTCAGCACCCACTAATAGCCTGTAGCTCTTCATCTAGGAATGAAATCTTGTGAGAGTTCCCCATATGTGTTGGCGTGTCAACTGGTGTTATCATTTATTAGGCCTTATCATTTTTCTTTTATTAAAAACAATATTTTTAATACCATATATTCTGATTACGGCCTCCCCTCCCCCTATTCCTCTCAAGGTCTTGGCTCTTTTTCAAGGTTTGTCTCAGCCACAACACTGTTGAGAGTTCCTAGGTACAGTGTCCCTGTCATGTAGATGACACTATCTTGAAGTAGGTGTTCTGGTCCTTTGGCCCTTAGTCTTTTTGTCCCCTCTGAGCAGATGGTCTCTGAGCCTTAGGTGTAGGACTTCGTGTTGTAGATGTGTCATCTGGGGCTGGGTACCCCACGGTCAGCTGTGCTTTGCATTTTGACCAGTTGCAGCTTTCTGTAGTGGCCTCTGTTGGCTGCAAAAAGGCACCTCGGTGATGAAGGGTAAGATCTTCATTTACATATTGGCAAGTCATGGGTCCTGAGGTAGGCCTGTGAGTGTGCATATGACACAGGGCAAATGAGAGTTGAAGGGACTCAGCAGGCACAGGGGATACATAGCCTGGTGTCTGGAGTCAGGCCTGTGAGGGTCATTGTTTTTTTCTTAACATAGATTTGTTAAATGTCCAATATAGACATCGTGGCTTGAATTGTATCTCCCGAAATGTGATATATTGAAATCCTAATCCGTAGAACCCATATTTGACCACAGAGATTTTAAAAGGCAATTAAGATAAGTAAGGCTTTATGGTACGTACAGTGTGTTTGGTATCTGTATATTCTTATAAGATTCTTATAAGATCAGGACACAGACAGAGGGCCATGAGGACAGCCATTTAAACCCAAGAGATAGGTCCTAGATGATATCAACTATGACCTTATACTTTTGGCCTTTCCAGAACTGTGACAAAATGCATTTCTCTGTGTGAGTCCCTTAGTGTAAGATACTCTGCTGTGGTCTTCCCAGAAAGCTCATGTTCAAGACCTGGTTATGCAGAGTATTGACTAGGACAGACTTTGCTTTGGCCCTTGTATTGGTGTGCTTTCTATTGATATGACCAAGTCCATGACCAAAAGTAACTCGAAGAGGAGAGGGTTTACTTTGCGTTAGTCTCACAGGCCAGAGTCCATCGTGGAGGGAAATCAGGGCAGGAACGTAGAGGCAGGAACGGAGACAGAGACCATGGCGGATCATTGCTTACTGACTTATTCCTAATAGTTTACTAGTTTACTCTGCTTTCTTTCTTTCTTTCTTTCTTTCTTTCTTTCTTTCTTTCTTTCTTTCTTTCTTTCTGGCTTTTTGAGACAGGGATTCTCTGTGTAGCTTTGGCTGTCCTGGACTCAACTTTGTAGACCAGGTTGGCCTTGAATTCACAGAGATCTGCCTGCCTCTGCCTCCTGAGTGCTGGGATTAAAGACATGTGCCACGACTGCCAAGTTCCACTTGCTTTCTCTCCCCCCCCCCCCCATCTCTCTCTTTGGTTTTTTGAGACAGGGTTTCTCTGTGTAGCCTTGACTATCCTGGACTTGCTTTGTAGACCAGGGTGGCCTTGAACTCACAGAGATCCACTTGCCTCTGCCTCCCAAGTGCTGGGATTCAAGGTATGCACCACCACTGCCGGGCTCCACTTGCTTTCTTAAACAACCCAGGATGACCTGCCTAAGAGCGCCACTGCCCACAGTGGACTGGGCCCTCTGGCATCAATCACTAATAATAATTTTTTAAAAATGCCCCACAGACTTGCTTAACAGACAAATCTGATGGGGCATTTTCTCAGTTGAGGATATCTCTTCCTAGATGATTTTAGCTTGTGTCAAATTGACAAAAAACTCACAGGCACAACATTCATGAGGCTGACAATTGAACAGAGAAATATAGAGTAATGAATATCATTGCAGTTTGTGAGAAAGTGAGTCTTCTCAAGGGGAAGGTTGGATGGGGGCATCTTATGGGGTGACATGGTCAGGAAGCCTCTGAGGATAAGCCATTTAGAATCTGAGCCAAGAAACACTTCATAGAGCCCCTAGCCACCGTCGCGTTCCCCTCCGCTCCCCCCTCCCTTCCCCTCAACTCCCCCTTCCCCTTTACCCCCTCCCCCCACCCCCCCTGCAGTGCATTCCTCTCCACCCTAAAAGCAGCCATCCCAGCAGTGGTTACAAATGGTACCTTCACTGTTGGTCCATGTGGCCCCAGCCCTGAGGATGCAGGCGGATTACAGGGCCAAGCACTCTGCAGAACTGTGTGTGCCACGGGCCTCCACTATTTCCTTGCACTGTTTTAATTATAGCTGAAGCATGAAGCCAGCCAACATAATTCAAACGCCTTGTAAAAACTCCTATTTAGAGGAAAATTATAATTTTCTGATAAAATATGAACACTCAAAATAAGCCATAAAACATAACTGCAAAGTATCCAGAGGATTTAATTATATATTAGAACCAAGTTGCTGGGGTATTTTTTCTGCAGAGGAATACCTCTCTATATTTAGAATGAGATTCTTTAGGAGCGCCGTGGCCACTAAATTATGGTTTTATGGAATTTTTGGAACATAATCTGTTTATTTAGGTTCCAGAGTCAAAGGAGGGAATCATACATTATGGATATTTATAGAGTGGCAAAGCCCCAGCCTGTGCCACCACTACTAAGACTTTTCACTCAGAAAAAAGTGAGACACAGGTTTATACAGTTCTGCTAAGACAGACTCAGTTGTTGAATCAGGGTCAAGAGTGGCTGCGTTTGATCCATCCTTAAGACCTAAGAAGTGGGGGGGAGGGAGGGCTGGAGAGCTAGCTCAGTTGGATGCGGACTATCCACTTGTAAGTTTAGCACTGAGGATATGGAGACAGGCAGACCGCTGGTGCTCGCTGGCCCTCCAGCCTAACCCACTTAGTAAGCAAGCTCTAGGACAATAAGACTCCCTGGGTTAAAATGAAAAACAAGGTTGATGCCACCTGAGAAATGACACCTGACGTTGACCTCTGCCACCCTCTACCCCCCCTGCCGCACACACACATACACACACACACACACACACACACACACACACCTGTGCATCTGTATGCAGTCACAAAAGACCTAAGGATCTGGTCCCTGTTATCTTTAATCTTATATTAGAAGGAAAAATCTCTCCCTCTTCATACAATGTGTTATTAGACCCTCAACCTAGCCCCTTAGCCTGCTGGGTCCTCAGCCTAGAGAGTCTATTGCGGTCCTCCATGGTTTGGTTTTGTTGTTGTTGTTGTTTTGTTTTGTTTGTTTGTGTGTGTGTGTGTGTGTGTTGTTTGTGTGTCTGTCTGTTCATTTTTTGTTAGCCAAAGCCAGGGATAAGATTTTCAGTATTTCATGTCTAAACATGTATTAGAACAAAAAAGAACATTAATTGGTCTTTTCAAAGGATGGTGAGACGGTATTAATGTCAAGTGCACTAGTTACTTTTGTTGTGGCTGTGACAAACTACCCAACAAGAAACAACTTAAAGAAGAGAGGTTTACTGGGATTTGTGGTTTGAGGGGATAAAGTTCTCATGGTGTGGGAGGCCTGCAGTAGGCTCTGTGGGAGTGGGAAGAGTTTGTGGCAGCCACTTGTCCTCATCTCAGTAGATCCGGGAAGCAGAGAGGCAACGAACAGAAACTAGGCCATGTCACACAGAGACCCAGTTCAGCCACTGAGGCCTAAAGCCCCGCCCCCCGCCCCCCAGACCACTGGCTGGAGGCTGAGTATTCAGATAGAGGAACTGTGGGACTGGTTTCACATCCAAGCCTTCAGCCTCTGGCCCCTATGGGGTTACGTACTCAGTGCAGCTTCATAAATTCCCCCAGACTCATAGTTCTGACTGTTCAAAAGTCCAGAGTTGCTTTGGAGACTTGAGGCTGTGACCCTTGCAAAACAAAACAAAATAAGACAAGCAAACCGAGACATCACCAAAAAAAAAAAAAAAAAAAAACAACCAAGCTTCCCACTTGCAAACACACAAAGTAAGCATTCTCATGCCCCAAATGAAGGAATGGAAGCATAGCAAAGAAAAACTGGGTCCAAGCAAAACCAAAACCGAGCAGGTCACTGTATGTCTAGCATTAGGGACCCCTGTTGGCATCACCAGTGCTCCAAAGGGTTTGGGTAGTCCAGCCTCTTGGCTCTGTTGTCTATAATACACATGGTCTCTCCTTAGGGCCAGTTCTGCCCAAAGCTTGACACTTTCCTGACATTTCTGTCATCTCCAACAAACACTGCAACTCAGGCTGTACCCTCGTAGCTCCGTGCACAGCCTTCCCAAGAGCTTCATGTGGGGAATCTGACTCTGCTACATAGTCTCTGGCCTCTGCTCCTTTCTGGAACCTTCTATGACCCTGTGACTCTTGGTTTCTACGTGCCTGCAAAGCCAATACAATGTTCACAAGGAATCCAATTCTTCTACCAGATGGAGATGTAGTCTAGCCCACTGTGCACCAGGCTCTCAGTGCCTTCATGACTGGACCTGGGCAAACCTCCCCTTGGTGGCCATGCCCAAGCAGAATGCCCCCTAGGTTCTATTTGCTTGGGCACTCTGTTTTCAAATGAAAGGTTTTCTAATAAATTCTCATTGCTACGTAACAATTCAAGCTGTTCCCGCCCCCCCTCACCCCCACCCTGCCCTCTCCTTGCATACTCTGCCCTGCCCTGCCCATCCCCCAACTCCCCACCCCACCCCCCACCCCATCCTCTCCTTGCATACTCTGCCTACAACTTTGACCGGATTTGCATTTCTACCCTCCTCACCAAACTACATAAGCTTCACGTCCGGCTGTTCCCATACTATAAACTTGTGTGCAAACAGTGATTACGACCACACCACAGCCTGGATGCTATCCTGAGTTGAAAAATTCCTCCACCAAAGAGCTTAGTGCATTAGCTTTGAATTCAGCTGTGTCTGTCTACGGGACTTAGGAGCAATGCAGCCATATTCTTTGTCAGAACATGACATCTCGTTTTCCCAGAGACTCCATGAACCTGCCTGCAGCTGTCTACATTTGTATTGGCCCTTGGGTCTTCCTAAGTTTTATCAGAATGGCCCATTATATTCTGCTTACAACACTCTAGGGTTTCCCTAGTCCACAGCTCCAAACCCTTCCACTATCTTCCCACAAGCCTGCTCTAAAGGCCTGTGGACCAACACAGTCATCGCAACAACCTCACTTCTCAGCACCAGTTTCCTGTATTGGCTTTCTTTCTTTCTTTCTTTTTTCTTTCTTTCTTTCTTTCTTTCTTTCTTTCTTTCTTTCTTTTTTCTTTCTCCTTCCTTCCTTCCTTCCTTCCCCCCCAACCCATTGCTGTGACCATATCCCCAACAAGAAGCTACTCACAGAAGGAAGAGTTTACTGAGATTGACAGAATGAGGGGCACCGCAGAGCACTAGGCAGCTCTGTGGCAGTGGGAGTGTGGCTCTGCTTGCCCACGTTTTAGTGATCCAGGAAGTAGGGAACAGGAAATAGACCTGGGACATAAATCTCAAGGCCTATACATCAGTGAACTACTTCTTCTAGCTGGACCACCCCTCCTGAAGGTTCTACGATTTCTCAAAAGAACACTACCATTGGAAGACCAAATATCCAAATATGTGAGCCTGTGGCTGTGCGTGGTGGGGGCAGTTTACATAAAAACAACAATAACAAACAAAAAGCATAAGGGTGAACCAGTTGTCCTATTCTGGAATGCAAAAGCAGGCTGTGGGGCTTGGCAGGTGCCAGTGAATATTTATTGGATTCGTGTTACACAAGAGAGGGGATTTAAGCTGCTTTTGTGACCCTGAGGTGTAGAATTGGAAAGAACTAGTAGGAAAATTGCACTTATCTCCAGGCGAACCTATTCTCTAATCAGAATTTTGAATAATTAAAAGTCAAGCCAGCCTGCCTTCCCACCACGAGGGACGGACGGGGCACAGCGAATCCAGGAGCTTGACCTTAGGGCCTGGGCCAGGACCTAGCTGACCTTCTAGAACTCTCCCAATTGAGACTTCATCTCCGGGTCATCATGCCAGACAGTTGATTCTCTGTTTTATTTTGTTTGGAGGCAGAGTCTCACCATGTAGTCTAGGCTGGCCCCAAACTCTTCATCTTCCTCCCTTGGACTGCTGAGTGCTGGGATTGCAGGCATATGGGGCCAGGGTGGTTTTTCTTTCTTTCTTTCTTTCTTTCTTTCTTTCTTTCTTTCTTTCTTTCTTCCTTCCTTCCTTCCTTCCTTCCTTCCTTCCTTCCTTTTTTTAAGTAATTTTTGAAAAACGAACATACAAAATTAGTATACAAAGATATACTAAATTAACCCATTTAAAAAAAAATGTATAGTGCAGTGGTAAGCACTTTTCCACTGTTAGGCAACTATCCCCACCATCATATACACAGCTCTGTTTATATTTAAATTTTTTCATGTGTATCTCTATTCATGGCACATGGTGCTGTGTTACACAGAGCATTTTCATATAAGCATGTATTGCATATAGAGCATGTTTACCTCGACACCCTCCTACCAACCCCATCCTGCCTGATCCCCTTTGTCCCCAGGGCAGTTTTACATCTGTTCTCGTGTCCTATGCATGTGCATGTGCATCGCTTTATGTATCTGTTTAAAATCCAGGAACCACAAAAGAGAGAAAAAACAACAATATCTGTCTTTTGAGACAAGCTTAATTTGCTTAATGTGCTGATCTCTGATTGCATCCTGCAAGTGATATAACTTTGTTCTTTTTATGGCTGAAAACAATTCTGTTGTGGATAAACATCACCTTTTTTTTATCCCTCCTTCTGCTGTTGTATATGCCAGTCGGTTCTGTCATGTAGCCACTGTGAATCATGCAGTAGTGATGACCCATGTGCGGCCTCCATGATATGCTGACTTGGAACACAGAAGACTTTGCATCGACCTCAAACTCTGCTTTTTGTTAGTTTTTTTTCTTTGTTTTTGTGTTTGTTCTGATTGCTGTTCCACAGACCTTGCTCCCCAGCTCTGCCTGCACATTTCCTCATTTGCTTTGCTAAGGAGGGTCCTGAAAGGCCTTGAGGGCCCTTGAAGGAGTAAAGGGTAACTGGCTGGCCAGGAAGGGGACTCTGGCGCTTCAGAAAGGAACACCAGAGACACACAGAGCTTTCTAGAGTCCGGCCTGTAAGTCTGGCCGTGTATGCTGAGTGTTGGCTGAGGTGCCTCCCAGCCCCCTCAGGCCAGGTGTGTGTAGCACAGGGGCCAGAACGCAGAGAATATTAGTGCAGTGAATGGCAACCAACACATAGGAAAAGGAGCCAGGTGTGATGTCTCATGCCTATTATTCCAGAACCTGGGAGTCTGAAGCAGGAGGAGTGTGGGCAAGAGGCCAGGCTGGCCTACACGGTGAGGCTCTGTCAGAACTGGAACAGCAATCAGAACAGACACAAAAACAAAGAAAAAAAAAACTAACAAAAGCAGAGTGAACTAAAGAAAAAGAGATAAAGAGAAACAAGAAATAGAAAGTCTTAAAATTTCATACATGGTTAGGATTTTGTTGTCGGACTCATTTGCCATAGATGTGTGTGTGTCTTTGTGTGTCTGTGTGTCTATGTATGTGTCAACATCGAAAATGTATTTCTTACTGTTGTACAAGGCTAGTGTCTTACTATTGGTAAAAAAAATAATAAATAAATAAAAAGTTTGAAAAGCCTGTTCCAATGTAAACCCCAAACCTTTGGGCTGCTTCTTTCAACTGAAAGTTTATCAATCACAAGCCTGACATCTCTTTGATCAGTCAAGGCCAGCTCACTCCATCCCCATGGCCACCACCCTGGCTGAGGTCACCATTATCTCTACCCTAACTGATTGCACTGCCTCCAGCCTTATCACAGCCATCCATTCTCCACGCTGCAGGATCTTCCCAAAGTGTGAAAGTTGATCTCCCATCACTGGAGAGTGCACTGATGGCTATGACAGGAGGGAAGAGGGATGGGGGAGGGAATGGGGGAGGGCTGACCGAGGGGTTCTGAGCTATGGTTAAGAGGGGTGTGTGTTGCTGTGTGCTAACCTTAGATGACAACAGCAAAGTGTGTGTGTGTAGCAGAAAGCTAAAAGAAAGGCTATCTGGTTATTCAGCCATGACGATGATGGATGGTATAGAAGACGGAACTGATTATCCTGTCTTGAACATTACACAGTATAAGGATGCCTCATTATTATGAAAAATCATTATGTTTTAAACCATATCATTATTATGTGAGCACGACAATTTTAGGGTTCGTTCTCTCCTTCCATGTTTATGTGGGGTTCAGGGATTGAACTCAGGCTGTCAGGCTTGCACAGGGAGCACTTCTACTCAAAAAACTGTCTTATGAGCCCCTAGGCTTTTTACCATTAGTCAAGAGAACAAGAACAACAGAAGCGGAAATCTAGCTTAGCTCCATCCAGCAGCTTCTCGTTTGTTGGTAAGCCCAGCGATGCTCTCACTAGCATCCTACTCTTTCCAGACATAGCACAGCATAGGAAAGCATCTTTAACATCTTTTGTTTTGCTTTTCTTTGGTTCCCCCCTCCCCCACCTTTTTATCAGTATGTGTGTGGTCATTTGTATGCAAGCACATACGTACATGTGGAGGCTAGAGGTCACCTTGGGAGCTATCCACCTTTTTCCTTTTGTTTTTGGTTTTTTTTGGGGGGGGGTGTTCTTTTTTGTTTTCTTTGTTTTTTGTGTTTTGTTTTTGAGACAGGGTTTCTCTGTGTATATCCCTGGCTGTAATGGACTCCAGGCTGGCCTTGAACTCACAGAGATCCACCTGCCTCTGTCTCCCGAGTACTGGGATTAGAGATGTGAGCCATCATGCCTGGTCCACGCCTATTTTCTTGAGATAGGGTCTCTCATTGGCCTGGAACTTAGCAAGCAAAACAGACTGCCTGGCCAGTGAGCCTCAGGACAGCCTGGCTCTGCCTCCACAGCACTGGGATTACAAACCTGCGTCTCTGCATGAAGCCTTTTCACATGGGCTCTGAACATCAAGCTGCCATCTCATGCTTGTCAAGCCCTTTCCTGGTGGAACCAATGACTCTTTAACTTCTCACTCCTCTATTGAAACTGTGTGGGGACTTCTGGAGGTCCAGGCTGCACTTGGGCAGGACAAGGCAGCAGTCATAGTCTGTATCCGGGTCAGCTTTCCGAGTGGTCTATCTAGACCTTAGTTTCCTGATCTATAAACTGTTGGTGATAGTGTTTCCTATACTCCAGCAGGGTTGTGAGGTTTCTCACTTAACAAGAGTTTCCTGGGTACCTGGTATGAGCAAGGCCCTAATTTGGGTGCTTGAGATACATTTATGAACAAGACAAAGCTCTGTCTACCCCGATTGTAGAGGAGAAAGGTAAACAGAAGCATCAGGAATGGCTTGCCTAGCACAGCGGTCAAGGTACCAGTCAGTGTCGGCTCTTAGGGTATGTGAGATTTCGGCAAACCCTTTGGGGAACAGGGAGTGGAGAAAGTCCACTTCCAGACACAGAAATCATTTCAAGAAAGACACTAAGGTGTGTCCTGTGAGGCTGAATGATGGGTGATGGGTGGATGGCGGAGAGGTCGTGGGGCCTGAGTGTGAAGGACTTGGAGCCTCCCAGGTCTTCTACTCTGAAGGACATGAGAAGAACAGTAGATTTTGTTTTTGAAATAGGATCTCTTTTAAAAGCCCACATTGGCCTGGAATTTGCCATGCTCTTGCCTAAGCGGCTTCCTCTGTACCGGCACCTACCACTATGTGTCCCCATGCCTACTCACAGTGGTGCTTTGAATAGAGGTGCACCCTGAGCCTATGTGGGTTTTTTTTTAGGGTCACTCTACCATCAGTGCTTAGAGCAGACTGTGGGGAGCCAGGACAGAGACGGGATGACAAGTTCGGAGAGACACAATGATGATGATGAGGAGAGGGGTGGTCTGTGTCAGTGGGCAGACAAGAAGGGAAACCAATTTGGTGTGTTTTGGGAGGGAGAGGCAACAGGATTCCCTGGTGGGCTGGTCACAGGTGGGAGAGTGTGATCACTGATCTCCATTGTCTGCGTGACTGGATTTGAAATCTCCTAGGAGATACACTTAGATGTGTCTCTGAGGGAGTCTCCAGAGAAGTTTAACCAAGGAGGGAAGACCCACCTTAATGAAGGCAGTGCTTTCCCATGGACTGGGATCCCAGACACATTCTCCACCCTCACCGCCACCATCACCCCAGCTCTCTGTGTTTGTGCATATGTGTGTGTTTAATGAGATGCAGAGGTGAACACCAGTACTCTGATTACCAGCCGCCCTGTGCTTCCAACACATGCCTTTCTTCAACCTTTGAGGCAGAATAAGCTCTTTCTCCCTAAGTTTCTTCCTGCCATATCTTTGGTCTACCAGACAGGGACTAATATAGAGACCAGAGTCAGTGACGGCACCAAGAGCTTTGAGCCGAGCAACCGGGAGGATCGTGTTAATACATTTAAGACACTTAGAACATCCTTGGCATGCGGTATTTGAGACTTCATGTCCCTCAGCCAATACCAGATCATCTTCTCTTAAGGCTGTGAGTCTTCTCACCTTCTTTGCCTGGAACTCCTGGTCCCACTCCAGCCCTTTCCCTGTTCATCTGCGAGCCCCTGTTTGCCATCTAAAATGTAGCTGAGAAACGCCTCCCAAAGGAAACCCCATTGCCTGGACCCTACCCAGTGCATTTTGCTCCCACTTTTGAAAGGCTATGTAGAAGCCAGAATTTTTTTAAAAGAAAATTTTAAAGAAGGAATGTTAGGATTCAGCACAAGTTCATGAACAGCAAGTGGTACTAAGGTATTTCATTCTTTCTTCTTTTCTAGAGAGACAGATCTGTGGACGTGGGAAAGAGAGCATTGATGACTTCCTTCCAAGACATTCTTATGGGGAAGGAGGAGACATAACAGGTAGGTAAATAATTCTTTTGGGTGTTTTCATGGCTGAGAGAACAAAGATAGATAAACTCTGCCAATCTGGAGTCAAATGGAAAACCATTGGTTTCTACACTGAGCCTAATCCAATCCCATATGCTATTTGTTATTGCCATAATAAACTACTGATTTGCAGCAATCAAAGCTGAGATTAATGCTCCAAGGAGCACAATTAAACATTCAGCCGACCATCGCCTGAGCCAACAAAAGCGGGATCCAAAATCTGCCAGAAACTTGTAAGAAAGAAAAGCTTTCTCATGAACGCAGATGCAAAAGGTATTTAAACAAAATTCTACCTGGTATAAGCCAGTGACATGTTAAAGAATAATTTATCAAGACCAAACAGGGCTTATTCAGGAAGTGTATGCCTTGAAAAGCAATCAGATATGTCTTGTTACATTATAAAAAGCAAGGGAGAAGAATATATACAATCTCAACAGATAACAAGGAATATTTAATAAATTTCAATAGCCATTTATGAGACCAAATCTTAGTGGACTATGAATAAAATGTATAAAGCTTTGAATAGAGAAAAAAAACCCTGTACTTATTATAGATGAGTGGAAGAATATCATAGAAAGTTCATGGAGTGTCTGCCAACATAGTATTTGAATTAATACTGAGTAGAAGACTGTTGACTGTCAATTTTTTTTTTAATGCATCAGGCTGGCCTCAAAGTATTAGCAATCCGTCTGCCTCTGCCTCCCAGTGCTGAGGAGAGACATGTGCTGCCAAGCCCAGCTTTAAATGGTTGAATTGTTAAGGAACGAGTTTAACAAATGGCATCCAAAATTTCTAAACTAAAGATACAAAGCACTGCTAAGACAGAGAGGACCGAAGTGATAGAAAGAGGCCACATTCGTGGACTTGGAAATGATATTGTTGATATGTCAATTCTTCAGAAATAGACAAGCTGATTCAAAACTATATGGAAAAAAATATCAAAGGACCTGAAAGTCAGGAAAGAATATACTTCCATCTTTCAAATTTATTGTAATGATAGAATATTTAAGAGACTGTAGATAAACAAATCAATCAGTGGTACAAAACAGGATCCAGAAATGCACGCACGCACACACACACACACACACACACACACACACGATGTCTTGATTAGTAAAGTGGGATTTGGATGGTCTTCCTCACAAATGATTCTGGGGCCTTTGGGTATCAAATTGACCCACACTTTACCTCAGACCTGAGAGTCATCTGGAGATGGCCATAGCCCTACAGGCGAAGGGCAAAGCAAGTGAAACTTATAGAGTCGTTTCACAAGCTTGGAGGCTGGCAAGATTTCTTAAACAAAATAGCAAAAGTAACACCACCAGAGACACTGATAATCTGGACTTTATTATCAAATAGTAGCATTAAGAAAATCAAGACGGGGGTGGTGGCGTACGCCTTTAATCCCAGCACTCAGGAAGCAAAGGCAGGTGGATTGCTATGAGTTCGAGGCTAGCCTGGTCTACAAAGTGAGTCCAGGACAGCCAAGACTACACAGAGAAACTCTGTCTTGGAAAAAAAAAAGGTACCTTAGTTGGCAAAGTGTGAGGACCTTGGTTCAATCCCCAGGACTCGTATGAAAATGCTGAGCATAGTACTGTGCACTTGTAATCTCAGCAGTGGAGACGGGAGACTGGAGGATCCCCGGAGCTCGGTAGCTAGGCAGCCTACACTAGCAGCTAGAGAGTGGACACACACACACACACACACACACACACACACACACACACACGTGCAAACACACACACTTGCAAACACACAAACACATGAACTAATTAAACAAACAAATGAACAAACTGCAGACAAAGAGAAGATATGCTCAGTGTATTTATCTGACAAAAGATTCAGATCATATAAGGATGGCAATTAATTGGTCAAAAAAATAAAATAAAATAAAAAGAATCAAACACTTTTAAAAAACTGGGCAAAGACCTTGTGAAGTCAAAAGAGGACATTGAAATGGCACGTGAGTATATGAAACAGGGCTTGATGTCATTATCCATTAGGTAAGTGCAAATTAAAGTAGCAATGAGAATGTCACCATCCAGCCAGAAGACAATGGCAGCATCGGGGGGTGAAGGACAGGTAAGAAAGATAGAGAGCTGGGGCTGGAGAGATGGCTCAGTGGTTAAGAGCACTGGCTGCTCTTCCAAAGGACCAGGGTTCAAGTCCCACCATCCATATAGCAGCTCGCAACTGTCTGTAACTCCAAGATCTGACACTCTCATACAGACACACATAAATTAAAGTTAAATAAAATGTTTTTAAAAAAGAAAGGTGGAGAGCTCTGCCTCAGACTGCAGAGGTACCAGCAGGCTCAACCAAGTTGAAAAACAATCCATGGTAAATAACAAAGCCAAGCACACAGCTACTCTTGTGACTCAGCAATTCTGATCCCAGAATAAGTCCCTAAATGCATTTCCTTGACATGCTCTTAACAATTTCACTTAGAAGAGTGAAAAATCTAGCAGCTACCTACATGTCTATCAATGGAGGAACAAATGACCTTGCATATATATCAGAGTACTATACAGCAATAAAAAAGATGAATTGCATTCGTTTTAGTACCCAATTATAGATAAATCTTACAGGCACATTGAGAAAAATAAATAGCCAGGACAAAGTGGCATATTCTATCAGTTTTCATTTACATAAGATTCAAGAGTGGGAAGTACAAGTCTGTGGTAACAGATGTCAGGAGACGTCAGTGGTGAGGATGAGAGCAGGGGAAAGAAGCAGAAAGGGGGAGCCCCCTGCCAAGCCGAGGATCTGCTCTGCACCCTGAGTTGGCTGACAGTCATGTGAGTGCAAACATTGAGTTTTATTATCAAGGTCTGAATATACAAGTTATGCTGACTAAACAAAACAAAACAAAACAAAACACTGTGCCACATATCTTCAATTTGTGTAGACTTAAGTGATGAGTACTTAATCAACGTATAAAAATTGGGATTAAAATGTAGCTATTCGGAGCTTCTATACCTACAGCACATCTCACTGCAAAGGCCTGAATCAACAATAAGCTTGTTGGGCTGTGCTGGGCCATCACTGGCAGGAGACAGGAAGCCTGGTCTGCTTTCCTGATGGAAAGCGTTCACTGTGATGTGTGATAGAATTAGACCTCGTCACCTCACTGATGGTTTTTCAGACATGGGCCACCACTTAAGGGTTAAGTTAATGCCCTTGGCTAATTTAGTGGGGGTTCGTCTTTTCCTCTGCGCTATGGATGGGCCCTAAAATCAGCACTCTCCTGCTGGGCAACTTTTGACTCAGATAGTTTCATCTACATGTGACTGAGGTTACCACCTTTCACTGACTGCATTGTTGTCACCTGCGTTGTGATGGGCAGTTCATCTCCTACTAGGTCCTGCTGGTCTTCTTGACCTTGGGTCACACTAGCTTCCTTCTTTCTCCCACTTAGTTCCTTGAAGGCCAGGTAACCGACTTCTCTTCCCTAACATGGAGTCTCAACAGGCTCTCCCGGGGCATAATCCCGAGACTACGTACACTCATTCTAGGTGGGGCCTTGTTTCTTCTCATCTCAAACCAGTCAGGAAGAGGAAGAGGGTTGCAGGCAAGCCCAGCGATGGGGTTAAAGACTTCACGGGATGCACGTCACCTGGGAGGTCACTCTTTGAGCATCCCCGCTGGTTTAATGCGAAGCCTGTCAAGTTGGTTGCAGACAATCTACCATATGTAGTGTGCCCCAGTTGGCACTGCCACCCACCTTTCTGATTCCCACCCAACCTTGCACACGTGAAGAGGCTCTCTGTGGGCCTGTCTGCTTCACTCCTGGCTACGTTGTGAAACCTCTGACACGCTTCCTTGTTGGATTCTAGTCACTTAAACTTGAGTTCCTGTCACTTGGGTTATTCCGATTTCGCTGCCCGAGGTTATTTTAAATATAGGATCGCTGTGATCTATGCAAAGATTTGAGTCAAGTATGGTTTGCGTTTTGGGGTAGAAAACCATACACTTAGACCTTTCACTAACCCTGTAGCTGACAGCAAGGGTCCTTCCTGACTTGGGAAGGGAGAATGGGACTCGTCAAAACCTATCTCCTATGGGAATTTTTCAACAGCTTTTTGTAGGCAAGGGCGTCCCCAACACAACACTCATTGTGCTTGGCTGGGACAACATTTTCCTAAGGGACCTGAGCGAGAGCTTGTCCCTTCATTTGAAGCATAGAAGGGCTGTGTGGGGTATGGTAGGATCCCAAGGTAACCTGTCTCTGTCACCTGTTACTACTCAGCCAGCCTAATGGCATCCATATAGGGCAAATCTGAGGCTCAGAGAGGTCAAGAGATTGACAGGTCACACAGCTAAAAATCAGTTTAAAGTTTAAACCAAGGCTTCCACCTCACTGATGGGCAACTGAAGAAAAGGGGGAATGTGAGAAGAAAGAGAATGGTGAAAAAATGAAACTGAGGGTGGGAGAGAGTGAAGGTCAGTCTCGGCCTGTGCATATGCGATGGTTAACATTGGCAGTCAGCTTATCAGGACCCAGCGCCATCTTGGAGGAAACCCTCTGAGCACAGCTGTGAGGGAGTTTCTGGACTGAGTTAATAGAAACAGGAAGATCCTGAATAGAAGAGGCACCATTCTACGGGATGAGGTCTCAAATTGCATAAAAAGAAGAAAGCGAGAGCTGAGCGCCATCAAATCCGATGTGAGCAGCTGCCTGGGGCTCCTGCTACCACAACTCTCCTGCTAGGATAGACTGCTGCAGCCTAGAACGTAAGCAAGCAAGACCCCTCTGCTTCTTAAAGTTGCTCCCACCAGGTGTTTTGTCACAATGAGGAAGATAGCCAGCCTCAGCTCTGGCTGCCCTGGAGCTCATTTACAATCAATTCATCCCCCAAGTTCTAGACCTTTGCCTCTCGGTAGATGTGCTGCTTCCTACTTCCACCTCCTTAAAGGTCAGGGAAAGAAAGAGCAATTATACAAATCAGGTTTTACTCATTTATTATTTTCTTAAATAAATATGATTCCCTCACTGAACCAAGAGTCCAGTAGCACCAAAAATACAGGACTGGCAAGACGGCTCAGCAGGTAAAGGCACCCATTGCCACACCTGATGTCCTGAGTCCATCCCTGAGGCTCACATGTTAGAAGGAAAGAACTAACTCCTGCAAATCGTCCTCTGACCTCCACATGTGCACTATGGGAGCCCCCCCCCCCCATACAAATAAATACATATAAAAAGAAAGATTTTTTTTTTTTGGTTTTTCGAGATAGGGTTTTTCTGTGTAGCCTTGGCTGTCCTGGACTTACTTTGTAGACCAGGCTGGCCTCGAACTCACAGAGATCTGCCTGCCTCTGCCTCTCAAGTGCTGGGATTAAAGGTGTGCGCCACCATGCCTGGCTAAAAGAAAGAACTTTTAAAGACCAAAAACACAAAATCATTTCAACAACATTTTGAAATTTAGAAAGAAATGTGAGGCGAAGAAAACCTTGAACATCCTGATCAATACGACTTAGCTCTGGCCATTCCTGCATCCCAAGGCCTCGCAGGCACTCAGGTGCTAAAAAAAAGACGATGTCAAAGTTCAAAACAACCCATCATGTTATACAAACCCATGGACCAGCTATCTCCAGGGCCAGCCATGGTTCTGAATAAAGCAATGAGATGGGAAGCTATGGGCATCAGGCAAGCCACCCGGCGTGATTTTATCCAGAATGCCCAGTGGGTAGCCCAGTCCTGATGGGACATTTCCAGCTCAGACTGCAGACTTCTCTGTGCCTTGCCAAATGGTCCACATCAAAGTCCTGCCTCAAAAAAAAGAGAGGGAGCCAAACAGGCGAGGGTACTCCTCCACATTTCGGGGGTGCTCAATGGTTTCACTGGAGGTTTGAGCTCTCAGGAAGAACAACTGCTGTGCTCAAAGCTGTGGGCCTATCGTGTGGGTGACTTTTCTATTTATTATTATTATTATCATGATGATGATGATGATGATGATGATCTTCTTACTCAGTCTGTAGACCAGTCTGGCCTCTAACTCAGATATTCACCTGCCTCTGCCTCCCGAGCGCTGGGATCAATAATGTGCACCACCCTGCCTGGCTGGGTTGACTTTTCTTAAGAAATATACAAGGAGAGGTGAGTGGAGGAAGAGAAAGGAAAGTCAGAAAAAGGGGGGGGGGTGTAGTTTCCAGGCTTGGCCAAAGTGTCAAGAGCTTCCTTAGGGCACATGTGACAGCCGTTCTCAGGGCAGGAATTCCAGAGCCTGTTTCCTAGCTGCTTCCTCTCAGGGACAGGCCAGGACCAGGAGCAGATGAGTGGATTTCCAAAAGCTGTGGGTGGAAATGTGCCAGTTGTGGGCTTGGGGACAGGCTAAAAGGGGACGAATTTATGATTAGTGGAGACTAGCAAGGGATCCCCAAAGCCCCAGCCAAGGTGGTCTCACTTGATGGCGGCTCTGAATGGAGCTTTTCTGGACTGTTAGCGCATTAGGGAACAGCTGCCCTCTGACCTTTGCTGAACAGGGTGCCGCTTTGATGTGGGGTACAACACTTCCAGGGGACTAATTTGCCTCCTGACTTTAGCCATCTCTGCGGCCGAGTTGTGGTCTCATGGTGACTCATCCTCAGGATCCTAACAGCCACATGACAACTGGCTGATGTGGTCCTTTGAGAGGCTAACTCCGGGGCAGCCAGGGCCCTCAGAGTTTAAGGTCCAAGATAAAAACAGCTCACCGAATCAATTTGATGGCTTTACATGAGACCAGTGTGCTTCAAGCTGTCCCTGGAGAAGTGGTCTCTGAGCTATTATTCATAAGGGCCTGGGGGCTGCTTCTCACCCCTCCACACATACATGCAATGGCTTTACTTCCTGCCTCCACTCCATATCCAGTCTGCCAAAACACGAACAAGCACGCCCACAGTCCTCCCCTCTCCATGCCGCCATTTTTGGAAAGGATCATAGCACCATGGCAGCATGTTACATGGCCGGACACGTGTCTTTCATATCCCTGTCCAACCGGACCAACCAAACATAGGCTAAAACCAGCCGGCTTCTTATGGCCCTTCCCAAGAATTAATGCATCCACTAGCTGTGGACATCTCTGCCAACTCATGTAGACTCAGCTCCCATTTCCATAGATATTAAAAAGCAAAACAAGTCACCCTTAGGCTTATTGAGTACATGATAAGCAAGAAGACGGAATTAAAAATACGAGAGTAAAAATTCCTAAGTCCCAAGCTGCTGAGATGACGGAGGTTCTCCAAATATTAAGAAGATTGATTTGGGCTTAATGGTCGTCTCTGGGTTCAAGGTTTAGTGGAGCCATCCCAGGGAGTACCAGGAGTGCCAACAGATGGAAGGACGGATATGGCCAAGATGGAGCCAAGACATGCCTCACAAAATCTGAGGGAAAGTGCGAGTATGAACATTCGCAGTCTATTCAGCCCAGCATTTTGGAGTTTGGGTGACAAAAATGTTTCCCCGCCTCTTCTTTTGTGACAGTCCCTTTACGTGGCTCAGGCTTGCCTTGAACTTGTGATAATCTCACTTCAGTCTCCTGAGTACAGGAATTATAAGCATGCGCCTTTATGCCCAGCTGAAAAGGAGTACTTTATTTTTTTTGATTCAATATTTACTCAGAACTGATGTGTGTGAGTCCCCTGTCATGTCACCTCAGCAACATGGGTCCCTCAAGAGATGCTCAGAGCTGGAGCTTCACACAGCCGTTCCTTACCAGCTTGTCCTTGAATCTCCGTGCCTCAAAACGGGACGTGTGAGCAGCAACGGGCTCTCAGCGGTGGAAAATGAAGCTATGTGTTATTTAAGTTCCTTTTCATTTAATGCATCAAACTAATATGCCGAAGTGTTTCTGTATCACAGGGGACCTCTTGGTAGACGCTTGCACAGAGTAAGCGTTTAATGTTTACCGAGTGAATGTATAATAAAGCTGAACACTTAAGTAAACATGGCTTATTAAAGGCAAGGCGGCATGGTGTCGGTAGGGGTGGGGGTGGGGGTGGGCGGGAGGGAGAGTCACGCCTCACTAATCTCCTTCAGTTCTTTGAGCAGATAAATAAGCATATGGAAAAAAGACGGAACCACAGAACCGGGTTTAATTTGACTTTCAAAAACCTGTGAGAAAATCCCACTCTAATGGCTGTTTTTTTGTTTTGTTTTTTTTTTAAGTGAGTCACTAGGGTTGCTTTATCATGAATATGGAATTGGTTTAAAGACCACAGACAAAGCCGAAGACAAGCAGAGTCATCCCAGATGGAAGATGATCTCTAGCATTTCCCAGCGATCTCACCTCTGAGGGGGTCTCTGCGGATGACCTTGCTCGGAAGTAGATGTGGGCTCTCTAGATTCAGGCACACCTCATACCACAGAGAAGGCCACGCCTGTGGGCATTTGAATTTTCCATTTCAAAGACACGTCCTCTTCCTCACTTTTCTCATTGCCGTGGCCAAATACCTGATACAAAAACGAGGTAGCTTCTGCATATGGATTTATTCTTCCTCACGGCATAGATGTAAGGGGTGCCATGGTGGTGAAATCGGTGCGGGTTAGCAGCTGATGTTGCGGCAGGGGCATGAACTACTTGTTCATATCTTCGTAGACCAGAAGCTGAGATAGACAGCCTTACCATCGCCAAGACTCACTCTCCAGGGACCTACTTTCCTCATCTGGGCCCTACTCTTCTGAAAAGATTCTACAGCCTTCCAAAACAGTATCACCAGCTAGGGAACAAATATTCAAACACATGAGCACACCGGGAGGCATTTCACACTCACACCATAACAGCCACTATATGTTTGCACCATAAAGTGTACAGGGGGGTGTAGAAAACACAGTCCGCAGGCTTGAAAGAATAAGTCACCAAGTTAGGACAAAAGCTGGAAGTCCCAATGGGATTCGGTTACAAAGACAAATGATGCAGGTGAGTGAGAGCATCAGAGTACAGAGGAGGGGAGACGCAGGTGGAGGCAGGGAAGGCTTCCTGGAGGAGGCAGAATCTGAAGAGCGCCTTGAAGAAAAGCTAGGTTTTGCATGGAGGCTGAAGAGGAGACTGGATGAATGCAGCCAACGGGTACTGAGCAAATCTTGAACCTGCCAAGCATAGTGCAGGGCTGAGACTTGTATGGGCGAGCCCGTCGAACTTAACAACAGCCTAGTAAGGTAGCGCATAGATCCCCGCTTTCCCGAGGAGGAACAAGACGCTCTAGGAAGTTAGGAGATCAACTCAAGCTCGCATTGCTAAGAAGCAATAGCCTTGTAAATATATTACCTCTTATTTTAGGAATTATCAGGATGAGCAAAGATCTGGAGCAGGCTGGGAGACTAGGGAGAGAGTAGAGAAGCCAGGATGCGGAGGGACTAGGTTGGAACATGTGACTTGCCTCTGAGCTATTGCTGCTCTTCCGTCTTGCTGGAAGACCTCAAGAGCTGACTACTTCCTCCCTTATTGAAGCCAAGAGGAAGGAAATGCTGAGCCGTAGTCTGGAATGTGAGGCCCAGGACCTAGTTTGGGAGGAGGAAACTAAAGAGGGCAGGGAAAAAAAAATACTGTGTGGGAGGAGCCGACAGAGGCTAAACGCAACTTTATTTAGTGGCCTCTGCTAGAACAAGTGCACTGGATGTGTTTGCGCCACACACACCCATCAGCGTGCAGCCTTCCTCAGGGTGGGCTCTCTGGTCTCCTGCCCCACGTATGTCTCGGGTGTGGTGGGAAGTCAAACACAGACTCACAACTCTGATGCCCACATTACCTTCAGGGGCTCAAGCAGGCTGAGAAAGCACGACAGGAACCCGGAGGTCCCTCGCTGCCTGCTTGGGTGTGACTTGGTGGTCTGTGCCCTTTGACGTGTATCCCTCTAACACCAGCAAGGCTGGTGTAAAAAAATGGGCAGCAGAGGTTAGAGGTGAACGGCAGAGCTGTACAGAGGGATGGAATCACACCATGCAACAGATCCCCTTAAGAGGTTTAATAAGGAGATACAGGAACTGTCCCTGGAGATACACGAGGGGAGAGAGGGAGAGAGAGAGAGGGGAGGGGAGGGAGGGAGGGAGGGAGGGAGAGAGGGAGGTAGAAGGAGAGAGAGAGAGAGAGAGAGAGAGAGAGAGAGAGAGAGAGAGAGAGAGAGAGAGAGCGCACTCTCGAGCCACGTGGAGGGCGTCTTTTTTATGGCCCAGGGCAGGGCCATGCCCCTGTGGAAGGTAAGCAGTGACATCATAGGTAGGCAGACTGAAACAGAGTCGTAACAGCTGGCATCAGGTCTAGTCTCTCAGGTCCCAGTAGGGCAGAGCCAGGGGTCTTTGGGTGAGAGACTAATGCTACTCAAGGCAGCAGGAAGCAGCTAAGCTACTGTAATTTCTGTAGCCACTCCAAGGACACCGAGGCAGGGCGCCAAGTGGCCACCTTTTTCTGGTGGCATGCGGGGTGTGGAACTGGGCACAGTGTTCCGGGCTAGAAGATGGGCACATTTGTGATTTAGGGTGAGTTGTCAATTGCTCTGTTAAACTCTGATCTCTAGAAATGTCACCCAAGTCACCTGTTGTGGTAGTGACCTACAGAAAGGGCTGGACTTGAAGTGGGAGGAGGCCTTCACCTGGTCCTCTGTTTGGTCCTCAAGTTTGTCTGTGATTGGGCTGGCTGTGTAACCTCTGTGGGCCTCAGTTTCCCTGTCTGTGAAGTGGACAGGCTCACTGTATCGATCTCATATATTCTTTCTTACTTTATGTGTATGAGTGTTTGTGTGGTATATGTCTGGTATCACATGGGTACAGTACCGGCAAAGGTCAGAAGATGTCGTTAGATTGGTTAGAACTGGAATTACAGGAAATCGTGCACTGAAATGTGGATGCTGAAAACCAAACCCAGCTCCTCTGCAAGAGCAGCAAGTGTTTTCAGTTGATGAATCTGTCTATCTGCCTCTCATGTATTCTCATGATGATCAAAAAAAAAAAAAAAAAAAAAAACAAACCCACTCTGGATTGCTCAGCCAGTAGAGAACACAGGAGGATGCCTAGCGTTTTAGAACCCCATCCCAAGCAACAGGCAGCCTTAAGTGAGTTTTCCCACCTGAACCCTGAATGACTCTGCACTCCCCACTGAGCCTCCCCGTGTGTGCTGCAAATGTTTCCATGGGGCTGCTCCCTTCACAAGACCTGAGGACTAGATGCTGTTTTCTTCCTTTTTTTTTTTTTTTTTTTTTTTTACAATTAGCATCCTCACAATGCCTGGCATATGGCAGGTGTGCACAAGGTTGCCAAATTTTTTTTAAAAAAATGAGTGTATTACCTTACCATCTCTGCAAGAATGATAGATGAAGTTTGGGCTGGAGTCCCCTGTTGTGGTAGTGACCTACAGAAAGGGCTGGACTCAGTGGCTAAAACGCTTGCTGTGTGAGTATGAGGACCTGCATTCAGATTCGCAGACCCTGTAAAGTCAGAGCCAGCCGCGTTTCTTCAATCTCAGTGTTTCTATACAGCTAGATGGGAGGTGAAGGCGGGAGAATTCCTAGAAGTTCACCAGGCAGCTAGTGTGGTGTATACAGCGGCAAATGACAAGAGCCTCTGCCTCAAACAAGGTGAGAGGCAAGACTGGGGTTGTCCTCTGACCTATACACACACACACACACACACACACACACACACACACACTCACACAGACACACACAGGTACACACACACAGACAGACACATACACACATACACAGAGGCACACACACAGACACACACGTACACACACACAGACACACACACAGACACATACACACACACACAGAGGCACACACACAGACACACACGTACACACACACAGACACACACACACACACACACACACACACACACACACACACACACACACTTTTTAATTTGACCCTGTAAAAAAATGGTTGATACTGTGGTTGTTGAAATTCACACAAGCACCTGTTCACTCATTCACCTGAGACACTTTCTAAGCATCAACATGAAGGTCGCTAACTTTCTTAGAATTTCTGTCTCCTCACCTTGGGAAAATATGGGCAGCATTAAGCACTTTTATTTGGATTTAAAAAAAAAATTTTTTTTTCATTAAAAGTAAGAAGCAGAAGTGAGCTGCGGACTTGAACTGATGCAAGGGTCCTTGGGAGACTCCTGCTGTTAATACTTGGGGGCTAATTTCCCTACTGGTGTTGGTTATCTTTCCTCTTTAGCTTTCATGGTTCCTGAGCAAGATATGAGCCCAGACGCTCACAGTGTGCTCTCCCGCTGGTGTTTATTAGTCTTGCTTGGTATTTCCCAGCCACGTAGCCTGTGCCCTGTGGATGATCTAGCTTTGAACACAGCTTGGCCCACTCTCCTGGCTTCAGCATTTCCACTAGTTCCAACTTCTCTTTCGCTCTAGTTTTCTTGGGTGTAAACGTCATCTTTGCAGCAGTTCTGGGCATCTGCCGAAGCCCTGTGCTTACTGGGAAGCTAAGTCCTGAGGGGAGCAGAGCCTGGGCCCAGGGAAGCCTGTTTAACTGGCATCTTGTTTGTAATGGTATGGATGATGATGATGA
>OU015744.1:82093096-82123356 GCA_907169655.1 Acomys percivali
ACACACACACACACACACACACACACACACACACACACACACACACAATTTATATGCTTTAAAGTCCAGGCTCCAACAGAGAGAAAGCATGCTGCAATTGTCTGCCTGAGTCTGGCTGACTGACTTACTGTAATGATTTCTAGATATACCTGTTTTTCTGCAAATATCATGGGATAGTTTTACAATGGTTGAGCCTGATCATCAACTTGACTGCATTGGGAAATGCTTAGGAGGTTGACAAGGCACACCTTGGGGTGTGTGTCAGGGAGTTGCCGCTGGACCATGGGGCTCTGCCTTTAGGATGGATTTATCTATCTACAGACTCAAAGCTTGAGCAGATTGTAGAAGACAGGGCCTCGCTGAAGGAAGTGTCAAGTTGACAAGCTGTGTCTTTGAAGGCATACCTTGCTCTGGGGCCTTCCTGTCTTCACTCTTTCTTGCCCCCTATGAGGTTAACGGCTTCCTTCTGCCACCATGGCATGCTGCTTCAACATAGAGTTGGCCATGATGATCTGAAACCTCTTGTATTAGCTACCTTCTGTTGCTGTGATAAAATACCAAGGCCAAAACAACTTCTAAAGAAAGAGTTTGTTTTGCTTTCCAGTTCCAGAGGGAGGGTCCATAACGGTGTGGGCTGCATGGCAGCAGGAGCAGGAAGCTGAGGGATTGTATCTCAACTACTCACAGGAAGGAGAGAATGAACTGGAAGTAGGGTGGGGCTACCAATTCGCAAGGCCCGCCCCCAGTGACATACTTCCTCCAGCAATCTTCTATGTTCCAAACATTTTCATAACCTCCTAAAAAGAGCCACCAACCAAGTGTTTAAATACACGAGCCTATGGGGGACATTTCTCATTCAAACCACCATGTCTAGGTTGCCTCACATGGCATTCTGTCACAAGAGCAGGAGAGCAAAGTAATACACCCCATAACCCAGGGCATAATCTTAAAGTCACTCATGTTTCTGAATTATATGATCAGCTCAGCCAAATTTAAGTATTGTTGGGTGATTACACGAGAGGCTATGCTAGAAGGACAAATCCTACTCTCTTTTTTTTTAATTTATTACTCTGTTTATTTGTTTGTTTATTTTTTTACTTTACCCATGACTGCTCTATCTGCATGTACACCTGCATGCCAGAAGAGTGCATCACATCCCATTATAGATAGGTGGTTGTGAGCCACCATGTGGTTGCTGGGAATTGAACTCAGGACCTTTGGAAGAGCAGACAGTGCTCTCAACCACAGAGCCATCTCTCCAGTCCACAAATCCTACTCTTAAATTACAGCATTTGATATGTAGATGGCCCCTGGGACTGATGGTAAGGATTTCTTACAGTCATATAAGCAAAGGAGGTAGCCCGTCCTGTCATCTCACAGGTTCATAGAGAGCTCCGTAAAAGGATGTTCAGAGGACGGTTTTCTGGAAACACCGGGACAGTGGACAGCTGAGAGACACGGGTGACAGACAGCAGGCTGAACAAGAGCACAGCAACACAATGAAACATAAAAACAAGCAAAAAACCATAGGCCCAACATGAGACCTATGATGTTACAGTGGCCTCAGACGGTATGCATAAAATGACGATGCTGTGTGAAGCCATGCAAGCATGCCTGTTAAACACAGAGGGCTGGCTGGCGACTGGAGTATGGGAAGGGAAGGAGAGAGGTAGAAAGGTCGAAGGGAGCAAACACACAAGCAGAGCACACAATAGAGCATTCCCAATGTCTCTACTGTCGCACAACACAGAAATTCCCTCTACACCAGGCCACTTTGAAATAGAGGTCATTAGTACTCACTGGCTGTCATAGTAATTCACAGAGGGGAGGGCGTTCCTGTTGTCAGTGTTTTCCTGTTGTTATTTGTTTGCTTAGCTTTTTGTTTGATTAGGTTTTGACCCAGGGTCTCATGAAGGCCAGGCTGGTCTCCAGCTCTCTGTGCAGCAGAGGATAACCGTCAACTCTTGATCCCTCTGCCCCTGCCCAGGATTACAGGAACGAGCCGCCATATCAGGCTGCGGTCATTGTCTTATATGAAATTTTACTATTTATTAGGTCTCTGTTTCCTCGAAAAGCCTGTTTTTCATATTCTACTCTCAAAAGATATTATGGAAAACAAGAGAGTCCTGCATTCAAATGAGCACTGTAGCTTGAGTTCTCATTTGGAGAGTTTCCGTGATGGTGATGAGGTCTGTGCTCCCTGGACTCTGTTTCCACTGTTTGACTAAGGAGAGGCTCTTCCCTTTTATTTTCCACACAGCCACCATTATTGTTGGTGGAAGTGGTCCAAAGGACATAGGTTGAGAAATAGAAGATTCCAGAGTCAGACACAGCCTGGAACTCCCACTATTCCCTTCTCTTTCCTCTGGTAGAATGTGGTCCTTAGAGTCTTCCATTCCTAAGTCACCTTCGGCCCACTGTCACTAACAGCTCTTGTACTGTCTGAATGTTTGCACCCTCCACACATGTATGCTGACATTCTAATCCCCAAGGTATTATATACAGAGGTGGGCCCTCTGGGGGTGATTATGTCATAAGGGCAGAGCCCTTTAAAAGGATCCCAAAATTGTTCCTCCACCTCTTCCATCCTGTGAGGACACCCATGAACAGACACGCACCAGACACCCAGCCCGCTGCTGCCTTGATATTGAGCCTCTCAGACCCCAGAACTGTGAGAATAAGTTACTATTGTTTATAAGTTACCCAGTGTATGGTATTTTGTCATGGCGGCCTGGCTGGACTAAGGCACATTGCAGCTGATTATGGCAAGCATGAAATCCTTTTCTTCTTTGCCATGTGTAGTCTCTTCACGATTGTGGCGTCACCATTTTATCTTCAGAACAGGCATTAGGTACTTTCCTTGTGTCTGGGACAGGATACCCAATGAAAAATGACTGAAGGAAGGAAGGTTTGGTTCCAGCTCAGGGTTGGAGGCTGCAGACCGTCCTAGCAGGAAAGTAACGTAGAGGCTCACACTGCTGCATCCACAGCCAGGAAGCAAACACTGATAGGTGCTGATGCTCCACTGGCTTTTTGTTTATTATTTACTCCAGGATCCCAAGCCATGGGATAAAGTTGCCTGCATTTATGGTATGTTAAATCTCCCCATCTCAATTAACCCATGCCAGATGCCTCCTCCCATCATTTGACACGCCCTGCCACACTCAGTGTTCACCACCACAGAACTCAAAGCCAACATCAGTGAGTCAAGTTGACTCACCTCCACTCTTACAGCCCAAGTCTTGTTCAATTCTGCTGGTTTTCCTACAGAACATTTCTTCCCCCCACCCCCCCAGACCATTTCTTATGCAAAAGTTTCCATCTGTTTTCTTCCCCATTTCTGATTATTCAAATCACTGTTTTCCTCACCAAGGCTAATAGAATGTTCACTATGGACAGCCAATATCACATTTCCCAGCATTCCCTTATCGCTTACTCTTCTCTGTTCTTTCCTAGCCCAAGTCTCTACACTCCTTCCAAAGCTTAGGTGCCAGGGAACATGCTTCTCCGAGGGCCCCACTGCATTTGTGGCACTTTCTCTCAATGGTTATGTTTTTCAGGGACTTTGGAGTACAAAGGGGAATCCAACTGAGTGGCACCTAGAGGTGCTGACAGATGTTACAGCTCAAGAGACCACAACCCCCACATCCCGCCTGCATACAGCACCAGGCTGCCACTGGCCACTGGTTCAGAGCAAAAGTTATTAGTTTCCTCTTTAGAAAGGGCAAAAATAGGATCGGCAGTTAACAGTACCTCCCTAGCAGTTAATGTGGGGTCAGGAGAACGTTTCATAGAGCCAAACATTTATAGCTGGACTCATCAACCAAGAACTGAACCCAGGACGGAAAAGCCTCATATTGCGCCTTGCAAAATTCTTGTGGTTGGAGTACAAAATGGAGGAGATGTCGTTAGGAGTGGGGCCTTGAGATGCAAGGAATAATCAAGGAAGTTATTTTAGTAGTTAAGTTTCTATTATCTGCCCTAGGCGTGGAAGCATCATAAAACTTGGTGGTGCCTTGCTAGGGAATTGCTTTGTGCGCATAGCTGTGGAAATGTTACACATAAGACTGATCAGGAATAATTGGAATGCGTGGTAAACAACTCAGACTCACTAAGATTTAAGGGTCCTGAAGAAGAAAGGAGAACTCAGTCTGTTTTAATGACACACTCCTATCATTTAGAATTTAGTAGAATTTCACATGCGTGTGATGGGGGCAACATGACCTCATGTGTTTGAGCGTTTAGGGTAATATTTGGAGCTGATTTGGCGTTAGACATACAATTTCCATAGTTTCTTTTCTGCCAGCGAGCAACAAAGTTTTGAATTTTATTTTAAATAATTCAAGGATTCCTTTCTCCTTCATCGCCCTGTCTTTAAGGGTTTTGCTTTGCTTTGTTGTTGTTGTTGTTGTTGTTTTTTCCAAACAGGCATAAGAAGTCCTCCAGGGCCTAGGGATGATTTAGGTCCAGACTCAAAACTGAGTAGACACATTTGCGGCCTAGCTTGGCCCTGAACTCAGGATGTCCCTGCCTCTATCTCTTAAGGGCTAGGATTACAAGTTGCACGCTGTCATGTCTGGATTATTCAAGAGTTTTTGGAAAGTTGAAAAAGACTCTCTGCTCACAAAATGATGATCAGAAAGAAACTTTAATTTTTATGTGACTGCCTGGTTTTTGCTTCTTTAAATTTACAATTCTTTTTTTTTTTTTTTAATGTTGGGAGCAAAGATGGTCTGGCTGTCCTTTTGGCCAGAATAGAAATGCTGTTTAATTTCTCAACTAATTAAGGTTAAAAGTTACCAAAATTGGGTGAATATGTACGATTCTGGAGACATCTAGGTACAGGGGTTCTTGACAGGAGACATTTGCAGAAAGCTCTGCATTATCAGGACTTATTTCCAGAAGCGAGATTGCCTTGACAAATGTCACAGTGATTCATGACAGTGTTATGCAACTTGATTATACATTTTGGGTTGAACAACTTGGATTTGTTGCAGGTACAATTCAATTAAATGTGGAATTTTCTTTTTTATTTGAACTGAGTAGCAAGAGACTGAGCTTTTTACAAAACTCTAATGTGAGCCACTCTATTGTTTGGGAACACATCTGTGCAGCTTGTCAGTGTGGGGATAAAGGAGTTATTGATGCTACCTCTGGTTGCCCCCACTGGAGGAGCTCCCTCCCTCCCACCTTGAACGTGGCATGTGTTTCTCTGCTGTAAATCTAGGTACAGCCTCTGTGGTGCTCCATCCACCCCTCCAAGCTGCTCCATCCTTACCTTCAGGCCCTTACCGTGGACTGGAAGCTACCTGGTTCCAGGAGCGCATTAGGAGAGTGTTTCCTTGGTCTAGATGGGGAGCAGGTAGGACAGGCATGTTCCTTACACGTGGCAGTCAGAACTGGGGCTGGGTGTTGAGTTTGGGCTGACACTGCTCTGAGTCTCAGAACAGAGTCTGCATGTGTGATTCATTCCTGGGCTCAGAGCCCATCTTATGTCCCCCACCAGCTCCCTTTTCAGGGCCCAGAGGCCTCTCAACTGGGTCCTAATGTCCAAGACGGGCTTCCGTGGTGGCTGCTTGACTGGTCACCTAGGGGCAACAGGCTGCCTATGTCCTAAGATAGCTAGGAATACTGCAGGCACATTTGTAAACCACAGCGTCATACTGTCATGTCAAAAGCCTGGGCACATGTGGAACACGGCATACTACCCATCAGCTGGAGCCATCTCACCACCCAGAGCCTCACCTGTTTCCTGTCCCTAAGCCACCCCACTGAAAGGGGCAGTTTCTGGGTTACTCTCTCTGCTGCTCCATTTCCTTGGAATTTTAGCCACCACTGCTCTGAGGCAGGAAAGCCATGCAAATTTCTTAGACACCTTTACCTAATGCAAAATAGCTTAGATGTCCTAAATTGTCAATTAACACATTATTTCTGGGAGCATCTTAGCTTAAAAGAGCCTGGGCTTAGGGCTGAAAAGTAATTTCGATAATAGCTGAATGTGTGGTTTTGAAGACTAAAAAGAACGATGCTATTGGACAGGAGGTGCTGGCCCCAGGCATAGAGCCAGGTGTGTGAGCCCCATCTCCAGAGGACTGGTGCTGCTACCTGGATCTGCTGCAGCTATCCGCAGTGGTCTCTGCCTGACTGTGTCTTAAATCCCCAGGGATACACACACACACACACCCTATGCACTCACACACACGCAGCTCTTAGATGTTTTCCCTAATGTAGACTACTGAGAAAAGCTGAGTCATCATCGGCTGGGGGTTGTGTAGTTCCTACCTAGAAAGGCCTTTCAGAGATCACCTGGTCCTTTGCCTTTGACTTAATGGTCTTGACACATTAGTGGTTGCGCTGGCTGGATCTTGTCAACTTGACACAAGCTAGCGTTGTCTGGGAAGAGGGGAACTTAAATTGAGGGATGACCTCCATCAGGTTGCCTGTAGATACACCTGTGGAACATTTTGTTAATTAATATTGGTGGGGGAGGGCCCAGCCCACTGTAGGCAGAGCCACTGCTGGGCAAGTGGTCCTGGGTAGCATTAGAAAGCTGGCTGAGCAAGCCAGTAAGCAGCATTCCACTATGGCCTGCCTCCACGTTCCTGCCTTCAGTTCCTGCTCTGATGTCCCTACATGATATACTGGAAGCTGTAAACAGAAATAAACTCTTTGTTCCCCAAGTTGCTTTTGGTCCTAGTGTTGATCATAACAGTAGAAAGCAAACTAATGCAGTGGTTATAAAATCAGTTTAGTGAGCGGTCAGCGGCTTGCATTAATCTTTTTTTTTTTTTTTCCAGGAAGCATTTACTCTGTAATACTTCATAACAACTGGGTTCTTACAGAGTAAATAGCCACTGGGTTCTTAGAGAGTAAATAAGGCAGTCACAAAACTTCTGTTTCCCGAGTATGTCTCTCTGTGTGAACGTGAGCGCTCATGTGTGCCCATGCACAGGCCTGAGTCCTGGATCAAAGTGTGGTCAGTCTTCTGTTTACTGAGGTTCATAATTAAACAGAGTGTCAAGGTCACTGATCCAGTTCAAATCTCTCATCTACCTCTAGGTAAACAAAGGGAAAGTGAATGATTGGCCTAAATCCATTAAGCTAACAACGGGTGGTTAGGAAGAGTGGAAACTGAAATTTTTTTTCACCCCCTCCCTCTTCTTCTATATGCTGTTGAGTGCTTCCACTCAGAGAATGAATTAATATATTTTTGTTCCTCTTGAGTAGCAGTCACAAAAGCTGGGTCACAGGTAGTCATCGAAATATACAGCGTGTTCCGTGGCTATTGCTACGTGAAATCAGCATAGATACCCAGCAAGACATGCTCATACACACACATGCAACACACTCACACTGGAGTTTGTTCAGCCATTAATAATGAAACCATTATTGTTCAGCCAATAATAATAGTGGAACTGGTTGGTGCTGGAGATCATCATGTTAAGCAAAATAAGGCAGACTCAGAAAGACAAGTATTTCAAGCTTTCTCTCATTTATGGAATTTAGATCTAAGTGGGAAGAGGGCCGGGAGGATAGTTAGAGTCAAATATGTACCAGGAGCAATGATACACCTGGATGAAAATGTCATAATAAAATTCAGTATTTTTGTATGCTAACAAAATATTTATAATAATAATAATTTTAAAAACACTGTACCATCCATCACTTCTACTTTGTTACAGAAAGAGGATGTGAGGGTCAGGTTGATGAAGAGCAGGAGACAAATGTGGACAAAAGAGGAGGGTCTGAAACTCAGAGGTTTCTGCCAACATCAGAGACACTTGTGGATGGAGAGAGGGAGCAAGATGGTTTACCCCGTGAAGACGAATGGAAGTTGGGGGTGACTCCCCATCACATGGCAACAAGAGGCACCCCTGTAGAGTAAGCGGAGACTCTGTTCAGATATGTTCCAGGGAAGCATGGCTCTAAGTTAATCTGTTTTCTTTTGGTCCCTCATGCACATGTGTCTGAGGATCATGGCTTATTTCTCAGGCCATGCTGGCCGCTTTTCTCTTGCTCTCAAGGGTCCCCTCCATCAGCCTGTTTTGTCATAGAATAATGCTCCCCTAACATGCCGTCTTAGTTAGGGTTTCTATTTGCTGTGATGAAATAAAAGGACCAAAGGCAAAAGAAAAGGTTTGTTTCAGCTTACGCTTCCATGCCAGAGTCCATCACTGAGGGAAGTCAAGGCAGGAACTCAAACAGGGTAGGAATCTAGAGACAGGAGCTGATAAGGCAGAGGCCATCGCAGAGTGCCGTTTCCTGGCTTTCTTTCATGGCTGACTTGCTGTGTTTTCCTATACACCCTAGGACCAACTGCCCCAGAGTGGTACCACTCCCCGTGGGATGGGCCCTCCTACACTAATCATTAATCAGGATAATACTCCTACAGGCCAGACTTATGGAGGCGTTTCTCAGTTGTGGGTCCCTTTCTCAGATGACTCTAGTGTGCATCAAGTTGACATAAAACTAGCCAGCACATATGCAATAGCAGTTCTAAAAAAATTCCAGGGACTTGAAAATCGTGAACGTATAGGCCTAGTATTTGTGATTAATCTAACTTGACCAATGAGAATATTACAATTTCATTTATAAAATGATACTCAGTGACTATGGTCCCAAGGCCATCAGATCTCACTCTCACTTTGGTTCCAAACCCATTCAGCCTGCCTTTCGCCGCCATTTGGTACTCGTTGGTAGAGCTCTGGACAGTCTGACGGTGAGGACAGTCTCCGGGCCCAGAGCTCAGCTGCTCTAAGGAGACTCTTACATTTCTTTGAGCAGTTCAGGCAGAGGTTCCACTCACCCCTCACCTCATACTTAGACACTTAGACACATTTCCCATCCACTGTATTCAGATGTCTTGTACCGTGTGTGTGTGTGTCTGTGTGTCTATTCGTGTCTCTGTGTATGCATGTGTGTCTGTGTCTCTGTCTGTGTCTGTCTGTCTCTCTGAAAACCATCAGCCACCACAACACAAATCCTGTAGGTTTTACCCTTCTAATCCTTTCAACTTCCAGTGTTCCTGTTCCGTGGCTGTGAGCCAGGAACTCTCCCCCCCCACCCCCCCCACCCCCGCGTCGGTGACTCCACCCTTTGACTGCATAGTCCTAACCTCTCTCTGCCACTCCTTAGTAGATGAAAACAGCAGTTAAGGGCTCTTTTCTGAGAGGTCCACACTTCAGTCATTTTTGGAGCACAAATACTCCTAATAAATAGCACCATGGAATCTGAGCTTAAAGTGGGCGAGTCAGTTTCACCACAAAAGCCATGCTCTCTCCCATAAGCGCTCCACAGCGCTGCTCCACTGTCTCCTTACCTCCTGACAAGGTGCTACCAGGTCTCTCCTGCTAACCCACGGTGCCAACCCTCCTCTGTCTTAGAAGTACGAGTGACACCTCCCTTTTCTGTGGTGTTAACTTTTTTTCTTTTTCTTTTTTAAATAATTTATTCAGATTACAACCTGATTGCTATCCCCTCACTTGTATCTTCCCATTCCTCCTCCCTCCCTCCTTCACCTTATTCCCCTCCCCTAGACCTGTGACAGAAGGGGACCTCCTCCTCCACGATATGATCACAGCCTCATCCAGATAGCCTGCTTCCCCTTCCTCTGAGTGCCACCAGGCCTCCTCATCAAGGGGAAGTGGTCAAATAGGGGGCACCAGAGTTCATGTCAGAGGCAGTCCTTGCTCTCCCCACAACCATGGAGAATGCACTGTCCATTGGCTAGATCTGAACAGGAAGTCTAGGTTTACTGCATGCAATGTCCTTGGTTGGTACAGCAGTTTGTGCAGGCCCCTCCTGGGTCCAGATCCACCAGTCTTGGTGTTCTTCTTGTAGGGTTCCTGGACTGTCATAATGCCCTTCTGAATGAAGACTCTCAGAGGACATCCACGTTGGGCTAGTATCCAATTATAAATGAGTATATACCATTTATGTCTTTCTGGGTCTGGGTTAACTCACTCAAGATGATCATTTCTAATTCCATCCATTTGCCTGCAAATTTCAAGATTTCCTTGTTTTTAATAGCTGAGAAGTATTACATAGTGTTTCTTTATCCGTTCTTCAACTGAGGGACTTCTAGGTTGCTTCCAGATTCTGGTTATTACAAATAAGGCTGCTATGAACATAGTTGAGCAAATGTCCTTGTTGTGTGGTGGAGCATCTTTTGGATATATGCCAAGGAGTGGAATAGCTGGGTCTTGAGGTAGCCCTATTCCCGATTTTCTGAGAAAGTGCCATATTGATTTCCAAAGTGGTTGTACAAGTTTGCACTCCCACAAGCAATGAAGGAGTGTTTCCCTTTCTCCACATCCTCACTAGCAAGTGCTGGCACTTGAGTTTTTTTTATCATAGCCATTCTGATGGGTATAAGATGGAGTCTCAGAGTCCTTTGATTTGCATTTCTCTGATGGCTAAGGATGTTGAGCATTTCTTTAAGTGTTTCTCAGCCATTCAATATTCCTCTGTTGAGAATTCTCTCTTTAGTTCTGAACCCCACTTGTTAATTGGGTTATTTGGTTTGGTGGTGTTTAATTTCTTGAGTTCTTTATATATTTTGGATATTATCCCTCTGTTGGATATAGGGTTGAAGATCTTTTTCCTCTGTAGGCTGTCACTTTGTTCTGTTGACAGTGTCTTCTGCCTTACAGAAGCTTCTCAGCCTCATGAGGTCCCATTTTAATTGTTGACCTTAGAGCCTGGGCTGTTGATGTTCTGTTCAGGAAGGTGTCTCCTGTGTCAATGAGTTCAAGGCTCTTCCTCACGTTTTCTTCTAACAGACTTAGTATGTCTGGTTTTATGTTGAGGTCTTTAATCCACTTGGACTTGAGTTTTGTGCATGTTGATAAATATGGATCTACTTGCATTTTTCTACATGTAGACATCCAGTTAGACCAGCACCATTTGTTGAGGATGCTATCCTTTTTCTATTGTATATATTTGCCTTCTTTGTTAAAAATCAAGTGTCCATAGGTGTGTGAGTTTATTTCTGGGTCTTCGATTCAATTCCATTGATCAACCAGCCTATTGCTATGCCAGTACCATGCTGTTTTCATTACTGTTGCTCTATAGCACAGCTTGAGATCAGGGATGGAGATTCCTCTGGAGGATCTTTTATTATACAAGATTGTTTCAGCTATTCTGGGTTTTTTGTTTTTCCATATGAAGTTGAGAATTGCTCTTTCAAGGTCTTTAAAAAAATTGTGTAGGTATTTTGATAGGAATTGCATTGAATCTGTAAATTGCTTTTGGTAAGATGGCCATTTTTACTATGTTAATTCTCTTGATCCATGAACAAGGGAGATCTTTCCATCTTCTGATATCATCTTCAATTTCCTTCTTCAGAGACTTGAAGTTTTTTTCATACAAGCCTTTCACTTGCTTGGTAAGAGTTACACCTAGGTACTTTATATTATTTGTGGCTATCATGAAGGGTGTAGTTTCCCTAATTTCTTTCTCAGCATGATTGTCATTTGTATACAGGAGGGCTACTGACTTTTTTGAGTTGATTTTGTATCCAGTAACTTTGCTGAAGGTGTTTATCAACTATAGGAGTTCTCTGGTGGAACTTTTCGGGTCACTTATGTACACTATCATATCATCTGCAAATAGGGATAATTTGATTTCCTCCTTTCTGATGTGAATCCCCTTGATCTCCTTTTGCTGGCTCAATGTTCTAGCTAGAACTTCGAGTACTATATTGAACAGATGTGGAGATAGTGGGCAGCCTTGCCTACTCTGATTTTTCTGGAATTTCTTTGAGTTTCTCTCCATTTAACTTGAAGTTGGCTATCAGCTTGCTGTATATAACCTTTATTATGTTTAGGCATATGCCTTGTATCCCTTATCTCTCTAAGACTTTAAACATGAATGAGTGTTGGATTTTTGTCAAATGCTTTTTCAGCATCTAAGGAGATGATCATGTGGGTTTTTTTCTTTCTTTCAGTGACATTAACTTTTAAGCTAGATGGCTGGTTTCTCCTTGTTGAAGGCATATTTGCTTGGCACAATGATATTTTTCCAGCATGAGGACCCATCAATTGCTTCAGGTTCTCATAATTGCCAAGGTGCTCTTGGGACGCCAGCTGCTGCTAGACAGAGGGAGTTTCACACCTAACAGTCAAACCAGAGGAGCTGGTAGAGCATCTGGTTAGGCAGGTATTTCAGTAGAACAGAGGGGCTTCTCTTGCTCACAGTTTTAGTATTCCAGTCCATGATAAGATAACTCATTGCTTTTAAGTGCCTAATGACGTGCCCAAAAGGAGGAAGGGAAAGTGTAGGACTCTGCTGGTTAAGGCAGAAGTATGGTCTTCTCCAGATAGCCTGTTCTGTCTTGCTTCCTGTGACACATACACTGTGTAGATGAGGTGTCCTGGCTCCTTCAGTCCTAGTGAATCAGATACATTCACCCTCACTGCCTGGGTTTATAAATCCCTAATTCACAAGTAAAGTTGGCATCTCACTCCGCCATGACTATCTAAAATTCCATTTACTCTGGGGGAACTGACACTGGACGCCCAGTGATCAGGCAGCGATGGCAGAACTGTCTCTGCAGTCCCTGTGGCCTGCCCGACTACTGCCGGTGATAGCGTGGTGCTCACCTCTGGGGAAGCACTCGCAGAACCTGCTGTGACACTGTGACACTGTGACACTCACTTCCCCGCCTCCTCCGGAGAGAACGGAATCTGGCTCTGTGCCAAGCCAAAAGCCTAGCCTGAAAATGCTCTAAATATTTGAGAGAGAGATAGAGATAGAGATAGATAGAGAGAGAGAGAGAGAGAGAGAGAGAGAGAGAGAGAGAGGGAGAGAGAGAGGACCTCTGACCTCAAGGTTCACAAGAAGCACTCTGGACAAGGGCTGCCCTGCCAGGACTCTGCACAGACCCAGACCGCCGCCTGGCCACCAGACACAGAGCCAGCAGGATAGTGAACTGTTTACCTTGTAGCCAGGAAGAAAGAAAAGAGGACAGGACTGGAGTCCCATAGTCCTCTGTGAGGGCGTGCCTGGAATGACTTTAAGGTATCCTCAGCAGGCCTTACTTCCTAAAGATTCCACAACCTCCCAGTATCATCGCCCTGGGAACAACATCTTGTACATCTATTAAAAGTAAAGGGCTTTCTTTAATATGTAAAGAGCTTTTGTGAACAAATTAGGAAAATACATATCTCAACACAACTTGGCAAAAGATGCACCAGAAAACAAAATACAGTGAGTTTTAAAAAGCATAAAAATGTTCAACATTGTTTAAGATAAATAAATACTAATTATAGCAACAGCAATATGCTGTTGAATGCTAACAGACTTTTGACGACTTATTTTAGTGGCAAGAATGTAAAGAATCAAATTTTCTCATGTTTTATTTGTATGAGCATAAGTTGATGTAAGCCCTAGAGAGGGCAATTTAGTAATATCAGAATAAAAAATGTAGGTAGTCTCTGACCTAAAAATTCCATTCCTAGGGATTATCCTACAGACATACTCAGGCAAGAGTAATGATGTATATTTGAGAATATTCACTGCAGTGTAGTTTGTGAAAGCAAAAGGCATTGCTCAACTGAGAAATCACTGTTAAAGTTAGTGTATTTCCATACAATTAAACCCTTTCAAAAATAATGTAGCGCTTGATAAGGAGTGCACTGAAGGAGAAAGATCATTAATGAACACAGCAGGATGGAAGAGCAATCCTTACACATCTCACATTATCCGCATGAGTAGAAGCTGGAGACCCTTCATGTCTAGGCATAGGAGGTAGTCGCAGGTAAGCGTGTATCCATACATCTCTTTGTGCTTTATATATTATGCATAGCATTCATGTTTACTTATTTACAATGTAATGTTTTAGTGGGAATACAGGAGGTTAGGCAACAAAGTTGGCTTCACGGAGGGACACAGGTACACAGGTGCACAGGTGCCAGTTGCCTGGGAAGAGCCTCCCATGCCAACAAAGGGGGAGCAATGTTTGCACTAGAGATCAAAATTAAAGTGAGGTGGAGGCAAGAAAGGAGAGTGACGCCACATAAAAGCAGAGCTGCAGAGTGAGTGGCTGAAAGACAGATGAGGTAAGGGAAAGAGCACTTCTGATGGAGGCCTTCAGTTGTTGCTAGTGAGCTGAACGTAGGGGGCCCCGTGGATCTATAAGTCATAGTCACTGCACACTAACGGGTCCTTATTTACTATATTGCATAGTCCATCACAAATTGGTGGGGCATAATTTCTACCCTGTTTATACTTAATCACCAGTGATGATGTTGATATCATTCTTGAGGGCATTGGGATGGGATGTAATAACTTGGAGCTGATACTCAGACTGAAAAAGCTAATGGGTCATCATTCGTTGCTTCAAGGTTGTCCAAAGCCATCTTCATCTGTGGCCAATAGCACCATAGGACAAGTCAGAAGTGACTGAGGTAGACTGACCCAAGGTAGAAACCGGGCAGCGTGCATACTAGGCTACCTGGTTTACACTCAAGATTCAAAGGATGGATGTAGCTTACGCAGACCTAGCAAAGCCGCCTGCATACTTAGACAAGGAGAAAACGCTCCTTCTTGATGGCTGTGACAGTGGTGGTGACGCCTGTGACGGTAGACACTGATGCTATCTGTCTCTCTCTGCAGAATCCTTCACCAGCAATTTCTTCCCCACAACAGAGACAGGAAGGAAAAAGGACTTAGGAGCCTAGTCCAAGTAGGAGTCTCAAGCTCTGACCAAACTACCATGGCAAGTAGGTCAGGATCCTCACGGTCAATCATGGTCATCTTATTAACTTGCAGAGCAGTCACAAGGTGCTTTGGACGCGCATCCCTCTCCACAGACTGGCTGTGCCGTCATGGGAGGGCTCAGTGCAGCTCAGTTCCGCAGCTACAGAGTGAGATCTCACTTGTTCCACGAGGAATTAAAGCCTATTTGATTTTTCAAGTTTGATGAAGACCATGATACACTCTATTTCCTACTCAGAAAAGCAGCCTAAAAACCAATGTGACTTACACAGAGTTGTTTCCTGGGGGTGGGGAGGGTCTTCATTGTTCATGGACCACGGCCTTCTTTGACATTCTGAATCAGTGAGGCCATTATGCCACAGTTAAGGATCAGGAAGAGCCTTTTAGGTGAGACGGCAGCTTAGATAGATGCCGATTCGACGCTGCCATTTCTAACCGTCCGCGCACTGTGGGGCCCGGGAGGGGGTGGAAGAGCAGCAGGGAGCATCTTATGACCCATCATTTTTTTCTACAGGAGAAAAGGTTGATGGCTTTGTGTGAAGAAATTATTCTGTCATTTCCCCCCCTTTTTCACCAGAGGTGGGAACAAAGAATAGAGATGATACTGCAATTTTGATCTTTACAACCTCATTTGAAATCATTCTCTGTGATTTAAGTTTTCTGGAAATGAAAAGGATAAATTGTGTGAACTTAGTTAAAGTTGGAAAGAAAAGTTGATTGGGTAGCCTGTTGTCAAGGAGACCAATTCTCTCTCTCTCTCTCCTCTCTCTCTCTCTCTCTCTCTCTCTCTCTCTCTCTCCTTCTTTCTGCATCTCTTTCTCTCTCTTGTGTGTGTGTGTACAAGTGTGTGTGTTTGTGTCCTTTTATACTCTTCATCTGACACTTAAGAATAATCCTAATGTACCCAAAACTTTTACACTAAAACCGTATGCAAAAAAATAATAAATAAAATAAAATTCTCTAAGAAAGCGATTTCTAGAATTGAAAACCAGAGAGAATCTTCTCTAACTCTGGTGGAGACAGCATCTGAGCTGCGGCTCAGAAACATTGGTGGTCACCATAGCCAGGGGCAAGGCCACTGCAGACCGAGGTTTAAAAGGTATCAAGACAGCACCTCTCAGTGGTCATAGCTTCTTCCCTGCTCCAGTTCTGAGTTTGGCACGACAGGAAGGGTGCCAGCAAGCATGCACAGCAGTGTTTCCTGCACTTTTAAAAAAGTTTTTATCACATCTTTTCTCTGCAGATGAATATAATCAAGTTAACAGTATAGTTTGGTTACCATAAAAACCCTCCATTTTCACATAATAATGTGTTATTAATATGTAATACACAAACTAGACCTAGCCATTCCTTCATTTCTTTATAGAAAGGTGGTACTAGAGAGCAGTGTCCCAGCAAAGAGGCACGAAGTAGATGAACTCTGGTGGAAATTCCACAGTAGCTCAACAAATAGCACTGGAGAAGAGAAGGCATGGCCTGGCAATGCCATTATTGCAAATGGCCACATTGGCTTCAGAATCTGGGCTAATGAAGTCCACAATTTAATCCACATCTCCCTTAACTTACAAAAAACATACACACTGGATAAGCAGTTATATCTGCATTATCCTCATCCCAGTTGGTTATCACAAAATTTTGTAACTGTTCTTGTTGTCTATTTTCAAACTTAAAAATGTATAATTCACCTTAGCAACCAAAAAGCAAGAGTTTGTCAATTTAACAGAATGTTAGCTCAGGTTTTCCTTCCTTATTATTAGAAATAAAGGTATCCAACAGCGATGCTTTAAGAACAGCCTAACTTTATAAGAGATGTTTTCTATAACAAGCATAAATGTAACACAAAGATATTAGCGTTTAAGACCAGAGTCAACAACCTTGATGTATGAAGAAATGGGCTACTTCATTTCATTAAGACATCCTTCACAGCTGCTATGGTGTGTCTGGCACTGATTCCAAAGATCTCCGGCAGTTCACCAGGTTGCCCACTTCGAGGCACTCCCCTTACTGCAAGCCGACGAACGATAATGCCAGGCTCTCTGGAGACAGCCGCACACACGGCTTCGCCAATGCCACCTTCTCGGTAATGATCTTCCACTGTGATGATCTGGCCACCTGTGGCTTTGGCACTTTGGATGATGGTGGCAGCATCCAGGGGTTTGATAGTGAAGGGGTCAATGACACGAATAGAAATCCCTTGTTGAGCAAGCTCGTCGGCAGCTACTAGCGCTTCATGTAGTGTAACTCCTGCTCCAATAACTGTCACCTCGTCAATTGCACTGCGGCGGATCACCTTGGCCTGTCCAATCACAAAGTTCTCCTGTGAAGTATAAATCACTGCAGTTTTGGGCCAGCTGGTGCGGATGAAGCACATTCCCTTGGTGATGGCTGCCAGATAAACAGCATGCTCTTTAGCGACAGCATCGCTTGGATAGAAAACAGTGCACACGTGGCCCTGGTTGAGTGGATTCGCAGGCGATTGGCCACATCCTGAAGCACCTGTAAAGTCTCAGAGTTCAGAGTGGCATCTTTGACCAAGGCCATGGCTTCAGAATGGTCGACTGCCGAAGAACAGGAAGCCATATCAGGGTCCTCGGTGTCCTTTAACAGCCCGTTAAGGAAAGTCTGCGCATGCGCAGCCACAGGTCTGCGCTGCACGTGTGCCACCCGTCTGCGCATGCTCATGCTCAACGGCTTTGTTTTACACAGTGACATAACACCCCAGGACCAAATTTTTAATGTTTACTTTTTCACTTTCAGGCTCAATATTATTAAAAATAACTAAACATCATTTTACGTCTCCTTAAGGCAGAAATTCAAAATAGGACAGATGTTCTTATACCCACTTATCATGTCTCAGGAAAAAAATATTTTAGTATTGTGCCCTTTCACGTACTAACACTTAAACATTCTTCAACTTTGATTTTACGTGTATGGGTGTTTTTGTCTGGTTGTATGTCTGTCCACCACTTCCGTGAGAGGCCTTCGATCCCCCGGAACTGAAGTTACAAATGGTTGTGACCTGCAGGATGAGTATTGGGAGACCGAATCCAGGTCCTCTGGAAGAGCAGCACGAGCTCTTAATTGCCCAGCCATCTCTCCAGCCTCTAGTACCTCAATTTTAAAGGTTAAGTGTTTTTCTTTTTAACGTACATACATATATGTGTGTTTCTTTTTAACATTTATTATTATTATTATTATTATTATTATTATTATTATTATTACTACACTACACATGAATAACACAAACTACATAGAGCAGTTCCCTGCACTCTTGCATCTCAGCTTTTCCATGAAAAGACTGCAGGCCCCATCCTCATGAACCTGATCTTTCACAGAGGATAGGAAAGATGAGAGGCAGAGCTGCACAGAGGAGCCCCCCTCCCAGGTGACACAGGAAGTCCAGAAAATCCTTCCAGTCAGGCGGCTCATCAGCCAGCCAACCCCAGTCAATGCTCAGATGCACGTTAAATGATAAGTTGTTTATGTCACTGAGTCTTGGCAGGAGTGTATTACAGGCAGCAGTAACAGACAAATACTGAGGCCATCTACTACAACAGCTTAACCTTTTCATTTCTAAAGGCCATATAAGAAAGTAGAAAGTGGGTAGACCAGTTGTTTTCTTGGGGAGAATCATGTCCATAAATATTTCAAGCCAATGCTTTCCCACAGCAGTGCTGAGAGAACACAGGTTTAGACATTTTGGGCAGAAAGTCTTCCAAACACTTGAATTCATCAGAATGGATAAAGCAGTACAACAGAAACTTACTGCACCTAGGAAAATGACAGCCAACCTGGAGAACTAGGAAACTCTACTAAAAGTCACCCAGTGGCCTTGTGAAAAGAGGCAGAAAGAATGGGGACCCTCCTGAGCACAGACCCGCCCATGCCGAGAAGGAAAAAGACTCAAGTCTTTTCAGAACTTAAATATAGAAAATGATCAACACAAACATTCTGAGTCATAAAAAGTTTTAAAGAGGGAGCAGGATCCACCGTAACGCAAACAGGGACTCTTGCTCAACTATGTTCATAGCAGCTTTATTCCTTACAACCAGAAACTGGGAACAGCCTAGATGTCCCTCAACTGAAGAACGGATAAAGAAACCATGGTACAATTACATAACGGAATACTACTCAACTATTAAAAACAAAGACATCGTGTAGTTTGCAGGGAAAGGGATGGAACTAAAAAAAGATCATCCTGCATGAGGCAACTCAGACCCAGAAAGACACACATGGTATGTATTCACCTGTAAATGGACATTAGCCACAAAGCACAGGATAACCATACTACAAACCCCAGACCTAAAGAAACTAAGTAATAAGGAGGGCCCTAGGGAAGATGCTTGAATATCATTGAGAAGGGGAAATAGAATAGAGGTGGGGGTAGGGGGTGAATGGATGGAGGGAACCAGAAAAGAGGAGGGGTGAGGAGGGGAGCAGGAGAGAATCAAGTGAGGGGAGGACAGAGGGGAGGGTACAGGAAAAGAGAGCTAGAATCAGTGGGGGATAGCTGGGGATCTCTGGGATGAGGTAGAAACCATGGAATCTCCCAGGAATCTACAGGGTGACTCTAGCTAAGACCCCTAGCAATGGGGGGATATGGGGCCTGAAATGGCCATCTCCTATAACCAGAAAAGACTTCCAGTGGAGGGACGGGGACACCAACCCAGCCAAAAAACATTAGATCCACAATTTGTCCTGCCAACAACATGTGCAGGGGAAACGACAGAGCTGAAACCGAGGGAATGGCCAACCAATGTCTGGCCCAGCTTGAGATCTATGCCATGACAGAAAGCCTGCCCCCTGACACTAGGAACGATATTCTGCTATACTCGCAGACAGGAACCTAGCATAACTGTCATCTGATGGCTTCACCCATCGACTCATGGAAACAGATGCAGAGACCCAGCCAAACTTTAGGCAGAGCTTGGGGAATTCTGTGGAAGAAGGGGACAAAGGATTGAAGGAGCCAGAGAAGTCAAGGACACCACCGGAAAACATATAGAACCAACTAATCTGGGCCCATAGGGTCCCACAGAGACTGAACCACCAAACAGAGAGCATACTTGGGGTGGACCTAGGCCCTCAGCACATCTGTCACAGCTGCACAGTTTGGTCTTCATGTGGGACTCCTAACAGCAGGAGCAGGAACGGTATCTGACTTTCTTGTCCACCTTAGGATCCCTTGCCCCTAACTGGCCTGCCTTGCCTAGTCACCGAAGATGTACCTAGTCCTACTATAACTTGATATGTCAAGGCAGGTTGATCTCCATGGGAGGCCTCCCTTTTTCTGAGGAGAAAGGGAGAGCGAGAGAATGGTGGAGGAAGTGAGGTGAGAGAGAGGGGCTGGGAGGAGAGAAGGGATGTAAAATAAATAAATACATTAATATAAACAAACAAACAAATAAATAAAGAGGCAGCTGGAGAGATGGCTCAGCAGTTAGGAGCACTTCTTGCTCTGGCACAAAACCTGGGTTCAGTTTCTAACACCCACATTTGGCTTATGAGCATCTGTAACTCCAGTTTCAGAGAATCTGATGTCCTCTCATGACGTACACTCATACAGGATCACATACATACACATAAATTAAAAATAAAGAAATTTTTTTTTAATGCAGCATTAAAAAAATCCAAGAAAAATCAAGGGAAGGTCTGTGTTACTTTCTGTGACAACAAGGATAACCATGTGTCCCACTGGATCCGGGACAGGATTGGTCACATGATTGTCATATGTCATTGTTCACAGAACTTATTTCCAGTGTCAGAAGTGTGCCAGGTTAGCTGACAGTACTAGCACTGTTGGCAGCATGCCTTACACACAGGATGAAATCGGACAGGTCCAAACAAGAGCTAGCTCTCTGTATGTGTGTATTGTAGGGTACTTTTCCTCCTTAGGCATCTTCAAAAAAAAAAAAAATCAAAATAGGCCTGTGTATGACAGTCCTATTATTGTCGTGACTTTCACATCAGCTAAACATGTGAAATCAAAACACATAGAAGAGAATCTGAGTTTTCCCCTTACCCACACAGAGGCCCGAATCGTTTTCTGAGTTCCAATTGGCTCTCCCAAAAACCCTGGAGAAAAAAACAAAACAAAACATAGCACCAGGGTAAGAAGAAGATTGAGTAACATTTCAATAATTCTAACTTATTCAGAAAAAAAAAAGGGGGCCTAGAACAGCAAGAACACAATTACATGAACAATAAAAGAAGAATCGCTGTTATATTGCATCGAAGTACTATAGAATATTGGGTAAAGAAATGACTTTTAAAAATATTGCTGAGTAAAACTCTCAGCAGCTCTCTTTAATGGACAGAAGAGACCATGGGCACTGAAGTTATCTGTGTATAATTGCGCTCACACATCTGAAAACTATTTGCTTTCTCATCTACAATATTCCCCTTGGATGTGGTTCATATTCGCCAAGTCCCTTTTCATGGCCCATATATGTGTAGACTTCCAAATCTCCCCAGATTACCAAATTCTCATGATCTGAGTTAAATATCCAAACATAAGACCCTCAGTGTGATTTTTTCCACAGGCAGAAACTCAAGGGTACCAGAAGTTGTGCACGGGGTAAGATGAGTGGAGGTCAGAAAATGCTAGAACCCTTATGCTGTAGGGATGGAGCTGTGAATGTAGACAGAGGGCATAAGCAGGTGTAATAGGCCATCACGTGGGCAGGCATTGATGTATGTGAGACGTGGTGGGAAGGAAGTATTGTTAAACACAGTGTATATGAAAATATGCATGTGTTGGGAGGGGGCTGGGTGGGAAAGGCTACATTTAAGTCATAGGGATGGAAGGTGAGAAAGCTTAGGGTTAGAGGAAGCTCACAGCCTGAAGGGAACCATGCCCTGTCCCGAGTATCTTCACCCTTCACAGTGCGAGCCTGGACAATAGCAAGGAAAGCCTAGAGGAACACAGGCACAGACTGTAAATTCAGGGCCCCACCTATAGACACAGAACTACATGGAGCTAAGGAACGCAGAGACAGGAGGAACAGTTCTCCTTAGGGATTGACCTGTGATGGTTCTCCAGTACCAAGTGGCCAGCCCTGAACACACATAAACATGAATTGCGAGGGACAGCCTGAGCAACTTGCATCTATACATTTTCATATATAAACTAAAAAAGAAGGAGGCCACAATTTTGAGAGGGAACAAGGGAGGCATGTGGGAGATAATGAGGAGCGGAAAGGCAGGAAATGATGTAATTATACTTTAATTAAAAAAATAAAATTACCTCAGGTGGGTGCCCAAAAGAGTAGTATGTCTAAGTTTTTATAAACCTCTCTAATGATTTGACCTCCCAGTTGGAAAGAGGCATGGTGTTGCAACATTTGTAAAGCAAGCTTAGCTGTGTTCTAGAAAAGGCAGGACAGGGGTGCTGAGCTGAGAGGAGCTGACTAGACACTCTCCAAGTCAGCCGCCAGGAGTTCTCCTTACTTTTTTTTGTCTGCCTCCAAATGTTAATACTAAGTTAATTTTTCTCAGCTGCCTGTGTCTGGTCGGTTCCTCCCCCCGCCCCCCCCCACCCCCTGGCAATGCATGGACTTTAATTTCTTTCAATTTCCTATATGGTTTGTTTGTTCAGTTTTGACGCTTTTAAATCTCTTCACACTTACTTCAAGAAGGCATAGGAGGTCTGTTGGGGTGATTGTTTGTGGGCCTAAAAGTTGTGAACAGGGCACCCCAGAGGGAGAGATGAGAGAGGAGGGTGTTTGAAAAGGTGGTTAGGATAGAAATGCGGTAACAAATGGTGAAGAAAGACAGAGAAAGAAACAGAAAATTGAAAAGCGGCAGGCAAAAGGCCAGATGCAGGTCATTCTCAGCCTAGGGAGCGGGGCGGTGGGGGAGGGGGTGGGGGTGGGTATCCCAACACCCGTCCTTCAGAGTGTTGCTATCAGGGTTGGCCCAAATTAGCCCTTCCTGCCCTTGTATGGCAATTCACACGCAGGATCCGGAGGCGCCTGCTGTTGGTCTGGAGGCAGTGTCCCCACAAGTTAATCGGGCTTCTGAGAAAAACCAATGAGAGTAAAAAATAACCCAGATAGATACTGGGTCCCTATCTACAAACGCCCTGGTCATCTCCACTGCCATGTCACTCAGCTGAAGACCGCAGGCTTAAAATAAAAAAAAATATCTTCTCCCTGAACCAGCTTTCCTCCCCAGTCATTTCCTCCTGTTTCCCCACACCATTGTTTTTGCTCTGCAGGCTCAACCTTTGGCTGCTCTTTCCCTTACCACCCCTCTACCACCCCTGCCCGCCCCCACCCCACCCCACCCCTGCTGGAGTCCTCTGAACCTGAAAGTCACTGGGGTCCTTACTTTGCCCTGGCTGTTGTCCTCTCAGCCTTGATGTTGGCCACAGGATGGATTCTGCAGCCCCGATCTCAACTCTTGTCCCTTTCTAGTTTTGCATTTCCGTGTTTCTCCTCTACTCAAAGGCGCTGGTCGAGAATGTAACTGGCTTGACCTTCAGAGCTAAGCTAGCCCACGGGTCACACACAGCTACATTCCTCATTATTAGTTTTGGTCCCTGCAGGTTACCGCCTCACCGGGGCCACCATTCCTACATGGCTGATGTATGTGTGCTTGTCTGCAGCTTCTGAAGGACTTCCCCCCCCCCCCCCCCCCCCCACCTCCAGGAACTCTTCTTGGTGGTTCTCCCTGAAGCAGGATCACAGCTGCTATTTGCACTTCCCAATCCAGCTCTCGACACATCCTGACTGGTGGTGTTCACCAATGCTGGACGGTGGCCTTGAGGGCGTCAGTGTCCTCTACTTCTGCAGCCGAGAACCCAGTGTAGTTAAATACTCAATACATTGGATTTGGGTGTGTGTGTGAATGAATGAATGAGTGAGTGAGTGAATGAATGAATGAATGAATGAATGCATAAGAGATGAATCATCATAACATAAGCTGGAGATACAGCTTAGTTGGTAGGGTGCTTGCCTAGTGTTCACAAAGCCCCAGCACTGCATAAACTGGGTGTGGTGGCATACCCCTGTAAACCCAGGACTCAGGAGGTGGAGGTAAGACAATAAAAAGTTCAGAGTTCTTACATAGCAAGTTTAAAGCTAGCCTTGGCAACCCCACCTTGAAAGAAAGGAAAGGAAGGAGGAAGGGTGGGAGGGGAGGGAGGGAAGGGGGAGAGAGGGAAAAGAGGGGAGGGAGGGAAGGAGGGGGGAGGGAGTCCATTCTAGTGGAGAAAGATTTTTCCCATCACATGGATTCTTCACGTGGCGATCACCCTGATTCCCAAAACTCTATGGGAAATCTTGTGCAGGATCCAGAGAGTCCATGCCTCACCTGGCGGAAAAACATCAAGTTCCCAACGAAAGGAAAGGGCTTGGGGTGTCTGATGCCCAGCTTCTCCAGTCTTGAAAATGCCGATGTGGAATACCTGGGTGGAGAGAGAGGCAAAAATTTTAAAGCCAAAGAACTGATACTTGTGTTCACAGTATTGGCCCTGTTATAAAACAGAATTACTGAAATCTTTTAGTGAGGCCAGGTTTCCTGTGAACCAAGGACTCGGAGGCAGGGAACGAGCAAAGAAAGAGAAGAAGGGAGGACAGAGGAGTGCCTCCAGGTGGGGTGATGGGATCCCCCAGGCCTTTGAAGCCTGGGGGTGCCTCAGAGAAAGGCAGGCCAAGACCTCCTCCAATGGAACTCCATCAGCCATCCCCACATGTGCACCCCAGAGAGCAAGCTCCCCGGAGTTACATGCTGGCCTACCCCTCTTCATATAGAACTCATTGCTCATCACACTCCATGGCCTCACTGAGAAAAGAAAATAGTTACGGAGGCACTTCATGGCAAAGAGAACTCTTACTCCCCACTTAGTATCTTTGTGAGGCTTTTTCCTGCCTAAACCTACAGGGAGGCAGAGTCTCTTTACCCTGTGGCCCAAAAGAGGCTGTGCTACTTTTCAGTAAAGCTGCCCGAACACTGGGGTTATGGTGGTATTTCAGTTTATGGCGACAGGGAAGGTGACATAGAGTCAGAGCTGGCTTGGGCAAACCTACCATACGGCCCCGATCCCCAGCCAGACAGTTAGGTCAAAAGTTCAGTTGGTTCAGAAAAATTAATGAGTCAAACTGGGTGTTTAGCATCATGCTGAGATCAGCCAAATCCCAATTTAGGAACAAGGGGAAAAACAACAGAATAGCACTCCAGTCTGGCCACTGATGAATACTAGCGCACAAAACCCTCTGCAGCGAGGAGGATGGGGTGTTTTATTCTCTGACCTGAGAACAGTTCAGCAAACCCTCCAATGTCTGGGGGAAGGGAGACACCTCCTAAGCACCATTTACAAGGCGCAGCAATGTGCCCATGCTTAAAATAGCCGTGGGGGGAGAACCAAGCAGGGCAGGACGGGTAGCAGTGTGTCCCTCTCATAGTCTGAAAGTACTGCTGGTTTGAATGCCCTCCCAGGACATCACCACTCAGTCCGCATTAAGTGGAATCATGAGCCTTACCCAGTGTGAATTACATATTAGCCACACCCACATTCCTGCTCATTAGCATGTGTGCCAAAGGCCAGCAGCACTGTTTGGAAAAAAGTAGCCTTCAAGAAGGTGATGGTATTTTAAATAACTCCCCCTATCCCCAAAGGGAGAGATCAAAGGAGGCTCACAGCTAGTGAACACTTCCTTTAACACTCTCAAATCGGAGATTACCTTCGCTTTTTTTTTTTTCCATCGGTTTTTGCAAAGCATTTTCTAAATATAATCTCTGATGGGTAGAAAGAAATATGAAGATCTTGGGCCACGTAATTACATCTTAATTTAGTAATTAGATGCCTTGATTGTCTAATTAAAGGACAAGAAGCCTGTGCCTAATTACACATGCTAATTATTATGCAAGTCCATGCCCTCATTATGTAACTGCACTTAGGAGAACACTGCCTGTGTGTCTCTGCACAAAATTCAGACATTTTCAAACGTATGGCACCAGCAGAGAGTGCCCTGTGTACAATTACAAATTTCACTTACAGCCTGGGTGCAGAGCACAGGCAGGCATCTTCAGCCGGGAAGTGACCAGGTAAGGCCTTCATTGGCCAGAATGCCTGTAGTGGGAGATTACCACTCCGGGTGTAGGGGCAAAGTTGCCACAGAGGCACCATTTGTGCCCACCCTGTTCCCTTCTCTGACCTGTTTTCATGAGCTCTAGTACCTTCCAATGTCTCCTCAGATGCCCAGGCCCACACACTCCTTCAGAGACAAGCTGGGACCTCGGAACTGGCTGTACCTGAAATAGGGTTAGTGCGAACGGCTTTCGTTCAGATAAGGTCATACTGAAATAGATGGGACTGGACAGCCCATCCAAAAGGACCATGGTCCTTATCAGAAGATGGCCGGATTGTTCACTTCCCTCACTGCTGTGACGAGAAGCAACTTAAGGAGGAAGGGCTTATCTGGCCTCACAGTTCAAAGGGATCTGATCCTTTGTGAGGGGAGCGAGGGAGAGAAGCACAGAGGCAGAACAGTCAGAAAACAGCGTGAACAGGAAGTGTGGCGGGGCTTCGAAATCTCAAGGCTGCCCCAATCACTCACTTCCTTCGGCCACACTCTACGTGCTAAGGTTCCACAAAGTTCCAAAATAGACAGGTCTCCCTTGGGCAACGAGTCGTCAATGATATGAGCCCATGAAGGATGCTCCACGTTCAAATAATAACCAAATGGCCTTGTGAAGACAGCCTCACAGGGAGGAAGCCAGAAGACTGTGAGGGCAGAGCCAAGGGAGGTCAAAGGTCATCCAAAAAAAAAAAAAAAGACCCTTCTACTAGAAGGAAAGGCGAGGAGGAAGGGGTCATCCTACAGGGTTCAGAGGGAGCCTGGCCGTGCTGACACCTTGATTTCAGACTTCCGGCTTCTAGACGTGGGAAACAATCAGTTCTCCCGTGGGAAGCTGAGAGCAGGGATGCTCACAAAAACATTCCAGGCAGTCAAGGAAAATATTTTAAATTTCTGCTTCTTCCTGTCACTTTCAACATTGTCACTATAAAAGAATTCTGCCTCTTGTGCCATTAAGTTCTGTGCTATCCAACAGAAGTGCAGGTGGCCTGGGATGCTGTGTGAAAAGCAGGTACCGCGCAGCTGCTCTGTGACCACCATGTTGTGATAGTTAGAACAGCTTTCCTTTGACAGGGATTAATGCAAATATGCCCACCACCACCGTTCTGGACATCTGTCATTGTTTACGGTAAGGATACTCAAGTCAGAAAATGACAGTAGACATGCATATTGCCCCATGTAAAAATTCTTTGGCTCTATTTTCACATCGAAGGCGATCATTACACGCTACGCACAGTCTTACAGAGCTACTGGGGAAGCTTAGGGTGGCCCTTCTCAAAACAAACTGAATCATCTACATTGTTTTTCCAGTAAGGCTAAATTTGAAAGGTTACAAGCTGCCCATGTTCCTCAAAACCAAGGCACTCTGTTGATGGAGTTTCCGTAGGAGTATGGCCGATTGTTTAGACAAAGAAGCCACTTGGGGTAAACCAGGGGGGGTTGTTGTTGTTGTCTGAGAGACAAGAGCTCATCTGGCCCAGTCTGGCCTCAGACTTGTTATGGAGCCGAAGACTTGAAACTTCTCATCCTCTGCTGGGATCACAGGGGGGTGCCACCACATCCAGTTACGCAGCGCTGAGGACCAAGCTTTGTGCGTGCTGGGCAACTAGCACCCTATAAACTGGGCTACATCCCCAGGCCTTGAAGGAAGCTCAGTGGGTTTAGGTCAGAGGGACTGAGGCTTAGAATGCCAGAAGCCAGCCTGCGGGGCTCGCTCAGCCTGGATCTTAGGTAGCTCGCTGTCCTCTTCTTTCTTTCAGAAGCTTTGATCTTTCCCTTCCGTGGGCCACTCCTACCACAGTGCAGATGGGTCCTTGTGTTCTTCATCTTAAAGCAAGGGAGCAAACGCCTCGCTTTTCTTCCCTCCTTTCAGTAAGGTTTTTTTCAAATGGACATGCACTGTCCCTTTCGGCCCCCTCAGTCCTGCCGCTAAGCCGCTAAACCTACAAAAAGGGAAGGGACAACTCCTTGATTCCCTGCCAGTCTCTTTACTTGAATTCTCAGTGCAGCTGAGCATTCCTTTGGGAACACTGTTACCTCTTTATTTCATGACATCACTCCTCTAACCTTCAGGGCTGCTGGCTCTTTTTCCTTCTGTTGAGCTGTCACTGTTAATGCCACTGTCAAGTCAACGCTCCTACGTTTCGGATACTAGCTCCACTCTCTCCACTGAACTCCGGTCCTCTTTATCCAGCTCCCAACACAAATGCCCATTTTAAATGTCTACTCAGCAACTTAAAAAAAAAAATGTTAATTTTGATGAGAAATGCCCCCCCACCCCCCGTAACCCCGGCCTTTCAGCACTTGGTTCCCAGTCAGTGGTGCTGCTTAAGGAAGTTTTGGGGATGCAGACTTGCTGGAAAAAGTATGTCACTAGGAGTTAAAAGCCTTGGGCCACTTCTAGCTCATTTCCTCTGCTCCATGTTTCCTGTTCCTGCCACTGTGCCTGTACTTACAGCCATGCCGCCATGGCATGACTGACTTTGATCGCTCTGGAGCTATAAGCCCAAACAAACCCTTCCTTCTGTAGGTTGTTTTTGGTCATGGCGTTTTATCACAGCAACAGAAACATAAGTATTACAGCTATCACATTTAACTATTTCTATTGGCAACGTGATTAGATTACGAAACACACAAGCATTGGCGAGGCACAGCTATATCATGTTGGTGAGAAATTTTCAAGAGATGGGGGAGCACAGAGATTCTCCCTCAAACCCAGAACTGAATATCAAGGAGTATTGGCTGGTTTTGTGTGTCAACTTGACACAAGTTAGAGTCATCAGCAGGAATGGGGCCGCAGTTGAGATCCAGCTGTGAGGCATTTTCTCAATTAGTGATCAGTGGGGGAGGGCCCAGCCCACTGTGGGTGCCATCCCTGGCCTGGTGGTCCTGGGTTCTATAAGAAAGCAGGCTGAGCAAGCCATGGGAGCAAACCAGTTAGCAGCACCCCTCCATGGCCTCTGCATCAGCTCCTGCCTCCAGGGTCCTGTCCTGCTTGAGTTCCTGTCCTGACTTCCTCCAATGATGAGCTATGATCTGGAAGTGTAAGCTGAATAATAAACTCTTTCCTCTCCAACTTGCTTCTTGGGCATGGTGTTTCATTGCAGCAATAGAGACCCTCACTAAGGGGAAAGAACCAACTGAGCACATCTCTCTTCCCACCGTGCCTTCCCTGCATTGGACTGTATTCCCTGAACCACGATTCACACTAAGTCCTTCCTTTATTAAGTTGCTCTTTGCCAGGTCTTTGGTTATAACAATTAAAAAAAAAAAAAAGTAACTAAAGCAACTATATTTAAACATTAAATAAAACACTAAGCAATTTCCATTCCCCCTCTAAAACAGTTGCTCCCCATCCCTTGTAACTGAAGTCACACAAATGGCACAAACCAAACACCTTGGAGACCTAGTAGGTTGTTTAATTGTTATCACTATGACTGCCCCTCCTAATTGGGTATTAGACATCCCCATCCCATTTGCTTCTGATAAAACAGTGATTGACATCCAAGACTGGATTGCTGAGTCCCCTCCCCAACTAGACAAGGAGTAAGGCCTCCCCTGGAAACTCCAGGAGCTGTCATCTCTGCTGACACCTAGATTTTAGTCGAGGAAAGCATGACTATGCCAAAGATGAGCGATCTGATCGATTCCGTAATAATTGCAGTGACTCAAAACATCAGACGTATTTAAACTCATAAGTTCAAGATGGTACAGGCCTATGGCATCACCTGCACAACATGTAGAACAACTGACTCTGATACCATATCTGAAGCGTCCCCTGCTATTGAAAACTGAAGTAGATTTGGAGTCTCATTAATTGAGCCCTCTATAATTAAAGTCATTTTACATGCATAGTGGTGCCTTCTCTACAAGGTAAACATTATGGTGAATCCTGTCAGAACTAGAAGCCATTTTCAAGTCAGAAACTGAAGCCATTTAAAAAAACGAAAGAAAGAAAGAAAGAAAAGAAAAAAGCTAGATTTTTTTTTCCAACTGTACTTTCCCATTGCCGATATAACAAATGACCACCAACATAGTGGTTTAAACGATTCAAATTTACTACTTTGTTGTTCTAGAGGCTGTAAGTCCAAAATCAGTCTTAAATGTCTTTAAACCTCTTTAAAGCCAAGACCTGCTCCTTCTGGAGCATCCTGGGCTGGTGGCCATGACAGCCTGTGCTTTCATTCACCTCTTCCCTTACTCAGAACTCCTGGGCAAGGTGTGGAGACAGTGGACTGAGGGCATCCATCTTAGCTGCTGGTGGTAGGCATGCCCCTTGTGGTTAAGCAACAAGCTGCAGCTGGCTTCTTCCCCCTGTGTCAGAAACCAGGGTGCCACAAATCTGCACTAACGAAGGGCCTGCAGCCTCTGAAGATGACAGCTTCCTTATAATTCATTTGCACTGTGGTTTCCAACACACACACACACACACACACACACACACACACACACACACACACA
>OU015744.1:82123366-82150533 GCA_907169655.1 Acomys percivali
ACACACACACACACACACACACACACACACACACACACACACACACACACACCCCTTGTGGGCTTTTCTAGAGGGTCATGGGAAGAAATACTCTAAAAAGAGGATCTGGCCCATGGTGACTGAAAGAGACTTGCTGCATGAATATTCCACCCACCTCATAAATATTCACAAAACTGCCTTCAAAACCCACAGCACAGAGGCCACTAGAATGCTTTCCTGCCTTTACATCTCTCTTAGTGCCTGCTAAGAGAGCTTCTGTGTCTGTCCACTGAACTCTTTCCTTCCAGAGCCCAGAACAGGGCAAGAGAGATGGCTCAGTTAAGAGCACCCGTTGCTTTTGTAGAGGGCTCAGGTTTTCTTCCCAGCACAAGGTGGCTCACAACCATTTGTGACTCATCTTCCAGGGGGATCCGATGGCATCTTTTTATCTCTGTGAGCACCAGGAACACATTGGTGCACAAACATACATGCAGGCAAAACATAACACAAAATTATATAAATCTAAAAAAAAAAAAAAAAAAAAAAAGAGAGAGACAAAACCTAGAGCCACTTCCCCTATAACATAAGAAGTATTGTTATTATTTTAGATCCATCCCTGTAATCCATAATGTTCTCTTCTTTAAGACTCTCAACTGAATCACAGCTTCCAAGCCCTAGTTGCCATGTGAGGTGGAGTTCATGGGGTTGGACCTGGACAATTGGACGGCTGTTATTCAACTCTCATATTAACTCATACTGCAGAGAGAGCCAGACTTTCTTTGGGGATGTGCTGAAAAAAAGAGAAGTGCCCGGGATGAGGACAGAGTCACAAACTGTCACGGACTTCCTTCTTCAGACAGACAGAAAGACAGACGGTGCAGCTGAGGGGCAGTGGCAAGAGGTCAGCAGGCAGCCACACCAGAGCTGGCCTCCCACCGTCTACCCAGCCAAGTAGATAAGCAGTCTCCAGAAACCATCATGATTTTAACAGAAGTCACCAGCTAGTGCTTGTGATAGTCCAGAGAGTTAATTTACTTTTCCATCCCAAGTCTTCAGGCTAGGAAAGCCAGGAGAATCAATATGTACCCACAAGCTTAACGCTCCTACTTTTTTAAAATCCAATTTTGTGTGTGTGTGTGTGTGGGGGGGGGGAGAGGGAGAGGGAGAGGGAGAGAGAGCTGTGCAAATTTCGCCATATTTGCATCTTACCAATACCATCACCTCCCAATACCCTTTGCATTTGTAAATGTGCCTCCTCCCCAAGGAAGCTTTATGTTATAACATCCATGAAAACCAAGACCACTTCCATAAACAAAACCAAATGGTCATCCATTCTTTACAGTGTCAGACGTAAGGGAGACACGCATTCGAATCTCACCTGATAGCTCTGGTCCTCAGCCACTGTTGCGAAGTCAGGACTCTTAAGTTTGGCCCAAGCAAGGCACAGTGTAAAATGTGGTCTGTTTATGGGGCTGCCCATGGCCTGGATGACAGTTTGACCCCGATGGCTAGAGACTGACAAAGGAAACCTCAGTCCTTCCTCAAAACTCATGTGGTCGCACGGGCCAGATGGACCTCTGTGTCCTGCCATAGTGTCACTACCACAAAGAGCTGCTCTGCACTTGACCTTGGCTTTAGCCCAAGCTGTGGTCATGGTTTGTCCTCAGGGAGGGCGGAAGTGCAGGACTGAAGGCCTGTGTGGCCCTCGGGGCTAATGCAGCCAGCATGTTAGGACTGGAGAGAGCTGCCAGGCTGGTAACTGCTCCCTTTGCTGCTTCCTACCTGTTCCCACTCACCAGTGCCATGTCAGGTGCTGGGTGCCAGGCCATCACGGACATCACTACCACCACAGCCTGAGCCCAGGCATTCACAGCCTAGATAAGTTCAACAGCAGACAGCAAAAGTGAATCAATCATTTGCATTGCGAAGAAGTACCCGGCAGAGGGTGCATCCTCAGTTGAAATCTACCATTTCTATTTCAGTTATTCTGCTGACTACTGAGCTGTAGTTATGGTTCAAAAAATATGGTGCCTGATGCTAAGTTGTGCCCTACAAAAGCTAGTTTGGAAACAAAACAAAACTCAAGGCCCTCTCTCTAAGATGTCATTAGACATGAGATGTGAACATTACATCATAGCCAATGGATACTCTATAAAGCTGCCTAAGGAGGGATGAGTACAGGAGGCCAAAAGATGTTGTCAGAAATGTTTGGGGGGAACAACCTGACTACTGAGTGTTTGCTGCTGGGTGCCCCATGAAAACCCAGCCCCATATGAAAGAGCCAGCCAACACCCATTAGGACAGTGAGGTGGGTATGAGGTGGGCCAAGGTGGGATGACTAGCTTGGGAGGGATGGCCAAGGGAGGCCTAAGTCAGCCGCCATCTTGTCTTGGGTCCCAGCTCTCTGGCTTCACACAACTAGCCACTAAAGGATCCTGGGACATTGCCTGCCTTTCTGTGCCAGTGAGGATTAAAGAGGACTGAGTCAAACCGCATAGTCACGGCATGAGTACTTTGTCTTCTAGGGTGAAAGCAGAATAAAGCGATCAAACGATGTCAGTGCCAGTTAAGTGGTTTTAATTATGAACTCCTGGGGTGAGTGCTGTGGCTTTTTAAAGTATTGTTTATGTATCTAACTTTATCTAGCCTAAGCTACTCCATCGACCAGGAAAACCAGTGATGATAGATGGTGTGTGAATAGATGGCCAGATGATAGGTTGACAGATAAATGATAGATTGGTAAATGTTAGCTATTAATGGGGCCCAACACAACACAAAATTGTTACTTAAAACATTATGAAGTTTTCTGTGATTTTTTTTTTTAACTCAAATCAATAGATTTCAAGTGTGGACTTCATAAGAAACAACATCATTTTGCAATGTCCAAATGTTGGACATCACTTGTGGAATGAGAAATGACACAGATTGTCTGTCCTCTGACCACCACATGCACATACATATGTGCACCTATAAAAGCTCACCCTATGTGCATATGCGCACACACTCACACACACACCACAGAAGCTTGCTCTACTGTATGAAAAAATTATAACTGTTTAAAAAATTCTTTTTCAAGTTAGGATTTCTCTGTGTAACCTTAGCTATCCTGGACTCAATTTATAGACCAGGCTGGCCTCAAACTCACAGAGATCCATCCACCCTTAGCTATCCTGGACTCAATTTATAGACCAGGCTGGCCTCAAACTCACAGAGATCCATCCACCAGCCTCTGCCTCCCTGAGTGCTGGGATTAAAGGCGTGTGCCACTACCGCCAGGCTAGCACAGCTGTCTTTAAAAGACTGGGGACACCTGGAGGCCACTTGGAACCCGGGAGATGGGGGGAGGGGGAGAGATGGAGGGTGGAGGGTGAGGGGGTTGGGGGTGGGGAGTAGGGGAGGTGGGGGTTGGGGGGGTGTTGCAGCTCTGAAAGCCACAGAATCATGCATGCCATACAGAGGAGACAGGGAAGAGCCTCTCCTATGAACAACAAATGAGGGAGCCTGGGGTTCCTTGGTCTTGGGAGAGCCATGGTGACTGTCTTCTATATATATATATATATAATAAAAATATCTCACTGCGTTTTGTTTGCTACTATTATCCAAAGTATTATCTTTACCATGGCCTTGTTCTTGGCAAATTCATTCCTTGGTCTCTGGTCTTCGTTGCTGCAATTGCTGACTATGCATCCAATGGCGATTGGATAACGCAAGGTTAAGGGCAACAGCTGCAGCGTTAGATTACCAAATCTCACCACCCATTGCTTGTCCGTGTAAATTGGCCATGCTATCATGCCCTTGAGCTCTGCCCCAGATGCTCAGACTCACAGAACATGCCTGGTCCTTCCGCATTAACTATGAAGTAGTTGTGGCCTCTGGCTTGGCCCCTGCAGCTTGAGGTCCTTTCTACCATCACAGCTTTTGTCCTATTCCCAGCTCCTCATGCTGCTCTCACCTTATCACCTGGGTCAGTTGCCTACCACAGCCTAACAGACTGTAGCAGACTACCCGTGCGCCCCCCCTCCCCCCGCCACAACCTAAATGCATCAAGCCAGTCCCAGCGTTTCTGGGAGAGTCAGGAATCTGATGCAGAGTAGCAGGGTGGTTTGGGGGGCCAGGGCCTCTCAAAAAGCCAGTTGAGGGGGCATTCTGTTGCTGCAATCTCTTACATAGCTGTTGGGGGGTGGGCAGGGTTGCTCAGCATATTGGCTGCTTCCCTTAATTAAACAGTCCTAAAGAATGTGAGCCCAAGGTGGAATCCTGAGGCTTTTATGATCTGGCCTTGGATGTGTCAGGGCATCACTTCTGCTGCAGTGTCTTGGATACACCGATGCTCCGTGGTGTGAAAGAGGAGGAGACTATGCAAGGCCATGACTCCCAGGGCAGGGGTAACGGGGGCTACTCCATCACCTGCATCCCAGCAGCAACAGATGCAAATCGAGTGCCTCTTCTTCCAATGCCTCAATGGGGCCTTGCCAAACTGCCCATCCTCTGTCATGCCTGTGGCCATCGGCCTCCCTGAGAGGGGACAGTGGAACACTGCTACATTGTTTGTTCTGTCCCAGGCATTGCCCTGAAAGCCAGTGTACATCACCACAGGACCAGATCAATCTGTTCTGCTTTTCCTAGGACAGTAAGATCAAGGAAGCTTCCAACTGGAGGGGCTGAAGATGGATTAGATGTCAGACAACCATAGGGTAATAATAGCTGCCATTACCAAGCCTTCTTATGGCTCAGGCATAATGCTGACCTATAGGAGAAAATGATAAAATGTGAGAAAATTGAGCCCTGTGCTTTATTTTCTGTTGTGTTGCTTTGTGTAGATTGAGACCAGATCTTACTCTGTAGTCCAGGCTGGCCTGAGTTCACTCTGTAGCCCATAATCCTGCCTTAGCCTCCCAAGTGCAAGGGTCACAAGTTTGAGTCATCACACCTGGCAGCATCATGTCCCTTAATGTCCACCAACATCCTCGCTATGCCTGCTATATAGTGGGGAAAGCTGAGACTTAAGAGTCCAGCCACAGGATTGGTCCCTGGCCTGAGGGCAGATTGCAGCCAGGCCTCTCTGCCTTGCTGGCCCTGCCTCAGCAAGGCCTCCTGGGATGAGGAAACTGGATTCTTTTCCTTAGGCATTCAACTAATTGCACACACTGGGTGGCTTAAAGTAATAGAGGGCCCCTCTCTCCTGTTCTGGAGGCTGAAAGTAAAACTGAGTGTTGGCAGGGCTGAATGGAGGCTGGGCACTTTCTGGAAGTTGCACATTGCTGGCTTTCTCTGGCTTGTACACACATTGCTCCAACTTCTCTCTGTCTCCATCCTGCCAGTGCATGCCACTTTGTGAAACGCCATCTCTGTCTTGTAAGGACAATCGTCCTGGGGCCACTCCAATCCATCCTCATTGGATTGTATCTGCAGAGACCCATTTCCTAATATGGTTTCATTGTGAGGTTCCGGTGGATGTGAGTTTTAGGGGGACACTGTTTAACCTACTCCAAGAGCTATCAAAACTGGCAGTAACTCACATGTGTAGTAGTATGTAATGTACACGGTTGGTTTGTGTGGGTATATTATTTGTGCAGTGTGTATACAATATGTGTTCATATGTGGTATGTATTGTGTGTGTGCGCGCGCGCGTGTGTGTGATGTGTACACAAAGTGTGTGTATAGCATATATGTGTTGGGGGTGTATATTATGTGTATGTTGTATGTGTATAGTTTGCATGTAGTATGCATGTGCTATATGTGACATGTGAATATATTACATGTGTAATGTATATGGCATATACACTGCGTGCCTGTGTGTGATGTTTATGTTGTGTGTATATGAGGTATGTACTGTGTGGAGGGGTTATGGGGGAGTGGTTAGTGTGTATGTAGTATATGTAGTGTGTGTATGTGTGTGTGTACTATGTGGCATGTATGGTGTGTATGTGCTGGGGTGAGGCTGAAAGAAGCCCCACTCTAAAGGCACCTTACTCTGGGCTCACAATGCATGTCCTACTTTTGCTATTTTCTCTTGGCTTTCCTGCATATTATAGACAACACTAACCTATATTCTAGGTGGTTTAGTCAGCACTCTTTTAAAGATAAAAAGACAATGGCGCCTAGGGTCTGAGCCTGGATCACAAAGCTCCTGTGGCTCAGACTCCCCAGCAGCTTCCCAGGGAGAAGGGACAACACGCATGGTGAGGGAGAGCGTGACGTGTGATGGAGTCACCTTTTATCTCTGAAATCAAGTAAAATTCACAGTATGCCACAGGTCTGGGACAAGAGGATGCCTCCTTTCTTCTAAAAAGCCAGTAGCCGATGCCCAGAGGTAGTTACAAGAAATAAACACTTTACCCTTAGTGATACAGGATGCTCGCCCACCCATGAGACTACGAAAGCGCGCCTAGCACTGTTTGCATTTCAGATAGTTCTTGGCATAACTACATCCATACATTTTCTGCCTGGTGTCCTCCACCACAGCTCACAAGTCGGCAAGGATATGCACTGGCTGCCATAGTGCAAACATGGCAAGAACTCTGCACCCAGCCTCCTTAGGCCCCCCACCTTCAGGTATGCCTATCCTACACTGGGACTGAGAGTTCAGGGTTCCCTTCAAGTGTGCCCCAGTCTCCATCAGCCAGGCCCTGCCCTCTATCCTTTGTTTGGCTGGAAATTCCTAGGCCCAGGTCCAATCTGAGTCCTACACTGAATTCTGGGCTGCTTCGGGAGTTCCTGATGCCAGCTCATCTCTTCACAGCCAAGGCCTGCGTGACCCACCCCCCACCCCCGTCAGTGTCTCAGCTGGCAGATTCATCCCCAGTATCTGGTTTACTTAGATTCACTGTTTTCATTTATAGTAAGAATCCAAATGTCCATTAGTCTTAAGTGTTTGTTTTGTTTTGTTGCTGTTCTGTCTTTTTCCAGAGATAAAACTGTGTAGTCTTAGACTTGGAACAAGGAGCAATTGAAGGCTGTCAATTCTTCAAGTTTTCTGCATGAAAATTATACAGCAGCATTCTTGGCTCAGGCAGGACCAGGACCTCCCACTACAGGGCAGGGGTCTTTTTCCTCAGTGCATTCTTACTAGGCTTTGATTTGCAGCTTGCTGAGCCAAAGGCATACAGGCAGAGAAGCAACCGGAAGGCGGTTCTGAAACAAAGCCTCCATCACTCTGCTGTTTCCTCTTCTGTGTTCTGCATTCTTGGAATGGTCTGGAACAGGCTTTCTCAAACCTCAGCCCTGTTACAATCAAAAGGAGCAAACACAAACCCCATCCTCAGCCCAGAACAGAGCTAGTCTGACTAAGCCAGGGACCATGGGAAAACTAAATGTGATTGTCTGTGGCTAGAACGGGCTGGCTTGTTATACAGCAGTAGCTGACTGATACAACTATATTCACTTAACTTTTCAGGACCTTCATTTCAGCATCTATAAAAAGGGACCAATGGATCACAATCAGTAATCCCAACCTTTTTACTCACATTGCACAAATAATGGCTGTGACATATGCCCAATAGCACCAGAGACTAGACATATTAGAGACCAAGAGTGCCAGCACTTAAGGCAGAGAAAGAAGGACATTTTAACTGCGGCTAAGAACTTGTGACATGTTGCTGTTCTTATAGTGAGTTGTCACCGTAGGAAATGAAGTTCCCACTGTGCAGCTGTAGTGGTTTGGACATCTCCTGTAGGCTTGGGAATCTTGACACTTGGTGACACTGTTTGGGAAGGCTGTGGAACCAGTAGAAGGTAGAGCCTTGCTAGAGGAAGTACAACACCGGGAGGCGGGCCTTAAGTGTTTATGGTTTCACCCCACCTCCTGTTTGCTTTAGCCACTTCCTGCTTACGGCTGAAGCTGTTGAGTGCTCAGCTTCCTGCTTCAACTGCCAATGCCTGTCTGCTACCATGTCCCCAACCATGATAGACTCTCATCTCTCTGGAACCATATGCCTGTATGAACTCCTTCCTCTAAGTGGTTTCTGGTCTGTAACAAATATAAATGGTGGCACCAGGATCATGAGGAATGGTTACCACAGCCCTGACCATATTCTTTTGGAGAAAGAGTTTGGAGCTTTGGGCTGGAAAAGCTGTTGCGTGCTTGGAGTTGAAAAGGCTGTTCTGTAGGAGCTTGTAAAAAAAAGGAAGGTGGAAAGTATTGCAGGTGGTGGAGGCCTGAAATTTCAGAGGAAAGTTTGAGAGTCTTTTTAAGACTCATCGGTGGCTTCTGGTCAGCTGTAGCTCAAGAGTCACCTGTTATTAACAAGAGACCAGCACCACAGAAGGCTGTGGAGTGTTTTTTTCTTGATTAATGATTGATGTAGGAAGGCCCGGCCCACTGTGGGCGGGGTTATTCCTGAGCAAGTGGTCCTGAGTGGTCTAAGAACTCAAGCTGAACAAGCCACGGAGAGCCAGGAAGCAGCCCTCCATGGGCTCTGCTGCAGTTCCTGCCTCCAGGCTCCTGGCCTATTTGAGTTTCTGCCATGACTCCCTTCATGACGGCTGTAATGGCTGTAATGTGTAAGCCAAACAAGCCCTTCCCTCCCCCACGTTGCTTTTGGTCAATGTTTTATCATAGCAACTGAAACCAACTACAACAAGAGCTGAAAGGTAAGTTGCTAAGTGTTGGGGGGTGGGGGTGGGGAGGGGACAAGGATCGTCACTTTGCTGGCAAGGGAGGAAGAATGGAGTGGTAGTGGGTAGACTATATAGAATATATAGTCAAGAAAGAGATGGGTAAGTGGTTGGTTGTGCATTATTTGGTTAGCTGGTTGGTTGGTTGGCTAGCTAACTGGCTGGTTAGCTTATTGGTTAGCTAACTGGGTTTGAGATTTGGTTTGAGAGAGAAGATAAGCAAAATGTAAAGAAATCTCTTTGGTGGCATGGTAAAGGATGAGGCGAGCCGGGGCTTCGGCTACAGTGAGCAGGGAACACAGCACCTGAACTCTGTGAAAAGAGGAAGGCCTCGCAGGGTTTATGTGCCAATCTGCTGCACATCGTTTATACTTCAAGTTCTCAAATGGGAAGGCAAGGCAGCCGGCAACCAATGAAAGGGTGGTCGCATGGTGGTCGCATGGGAAGAGAAGGGGCTTTTCCCTCCACATCAGATGATGAACGCATGTCTGACGTGGGAAAACAGGAGCATAATCTGGGAAGCAGACTGAATGGAGGGCTTGTTTTGCAAAGCAGTTTTCCAGGAAACAGATTTTGAGATAACTAAGAGCTGATAGGGGCTAAGTGCTGCCAACAACAGGTTAGTGACAGCACATGCTGCTGGTGTAAAGCATACTGTTTGGAAAGCCCTCACTTTCAAAGATATGGGAAATTATAGCCACCTCCTCTTCACCATATAGAAAAGTTCTGAGGTTCAAAGCTGGCTGTGGTGCTCCGCTACTGCCTTTCTTCCGTGTGTGTGTGTGTGTGTGTGTGTGTGTGTGTGTTTGCACTTAGGTACTTACACTTAGGTAAACTGAGGCACAATATCTTCCCTAGATTGCTTAAGGTCTTAAGGTCAGTCAGGATTTGAACCCAGGTCATCACAAAGCCCAGTCTCTGAGCCATTATAAGGAAGTGGGGAAGGTGGGCAAGAGTAAGGTGTCCGTGAACCGGCTGGTGCTCTTGAGAGTGAACTGTGCTCCTAGATGGGCTCCCCCTGCCCACTTTGTCCCCTGATGTCATCTCACATCTTTTCCTTCCTAATAAGTAGAACAGAGATGAATTTCAGTCCACACCATAGTATACCCCAAATTACAACGGTAAAAATCTCTTACGATCCGGAAGAGGTCTCATCGTATAACAAATGCGCGTGGTGGCTGGTCCGAGTGATCCAGTCAGAACTGAGTGGTACTTATTCTCGAGGGTGACAGTCAACGTGTCAAACAACAATGAACATGAACTGGATGGTCATTTACACCCCTACAGAGTCCCAGAAGTGATGTCTTTTTGTCCAGCTCCGTCACTCAGATAGATCGCTGAGTGCCTACTGCACAATGGGAGTGTAACACAAGCGCTTGGGCCCAATCCTGAGTATTCCAGCTAAAGAGAATAACACCTGCTCCTCCCTTTGAGTATCCTCCCTTCAGCTGGGGAAGCCGCTGGGTGTTCAGGGATGGAGAGAGTCAGAGGTAGGAGGAGCCTAGAATGCAAATGATGAAGGAGGGGCCTAGAATGCAAATGACGAAGCTGTCAGCCCGCAGAAGCGAACTTCCCACAAAAGAAAAGGAAATAGACCGGAAGCTGTGGTGCACCAAGAAACTGAGAGCAAAAGCGAGAACAGTTGAAAGGTGACAGGAGATGTCTTGACGAGGACAGGTCCCCAAGAACCCTCTCGAGCCAGGAAGAGTTGATTTGAGAGAAGGCGACCTAGGGAAGGTTTGTTGTTGGTGTTTTTTTTTTTTTTTCCACACTGAGACACAGTGAGCTGCGTGTGGGGTCTCCTGACTGCAGGTGCAGGGTGAATTTGAGGAACTGGAGACAGGGCAAGTGGGGGAGGAGGAGGGGAGAAGAGGGAAGACTACTCCCTCAGCCTCAGAGGCTCTAGGAGTCCTCAGCCTCACGAGAGCAGATAGAGAAGAAAGGACATGTCCAAGGCCACCTAGGAGTCTGGACTGGCTGGACTGATGACTGTTTGTAGGGCAAGAGACAGGGAAAACCAAACCAAAGCTAAGATGAAGACCCAGAGAGCTCTCTGGGCAGGAAGTGTGTATGTGCAGAGAAGTGGGGGCTACTGAGTCTTCTCTTACCCACAAGGAAGTGAGAAGGGAAATGTGACCTGCCCAACATCACGCTACAGGAAATTGTTGATCCTAAATGAACGGTCTGGCTGATTCCCAGAGCACAGCACTTTTCCTGAGAAGTTCCCCCCCCCTTCCCCGCCTCGGACTCCACAGTCCCTTCTATCAGGGATGTAGTGCCTAACGTGCCTGTCGTGTGTGCGCACTCAGAGAGGGTTAAAGCGTGTAACTGACTATACTCCCTTCTCAATGTTTCCGGCCTATGGCCCATTGCTTATTGATCTGTGGTGGTGGGAGGATGGTGCGCGAGGTAGTCTCCACGTCTCAGGGAGCCTAATGTAAATTGTGCGTTTATTGACAATAGGAGGGTGCAGGTTAGCTAAAAATGTCAAGTCTTTTTTTGCTCTGGAGCCGAATGATAAGTTGGCCCATGGATGCTGGCGCTCTCATTGATCAGCTTCCGCTCCTTGGCAGAGCTTCCAATTGGCTTGTGCCTGAATAATCACAATGGGAGAGATCAATCAATCTCTACATAAATACACATTGTGGTGGGGACAATAGAGCACTGGACCTATGGGGACAACCATACAGCTGTGGATGTGGCTGAAGAGTTCAGATGCTGTTGCTCTAAACAGCTAGGGCTGGTGATCCACAGTACAGGGCACAGCCATGCATGCCCCTCTCTGCTGCCTCTCCACGGGCACACAGATGCCTCTTCTCTCCTCCCAGGGCATGGGGTGCTCTACACACTCCCCACCTCCACCACACAGCTGCATCCCCTCCTGTCCTGTCTTTCCTAGTCTTGTTCTCCCATTTTGTTTGTTTGTTTGTTTGTCTTGTTTGTTTGTTTTTCGAGACAGGGTCTCTCTGTGTAGCCTTGGCTGTCCTGGACTCACTCTGTAGACCAGGCTGGCCTCGAACTCACAGAGATCGCCTGCCTCTGCCTCCCGAGTGCTGGGATTAAAGGCGTGCGCCACCACGCCCGGCTTGAACAGAGAATTTATTTACTCTTTCAGGCAGAAGTCGCAGGCGAGGCCTTCTGCCACATGCTGAAAATACAGTGGCGTTAGTGGGTACATGGGAGAGAAACTCATTCCACCCTCCTCCACATATATAAGTGCATACATGCACACCTTCGGCTGTATACACAACAGTATTCCATGAAGCAACGGTGCTGTCTTAGTTAGTGTGTGTCATGATGGCAACTGGCATTTACTGAGTAGCTTATGAAGCACTTGCAGCTTTAGCTCAGGTGGCACGCTCAGGGGGAGATGGTCAGGGCAGGAAGACAGGATGGGTATGTGCAACAAAATAATGTAGCCCCTGGGCAGAACAAGACGGAAAGATGGGGCTCATTGCAGACTGGCCTGCTTGAAGGGCCCTTCAGGAAAGAACACTAAGAATAGGTTATAAAGGGTGGATAGAATGTAGTGAAACACACGAACTCTGGTGCCCCATATTTGACCATGTCCCCTTGATGCGGAGGCCTGGTGGCACTCAGAGGAAGGATAGCAGGTTACCAAGAAGAGACTTGATGCCCTATGAGCATATACAGGGGGGAGGAGGTCCCCCTCAGTCACAGTCATAGGGGAGGGGAGTAGGGAGAAAGCAGGAGGGAGGGAGGAATGGGAGGATACAAGGGATGGGATAACAATTGAGATGTAATATGAATAAATTAAAATATTTTTTAAAGTAAAAAAAAAAGAATGTACTGAAACAACTCAGGGTGGCATTCTGGGAGCAGGGCTTGTGGGAAAGGAGGGTGCTGTGTGGCCTGCCAAGCGAACCATAGGAAAAGATTTTAGGGTACTCTGATCAGAATGTGGCGGCAGCTGCTGATGTGTGGTGCAGGGCTGGCTCTCTCTCTGGCTATCTTCCCCTTCCCCCACCCCAGGTGTCTATGCAACACTCCTGAGGTAGAGTGTTGATGGAGGAGAAGCCACTATCTCTTGGCTTTTTGGATCACCTCTGACACCGTTTTCCCCACGTTGAAAAGATAGAGGGCCAGCTTCCTTCTGGGACTCTGTTCAGGAACTGACTGTCCGTGGAGACAAAACTTCAGAAGCATGTTTTTGTGTGAGGATGGCTAACCCAGCAGGATGGCCTAAAGTTGGACTCTGCTTAGGTTGATGACAACCCAAAACTGCCAAGGGTTCCTCCAGAGGAACCCTGGCTCCACAGTCCTCCTCACCCCTCCCACCAGGAAGTTGTCCATCACACATTTCTGATGAACCAGGAACCCTGAGGTCCCCAGTAACTGAAACACCAGCCAATGACAACATGGACATCTGCTCCTCAAGACACTTTCCCTGCAAGTTATCCCTGCCACAAGGAACAGGTCCCTGCAAGGCTACCGGGGTTCCCAAAGATAAATGCTTATCTTAAATGGCAAAGAATAGCCTATTTATTCTTAGCAGTATCTGGGGAGAGGGGGAAGGGGACACTCAGTAGCTCTATTCCTGGGGAAGCCACTTCTTCCTAAGCAAAGAAACATCAAACAGGTTCCTGAGCAGCCGAGTGAGGCACAGACATAAAACTGATGCTCCCCTTTGTTGACGTAAGATGGGAGATTCCTGTCTCGCTTCTGCCTATTATGCTTTTGATGGGAACGGCTCCCACAGCCCATGTGTTTGAACACTTGGTCCCCAGTGGTGGGACGATTGTGACAGCCACTCCAGATTCTGGCCTGAGTTCCAATTCACTGCTCCACCAAACATGAAATAGCCACGCTACCAGCTCCTACCACCATGGATTGAGGTGCCTCTATGGACACCATGATGGATGAGTCTTGAACCAAAAATAAGCCTCCCCTCCCTTAAATGATGCTGTAATTTATTTGGTCGTTCAACAGAAAAGTACCTCATACCCCCTGTTCTAAGATCAGGTGCCACAGAGGCCTGATTTCCTTCCTAGACAAGGCAAGGAAGGATGGGGAAGCACATTCCACACAGCATGAAAACATGAATTCAGATCCCCAACATCCATGTAAAGAGCCAAATACGCCAGCATGCACCTGCAATGCCAGCATTGGAGGATGCGGACAGGGGATTCCTAGTGCTGCTGCCTAGCCAGCCTGCCCAATTGATGAGCTCCAGGTTCGTTCATTGAGAGTCTCTGTCTTTAAAAAAAAAAAAAAAAAAAAAAAAGGTGGGTGCTCTGGAGAGATGGCTCTGCAATTAGGAGCATGCACTGCTCTTGCAGAGGACCCCACTTCTAGAGTGTCACAGCTGCCTGTAACTCCAGCTGCAGGGAGTCCAGTGTCCTAGTCTGGCTTCCATGGCATTTGCCGATCCCACCCAGGTACACGTGCATACTTTTTTTTTTTTAATGGAGGTTATAGAAGCAATTGAGGAGGACACTTGATCTTGACCTTTGGCTTCTGTACCTACATGTGTGTACACACACATGCTAATGTGCACATACATGTACACTCACACACACACATACACATGGGGGGGTTGACCATAAACAATGAGAACATTACCATTGTTTTCTAGGAAAAAAAAAAGAAACAAACAACAACAAGAAAATCCTCATCTGCCCAGTGAATTTGGCCGTCCAGCAGAATTCAAAATCTTCCACAACTGGTTCATTTGCCTCCATCAGCAAATAGCGCCTGGAAGCTTTATTATTTATAATCACCTTTTATTTGGATTGCAAATACTATTAGCCTGTTTAATCACCTATTTGCCAAATTGGGAGCTATTTTTAAGAACCTATTCACTCTCAACAAAGATGCTTTGCCGGAGGCCTTCCCGGAGCGCCCATCTAGACAACCTCATGCCTTCCCCACAGCGGAGTCCTGAGGACACAGTTTCTGATAGTCCTGGATGTGCAGTGAGGGCTCAGCCTATCAGGAAAATGCCTTTGAAGGTCATAAAATGCATCTGGCTGTATAAGTTCTGGTGTGTATGCTAAAATAATCAGTCACGTTGCTTTACAGTCACACCTCGTACTCTCGTTCTGGAAAAATCAATAAAGTGAGAAGAAGGACAGAGACACTGTGCATGACTATTGAAGAGAGAAAATAAAACAAACAACAACAACAAAACCCACCCCATAATATTCTATGGAAATAGTCCTGAAGGAAATGCAGACCTAGTTTTCATAAGCAGGCTTGATTTTTATCTCCACACTCATCAGTGCCTTATTAAGCTGAAGTACCCATTGTATCCCAGGCAAAAAAAAAAAAAAAAAAAAAAAAAAAGCAAAAAATCAAAAAGGAGGAGCAGAGCCCATCCTTCCCCAGGCGCCACGAGGCACTGGGAATTACCCACAGCCTTTGAAATGTATTTCTAGACTGCCCATTATTCACACTCTTAATGTGTTGTTCCACTAAATGTTACCAACTCTAATGGGCGCTCGCCTGGAATTCTGCCCCTCCTGAACTGTTCTCTCTCCTCTCAGCTGTCCACTCTGTTCTTCCATGCGTTTCAAGGCCCAGAAAGGCTGACAGGACTGGAGAAGGAGTGCTTACTTATCACCCCTGTGGCCCTAGGTTCAATCCCTAAGACTGTGTAAAGCCGGATGTCGCACGGTTGTCATGCCAGCGCTCGGAAGATGGAGGCAGGGAAACTGAAGTGTGAGGTCATCTTTAACTACATGTGAGTTAAAGCCATATGAGACCCTGCCTCCAAAAACCCAAAACAGGTCAGGCATGCTAGTACATGTGGCTAATCCTAGCACTCAGGAAGCCGAAGCAGGGGACCTGTGAGAGACTGAGGTCAGCCTACTCCAATAGCAAGTTCCAGGCCAGCCAGGGCTGCATGTTAGGAACAAACAAAACAAAAAACAGCAACAACAAAAACAAAGGCTACAGGTCTGGAGAGATGGATCAGCTGTTAAGAGCACTGGCTACTCTTCTGAAAAACTGGGGATTAACCCCCAGCACCCACATGGCCAATCGCAACCTTCTGTAACTCCAGTCCCTGGGGATCTGACTCCCTCTTCAGGCTTCCTCAGGTACTGCATGCAGGTGGTACACAAATGTCTATGTGTAAAATACTCAAACAGAAAGGGGAAAAAACAAACAAAGCAAAGGGTGAGAGAGATGATCATCATTCACAAAGCTCTCGTGAAGGCCCCTACACTGCTTTTCGGTGTATTTCCAGGCTTCCAGGGCACTCTGTCAGGGCCAAGGGCTGCCACTTAAGAGGATGAGCAGGGGACACGAACAAAGGAAAGAATCGCCGCCGTTCGTGGATCATTCGGGGTTTAGCCGACTTTGCAGGGGGAGTAGCCGGTCCCACATAGATCTACACAAAACGACACTGACGTCATCCGGATCCGGAAGGTCCAGTAGCCTTCTCTGCTGCTGCCTACAGCACGCCCAAGGGCTTTGGCAGTGTCCCTGACGGATGGCAAGGGCACTCATGCACTCCCAGGGCAACGCTCCTGTCACCTCACTGCACAAATGTGCTGCTTGCTGCTCCTCTGGTGTTAAAGTTAGAGCCAGAGCTCATGGTGGACCCTAATTTTGCCACTAGAAACTCGATAGCTTTCTTGTCCTGTAGGAAACAACACGTGGACCCTTGGAACTTGGGGCCTGAAAGGGTCATTTTAATCTTTCAGCCTCTCTGGAGCAGACTTCACTTTTTTATTGTTTGGTTTGGTTGGGTTTGGTTTTTTTCCGAGACAGAGTTTCTCTGTGTAGCCTTGGCTATCCTGGGCTCTCTGTAGACCAGGCTGGCCTCGAATTCACAGAGATCCACCTGCCTTGTCTCCTCAAGTGCTGGGATTACAGGCGTGCGCACTTCACCCTGCTACAGTCTCCACTCTCTACCAGCCCCAGTGCATCCATCTAACCATCTTTCCTAGGGGAAAGGCTTGACTTTCCCTTCTGCCATGGCCACACCCAGCATTACTTCATCAAATAAATGTGGGAATACTGGAGCAAATGAAGGTGAATAGGTTTCTTTTCCTGCAGCATTTTCTAGGGCCTTTGATTTTCTATGACTCTCCAAGAAGGGTGGGGCCTACCTTAGGTCTAGTTAGAAGCAAATAAATAAATAAATATAAATAATTTTTTAAAAAGAGGGAGGGGGATGTGACCAAACTGACCTTCAGTCTGTGGATACTCATATAGTGACACCTTTTTTCTTCTTCCTTTGATTGTATCAGAAAACACAGGTATCGCTTGGTATCCACATGGCCTAATTTTCAAGACTTCCTTGCAAGAGACATCAAAGCACAAGATTCTCTAGTTCCTTACAGAAAAATGACTCAGGCTTTGTACATAATCTGCACACATCATCATCCTGTGTGCTTTAAATCACTTGTAGATGACTTGTAATAGCCAATATGATGGATGGACGGGCTGAGGAGATACTGTACTTTATTGTTAGGGAAATATGGTAAGGGAAAGTCTGCACATGCTCAGTACAGGTGCAAGCATCATAGGCCTAGCGCCATCATATGCAAATGATGTACCAGGCAGGCAAAGCTCAGTCTGGTCAGCTGAGGCTGAGGAGCTGTGACAATGCAGTGGCTGGGGAGACCAGCAGGAAGTACCACAGCATCACTTTGTGCTGGTGGATCAACTGTAGGCTCTGCACGTGGCCAAGTCAAATTTGCTTTCTGGAGTTTCTACCATATTTGTTTTATTTTTGCTTTAATATTTTAAGCTGGGCTTGCTTGAAGTCGTGACTACAGACCCGCACACATGGAGGGCTGACGGCAATACTCTCTTGCTCTGATGTGCTCCAGGTTTCTTATCTGGCCCCCACATTCTACTCCAGCGGTTTATCTTAACTATGTCCTGGCAGCAGATAAGGCTCTAGAGTTGGAACTTCCTCTCTCTTACAGAAAGCAAACTCTCCTCTGAGAAACTTGTGAGCATTGGAGGGTGGGGGGAGGTGCTTTCCACAATGATCTCAAGGCCTAATAATCCTCAAACACACCTTCACTTAAACTAGTGTTAGAAGCATTTCTCAGCACGCCACCCCACTCAGATTCTTGTGTAAATCCTGAGCTTCTCATACCTGTGACTCCTGGAGCCACAGCACAGAGCCCAGCCCAGCATCAACAGCCCTTCCGCCTTCCCACCTTCCACCCCTCGACCTCACCGTGTACATGCGTGCAGCTTGGGCTGCCCTTCCGTCTTCACACTGCCTTTCATGCTGATCACACCACCCTTCCAATTCCCCCCAAAACTATGTCACCCCAGGTTCTAAACCTCATGCCCTAAGGACACAGCTGCTTCCTGGGTCCCCTGGATTGTTGAAAGGAGCATTTCCCCCACTCATTTTTCCCCCAAAGCAAAATTGCTCTTTAAAATTTTTTTTCTTTATTTTTGCTATGTATCCATGCTCCTTAAAGAAATAGGAAAGCTTTAGAAAGACTAAAAGAAGAAAATAAATCTCTCCGAACCCACTCCTGAAAGAAGCCTATTATTATTAGTTGGGCTATTTCTTCATACTCTTTCTAACAGGATAAAGAAATCTTTATCTACCCCAAGAATCCTGCTGCCAGGCCTGAGGCATTGCTTGAAAGCCAAAACACACTAGTACTTAAGGGTGCCTTAAGCGATATTCAACTCAACTTACTTCTTGGAGTAAGAATTTCAAACCATTTTATTCAGAAAAATGGTGTTCTTCCCTGCAACCCCTGCCATCTCACTCCTGGGAAGGAGATCCAGGGTTTTGTCTGTGCCACATAAGCCCTCTGCCACTGAGCTACGTCACCAAATGAAAAGTGAGTTTTAATCCAATGGGGTAGGGCAGTGGCTGAGTGGGGAAAGCGCTTATAGGGAAAGCGTGAAGACCCGAGTTTGGATCACTAACGTCGAGCAAAAGAAAACAGGCAGCCAGTCAGTGTGCTTCAGGCTCAATAAAAGACCCCATCTCAATAATAAGGTAGAGAACAATGTAAGAAGGTACCCAGTGTGCAAACACACACACACTCACACACACACACATACACACACACTCACACACACACATATACACACTCACACACACATATACACATACACACACATATACACATACACACACACTCACACACACACATACACACACTTATACAGTGTGCTAATCACCAAGGCATAGCTTCATATCCTTGTCACTAACATAATCAATGTTCCCAGTTCTATCCCCAGTCACAGTGAAGCAGCCCCAACCCCCAGATGCCCCCAAATCACTACACTCAACAATTCAAATGGACATCATTGAAAAAAAAACTGACACTAGTTCAGTTAGGGGGAAATGATCAAACAAACAAAAAAAAAAATCACACCTAGCTTATAGCAGTCTCTTAAATGAAAAAGATTTAGTCTGTCTTTCCTGCAAATCCAGCATATACTTAAAAATCATTTGCTCATTATTAAACTCATGGTCTCTGCTCTATAAGGTGAGTGGGGCGGTAAAGCAAACAAACAAACAAACAAAAATCAGGCAAGCTGAAATAATTATAAAGGCAGGCACCAAGCTGCCTCACATCGCACACATGAGGTCTTCAGGAAGCAAGGTAGGCTCACGGCAAAAGGTTCGGATTTCACAACCATGAAGTCTAACAGAAGGCCAAGGGAGGGAAGACTTGGCAGAGACTCAGGGCCCTCTGCCAGCATTTCTTAGACATCGATGTGCCAGGCATGGTGAGTAAAAGAGGTGGGATATAGAGCAGGTCTTCTCGGTGCCTTTGGAGGAAAAAGGAGACACCCCACCAGGAACACACCCTTGGGCTTTGGGTTAAAAGTAAGAGCAGAGAGCCGGCCTGTGTGCAGCAAGCGTGAGACCTACACAGCGTCACACAGTTGAGTGTAACCAGTGCACGGGGTGTTGGGAAAGCCTGGGGGATGGAGTGGCTGAAGTGGCAGGGGCCAAACAGGGCGTCTGGAGCTGATAAATATGGGCTTGTAAAATTGACTTCACTCAGCCAAACATTTGCAGTGCCTCCCCCTCGGTGCCATGAGCTCGAGGCTTCCGGATTCCCAGTGAGAAAGGATAGCCAGTACAAGACCTTGACAGACTCACAGGCTTGAGAGGACAGGACACAACCTGAGGGCCCTGGTGCCTTTATCTGCTCAGCAGTTAGGCTAGCCGTTGCTGTCACCCCGGGCTTCTAAAGGAGGTCAGCTAGGCGTGCCCAGCTCTTATGCCACAGGTCACATACGGCCAAGGATGTCGATGAATCCAGCTCAACACAAAACATTAAACGTACTTAAATTGACGTTTTCATGCGTGGTTTTTCTTTTTGTAACAGGATTGCGTAGTTCTCAATTATGAGGTTTACAGATGACTTTATGTGCCATGACCAAAAACTGGACACCTGTGGTAGACAGCCCACTAGAACACGCCGCTCTCTACAGACTCTCCTGGGTACAAGATAACTGTGAGGGTCTCTCAAAGGCCCCCTTCACTAGAGACATAGCCCCTCCTACACACACACACACACACACACACACACACACAATATTATATATATATTCATAGGAGATGTAGCGGGGGGGGGGGGGGGGAAAGCCTTGCCCAAGCCAAGCTGAGGCTGCTCCTAATGGCTGCCTAGAGTCTCTCCTGATGTAGGAACATAAGTATCCCAAGCATGATTGTCATTAAGCTGGATGGAGGCAAACATACAAGAGTACCAGGGCTACGGCCATAGCCATGCTCTCTGCTGCCTCCTCCCCAGCAACTTTTACCTTTGTAGACACTGAGCTCCATCCCCACCCCACCCCACCCCACCCCATCCCACCCCCGTGACAGCCATGTCTCCCCATCCCTGGCTCATTTGATCCACATCTCCTGTTCCCTGACCTTAAACTCGGGCCTCCCACCACGCTGGCACACATTAACAAGTTGATAAATATTTCTGTGATAACAAATAGAAGCCAGCTCTTACTTCCTATTCACCACCTGTGCTCCGTGCCTCTCTCGTCACTCCCTGTCTTTGAACTGGGTTATTAATAGGGCCCCGGGAGTAGATTACACACGCACAGCTGCCTTGCCGGATGGCGTGTCCGTGAGTCTCTGCAGAAAGCTGATTGGGAACACCCAGCTATGCAGCTTATCAGGGAGAACGCGGGCCCTTTCCATGATCAGGGCAATGGCAATGCACGCTGCCCACTCATTCGGTCATCGAACGATTATTGGGGCCATGCTATATATTAGGCAAAGAGCTGAGAGTTAAAGAGGATGGAAATGAAAAAGACACAGAGAGGGAATGTAGAAATGTGTCCAAGGGAGGCACTGCTGCGGGGCCTCCTGGAAGACTCAGGTGGGTAAGGCTTTGAGCACCACAGACCACAGCCGATGAAGAGAAAGTAATATTAATAAGGGTTTCTTTCTTTTTCTTTTTTCTTTTTTTCTTTTTCAAGACAAGATCTTCTATGGTGTGGGTTGGCTAAGGATGACCTTGAACTTCTCCTTCCTCCTACCTCTACCTCCCAAGTTCTAGCATTGTATACAGATTATGTCACCATACCCACAATGTATGGGTGCTGGGGATCCACCCCAGGCCCTTGTGCACCTAGGCAAGCACTCTATGGCCACAGCCCATAATCAGAACATTAATAAGAAATGAGAATACAGAGAGCAAGCCACTAAAGACTTTTCTTCGGCAGTGTGGGGTTTAACCCAGGACATCACATACACTATCCACGGGCTCTTCTTCTGAGCCACCTTCCCCAACCACGCACTGCTTTTAGGTTATATGGGTGGGTGGGGGGTCAATTACAGGGCTAGACATCTGTGCTGCATCTACTGTGTGCCACGTACTTTGTTTTGGATTCCCACAGAGCATAAAAACACACTGAGGTGGATTATCAGGGTTCGGGGCAAGGGGCTACCATTTGCTCTTGTTTTCACGTGCGGCTGGTTTCAATGCCAGGTATGCTATGCTGAGACAGAAAAGCTCAAAATAATAATTAAACCAGTTAAAAAGCAGAAGAGCGCTGGGACTGAGACCGGGTTCCTGAGCCAATTTCCAAGAAGTCATTTCATCATCAGAGAACATCAAAGGTACATCCCACTTTCAGCTATGCAAATTCCAAAAGAATAATACCTCACATTTGCATAATGCTTGATGTTTTTCAAAGTGCCTTCCCTGTTATTAACCTACAGGAGGCTTTATTACCACTAGAAACATAAATTGAAATTCACTTCTAGCTCTATTTTTTTTTCCCCCACTTTCCCCTTAAAACCCAGAGACACCTAAATCCAGATGTTTGGGAATACGTGGGTAACTCTAAGAAATGTAACTGATGGGCTGGACAGACATGAATGCAGCTCATTGTGAGGTCTTTTCTTTCACAGTCATCACTGGGGCCAGCTTTAAAACTCTGTTGACTTAACAAGCCCACAGCAGAGCGACGACTGTCCCCAGCTTCACGGGCACTGTACCTTGCACCACATTTGGCACCCATTCCCTTCTACCATATATTAGACAATTAGGACATTTCTTCTACTGACTTTTTTTTTTTTTTTTTTTTTTTTTTTTTTTTTTTTTTTTTTTTTTTTGTCTGTAAGCCTGCACACATCCCTGTCACCAGCTTGCTCCAAAGTTTGCCAAAGAGCTTCCATGTCCTCAACATGATGTTGACCAAGAGGCTTTAGGAAAACAAGGGACGAAGGCTTAACAGGGTTTGAGGGAACCGTTCTAGCCATACCTAATGCCTTTCCAATTTGCTTCTTTTTCCATCTCTTTCGGACTTAATTATGTGTAGCGTTCCCAGTCACTGAATCACCAGCATTTCCTGACACTTGAATCTCATGCATTTTAGCAAAAGATTAACCTGGCTGTTTGCTTTTAATTCTGAAGCTGTGTTCGTACTCAACTCCCTGTAGATTAGACAAGAAGAAAAACACACGCCCGTATACCCCACCTGGCACCACAGGCTCCCAGGCTGACATTTCTGGCCATGTCACAGTCCCTGAGGTTGGCTGTACTTACCATATCAGGAGGGCCAAGAGAGCCATGGACAGAGTCACAGTCACTCCGGTGCCACTCGCTTCTAACTTGAGAAACCACGGCACTTCCATTGTTCCTCTGAGACCCCAGAGGGGTGGTCCTCTGGAGAAAAGAGGGGGTTGCTTTCCTGACCTTCTAGGGGCCCTGATTTGTATGTAGGTGATGGAGAAAGAAATAGGTAGCCAGCAACACATCAAGTGGGTCCCCCAAATGTGCTCTTTCTCAGAGTGTGCCTTTATAAAGAGGAAGGAAGCAGAGAGGCAAACAAAGGATTTCTGGGTAAGGCAATGAATCAGCAACTTTATTTTCTTGATGGCTGTGTTATCAATAAACATTTATGTTAGCTTGCCCGGAGACAGGAGCAGACAGACCGGGCCCCCGCGGTCACCAAGAAACAAAATGGTTGTAACCATCAGCTGTTCTTCTAATAAGCATTTTGCAGAGAAAGAGCTCCTCCCACGGTTACCTCTCTACACTTCTGTCAATCCACTGAAGAGCAGTGACAGAGATCAGGACACTCTGAATGTCCCACAGAGCCTGGGGGCCAGACACCAGCTGGATGGAAAGCGCTGTCTGCTGTGCAGCCAATTCCTCAAAGTCCATTGGTTATCATGGCTGTACTCAAGAGTACCAGTGCAGATCACAGATCTTACCTCGGGTGGGTACTGCCAGCCTGAGTTGGCGGGTTTCTTGGTTGTCTAAAAGCTTACCCATGGCCGTGCGTGGGTTGGTCCATCTAGCTCTGAGCTGAGCTGATGAAAGCCATGGGCCAATTTTATTTGCTTATTAGTCAGTGAACTGCATCCTGATACTAGAAAAGAAGGCAGGAAGACGAAGGAACCACTCACCACGATGTTACTCAGCCCGTGGACAGGCAGTTTGTCTGTAAATAGAATCAGTGGCATACAAAGAGAGTATGGATGGAGGCGGGATGTGTCACAGCATGATCCGTGAGCCCAGAGTACAGACGGCTCACTGGGAAGCTAGTTGAGGAAAAGACCAGGTGTCTGAAGAGACCAGACACTGGCAGAGCCACAGTCAGAAGCCTCACTTTATGTCTCTGTATCACACTTGGCAATCATCACAGGTCCCTCAGGCTATAGCTGAAAGTGTCGCTGTGGAGAAATGTAGAGAGGTCACCTCAGAGACCTCTCCCTTCATCCAGAGGTCAGGAAGCTCGGTCTAGGGGAGCTAGAACAGAGCTGATGCATCCCATCGGAAAGGGACATTGGGGATGAACACTGCAGAAGACCTAGGTGGGTTAATGTGAGAGGGGAGTGAAAGAAAGGATGGCCTCTAGCTTCCAGACTCCTAGTGTGGTGTGGTGGTGTGCAGAGATGGAGAGAGCAGAGGGAAGATGCTGAGGGGCGTGTGAGTGGACTGTCAAGTCAAACAGAACCCTGGCTGAGAATATCAACCACAGTGGCCGCCCACTGTAGCACCATCTGCGGAGATCCTACTATATGCTGGACACTAGTCCTCAAGCCTTCACGTGTTTCAACTCATCCAATCCTTGTGCTCAGGCTTAGCAGGGGAAAGCCTGTGGATTGGCCCCATTTTACTGCAGGACAAACTGAGGCGTGGGTATGTGCCTTTAGAGCCTCTTCGTCAGATGGGGATGTTCAAATGCGGAAGTCATCCATACAACCCTAGCTATGAATTACAGAAGGATCCTTGAATCACTGCTGGAAATGACAGAGTGCCATTCACAGGCACCGCGTCCCTTCCCAGCTCTTAGACTGTCTCACTTCTCACTTTGGATGCCTGTTTTGTAGCCCCAACCCAGCGATCCAGTGAGTCATATCTCTCCCAGCACACCTCTCTGCCTGTGTCCCATCCCGTCAATATCCATACTGTGCTGTCAATAGGCCTATGTGGTGTCCTCTCTCTCTCTCTCTCTCTCTCTCTCTCTCTCTCTCTCTCTCTCTCTTCTCTTCTCTCTCTCTGAGCAGGCTTCTCCTCCACAGGGCCAGATGGTCTGCTATCAACTTAAGAAGCTATCATGCAGAGCAACAGCAAGTGCTGTGGGAACAGTGGCAGGTTCATGGCCATGGGCTCAGAGGAGGAGGGATGACCTCAGATGTGCCTGAATTTAATGCATGTGTCAGACCAACACTCAGGAGAGAAACACACGTGTGCACGCGCGCGCGCACATACACACACACACTCTCCCCGCCTAAGGAGTCCTAGATGAAATAAGCATAAGAAAGGCTGGTCTAAACATTAATCAGTAAGTTTATTTACTGCACCGCTGCTTAGAGCTATGAAACTGATGATGTGCCCTGGGAATGTTAAGTGTGGGATGTGGTGAGCAGCGTAGCCCAAGTGCATTTGACCACAGACCCCCTCCTTCAGAGACATTTATTAACATAGTCCAGATGGAGTTCTCCAAGGAACTTGCTTTGTGAATTGTTGATCGTGGCAAAGTCTTTTTTTTTCCCCCCAGAGGGCAAAATGGAAACTCGGGAAGGAAGAGCGGCTAGAATAAGGTCCCATAGCTGTGTCATGGCACAAGCCAGGCTGTCCATCCCGCCCAGAATGTGTCCCTCACATCACCCTGTGCATGTGGTGTGCTCACACCTGACACCTCACATGCCCCGTGCCCCTGCTGTGTGTTGCCAATGCTTTAGAATGCAAGCGGCCATCCCAGAGATATCCAGTTCTGTGAGGGGTTGCTCACTCCCTCTGGGGACATTGAGTTCATGTGGTCATCCTTGTAACAGTTCCAGAGGGCTCCCTAGGTGACATGTGACCTGTAAAAACTGCAAATGCTACAGAGAGATGGTGGCTGGTTCATTTCTGTCAGCTTGGCACAAACCTAAACATACATGGGAAGAGGAAATCTTTTAAAAAATTTTTACATATACATTTATATTATTATACATATATAAAATAAACTACACACAGCAAGAAGAACCATGAAACAATCAGGAATTATATAAATATTACATTCATAGTGTTTTGGCTATTTGTACTTGGCAACTTTGAAGAAAACATCTTGCCTATCTTGGTGAGTCTAAAATTCTGAATGTAAATCAATTTATCATATTCTCATCGCTATCAGCTTAAAACATCTATCTAGATCTAAAAACATCTTAACCCCCTAAACAACTAAGCTTAATTGTAAAAACTAAACTATCAGGAAATATTAATTTTTAAAGATGCCTCCATATAGCTTGGCCTGTAGGCAAGTCTGTGGGGAGGTGTTTTGATTAGTTATTGCTGTGGGAGGGCCCACAGCTGAAGAAGCCACGGAGAACAAGCCAGTGAGCAGCACTCCTTTATGGCCTCTGCATCAGCTCCTGCCTCTAGTTTCCCTGGATGACAGGCTACACACTGTAAGATGAAATACGCTCTTTCCTGCCCAAGTTGCTTCTGGTCAAAGTGTTTTATCACTGCCACAGTAACTTAAGACAGATGGCCACGCCCTTTCTACATCTGCAGAGGGAAGGAGCTAATACAACAAAGACTGAGACAAGAAACTAACCAAGATGAGGTAGAAGGGCCAGAAATCCGTGACTTAAAGGATTTTCAGTGGGAAAGTAACATAATTAAGGACTTACTACAATTTTGAAGTTCATGAAAACAATGCAAGGATACTCTGTGGACACGTTAAAGTACAGCCCTCAATATATCAACATATTTTTCCATGTGGAAGAAAAATTCTTATATCCATGCCATTTTTTTTAACCTACTGTGAGGTATTTGTCACTTCTACATCCAGAGAAAGGTTTCAACAGCTACTCGTAGCTCTACTCTGTGACATGTTGGGAGTCAATCAGCCAGTCCTCTATAGAGTGGCATTCACATTGTCTACAGTTTTCTTGGCTTCAAATGATCCTTCTAGAAGTAGGATAGCTGGGTGCAAAGTGTGTGTTACCCTATGTCCAAGCAGCATGGCTTCCTGCCCCCTACTCCTGAGAGCTGTGTGTGAGGGGTTCCACCGAGACCACATGGTGGGCTACCCCAAGGGGCATCTCTTTTGCCTCTATCCTCCATCCTCTGTCCCTCCTACCCCAAGGCAGACATTTCCCTAAAGTTGAGTCAACTGTTTTGACTTAAGCCTTGTGTTTCTTTTTAAAGCTTTCCCTCCATAAATTCCGTGGGATTTCCTCCATATTCCTGTGTTTAAAAACTGCATATGTGGATGTCTAAGAGGTGCCTGCCTTCTCAGTGGAAGGCTCCCAGCTGCTCAGTGCTAAGCCTGGCATCTCTGACAGAAAAGCAAGGAAAATCAAGGCAGAAGTAAAAAGAGGCATCCTTTGGAACACTCTCATTGCCAGGCTAGCCCTGAGCAAAGAGTTATGGTACCTCCTCCTCGGCACTGTGCAGGCACCTCTACACATCACCTCAGAGCAACCCTGGGAAGAGGTGAGCAATACTTTTCCTTCCTGGGCTCCAAGCTGAAGAAAATGGGACTCAAACCTGTCCCAACACTGTGAAAATCACTCTTAGGAGAGTCTAGCGGCCAGGCTCAAACCTAAGTTTTCTGAGCTTAAGCCCATCAGGGTTACGTAAACATACACACACACACACACACACACACACACACACACACACACACACACA
>OU015744.1:82160552-82193518 GCA_907169655.1 Acomys percivali
CACACACACACACACACACACACACACACACACACACACACACACACCAAACACAAAAAAAAGCGTTTTATTTCTTATAGTTGTCTGATCTTAAATTTTAGAATGAATGTGCATTATTTGTATGTGTGTGTGCTCATGTGTGCGTGGGCCAGCACACCAATGTGCTCATGTGTGCGCTTGCATGCAGAGGCCAGAGGTCAACTTCAACAGGTATTCTTGGACACCATTCAGCTTAGCTGTGTTTGTTCATTTGTTTAAATCAAGGTCCCTGACTGGTGTGGGGCTTACTAAGTAGGCCAGGATGGCTAGCCAGAAAGACCCCAAGAATCTGCTGTCTTCTGCCTCCCCAGCATTAGGATTACAAGCATGCGCCATCATACCTGGCTATTTTTTTTTTCACATGACTTCTGGGGGTCTCATACCCAGATCTTAAAACTTGTAGGGCAATTTTTTTTAAGGCATTTCCCTGCCCCTGACATGTAATACCGTTGTGATAGGGAAAGGCTTCTGAGAAACCTTCTGGTCTGAGTCAAAGCATCGGATTCGAAGACCACTGTTCTGTGGCCGTACATCCCCCGCCCCCACCTATGACTGAAAAGGTCACCCCCACAATGTGGGCCTGATATCTCGTCTCTACATTCACGCATACTTGCTCAGTAGGAATTCGGCCTTGACCACACAGTGCAAAACATTTCAGCCTGATTGCCTTTGCTTTGGGGAGACCTCCCACTAGCCTTTTATGATCCCGAGGAAGACGTCAGCTATTTTGGCATTCCCCTGCATTGCTGCCTTCAAGGATGGCAGTAAGAAGCAAGTGTAACACACCAAATTGCCACCCGTGGAAGGCTGTTCTGTGACATGAATTCGGGTTTATACCAAGGCCAGTGTTTGAGAGCCGGGAATGTACGGGCTGGAAGCCACTGGGTCTAGATTTATGACCAGGCCTACATTTCAACCATCTGCCTCAGGCACACACCTGAAATTTATGAAAGGCAGTTGCTCTGGAGGGTACAAGCCAGGAAATGCAAGGTTGGAAGGAAAAAAAAAATTCACCTAACTAGAGATAGAGTCATGTGGGCCAATTTCAGGCTTTGCTTGCTTTCAAAGAGGCCTCTCTCATCACAAGAGCATATCCTCCGGGATGGTGCACGATTGTAAAACAGCCACCCCCTGCTTCACATGTTCTGGAATATGCCTGCCCAGAAGTCCCTGACAAGCCCCATCCTTAGATGGCTCCTTGCGTGGCTCTGACCATCACGGGACAGAACCTTCCTTTTGTTTTTAACCCTCATCCTTTCCCCTCTAACAGTTTGTTGTACAGTCTCTCTGGATTTTTTTAAGTGATTATAACTATTTAAAATGTGTGTGTGTGTGTGTGTGTGTGTGTGTGTGTGTGTGTGTGTGTGTACCATTTGTATACAGGTACCCCAGGAGGCCACAAAAGGGTATCAGATCCCCAGAGCTAAAATTGCAGGTATGAGTGTGAGTGCTGGGAACCAAACCTGCGTCCTCTGCAAGAGCCACATGTGCTATTAACCATAAAGCCATCTCTCGCCCTATTCAGTCTTTACACTGTGTCTAGATGCTGTTTTGCAGAAGCTAGTTCCACGACGCCTCTTTTCCAGAGATTTGGTTGTACTACAGAATCGTTCCTAGGCTACAGTCAGCAAGCTAAGACCCAGATAGTCCTCCCAGCAGCATCCTCTCCAAGACAGGAGAACCCGTTCCTACCCATGTGACTTCTCCGATGGGGACAATTCAGCTGTACATGGCTCTGAACAATCTCATCTAGCCAGCTCTGTACTGTTGTAATCCCAGCACTGAGTGGGTGGAAGGCAGGAGGATCAAGACCCAAAGTTATCCTTAGCCACACAGTGAGTTCAAGGCAGCCTGGGCTATGTGAGGCCCTGCCTCAAATGGTAAACAAACACTTATGGGGAGATAGATTGGTGGATAGAGAGCTTGCCACAACAATGTGAGGACCAGAGTTCAGATCTCCAACACTCACATAAAAGCTGGGCTGGTGCTGGGTGTGTGGTGCATGCCTTTAATTCCCACACTCTAGAGGCAGAGGAAGGTGAAGCTCTATGAGTTCAAGGCCAGCCTGCTCTATAAAGTGAGTCCAGGACAGCCAGGGATACACAGAGAAACCCGGTCTCCAAAAACAAAACTAAAAACAAACAAACAAACAAAAGTTGGACTAGTGTGGTGGTCTACCTATAAGCCCAGCACTGGGGATACAGAGGCAGGAAAGTCTCTAAGCAAGTAGGATGCTTAGAGTAGCCAAAATAGTGAGTTCAGGTTCAGGAAGAGACCTAGCCTCAGAAAAGAAAGTGAAACGTGACCAAGAAGGACATCTTTAGCCTCTACACACATGGGCACACATATTCATGTGCACTCACAGCCTCATTGGGTAGCTCCCCCCTTTTCCATATACCTCATCTTTGGGTAAGAAGCTTAGATTCCTTTTTAAAATTTTGTAACGCATTAAATTTGTGTGTGTGCATGTGCCATGGCGCACACATGGGAGCTAGAGAAAAAACTTTCTGAAGCCAGTTCTCTCCTGCCATGTGGGCCCTGGAGATAGAACTTGGGTCGTCACACTTGGCAGCAAGTGCCTTTTCCCACTGAGCCACCTTGCCAACCCAAGAATCTAAGATCCTTAGGGAATGTCTGCTACCCACAGAGGTGACCCAATGCCGAACTGTGCCTGAACGCAGAGGATGTGTGTGTATACATATATACCTGTTGTAAGCAAGAAACGGGGTTTCCGCATAAAGAGATTTTCAAGAAATCTAAATCAAAATTGGATAAGGTTGACTCCAACTCCAAAATAAGTTCTTTTAGATTCTACCAACTCAATTTTGAATGAAATTTGGGAGAAAAAAAATATCCATTTTTGGATTTTGCTTTTCAGACTGAGCCCATTTGTAGATATAGAATCTTAAAGACCCCAAACTTTTCTTTAAGGAAAAAGTCCTATCTTTCTCAGGTTTCAGTGACTTACAGTTTCTACAAGGTCTGAGTCTAGACGAACTGATGTAGTTTGAGGATACGTGATATGGTTAGCTTTAGCTCTGTTATGGTTTGCTTTTAAATATTTATTTGTGACATATAAATCTGGCTAAGACCAAAATCTGTTCTGGAGAAGTGACGGCGACTTCGGCTGCTGCTTAATGGAACCGTTGAATCTGCTCAAAAAAACAAAAAAGATTTTGTTATATAAACAAGTCATCTTTGTAAGGGATAAAACAATTCCAGTGGGTAAACAATGACCCTTTCTTGGTAAGATCTGAGCTACATTTCTGTAGATGTGTTATAACTTAGGAGCCCGAAGATACCATCCAGTGCAGCTAATTAGCTGCAAAAATATGAGTCTCTTGGAAAAGCCTTTGAAATTAGAGTCTATGTAGATGTAACAACAAGTTCCCCACTGCTATCTATGACCAGTACATTTGTGACTTATATCCCATTGCAGAGGTTAATACAGCACTTGTCACACAATACGTGCTCAATGACGGCTTTCTCTCTCTTTTTTTCTTTTCTTTTTCTTTCTTTCTTTCTTTTTTCTTTTCTTTTCTTTTTTGTTTTTGTTTTTCGAAACAAGGTTTTTCTGTGTAGCCTTGGCTGACCTACACTCACACTGTAGACCAGGCTGGCCTCGAACTCACAGCCATCTGCCTGCCTCTGCCTCTCGAGTGCTGGGATTAAAGGCGTGCGCCACCACACCCAGCACTCACAGCTTTTCCTATCCAAGCATTAACTAACTCTTTTTGATGAACTGCCCTGGTCTTCTGTCCATCAAAAAGTGATTCTGAAATTAATTTTTATTTAGTAGAAAAGATTAAGCTGCTGCTTAGAATACCACATAACATCAGATGTAGCACCGCCTTAATTGGTCCTTGTGGTGGTTTATTTTTTAGCGAAGGGATACCTGGCTAGCTAGTGAAGCATTTTCTCTGGGTGTGCCCAGGAGAGACTGGCATGTAAATTGATGAAATGAGTGGGCCACCCAATCTGTTGTACCCATCCCCACCTCACCACAAAACAGAAAGGCAGAGGACAAACAAACATGCATTTTCTTTGTTTGCTTGTTTGTTTTGAGACAGGGTTTCTCTGTGTGCCCTTGGCTGTCCTGGACTCACTTTGTAGACCAGGTGGATCTTGAACTCACAGCCATCCACCTGCCTCTGCCTCCGAGTGCTGGGATTAAAGGCATGTGCCACCACAGCCTGGCCTCAAACATGCATCTTCTTTTTTTCTTCTTCATTTTTTTGTTTTGTTTGTTTTGTTTTGTTTTGTTTCTTGTCAAAATGGTCTCTCTACATAGCTTTGGCTGTCATGGAACTCACTGGTCTTGAACTCACAGAGATCCGCCTGCCTCTGCCACTGAAGTGCTGGGGTTAAAGGAGTGCACCACCACTGCCCGGCTAAGTGTGCATTTTCTATCTCAGAGCTGGGGCTCTTTCATCCAGCCTTTAGGCTCAGGGTTCCGAGGTCTTTTGCCTTTAGACCTTGGACTCAATGCCTAGCCCTACCTGACTCCAGTTCTAAGGCCTTTGGCCCCGTACTGAGATTTGTATCACAAGGTTTCCTGCTTCTCAGATCTTCAGACTTGGGCTGAGCAAAATACTGCATTGCTGGGACTCCAGGTTCCAGACACCCTATCATGGGACTTCTGTAGCCCCACAGCCATGTGACCAAATCCTCATGGTGAACCGCTCTCGTCCATCATTCACCCACCCACCCAGCCACCACCCTCCCACCCAGCCTATAGACTCCATTTCTCATGAGCGCTCTAACACATCACATTTCCCCCAAGAAATTAATTTGTATGCTGTAGCCTAAGCCATGGGGATCTCTTATCTGGCCAGCTGGGAGAGCATGCCCTGCCCTGCTCCAAATAGATACAAGTAAACAGCTCCTCCCTGCAAATGTGCTACTCACATGGTCGGCTCAACCCATCACCAAGCATTTGGCTTTTCGTTGATGCCCAGTGCAAGGTCCCATCATGCATCAGTTTCCCAAAGCGATTAGGTAGAGATAAGGATGTCAGATGTTGCTAACAGAAAATGCCCACTCACTGTGTCTACTGGTTTCACCAGCGAAACCAGGAAGTGTGAAGGATCAGGGATTACTCCTCCGCACAGAAAATCATTATGTCAGTTACTTTTCTTCTTTACTATGACAAAATACCCGACAGCATCAAATTAAGGGAGGTCGGGCTTGTTCTGGCTCACGGTTTGAGGGGATAAAGTCGGTTGTGGCTGGGAAGGTGCGGTGGTGAGAGCAGCAATAACTGTGGTGGCAGAAACACGAGGCAGCCGATCATACTGTGTCCGTGGCAGATGAGCCCTGCGCTGCTTGGTTTCTCCTTCTGGTTCAGTCTGGAACCCCAGCCTGTGGGAATGGGGGTTTCCCGCTGCATTTTTAAGCTTGTTTGAGACTCTCGGGACAACCCCCAGGGGTGTTTTCTAGGCGGTTCTAAGCCCAGCCAAGTTGACAGTGATGGACAACCATCACAACCATTTACCAGCAGGCAGGGCCAGCTGCACCAGGGAACCCTAAACTGTGCAGGAAGCTGGGAACCTAAGGCAGCAACCACAGGGTAGGTGAGGTCCAGAAGGCTCTTCGGGAGCCTGTTGAGAAACCGGAAGCTGTGATTTCCAAGGACTTTAGGAGAGAAGTGATCATTTTTGCAGAAGTGTAGGAGGAGTGTGTTGGGGTGCGCTTGGTGTGCTAGAGAGTAACTGAGGTAGAGGCAGGCACTAAAGGTGACTTTGAGGTTAGCTGAACTCAGGCAGCGTGCAGGACACAAGTCCTGTGAGAAAGGAGGACTTGTGTGGCTTTTGACATGTGGGGGTTGCAGTGTCTGACCTGGGAGGCCTTTGGCTGAGAAGATCCTACAACTAGCTATTTAAGGCAGCTTTGGTGGTACCAATGCTGTGGCCTCTGGACCAGACACAGGGTCTTCAGATGGCAGTAAAATCTTTATAGGCATCAAGTTACTGAGGATAGTGTGCAGAGTGGGAAAACAGACAGGCAGAGCAAGGGGCCAGGGTACAGGCGCACACAAGGAAGAGTAGCAAGAGGCAAGGGGAAAGGAGCTCCTGGAAGCAGGAAAGAAAGAATTATTATTATTATTATTATTATTATTATTATTATTATTATTATTATTATTATTATTTGGTTTTTCAAGACAGGGTTTCTCTGTGTAGCCTTGGCTGTCCTGGACCCGCTTTGTAGACCAGGCTGGCCTCGAACTCACAGCGATCCACCTGCCTCTGCCTCCCAAGTGTTGGGATTATAGGCGTGCGCCACCACGCCCGGCTTTTTTTTTTTTTTTATCGTTGTTTTATTTTGTTTTTCTTTTCTCACTTTTTTGTTTCGGTGCATGTAAGTGCTATGGTATATGTGTGTGGTCTGTGTGCAAGTATGATGTGATGCTTGCCTGGTGTGAAATGTGTAGGTACTAGCTAGTGTGTGTGCACACTTGTGTATATGGATGTACATGCACACACAGGCAAATGGCGGTCAGAAGCCTGTCCTTGCCTGCTCTCCACCTTTTGTTTCCTGGGTCTTATCTGTGTCCCCATTGAACTCTCAATGTCAAGAGAGGCCGGAGCATGCATGTCTTGGAAACCATCCTTTCCCTACTAGTACCAGGTCTCTCCCAGAAACCAAAGCGCATCAATTCAGCTAGTCAGGCTGGCCAATGATCTTCAGGGCCCCACCTGGCTCTGCCCTCTCTCCTCAATGCTAGTGTTATAGGATTGTTTTAAAGACTGATAAAAAACTATTTATGAAATTAATTTGGAGTAATAATAACCAAAAAAAAAAAAAAAAAAGGCAAGCAGGAAGATGCTGAGTACAGGGAAGAAAGAAATGGGAGTAAGAAAGTGCAGCAAGCTGCAGACAGTTCCCACAGCAGGTTTTCATAAGAAGAGGATGTGCAGGCTGGAGAGATGGCTCAGAGTTAAAAGCACTTACTGTTCTTGTGGATGACCTGAGTTCAGTTCTTAGCACCCATGAGGGCAGCTCACTACTGCCTCTACTCCTGTTATGGGAGATAGGATGTCCTCTTCTGGCCTCCAAGGTGCATGCATACACACACACACACACACACACACACACACACAGAGAGAGAGAGAGAGAGAGAGAGAGAGAGAGAGATATTAAAATATATTTTCATGTATACACACAAATGTATGTATAGATAGATACATAGATGATAGATAGATAGATAGATAGATAGATGCATGATTGAATTCAGATAATAGGTTGGGTTTTGATTTTGTTTGTAATGAAAGAAAAAATTAAGCAGTCCATGGAAAAACACTGAAAAATTAGGACAGTCAAGATTGAGGACATGTCAATTAGAGGGAGAACCAGAGGTCGTGGAAGAAGACATAAGAAAGGCACCGACAGCTGGAGTTAGAAGGGAGGGCGTTTTATATGAAAACACTAGAGCCATTGAAAAGCAGTAACGCTGAGCCTTGTGCTGGGAGATAATGATGGTTTCCGAGACATGCGTGTTTCAGGCTCTATTGACATTCAGAGTCCAGCCAGGAGGCAGAGCAGACACAAGGAAACAAATGACATACTTGCAAATGGTGATAAAAATATACAAAGGAGAAGCTGGGTGGTCCTTCGGGTCCTGGCGCACGCCTTTAATCCCAGAGGCAGAGGCAGGCAGATCCTTGTGAGTTTGAGGCCAGCCTGGTCAACAAAGTGAGTTCTAGGATGGCCAGGGTGGTTACACTGAGAAACCTTGTCTTGAAAAAACCCAAATATACAACCCAGGCAAGATTTCCAGTGGAGGGAGTGGGACACCAACCCACCCACACAACCTTCCACTCAAAATTTACCCTGCCAACAAGATATGCAGGGATAAAAATGGAGCAGAGATAGAGGAAAGGGCCAAACAATGACTCACCCAACTTGAGACCCACCCCATGGGACAGAGCGATTAGACAGGGCCTGTCTCTGACATGGACTCTGTTGCCTGCTTTTGGATCACTTTCCCCTAGCTGGGCTGCTTCAGTGAAAGAAGATGTGCCAGGGCAGGTTGGTGGTGGAGGTCTCCCCTTTTCTGAGGAGAAGGGGAGGGGGGGAAGGGGGAAGATGGTAGGAGGGTGGGGCCAGGAAGAAAGGAAGGAAGGGGCTATGATAGGAAGATAAAGTGACTACATTTTTTAAAAGGAAAAAATATATATTATTGTGTGTATATGTATATAATATATGCATTTAAATATAATACACAAGCACACACACACACATACACACACAAAAGAATAATAAGAGTGGTGGTGGAAAGTGGCTTTTTGGAAGATAATTATCCAAGACCGAAAATATGATGAAGGGTTCTGCCAGCCAAGAATCAGAAAGAGGATGGGCGATGGGTACTTCTCCTGAGAGCCTGCAAGGAAGGCAGGAACAGTGTGGTAGGACCAGTGTAAGACCCACAGACATTGAAGTGAAGGGAGGCAGGCAGTGAGCTGGGCAGGACCCCAGAGGTTTTGACAAAAATTTGGGACTTTATTCTAGTGCAGTGAGAAGCCACTGGCAGAATGGTTCAACCTGACTTGCACTGGAAAAGCTTGCTTTGACCACTGTGTGGAGAACACATTGGAAGGATAGAGAGGAGCAGGGAGGACGGGGTAGCTTATAGTTATCCTAAGGTGTGGAGCTATCTTTAGTGAAGGTGGTAACCATGGGGATGATGGGGGGCGCAAGTTAGTACTGTAGAGGTATAGTCTACAGAACCAGCAAAGGAAGAAGAGGAAATATGTGATCCCCAAGTCTCTGCTAAGTCATGTTTTAGAGGACCATGGGAAATCAGCAGAAATTGCTTCATCGTGAATTGCATAAGACAGGCCGGGCTTCCTGCTGTAGAGAACAGCAGGACCTCAGGGACTCGAGGACTGAAGGCTGTGCTGGGAACATTGTCCTGGGTTGAGTGTAGGCTGAAACAGTGAGTCCAGTGAATGAGGGCCTGGCCTTAGTTAAGGGAGTTGAGAAAGGCAAAGGAGGGACTGAAAGGTTACCTGATGAAAAGGTGACAGGAAGTCGTGAAGAGAGAAGCAAAGGGGCGGATGGAGGACAGTAATGCTGACGTCAGGGAAGTAGTCAGGTGGAGGGATACAGGCAGAGGATGACAGCCAGCCCTGGTCATGGTTTCCCAGGTACAAACAAACACCCAGATGACAATTGTCCCTCCAGAACCAGAGAATGAAAGGGCTGGATCCAGACTGGCTGGCAAATGGACCACATCCTAGGTCACCAAGGACGAGTCCAATAATGGACTCAGTCTTCCTTGGCCTGTAGTTCTAGCTACTTGGGATGCTGAGGTAGGAGGACCATCTGGTCTATACGTTGAGTTAAGGCCATCCTGGATAAGTGCAAGACCTTGCTTTCAAAATGTAAATGTTTGTTTGTTTTTAAGGGCTGGGCATGTAGCCCATTGGTAGAGTACTTGCCAAGGTCTTAGGGTTAATACACAGTACCAGAAAATGATGGTGGTGGTGGTAGTGATGATGATGATGGTGGTGGTGGTGGTGACTGGAATCTAGCAACATTCACTCAGCATCTGAGTCAGTGGTTTTCAATCTGTCAGTCTCAACCCCTTTGGGGGTCAAATGACCTTTCCACGGGGATTGAATATCAGATATCCTGTGTATCAGACATTCACACTATAGTTTATAACAGTAGCAAACTTGTACTTATGAAGTAGCAACAAAATAGCTTTATGGTTGGAGGGGTCACCACAGCATGAGGAACTATATTAAAGGGTTGCAGCATTAGGAAGGCTAAGAACCACTGTTAAACTCTATTGTACTCAGCACAATCAATCTTTCTTTGAAAATTAGTTTTCTTCAAGGGTTTTGTGGGTTTTTTTGTTTGCTTGTTTGTTTGGTTGGTTGGTTTTTTGTTTTTGTTTTTGTTTTTGTTTTTTGTCACATTTCAGGGGCAAAGTTGAGGTCCTGAATTTTTGGCAGTACATGAAAACTCTATCTGGAACATAACCATCAAGATTTGGGAGCAAACACTCTCTTTGAGCTTTGATGGCTGACATTTACAGAGGTCCTGCTCTCCCCTACAGACAGCTTTGAGTCTCACACTTCTCAAAACCTTCATGGAAGACAAGTTTTCTTTGTCAGGGTTACAGGCCGGCATTTTGTTTTCTGCTCTCGCTTTCCTCACACACCTCAGAAGCCAGATGGCAGGCAGCAAGTAATGTGGTTTGAAGCAATGTACCTGCTTTCCTTCTGTGGAAGCTTGGCTCGCTGCTTTCCTCCAGGAACTTCTCCCTTTTTGATGACTCCCCCTTTTCAACCCCCTGCCCCGAACTTCCATCTCTCGCCCTCCTTTATTTCTGGGCCTTCTTCTCTTCCTGCTTCACCAACTTCTTTCTTCCCTTTCTGGCTTGCTTCTTCTTATCTTCCTCAGAATTCTTGCTTCATCCATCTTCTCCCACACACAGCTCAGAGATTCAGAGCGGCTCTTGCCTGGGTCTCATTGTTTGGCTGCCCTCCCTGACTTCTGTCTGTTAAAGGAAGAAAAAAAAATCTCTGTCTTCGGAGCTTCGTGACTGCCTGGATTCCTGATACACTAAGATTTATTGTGTGTACACAGTGGCGACCCTTCCCCCCCCCCCCCGGGGGGGCTAAAGCACTTGGAATGCGGAGCCTCAGTGCTCTGAGAGGAGTTTTGGTGGCTCTTTGCTTTGGTTGGTAAACACGCTGCTCATAATTATCCGAGAAGGTAATAGATGGAATCAAATGAGCTTCATGTAGCCAGACCAATGCTCAGGCTTCGGGGGCATCCTGCGAGTCTGCTACAGCCCCTTTTATGGTCCTTGAATACAGTCTCAGCTATAAACGGACACTTCAGAGTGGCCAGTAACATCTGCCTCCTCTGTTGTCTGACTCTCCTATCTTTCTGCCTCCCATCCAAATACAAAGAATTCACAAATGAGCAAAGAGATGGTAGACACTGTTTATTTGGGCCAGGGAATACTGGCTAACTGGAAGAGGGAAAGCCTTTCTCTCCCTAGCTAATAATGAAGCAACTCCTAGCTACCAGCTGGGTTCTCCCTGGTTATTAAGGCAAGGCACAGAGAGTAAGGGACTCGGATGGTTTTGTCCATCAGTTCAGCCATTTTAGTTGCTACACAAGATATTAGATGAAGGAAATGGCCAATTCTGTGGCCCTGATCCTTGCCTGACTTCAAAAGCATTCCTTGGGATCCTCAGAGAACTAGTTCCAGAATCTTACAGACACTAAACCCTAAAGGCAACAGAGTCTCTTGTGTAAAATGCTTCGGTAGTTGCATAGACGCGTCCCCTTCTGTACACTTAAAATCATCTCTAGGTTACCTATTATATACTTATTATATACACAAATCTAAGCAAATAGTCATTAGATGATGTTGCATTGTTTAGGAAAGAAGACTTGGACGTGTTTAGTATGGATACAATCTTTAAAGAATGATTTTTGATCCTCAGTTGAATTAATAGATTTGGAAGCTGTGACTATAGGGGATTGACAATAAACAGCTTGGGTGTGGCCGCAGGGGAGATGTCTCCTGGATCAGTTATCTTAAGCATATTCTTTCATAGTTGAAAACAATGCTGTGAATAGGGCTCCATCACTAACTGGGCTGATTGTCTGTGACTGTGAATACCCATTTCATTCTAGGTAAACATGGCTTTTTCCTCAAAGCATCTACTAAGAAAACCAAAACAGGGCAGGACATGGCAGAACACATCTTTAGTCCCAGCACGTGGGAGGCAGAGGCAGGTGGATCTCTGTGAGTTCAAGGCCAGTGTGCTCTACATAGTGAGGTCCAGGAGAGAGACTCTGTCTCAAAAACAAAAACCAAACCAAACCAAACCAACCAACCAAACAACCAAACAAACAAACACAACAACAACAACAACAATGAATATAAAAACAAGGCTAGGGGTGGGGGTGTAGCTCAGAATGTAGAGTCCTTTCCAAGCATGAAGGCCTGGCTTCAGGCCCCAGTGCTGCATCATACGGACACAGACAGGCAGGACTGCAAGCTCAGCACTTAATAAATAAAGGCAGGAGTGTTAGAAGTTCAAGGGAAGCCGGGCGTGGTGGCGCACACCTTTAGTCCCAGCACTCGGGAGGCAGAGGCAGGCAGATGGCTGTGGGTTCTAGGCCAGCCTGGTCTACAAAGTGAGTCCAGGACCTCAGATACATAGTTAAGTTCAAGTCTCAGAGAAAAGGGTGGGGCTGGGACTAAGTCCCCATTAGTGAAGGGCTTGTTAGGCAAACCTGAGGACCCAAGTTTGATTCCCAGCACCCACATAAAAACCTAGATGTACCTGTAACCCAAATATTGGGGAGACAGAGGCAAGAGTATCCCTGGGGCTCACTGATCAGACAGTATAGCTAAGCCAGGTTTTTGCCTTCCTTCCTTCCTTCCTTCCTTCCTTCCTTCCTTCCTTCCTTCCTTCTTCTTTCTTTCTTTGACTGCCCAACCAATTTTATTTTTATTTTTCCAAAAAAGTGGTTAGATATTCTTTTTTTTTCCACTGCCACATAAAAGTTTATATAATACTTACTATATCTTCTAGCTGAGATTCTAGAAGCATGGCACTGAATTTATCTATCAACCTGAGGAGAGTTAACACCTTTGCTATCTTGTGTGTTCCAAACCACAGTGTTTTGCTGTTTACTAAATATTTAATTTATTCATCAGAACATTATAGTTTTCTACATGTAAAGTTTATATGTTTTGCTATTTTCACATAAAGGCTCTTTTGTGAATTAGTATTTTAATTCTGACATTTATGTGTACATTGCTAGCATATAGGAACAAAATACCTCCATGTGTAGACATATAAAAATAGATGTGGTGTGTCAGTCAGCAGTCGCTGAAGGAACAGAACTGTTAGTGTGTGTGTGTGTATGTGTGTGTGTGTGTGTGTGTATGTGTGTGTATGTGTGTGTGTGTGTGTATGTGTGTGTGTGTGTGTGTGTGTGTGTGTGTGTGTTGGGATTTATTAGGTTGGTGTACAGGGTGTAGTCCAGGTAGCCCAACATTTGCTGTCTCAAAACAGAAAGGCTGAGAATCCAGTGTTTGTTTGCTTGCTAAGGCCGGATGTCTCAGTAGTCCCCATCAGGCACTGGGATTCTGGTGGATTCCTGGAGAACTGCTGTCCATCCACTGGCTTTCCTGAAATTAGATCCTAAAGAACCTAAAAGAAAATTCCTAGAAATAACACATTTAGCAAAATCACTGGATCTCTAGCTATACCTCTCTTACGTCTGTCTATCTTTGTGTGATATTTAATCTTGGTTATCAGCTTGACTACACCTGTAATCAATGAAAACCCTAGCTGCTGAACAGTTCTGTAAGGGATTTTCTTGAGCAGATTATTTAAAGCAGTAAGACACACCCTAAATGTGGGTGGCACCTTCTGATAAAAGGACATGGAAGAAGAAGAAGGCTCTGCATTGTGCCTGCTGGTCCTCACTCTCACTGGCAAGTTTGTCCTGTTTGCTGGAGCATTCCTTCACCCGTGTGAGGACCAACTTCCTCAGGTTCCAATATAAACTGAAGACAAGCCAGGTTTAATAAGAGGTCCTATCTCAAAAAACAAAAGAAAAACAAAAACAAAAACAAACAACTCCCTCCGCAAAAATCCAAAAGACAAAAAACCTGAGGAGTGACTGACTTTGACCTTTCACCTCCACACACTCATGCCCACGTACTCTCAGCTTCTCTTTGTACTAATACTAAGACTCCACGATTATATTATAATGGGTTTTCTTTTTTTCTTTTTTTTTTTTTTTTTTTGGTTTTTCGAGACAGGGTTTCTCTGTGTAGCCTTGGTTGTCCTGGACTCACTTTGTAGACCAGGTTGGCCTCGAACTCACAGTGATCCACCTGCCTCTGCCTCCTGAGTGCTGGGATTAAAGGCGTGCGCCACCACGCCCGGCTGGGTTTTCTTTCTATTAAACTTTATGTGGTAAATGCTGAGGCTTTCTTCAACACTGGGATTGGAAAGGACCTGTATCTTTCTTTTGTCTACTTTTCTGCTGTAATCAAGTTGGTTCATTTTAAACTCTTGGATATTATATCAACACCCCACCAAGTAGCAGGTTTAAATGAGTTTAAACAGTAGACACAACCTATAGAAATCGGGATTGCATGACGATCTAACATATTTTCTTTTTAGTTTGGGGTTGTTTTGTTTTGCTTTGGGACAGGGTCAACTCTGACCTATAAAAGCAATGTTTTTAAGGGAGTATGAATGACCCCTCATTTGTCTGGGACTCACCATGTAGCCCAGGCTAGTATCAGGGTCACAGTAATTTTCTTGCTTCCATCTTTCAACTGCTGGGATTTCAGACATGAGCCAGCACACCAGGCTCAAGACAGAACCTTCTTAATCTCTGTGGTCATTAGTGGCTACAGTCACAACCTTTAGATGAGTAATAGCTGTTGTTGTTTTTCAGGAAAATGAGCCGAAAATAAAAATTTGCATATAGCCCTCTGTGTCCCCATCCCTCATCTCGTGAAGTTTTCACCCTGTCATTAACATTTTGTATTAATGTAGTGCATTTGTTACAAATGATGAACCAATATTGACAGAGTATTATTCACTGAGGTCCATTGTTTACATTAGGGCTTATTCTTCCTGTTGTATATATGCTTTGACAAGTGTACAATGATGGATCTATTACAGTAAACAGGCATCACTGTTTCACTGCATCAAAAGTCCTCTGTGCCCCACCTGTGTGTCCCTCTCTCCTTCCCTCTCACCTTTGGCTATCAAGGACCGTTCTGATGCTTCTACATCCTCGATTGTCTTAAAATGTCACAGTTAGAAGGAGCCAGGATCATGCCTTCTCACTGGCTTCTTTCTCTTAGTTGCAGCATTCATGAACATTCCTTTTGTGTCTTTCTGTGGCTGGTTTGCTGTCTCACTTACTTTGATCCCTATATGATATTAGAAGCTACGGGTAAATCACAGTTTGTTTGTACAGCTATTTTTAAATAAATGGCCTTATCTATTCTGTGATCTATCATCATGATATGGATGAGAGACATGAGTAATTTCTAAAATGATTCTATCCTCAAGTTCTGTCTTTATTCATTAGACATATGTTAGACCAAAACCATATAAAAACATATTTAAAACATTGATGTATATGTTTGTACCAGACAACTCTGACCTAGAAAAGCAATGTTTTTAAAGGAATATGAATCCCCTGAAGCTAGACCCATGTTCCTCTTCCCCAAACCATGTGTGTGTGTGTGTGTGTGTGTGTGTGTGTATTCACATGAACACTCATGTATGCATAACCCAAGGCTGAAGGGTGATGATAGGGTCTAGTAGAAAAAGAGAGCCAATTTCTGCAGGTTGTCCTCTGACCTCCACACATATGCTATGGTGCACATGTGCAGCCCCCCAAAAGTGATAAGAAAATTATACAGTGAAACTAAGTATTTTAAAACACTCAACCAAGCATGGTGGTATACACCTGTATTCCTAGTACTTAGGAAATAGAAGCAAAAAGATAAGTTCATGTTCTTCCTTTGTTACCTAGCAAGTTCAAAGCCTGCCTGAGCTACTTGAGACCCTGTCTGAAAACAAGCCAATGAAAACTCCCTCTAGATCCCAACCCTGTTTGTTTGTATTGATCGGTTGGTATGTACATGCAAGTGCATATTATATACCCACATGTAGACACACAGAGACCAGAGGAGAACTTTGGGAATCTTCATCTGTCCCCCATCACCTCATTTTTTGAGATAAAGTTTCTTACTGAGGCCGACTTTTTGGTTAGGCTAGCTGGCCAAAAGGTTTTGAGATCTGCCTACCTCTGCCACCACCGTAATGCTAGAGCTATAGGAACTTGTGGTCAGTGTCAACTTTTCCATGGAATTTAACCTCTGATGTTCTTGCTCTTACAAGAGCTTCTACCCTCTGAACCATCTCCTCAGACTCTTTTTTTGTTTGTTTGTTTTTGAAACGGGGTCTCATGTAGCCGATACTGGCCTCAAACTGACTATGTAGCAGAGGATGACTTTGAACTCTGACTCTTCTGTCTCCACCTTCCAAGTGCTAGAATCAGAGATGTGGATCACTATGCATGTTTGCCTGCTTGTTTTTGTTAGCAATAAACTTTACCTAGGTGCTCGGCCAAGTTCCATAGGAAAATAGACTAATAGCCAGAGTCTTTAAATACCTCTGAGACCTGCAGGGGAAACACAGACAAGAAAGTGGCCAGGAAACAAGCCATTAAACAGGTTGCAGATGGGGCCCCCTAGCTCTTTTGTCCTCGTAGGGGTTGGCTCTTAGAAGAATCTCTAAGTATTGATCATAGGGAGGAACCAGGTCTTAGCCTTGTGGTCTAGGTAAGTCTATTCTTTGAGTTACTAAGAGTTACCAGGATCTGACAAGTTGATCCATTCTAAGCAAGCCATAGACTCACATCAATTATTTTTTTCCCTCAGAATCAGAGAGTATGTATAATAATAATGTTCAGAGAGAGATTGGTGGATTGGTTGATTGGCTGGTTGGTTGATTGATTGATTCTAGGGCCCAAATATTTAGGTGTAGAATGCTTAGTAGCCTTTGATATACCAGAAGCTAATATAGTAAACATTAACTTGTTTTATGTGGAATCAGCATCTGTGTACCGTATCCTGATGCATGCAGGCCGCTGCTCCACTATGAAAAGAAAAAAGTATCTTCCTAGAGGAACAAATGTTGGGTGCACACACACCCCTAAATACATTGTTTTCTCTTTGCGTCTTTGTGCTGCATTTCACAGGGCCCACAAACTGCTTACATGAGCCATTATAAAGTGCTTCTTTGTTTTGATATTTTTAAACCAAGCATTTTGTTTTCTTTTGATTTGGTTTTTGTGTTTTCGAGACAGAACCTCACTATGTTAGCCCCAGCTGGCCTGGAACCTCATATGTACACCAGGCTGTCCTCAAACTCACAGATTCACCTGCCTCTGCCTTTTGAATGCTGGGATTAAAGGAGTCTTCCACCACAACCATTTTATAATCACACATATTTTAAAAAGTGTGTGGTCATTAGTAGGAGTGAAACAAATGCCAGAACTCAAAGATGCAGAAAGCAAAGGTCCAGAGTGTCACATCTCTGTCAATATCCTTATTCCTTGCCTGTAATGGTCAGATAGGCAGAGCCCAGGGTGTGTCAGCCTTCTGGGCTTTCCATGGGGCTTGTGCAAAGGCCCAAACCACCACATTTCTTTTATAAATATCATATGATGCATCTTACTGTGAAACTTACTCCATCACTAATATATCATGGACACTTCCCCTTGGTCAGCAGAGATAGCTCAAACTCATTATTTTTAGAAGCCATATCATACTTGATCATTCCCCAGCTGCCTTTGTGGTTAGATGGAGTCACAGCAGTGAGTGTTGCCCAAGTGGTGTGGACAGAAGATAGGATACCACTCCCTGGCCTGGCCCATGGATGCTACCCATGGAAGGGGTTCACTTATTCCTGTCTGCCTGTTGGGATGATGCACTCACAGTCAGGCTCACCCACACTGGTCTACTGTGGGAACCAGAAACTTCCATTATGTTTGACTACTATTTGAACGATCTACTACCGCAGCCCGTGTTGTTCACACGTGCTGTGTGGTGAGATAACTGTCCTACTATACTGTTGTGTCCTTTTCTTTATAAATAGGTGACCAGATATAAAATCCAGATTATCTATTACACAATTTCAGAGGATCCATTAATTCATATAAATGTGATCTAGAGTCCAGGTACTTATCTATGAGAATAAATACATAAGCACAAGGGAAAAAAATAGGTTGCCTTACATTCAGACACCTTTCTCACTACTATAGAACCACATTTAGTTTAATCAAAGAGCAAATTTGATTTCCTTGGCTCAAGAGTTGAACGACCCATCTTTCTTTCTTTTTTTGAGTGCAGTGTTTGTGTTCGATCTTCCCGAGTCACCACTCAGACTTAACAGATTTTGCTATTCTGATAGGAGCAGACACTTTCTAAATAATTAATCTCAGTTTTGTGGGCTGTTTTGTTTGTTTGTTTGTTTGTTTGTGGGTTGGGTTTCCCCCTTTGGCTTTTGAGACAGACTCTCACTTATATATAGGCTGGCCTGCAGCTTACCACGTAACTCAGCTGGCCTTGAAGTCATGATGTCATCGCAGCTCCCCGAGTGAGTGCTAGGGTTACAGCACAGGACTTGGCTGGTTGCTTATTGCTTGTTTTTGTGCCTTTTGCCTTAAAGATAAGGTAAAGGACACATGAAAAAAAATACCTCTTCCTGGCTCTAAAGGTCTCCCCAGCCCCGGGCCAGCACAACTAACTATGAGGTCTATGGAGTCCTGGTTTGTCCCTGTTATTGCTCTCTCTCATCTGACGTGAGTGTTTGGGTGCTGGGTTCATTCCTGCATTCCCAGTCTTCACCCCTAAGTCCTCCTACTTTGTCCCCACCCCACCCCTACAGCCAATCCTGTGTGGTTTTCTTCCACACAATCACTTGGCTCCCTACTTCTCAAAAGAGCAAGCGGATTGGGCGTGGCAGCTGCCTGAGTGTAGCAGCCTGAGATTCCAGAATCTTTAGGGGACTGTTCACTCTCTACTGTCACAGCCACGAAATGGACCTCTGAAGTTTCCGAGGCAGGAAGTCCTTAGACTTCACTTTGAACATGATTGGTCTTGTTGGCTATGGTAGTGAATGACTACAATCCTAGCGCTCAAGAAGCTGAGGCAGGAGGATCATAAGTTTGAATTCATCCTGGATTACATAGCAAGACTCTTTCAAAAAAAAAAAAAATGAAGCGGGAGAGGGGGGTGGTGGGAAGGAGAAAAAGGAAAAGGAAGGAAGAGGAAAGTAGAGGAGAGAGTGACAAGAATGAGTTCCAGCCCTAATGTCCTTGGGTTTGGGACTATGCAGAAAGGTAGAGAACCAAGTCAAGTTTCAGGGGCGCTAGCCTTGCTTCTGTCCTGCACTGTTGGTCTCTGGAGCAGAAGAGTTGCTCATTCTGCATTGTCACCAGTGCATTGCATTGGGCGTGTTTCACAGCCCATGTGTGCACTGCATTATCACCAATGCATTACACTGGGTGTGTCTCACGGCCTGCAGATGTACTGCATTGTCACCAGTGCATTGCATTTGGATGTGTCTCATGGCCTGTCTTTGCACTGCATTGTCACAAGTGCACTGCATTGGGAGTGCCTCATGGCCCGTGTGTGTAGACAATCAGCCTTATATATCTGAGGGTCCTGTATTCTTGAATAGGATTTTTTAAAAAACTGAATCTATACTGAACATTTTATTGTTTTTCTCATATAATGGCTCCTTATACAACATTTACATTGTATTGGGCATTGCGAGTAATCTAGCGATGATTTAAAGTTCATAGGAAGAGAGCTGGCAAGATGGCTCAGCAGGTAAAGGCAGTTGCTCTACAAGCCTGATGTCCTGAGTTCAATCCCCAGAGCTAACCAAGGTAGGAGAGAACTGACTCTTAAAAATTGTCCTCTGTGCGGGGCATGATGGCACACACCTTTAATCCCAGCACTCAGAGAGGCAGAGGCAGGTGGACCTCTGAGTTTGAGGCCAGCCTGGTCTACAGAGTGAGTTCAGGACAGCCAGCAATACACAGAGAAACCTTGTCTTGAGACAAAAAGAAGTCCTCTGACATTCACACATATTCTGTGATGTGTACACTTGTATGTACACACACAATGATAGCAATAAACAGACACATGAAATAAACCTCATAACATTCCCCTGTTTTGAAGTTCAGTTAAGAGACCTCCTCTCAAAAACAAGAGGGGACAGCTCCCAAGGAACAACAACAACAATAACTACACACACACACACACACACACACACACACACACACACACACACACCCTTAGTCATTAACTATATAGACTTCTACTCTGGACTGTCTCTGAAGATAACAATTTCTACTGCCCCTGACATCTATCACAGTGGCCTCCTCCCATTGCCTCCTGGGTATGGGCCTCTCCGCAGCCAATAAATGTTTTTAACCACCTGTAGCTGATGATGTGGCTCCTTAACTTCCTATTATCTCTGAGCAAATCTCAGCTTTTTAACTAGGTTTAGGAGGCCTTGCCTGAAACACTGCTTCTCTCTGCTCTCCCTCCCTGCCCCACTTTCCCTTCAGCCTCTCTCACCAGCCTCCTGGTCATCCCTTGTGCTCTAGTCAGACTGCATGTCCCGCAGCTCAATTTTTTTTTGTTTTGTTTTGTTGTTGTTGTTTAAGACAGGGTTTTTCTGTGTAGCCTTAGTTGTCCTAGACTCACTTTGTAGACCAGGCTGGCCTCGAAATCACAGAGATCTGCCTGCCTCTGCCTCCCAAGTGCTGGGATTAAAGGCGTGCGCCACCACCACCCAGCACTCATTCTACAGATATGCTTCTGGGAGCATGCCCCTTCATCCCAACATTAGAAGTTTGGTGTTCATGTCACACTTCCTTTACAACATCCCTATCCTGTGTGCTCCTTGGGTGTGGGCAAAATCAGTGCACGAGGGTGGCCACAGACTTTTTCTCTTTTAATCACCAAAAACAAAAACAAAAACAAAACAAACAAACAAACAAAAAACCCTGAAATCCTTAACCTGCCCAATTCTTTCACCCCTAGAAAGAAGGTGAGAGTTTAATTTAATCCACACGAGAAGGCCTTGGGATAGCTGGGGGTGGAAAAAAAGAGATTTCCTAACTCTTGGCTTGTATTGTGAATTTAGATCCTCCTTGGTTTTGTTCCAGATGTGGAGAAAAAGGAGGGAGGGAGGGAGGGAGGGAGGGAGGGAGGGGGAGAGAGGGGGGATTTATTTGAAGTTTAGCGGAATGACCCTTTTCCTTCCTGACTGTTGCAGTATGCTAAAAGTGAAGCTGGCGGGCCTCAGGAGGCCCCCACAGGCTACACCTTGTCTCCGGCTCATCAGAGCATGATTGTTGTTATCTTGGTTGTAGCCTGTGTTTACTTGTCTTTTTCCCCACTGGAACACTAGTACATACAGGAGCAGGCATGTAGTGAGCCCTGTAAGATTAACTAATAAATGGGGGGGGGGGGGGAGTAAAATACAGACACAACAACAAACAAAATAAAAGCCCAAGTCACAGAAAAGTTAACAAATGTGCCTGTCGCCATGAGGCAACTGATACAGAAACCGATGCTAACTATATTAGCCTAGCTCCAAAAGTCACTTCCCTAGTGACTGACTGCCCAGGCACCGACAAGCTCCCAATGGCAAAGGCCCACAGCTGCCTTTTCTTGGACACTTCTTGAGCTGGGGAATACTGGGGGGAGGGGTTGAAACTACAGAGAACTAGAGGAAAGAGGAAAACCTCAGGCCCTGCCTCCCTGCCCACACTGGTACAGTCTGGCCACCATTGGATAATTAGTACTGAGGATGCCTCTAATAATTGTCAGCGCTATTCTAGACACATATCACTGAGTAAAACAGCCAAATGCTACATGGAACTTACATCTTAATAGAAACAATTAAAAGAAAGAAAGAAAAAAAGAAAGAAATTTAAAGACAAGAAATAAGTAAATAATTTATGGTGCTAGAAGACTATCAAGTCTATAAAAGAAAACAAAAACAACAAACAAACAAAAACAACCCAGGGAAATAGGATTTTTTTTTCTTTTTTTTTTTGGTTTTTTGAGACAGGGTCTCCCTGTGTAGCCTTGGCTATCCTGGACTCACTTTGTAGACCAGGCTGGCCTCGAACTCACAGCAATCCACCTGCCTCTGCCTCCCAAGTGCTGGGATTACAGGTGTGTGGCATGATGGTTTAGAATGGGAATTCCTACTTTAGAGTCCTAGACCCACAAGGGTTGGCGCATAGGCAGCAGGGGAGGGAGCATAAATTTGAAAAGGTAGGAGGCAGGGCATTTTTTCTTTTCATTGATCTTAAAACCTCTAGTTTGAGTGTAGCAGCCTACCGGCCCAGGAACTATAACTTTGCTGCCAGAAATCACAGATACTGTCTATCTTTTTAGGAGCTGAAAGAAATATCTTGAACTATTGTTTCTACTCATTGCTACTTTGTAGCTATTGGGCATTTGATTAAATCTTGTTCTTTAGTGTACCAGTAAACAGATACTTAGTAACTATGTCTCAAAATACTTAGTTTCTTTTGCAATCTTTATGCCTTTTGTTTCCCTCACTTAAAAGCCTCTCTTGGAAGTTTGTAATCCCAGCACTCAGGATGTGGTGGCAGAAAGATCAGGAACTCAAGGTTATCCCTAGCAATACGAGTTCAAGACTAACGCTATCTGAGACCCTTTCTCTCCAAACAAAACAAGGGTTACAGATAGTAGGAAAAGAAAAATGGATTCAAGTAGAGGATAGCAAGGGTAACAAGACAAGTAGTTACGTTGCGGGGGCAGGAAAGGCACCTCCTATAATGCCCCATGGGCCTAAGTTTCTAGCACATTCTCTCCCTGGCCTGGCTTCGTCTAATGCTCAGGTGCCCAGTGGTGACATCTTGGTTACCAGCCCATTTCACCCCCTCCAGCCTTCCCACCACTCTCCACTTTCAAAGTACTTAACATGCAAAAGTTTGTTTTTGTTTTGTTGAGACAAGATCTCACTAGATAATCTAGGTTGGCCTGGAATTCTCTACAGAGCACAGACCAGCCTCAGGTGGTTTTTTTTTGGGGGGGGGGGTGAGGTGGGGCAGTACTAGGATTGAACCTAGGACATCATGTATATGAAGTAGGCACTCTACCTCTGAGTTGCCAGCCCAGCCCTAGCATCAGGGTTTTAATCTTTCTCTTTGATCTTTCTTATGAGTTTGGGGATTACAGGTGTACCCCACCATATGCAGTCAACCATGGGAGCCAGTGAAATAATGGCAGAAGAACCAAGAGAGTATGTGATGTGTGTGGTGTGTGTGTGGAGAGAGAGAGAGAGAGAGAGAGAGAGAGAGAGAGAGAGAGAGAGAGAATATGAGGAGGGGGAGGTATTTGTGCTGTTCTGCTTTCTATTTAAGCATCCAACTCAAGGAGATAAAATAAGCTAGCTCAAATCAGCCAGGCAGTGTCTGTCTCCTAAAGAAAAGATAAGGAAATTGGCAACTCTGACTACTGATTAAGTACCACCCAGGGCAAATAGAATGTGAATGGAAGATCTTGCCATATTGCAAATTATTTTAAAATTCCAATTCATCTCACACATGCAGCAAAAATAAAATCCTCAGGATTTTGTGACAAAGGATCCTTTGTTTCTTAAATAAATTTTTTTTTAATACTTTGAGGCTGTAGAAATATTTTTGAAGAGCTACTCATGTCAACAGTGATTAAAAAAAATACTATCAAGAAATGACAAATTTATTTCTTAAATAACTTAAGATGCTAGCTGTGAGGATGGACTGTCCTATGGCAGGAACACCCATGGAGAGGTGGCTTCTGTCAATCAGATGAGAGGTCAGCGCTCCCAAGGCTGGTTCACCTCCTTATCCCCACCTCTCTGACTCCTGAAGCTTCTAGAAGCAACTGTGTAGTCCATTCTACCCTGACAGGCTGAAGGGGCAGAGTGTGTGTGTATGGGGGGGGGGGGGTTCCTCTTCCTATAGAATAGTCTTATCAGAAATAAATCACTTTTCCCAGTTGCCCCAAATTTCACCTTTTACCTCCTTGGCTAGAACAGGGCACCACACAGCTGCCACCCAAACATGATTGCTTTGCCACAAATTGACTTAGATTATCGCTCCTGGGGCAGGCACGTTGCTGTCCAAATAAAACCCAGGTTGCACGCCTCATGGGTCTGCTCCACGGAGCAAAAGTGCCAGGAAACTAAAACAAGACTAAATTCTTCCTTACATTCAGTCACTGACATTTTGTATTCCAAGGTCAAACTTTAAAGATCGCTTGGAAATGTACCTCTTTTCACCAATCAGTGCGCCTGTTAAGCTCCTCCTTCATCTCTGACTCGACAGCACTTCACAAAGGCATTCGTAAAATGCCTGTGTCCTCTGCTGATTTCTACCGATGCAGGCACCATTACCCCATTCCACAGATGAGAAAACTGAGCCTTAGATGATGCTTACATTGTCATCTAGTTGGGAGTGATAGAATTGAGACCTGCATTTCCCCATGTTCCGTTCTGGTTCAGCTGCTTCCGGAGAGGGGAAAGTAAGGTTAAAGAACTTTATTCCTACATGGGGTGGCATGGCAAAAAATGGACCCAAGTTTTGCTTTGAGAGGACAAAAGGGTAACTTCTGGGATGCAGGTGGGCGTGTCAAGGGTTCCTAAAAGACCTTCCACTGGATCTGAATGGATGGAGAAAACAGATGGGAGGGTGTTTACAGGGACTAAGGGTGTGGCCAGTCCTGGGGACATAGGTGGGGCAAGAGTGGGGAAATGAGATTAGAAGGTTGGTTTGGGGCAGATGACAATGAGATTCAAGTGTCTGCTTACAGTGGTTAAGGTTTGCTGTGCAGGCAAGGCAGTGACTCACCGTGTCCGAGCAATGGTGAGGCTGCAGGAAGACAATTTTATCAACAAGTTACATGCGTCCAAGAAAAAAGACTGGAGTTAGGGTGTTTAGGCAGGGCGCGGGGGGGGGGGGGGGGGGGGGGGGGTGGGGGGGGGGGGGGGGGGGGGGGGAGACTGACTGGACACTGGCAGTAGAAGCGGAGAGGAACTTGAACAAGGGGGAGGAACTGTAAGAGGAGCATGCCTATGGGTTTGAGATGGGTGTGGAAGCACAGGAGGCTGGTGGTTCTCCAAGAAAAGCAGATGAGTTCCATTTTTTTTTTTTAATTTTAATTTTATTAATTTATTCAGATTACAATTCAATTGTTTTTTTAAAGTTTTATTTATTTATTGCATATGAGTGCTTTATCTTCAGAAGAGGGTATCAGATTACATTATAGATGGTTGTGAGCCACCATGTGGTTGCTGGGAATTGAACTCAGGACCTCTGGAAGAGCAGGTGGCACTCTTAACCACTGAGCCATCTCTCCAGTCTCCCTATGAGTTCCATTTCATAGAGGTTTCTAGAAGGCTTTGGGAAATGTGGGACCAGAACTAGGAATGTTCCATAAATGCAAAGATCAGCCTAAATGACATACGTGAGAGAGCAAGCAGAACAGGAAGAGCTGAGATGCCGGCCTTGCGGTGTGGGGGGGGGGGAGCTGGGGGGGCAGGGAGCCGGCTCCTGCCTCCCCTCAGATGAAGTGGTTAGAGACTAATGGCTGTGTAAATCTCTCCCAGAGGGAGGAGTTAAAATGCTAATCCTTGCACCACCCCTGGATTCCTGAGTCAGAAAGTTTGGTTCTTGGCCTTGATTCCTCATCCCTAGCTATCTCCTGTGGGGTTTTCGTGCAGGTGGTGCAAGGGCCACACTTTTCACAACCATGCAACCTCCCTGTGTGATCTCAACCTCTCCCCTCACCCCTGTGGATTAGCAACATATTATATACTTATGAATCAAAACAGTCTGCCTCCCTTGAAAATCTCCTGGCTGAACTCCAGGCTCTACAGCCACCTGCCGCAGAGCACCCTGTGGAAACACCCCCAGAAACCTTGAACTCAACAAGTTCAGAATCACTCATTTTCTCCCCACACCTGGTGCCTATCGGATACAGTGCAGGTTCCTCAGCTTGGCATAATGTCCCCAGTGTCCTTCCCTACCTCAGCCTCCCTCTCCATTTTCCTGTTTGGCAGTATTCTCACTTTGTACAGATGCTGGATGCACAGACTTTTCTATGTTGAGGTCCTCTGTCAGAAGTCACAGGCTGGGCACAGATGTGCCATCACCCCTGGCCCCAAACATACTCCTTACTCTTCATCCCCCACCCCACCCGACCCCCATGCTACCTTTAGATTATAGGTACCCATGTCAGGACAATGCTTATCGTAATGTATCCTGCTCTTCCACTGATGGTTTTTCTTTGAACTTCAGCACCTCAAAAGCTAGACTGTGGTGTTTATCCTCCCAGCTCTTGCTATAGAATCTAGCACAAAATTTGCAACCACAGGATAGCTAATGAATTGAATTTCTCAAGGGAAGAGAAAGGGGGGGGGGTGGGGCAGGGCATGGAGGGAAGAAGAAGAAAATGACCAAGAAAGTTGACAGGAAACTTGATACAGTTTGCAGAGAGAAGAGAGTGACTGAAGAGAAAGATAGGGTCTAACTGATGTTTGCCTAAGCTCAGCAGGGGACAGGGTGAGGAAGGACTGGGATTGGCATGGAAGAGATCACTAAGAGCTGCAGGTCACCATCAGTCTGATAGTCCTCTGCCACAGGGGTCACCCCCTCCAGGGCCTGCCTCATAGGGCAGGCTCATGTCAACAGGAGAAACTTATGATATAAACAAGACACACAGTGATGCTCAGACCCTCAGCTTCATCCCTGGCCAGGTTAGCGTGATGGAGCAGGAGCCGCTGGCCTTGTGAAGAACTTCCTCCTGCCTCCTTTTCTTGCTACCTCCCCCTCCCAAACGACTCTGGGTACTTTCTCTGTCTAGTTTGCCCAAGTTCAACCTGACCTGTACGTAGGCAAGGAATCTGCCTTCCTATCATCACATGAAGTCCTTTGCAGGGCCTGGTTACCTCTTAGAACTACTTCTTAAGGAAAAGTTCACCCCAGCCTGCCATTTCTGCACCCTCCAGCAAAACTGCCCTGCCTTCCCTGGCCTTCATTGCAGTGACTTTCTCATGCACCAGTGGATTACATTTTGTCATTTTCTTCTTCCTAACTCCTTTCAGCTGAGTGCGTTTTGGGTATCAACTTGCCTTATCTGTGCTCCCGCCGCCCAGGTGTCTGCTTGTTTTTCTTCTATAAACAGAAGCAGAAAGTGAGTGCTGTTTCCCCTGTCACCCTGGCCTTGTTCATGCAAGTTCTCTAAGGCTGCTGTGTCTGTTGTATAGTCACATCCCCTGTGCTCTGCCAAGTCTCGGGTCTGGTCTACCCTTTGCCCTTAAAGCCATAGCTGCTATCATTGCTCATTTGAATGTACTATCCACTCTTTCAAAATTCTCTGTGGGTGTGATATTTGTCACTGAAGTGTCATTATTAAATACCACTCTCTTACAAAAAGAACATTGAAACCAAGCAATAGTTGAAAGCAGAGATACAAATGAATTTATTAAGAAAAACCAAGAGCTGGGCGTGGTGGCTCATGCCTTTAATCCCAGCACTCACGGAGGCAGAGGCAGGTGGATTACTGTGAGTCCAAGGCCAGCCAAGGCTAACACAGAAAAACCCTGTCTCAAAAAACAAAACAAAACAAAACAAAACAAAAGAATAGCCAAGAAAAAAAAAAAAACCAATAAAACAAAATTGTGCTATATTATGATTTGTCAAGAAATGGGATCAAGAGAGAGAGAAGAGGAGTAGATGAAATAAAAAACATATGGAAAGATAAAAAGAAAAAGAGATGGGCCTAATGCCAGAACGAAGACAGAGACAAACACGACCAAAAGAGAGGTCAGTTAGTGTGTCTCTGTGAGTGTGCCCCTGTCAGAGGACAACCTCGGTGTCAGTGTCCTTCCTCAGAAGTTTCTATCTTACCTTAACCTTTTCTTCTTCCCTCTCTTTCTCTCTCCCTCCATCCTGTCCTCCCTCTCTCCTCCCTTCTTCCCATCTTTGTTTGCCTGCCTTCTGAGATAGTTCTCTTATTACTGACCGGAATTCACTGAGTAGAGAAGTTTGTCGGCCAGTGAGCCCCAGGATCTGCCTGACTGGATTACAAACGAGCTGCTTTCTATTTGTGGGTTTTAGTGATACAACTCAGGTTCCCATGCTTGCAAGGCAAGCACTTTACAGATCAGGCCATCTCCCTGGCTCACAGAGGCGATGTTAGGAGCCAGAACTTGAGAGTGTGATCTGCTTCTTCTAGGCACATCTTTAATACACAGACCACTGGCTCAGATTTAGAAAGAAGCTGTCAGGAAAACAAGAATGATAGACACCAAGTCAGAACAAGGTGCGATTTATACAACCGCCCTGCTGAAGCACTTTGGGGGAAATAACACGACCCACACTCGTAATATATGTACCCTAAAGACCACTATCCCCATCTGGTGGCCTTGAAGATACTGTGGTATGTGTCTTTACAACCAAAGGCACAAATACAGAAAGAGAGAGAGAGAGAGAGAGAGAGAGAGAGAGAGAGAGAGAACCCTTGTTACTTGCCATGTAAGCAAAGGATGCTGAAATTACAATTTGTTCATGTTTCTAGATCCTGAGAGAGGAGGGATGTTCCAATTTGTTGAAAGGTGAATTAAGAGGTAGTTGAGGCCTGAAGTGATGGCTCAGAGTTGAGAGCACTTGCTGCTCTTGCAGAGGAACCAGCGTTCGCAGCATCCACATGGTGGCTAGCAACCATCCATAATTCTGATTCTATGGAATCTGACCCTATCTTTGTTAAGGCTACTATTGCTGTTATGAAATATAATGACCAAAAGCAAGCCCAAGGCATCTTGGGAAGGAAAGGGTTTATTTCACACACAGTTCCATACAACTCTTCATCATCAAAAGCTGTGAGGGCAGGAACTCAAGCAAGGCAGGGACCTGGAGGCAGGAGCTGATGCAGAGGCCATGGAGGGTGCTGCTTACTGGTTTGCTCCCATGGCTTGCTTAGCCTGCTTTTTTATAGAACTCAGGACCACCAGCTCAGGGATGACCCTACCCACAGTGGGCTGGGCCCTATCCATCAATCATTAATTAAGAACATGCCCTACAGACTTGCCTACAGCCCAATCTTACAAAGGCAATTTCTCAATTGAGGCTCCCTTCTCTCTGATGGCTCTAGTGTGCGTCCAGTTGACATAAAACTAACCAGCACAGGGCCCCATCTTCTGACACCCTTGGGCATCAAGTAGGAATGAAGCGCACACACATACCCACAGGGAAATTGCTCATACACATAAAATAAAGTAAATACAACTTTTATAAAAGAAGAGGTACTTGGCATAAATGGTTACTGACGCCTTGCTAGTTTTCTTGCCTCTTTTTTTTTTCCTTCCCTCTTCTAAACATTTTGAAGTTGCTCTGCATTTTGGACACCTAGACTTCTATGGATGTCTTGTTTACTAAATGAGTTCATAGTTTTAAACTTCTCAGAACACAGAATGCTAAAGTGTTTATCCCATGGCTCTATACAGGCCTTGCCGTCTTTTCTCATGAGTGCCCTCGGGGCCAGGCTGCACTGTAGATTATTCTGTCTCTACAAATGCCCTTTGCTCTGTGGTCCTGATGTTCTCCTGTCTTCCTACCTGGCTCTTTGCTCTCTCATCCACAGGCAGCTCTTTCTCCTCTTCCCACCGTTTAGACACTGATGTTTCTCAGGCCACCATCTCCAACAATCTCTCCCACCCTCTCCTGGCTCCATGCCTTTCCACAGTGGCGCTTTGCAGTCAGCGTACGGCACCTACTTGACTGCAGGCACTACAGGGAAAGGAGATAATTAGCTCTCCTCAACTTGGCAGTGTGTGGAAGGAAAACTGAAGCTCATTTCAGTAAGTTTTTCCATCTATTTGATACCAAGAACGCTAGCGGAACTGAATTTTCCCCCACGCATAGGCACAGCTATGGTCACAGTGGCTAAAGAGGAGGTGGGTGCCTTGCCAACACGGCTTCTTTCTTGAGACTCCATCTCTTTGCCCATAGTGTCTGATTTCCAATGGGAAGGAACATCAAGATTTTTTTCAGCTAACAAAGTCTACTTTTATTTTATTGCAGTGTGTGTGTGTGTGTGTGTGTGTGTGTGTGTGTCATTCCAGAGAATAAGCATACCTAAATTATCTGCTGTTCACCAGCATCCTGGACGGAGATAGAGGCCATTACCAACCAAGGACCACCATTGAAGTGGGGCCTATCCAAGCAAGCACACCAGAGAGCTTGCCCCAGGGAGCAAGCTCCTAGTGCAGGGTAGGACAGAGTACTTACACCAAAAAAGGAGGGTCAGACAAGGGAAAGAAGAGATACAAAATCTGTGGGAATCAGTGAGAGACAGAGGCAGACAGATCTCTGTGAGCTCGAGGCCAGCCTGGTCTACAAAGTGAGTCCAGGACAGCCAAGGCTCCACAGAGAGACCCTGTCTCGAAAAACCAAAATCCAAAACCAAGACAAACAACCCTGGGCCCCAATCAGTGGGCCTGGTCACAGAGAGGTGTTTGGAGTAGTGATAATTACCTCTCATTGAACCCCTAGTATGTATCAGCACTTGTAACAAACTCTCTTGAATCTAATCTCAGAAGCTGTGATGAGAACTTTATGAAAAACTTAAAAAAAAAAATCCAGTTGTGTTGTGTTGATGCAGATGAGGACAAAATAAATTGCCACTATCACCTACTGCCTGCTATGTAGCAGGCAAAGTGCAGTGACTAGGGATAAGATGGCAAACAAGACCTGTGTGGGTTCTGGCCGCATTGAGCTTACAGAGACAACTGGGAGCCCGATATGGTAGCCACTAGGCACCTGTGCCTATTAAAATTAATGTCGCACTAGCTGCATTTCATCATGTGTTCAATGGCCACCAGTGGATGGAGCCTGCCAGCACTGCAGAAAGTTCTGGCGATTAGTATGGAAAGTGGCAGAGGAGGCAGTAAGCAATGCACATCTCTGTGGTAAAGGCGGGGTAGAAACCAAGGGGTGCAAGAGAGCATGCTGTTAATACTACCATTCTTATTAGAATCATGATGTAGAAACCAAGGCTCAGTGAGGTCAGGCAATGGGACCAAATTCACACACCTGCTAAGTAGGAGAGCTGGGATTTGAACTCAGGCTTGTCTTCTTCACATGGCATTTGGGTTGCTTTTCGGAGGGAACGGGCCAACTCACAGGTAGGAATCATTTAAGGAGAGAAGGCACCACTTGTGGGAAAATGAAAAATTGGGCAAAGGCATAGATGAGCAAGGCTGGCAGAGGAGCACAGGTAAACCAGTCTGGCTGGAGAGGCAGTGATTTGCTGAAATCATGTCCTAGGAGAGGTAAGTTGGAACCTGTCTGCCTTGACTAAAAGCCAAGGAAGGAAGAAACAGCACTACGTAAAGTTGAGTCTTTATAGGACATAAGCCGGAGCATGGAGTGGCCAGATCTATGGACTATGAGAGAACCGCAGTGTTTAGGAGCAACTGGCCATGATGAAATCTAGAAAGACCAGTTACAGATTACAAGGAGATAGAAAGAGAGGTATGAACGAAGATTAGCATGGGGCCTCGAGATCTCGGGTTACCTTTCAGTACTTTGTATCATTTGGATAATATCCTTTGCAATTGTGGACTTCTTCAACTGCAAAAAGCCATGGCAGGCCCAGATGGTCTCGGAGGCTCCCCTTACCAATGGTAATCTAGGAGTTTGCAGATGGGAATGCCATTGGGCTAAGACAAGGTCTAGAGTATATAGTGTTAAGTATTGAGGCAAAGCTGTGTCCTGTAATCACAGCAGGGATCCGAGGCCAGCCTGATCTACAAACAGTGTCCAGGACAGCAAGGCTACACAGAGAAACCCTGTCTCGAAGAAACAAACAAAAAACAGAACAAAAAAAAAAATATTTTTTTTTTGAGGCAAAGAAGATGTCCATCAAGGACCGTCCCAAGATAAAGAGAAAATTACTTTTCAGTAACAATGCTATCTAAGTGTGAGCAGGAGCTCGCTTGTCTTTTATTTTAGGAGGAGGATGAGCACGGGATACAGAGGCTGGAAGGATACTGAGAAAGTAATGACCTTAAAAGTAAAAGAAAACAGTGGGCTAGTTTTAAAGAAAGCTGTGTAGAGTGAGAGGCCATAATTTAACATCCCCACCCCTTAAGATAGCTTTTAAACTGTTTTTGATCTCTGATCCACACGTAGGAAATACAACTTACATCAGGTGTCCAGTATTTATACCTGAAAATAAAGAGTTTTGTGAGACAACAGTCGACCTTTCTAAGGGCAATGGGCCCTAATTTTTTTTTATTATAATAATATTTTGTTGGAATTTCAAGAGCTTGTTGTCACCCACTGAATATATTTTTTGATCTATCCACGTATCAGGACTCTACAAGTTTTCTTAAGTTGGAGGCAAAGGCAGGGCATCTTGTGCAGACACTCAGAGGCGAGCTGGAGAGGCAAACCAGGGCAAGGATCCAGGCTAGGAGAGTTTAAAGAACGTTTCTCACTGGTCCGCCGCAGAAGAGAGCAGAAAAAAACACCCCGGTCCCCAGAATCGTTAGATGGGACCCTCAACTTCCCACCCCTCCCACCCGGATGTTGAAGAGGGCTCTTCAAACAGTGGGGTCAGGCATCCATCCAGACTTTGCCTTTCCCCCCGGTGTGCAGGGAGCTCCCCACGGCACCCTCCCGAGCCCACTCTCTCCATTCATTCCCCTCGCACGTCGGCTAGAACGGAGCCCGCACGCGCTGGGACGAAGGCACTTTGCCCCGTAGCGGGATTGCTGTCGGCGGCCGTGGATCGCGCTCCCCAGCCCGGCCGGCGCGCGCACACCCACGCGCGCACTCCCAAGCACGCACACACAAAGTTGTGGCCGCCCTCCACCGAGGAGCTCCGGTCGGCGGCTGCGGGCCAGCGCACCGCGCTCTCGCAGCGCCCGGTTCGCCCGGCCTCTCGGCTCCCCTCGGGCGGCGCTCGGCCCCCGCCGACGCCGGGCTCTTGCCCTTCGGCTCGGCCTTCCCCGCCTCGCATCCGTGCCATCGGCGCTCGATTGCGCGCGGACTCCCTGGGGCTCTTCCCGGCTCGTTCGCTCGCGCTTGCCGGCCCGCCCGCTCGCGCCCGGCCGCGCCGCCCCGCCCCCGCCCCCTCCCCCTGCTCCTCACGGGCAACTTTTGCCGGCGCCCCCGCCTCACAGCCATGCGGAGCTGAGCTCCGGCCCGGCCCTGGCCGCCGCAGCCCGCCCCGGCTCCCGCCCTCGCGGACCCGCCCGGCCCTTGGCCTCGGCGCCTTAGCCGACCCGGGCCGGCCG
>OU015744.1:82198518-82240892 GCA_907169655.1 Acomys percivali
GCCGGCCAAGTGAGGCGGTGATGCGGGCGCTGGCGGCCTGGGCTGCGCCGAGAGCGGAGACACAGGCTCAAGATGGCAGATTCCCACTGAGGCTGAGGGGGCCGAGCTCGCGCGCTGTGTTCCCTTCTCCGTTGCCATGAACCGCGGACACCCCGGCCCCGATGGCCCCCGTGTACGAAGGTAAGGGGCGCCCGGCCCGAGATCCCCCTCCTCGCTCCGCCGGCCGCGGCCCCCGCAGCTTTGTTCTGCCCGCGGCCCCTCGCCCGGCAGTCCCCGGCCGCAGCCCCGGGCCCTGGCCGCGGGGTCTCGCGACCCTCCCCGGTGCCCCTATCCCGGGCCCAGACGGGACCGGAGCCGGCCTGGGGCAGGATCTTATTTCCAGGGCAGAGAAGGCAGCCGGGGGGTGTGTGCCGGTGGGCTGCTGCCCGAAGAAAAGAAATGGGGGCGGCGTGTGGGAAAAAGACAGATCCGTGACTGCTTTCTGTTTATTTGTGATAAATGAAGGTGATGCGATCCTCCCCCATTACCTTTAAATGGTCTCCTTTCTACTTGTTCGTCCTCTCTGCTCCCTTTTCTAAACATCTCCACTCCCACCCCACACTCCCTTTATTCTTCCTGAGCCTCCGATTTTGGGGGGGGTGGTGGTGGTGGTGGCGGCGCTTGTGGAATCCGATTGTAAGGGGCCAAGCGGTGAGAGAGGGTAGAGATGAAAAGTCCATTTCAGACCCAGGCAGAACAATGAAATAGGCTCAAAATTTCCCCGCAATTGGCGTGTGGAAGCGAGGATATAGTTTGGCTTTTGGGAGGGGGTTCGGCGGGGGGCGAAAGAAGGTTTTCTGGCTCGGCCTGGGTAGATGGGTGCTGTGCACTTTCACCTGGCGTTGGCCGATTTTTTTTCCCATTTGACTGTCTTCAGAAGAAAGAAAAGGTAAGGCGATACAGCTGCCTCGCACACTCTTTCGGTTCTCAGTCAGTTCCGTCAGCTTGCAGCGAGGAAATCAAACCCGAATCAACTAAGTTTTTACACACTTCTATGTGTTTTTGTGTGCTTGTAGTACGGGGGATCTTTCAACCCAAGTGTGTCTGATTTTTCAGTTATTTCATCGTGAAAATGTTTCTCTCGTGAAATCATTGAAATAGCAGCCTCTTACATACTTTTAGCGTGGGTCCATCTGGCTTTCTTTCGGTTTTGTTCAGATATTGTGTGGATGAAATCGCAAATGAGAGGGAAACGGGTTTGCCAGGAACCAAGAGGAGGGCGAGGGAAGATTGTAATCCTATAAACCCGGGGAACTGTTGGGCCGAGTGAAACAGGGATCTCATTAAGAGTTTTATCTCTGCTCGGAGAGGCTGATTTAAAAAAAAAAAAAAAAAAAAGAACTTATCTGAAAAGAAAATCTGTTATTAGTTCCAGGGCTCCAAATGAATTAGGTTTCTGCATGGAATAAAGTCACCACTCAGGCTCTGAATAACGGGGCTGTAAATAACCTATGGACTGTAAATATTTTTTTTTTCCCAGAGTCTCTTAGAAACAAAGGGTATGTTTAGAAAGCAACAGAGAAATGTTATTCCAGGGGCTTTCCTCTTTGATTCTGAGGAACACAAGGTCCATTTAACTGTTCCACAAAACAAAATTTCTGATCACTCCACCACGTAGACTAGGAACATGCCAGTGGGGATGTGGACATGTAGGAGAGCCCATGTCGGGCATTCATTGTTCAACTGTGTCTAGGGGAGGGGGCTGCAGTCAAAGCTCCCACTGTCTAGAGTGTTAAAATGAAACAGTTTTCTCTTTATTAAGTGCTTCCTGGAGACTCCCTCTGCTGGACGCTCGGGGTGAGCAGTTTAGAAGGAACTTGGCATTGAATTCACAACTGTAATAGAATAGCAATTCCTCTTCTAGGGGGCTGGGTAGGTGGGGTTGGGATGTATTTTGTCAACTTTGTACAAAGCCACCTTGGGAACTTCATTTATCATGTTGATTTCATTTGAAATTCATGAGGAATGTAGGTTAACCCCCTGGTGCTAAGTAAGCCCTAGCTGGGTTGGTCTTAGGTACATCGCTCTTTTGGTAATTATGTCAGATAAAGAATTACAGGTGTGTAAGGTGTTTCGGTGTAGGACTGTGGAGCTCGGGTGTGTGTGTGTGTGTGTGTGTGTGTGTGTGTGTGTGTGTCTCAGCTCATAGTTTTATTTGCCAACCTTTCTCTATCCCAGGCAACCTAATTTGTCACCCCCTTTCAACCCTGGGTTTTCTTGAATATTGTCTCTGGGTTCTCTTAAACAGTCTTTGGGTTGTAGCTTTTTCTTCTATGGGCACATCTTGCTCGGCACTGCTTCTCTACCAGCCTGGAATCATTCAGTCCAAAGCTCAGGCCTGGTCTTTTTGAGAGAGGCTGTTAGGCATGCTATGAGGCAGATGAATGACCTCCATAGTCAAGGACTGTGCTTCAAGAACCTACATTCACTCACAGTGGTGAGTGTGTCCACGACTACAGTGACCACTCTCTTGACCCCCAGGGACAATCTGTGGATTCAGTGAACCTGATTTTTATTATATATTAACCAGAACCCAGGGACTCTGTGTGTGTGTGTGTGTGTGTGTGTGTGTGTGTGTGTGTTGTCTTAAGTGAGCAGGGTTTTTCCTGCAGACTTTGCCAAGAAGAGGGATTTCTTCTCCTAACACTTCCACATGATTCTTCTCAGAAGTCTGATGACACATGAGACTTTTTAGCAGGAATTTCTCAAATGGAGTGTGACTGGAATACTGAGTGAAGGCTGGAATGTAGACATTTAGACAGGCGTGCTGTTTTTGAAACAAAGCATATTTGATAATATGAATTAGTAAGTGGCAAAGTGTAATCAGTCTTCTCAGGCTGGCTTTAAGAATAGGTTTATAAATATCACATTAGTTTTTAGTGACTTGATACTGATCAAGTTAAACTTCTTGTTAAAAAAAAATGAGAGGGGAGGGTATTTTCTTTAGAAAGTTAAACATTTGCCTTGTGATTATATTTCTCCATCAACTTGCTTACCAAGGCCTTTTCAGTATGCAGGACAAAGGTCAACCACAGGGGTCTGGATCTCTATGGGTTCCCAATTAGAGGGGCCGAAATTCCAGGTTAACTATGTCTCACTTACCTGGCTTCTTGATCACTGTGAAGGAAACCAGAGAACCTTTCACATTCAGACTGGCATGCCAGAGTCCCTCCTCAGATGGCCCTGAAGACGCTTGGCCACCAAGATGCAAACCAAGAAATGAGATTCTGAATCATCTTCCCTCAAAAGAATTTTAGGATGCGTTGTCTGTGATATCTTTGCCTGTGTTTATGCTTTACAATTTTAAATGAGCAAGTACAATGTTTCCTTGTTACATTTGAATCGTGAGTCAAAATAGTCACTCATTTTATCCTTGATGCTGGACAGGGTGGCAGGACACTCAAAGCAGAGGAACTGGAGCTTGAATCTAGCTTATGACCTTGGTATCCTACTTTTCAGAACTTTTAGCCTTTACTGGATTGTGTGAGGATTCCATTAGAACCTGGCATATTTAGTAGAGTCCCTGCTTAGAGTAGGCATTTTCTCAGTATGTGTTAACTCCCCCCCCCCCCCCCCCCCCCGCCTTGCTTACAGGCATGATGACTCCAGGGAAAGCATAGCCCTCAAATAGTTTAAAAAGCCAGCAACACTTCAATTTCAATTATTAATCTCCTGCTATTCTTTTTCTAGTTTGGGAACCAGCAAAAATAAACCCCCATAGCTGCAGAAGAAAGAACTTTTTTTTTCTCCTCTGTGACCTTTCCAGTGTCTTTATTCACATCAGCTTCTGCTGGTTTCAGGCAGAGCATGTTTGTGCTATGTTAAAAATGTGTAAACAAATAGTAAGGCAGACTTTCAGGGGCCGCAGCTGTGTTCCCGGAAGTGTCCCTAAGAATGAAAGGTAACCTTTGCCCTCAGAAAGGATCCACTCCTGTACAAGGTAGCAGGCTAGTTAAGAAGTCCCCAAAAGTTGCTCACTGGCTCTTCTCATAAGAAAGGCTCCTACCCAGCCACATGCTAGAGTCTGCCTCACTAGGCAGTTAAACATGCATTTTTTTTTAACCAAAGAAAATTGGGAGCTTTATGCAAATTATAGCTGCTTATATCCTTTCATATTTTATGTTTCCTGTTCATTCATTTCTTTCTTCCTTTCTCCCATAGAGATCAGGCTTAAGGATCTACCTTTGCGGTTTGTGTGGAACAAAGTAGTGCCGATCAGGAGGGGAGATGTGTGTGCGTTTCTTATTGTTCCCTGGATGCGTACTTTGCTAGTGCTTTCTGGTAGCCTTCGGATGACGATTGATTCAACCACTTCGGGTTGTAGTCAAAGGCCGGATTCAAAACAATACCAGCAGACTTTGTGTAACCACTAATAAGAGTGTGAACTTGAAAGGCCCAAGCTTATAATAGCTCCATTGCATGTGACAATACCTTGTTGAAGGAGGAAAAACAACAAAACAAACCAGAAAATTGAAAATTGAGAACTGAGAGGAAGATCTTTATTTCTTCTTTAAAAGAAACTGAGCATCTTGGGGGCTGATGGTGGTGATTATGACCTAGCCTGTGATGTGAGCCGTGTGCTTCGTGCACTCTCTACTCTCTGAACTCCCAGTTTGTTCCCTCATTCTGCAGACCAGGGTGCATCTGTTATGTATGCACTTGGCAAACATTTACAAAGGCTCTGCTGTGCCCTGGGCCTCATGGCAGGTTCTGTGTTTGGAGAAATGACAAAGACTTGGCCTCTGACCTCTGGGAGTTCAGGAATAGGGGAAGTGAAAGTCAAAATATTTAAACTCCATATAGACTCACCGGGGAGCCTGCCTTAACCCAGTTACAGTGGTTGTTGGCTTGTTTGTGTGTTTCCTGTGTGATAGTTCTTACATACTTAAGGTGTAAAGGGAAGACCCCAACTTCCTTTTATGTTGAAATGTTTTCTTTAGTTGAACGGAATTATTTCATTACAAGTTTCCTTAAATGTTATCATCTCTTTTGCGGAGGATATGTTTTCCTCTTTCATTATTTAACTTTTATTGCATATCCTTATCAATGCAAATACTGTTCTCACATGCACATGCTGATGGGGCACTTTGTGTTTTTTACATTTAGAGTTGGAGGCTGTCTTGTGAATGGTTCTCCCATCCATGTGTGCCTGTTGGAGGATTCATTCCCGGCTTCACTGTCTCACTTGTATTTTGATAGTCATGTGGTGGGTATTCACTGGCGGGACACAGATGGATAGTCACAAGCAGCTTTCAGCACGTATACCCCAGGAACAGAGAATTCTGGGAACAGCCCGGCTGTATCCTTAAGTTAGGTCGTAGAGCCTGGGGGCAGGGGCTTCTGAGAGGTGACTGCTGCCTCCCTGCCCCTAGCAGAATCCCCTGGGAGGGGGTAAGGAGCTGTGTCCTAGGCTAATCATGTATTAGGTGGCACCCTCGCTGTTCTCTTACAACCACTGAGGAGAGTGTGCCCCCTCCCCTCCTGACTGCTCTGCGGCCTTCCCAGCATCTGTATCCACACCAAGCTTTGCCTGGTTTCAGGTCTTCCATAGCAGCATGTTTGTGCTATGTAAACAATGTGCAAATAGTACCACAGACTTTCAGGGGCCACAGCTGTGTTCTTGGACTGTGTCCCTAAGAATGAAAGGTAACCATCGCTCCTAACAAGGACCCATTCCCTGATGTGAATCTTCACTTACTGGTAGCTGTTATCCATGAATGAACATTAGCAATTCCTTCATTAACCAGTTCTAGGTTTGCATGAGTCTGGGCCTCCTAGAAATCTCGTCTGCTTTCAACCAAACTTGTTTTCTTTTACTTTTTTCTTTAAAACCTTTCATATACTTGAATATAGCAATTGGACTCTTTTCCTTTTCCCCTACAGTCTGTTTTTGTCTCTGAAACATTTCCTTTCCCTGTTGTGAACTCTAGTTTCTCTCCATTACGAAAAATAATGGTCATCAAATCTGAATGCAATTCTTTAATAATAGAATTATTAGTATGAAATATGCCAGAAAAGGGACTTTAGGTTTCTTAATTCCTGGGGAACTTCTGGAGGGCAAGAACCATGCCTGGTTTGTCTTTGTGTCCCCTGCTGTAGTTGTACAGTCCTTTAGCTCTAGTGGGAACGTCATAAACATCTGTAGCATTGGTTTCTTTAATGCCATCTAAGAGTACTTTATAGTAGCATCATGACTCGGCTGCACTCACTTGGGTCCTGAGCCTTTTTTTATGATAGGCTCTGACTTTCATAGCCCTGACTGGCCTGGAACTTGATAAGTAGACCAGGCTAGCCTGAAACTCATAAAGATCCACCTGCTTTTGCCTCCAGAGTACTAGAATTAAAGATGTGTGCCACTATGCTTGCCCCCTGCTGAGTATTTTTCTGGACTCTTGTCTGACCTCCTCACACCCAGCCAAGCTGCCACTCTATACATCCCTTTGAATTTCACCTGTCTAGTCCAGCTCTTAGGTCTTTCTTAACTGTCTGCTGCAGAACAGACAGAGTGCAGAGGACATAAAATATCACTAACTCGAATTGTACTTGATTGAAGAAAAGAGTGCACAGAGTCTTTATGACTCAGCGTAATATTAGTTCACCCAGGTTAGAAAGGACAGTTTGTCAAATTCTTTATAGGTTCTGAGTCAGCAAAAGCCATACCTGTTGTACCAGTCAGTGAGCCAGCTGTTTCTGAGAGTGGTTACAAGGCCAGCTCCCAGAGGGCATCCTCCTTCTTGATAGTCTAGAGCCAGTAGAAGGGATAAAGATGCAGTGGACAGTCTCACTGCCACCAGGTCATTTTCTGTTGGATGACTCTACTATTAAAAAAAAATAAGTTAGGGAAATCACTACCAAAAAAAATAATAGCAAACCTTTAACACTGAAAAATAGCTTTATGGTGTCACTTATTTGTGAACATGATGCTAAATAGATTTGTGGTGGTTCACATAGTCTGCCCTTAACAATTCTTGCCTAACTACTTTTGCCCTAGTACATTCTGATTAAGTGCCATGCTTAGGCAGAATTAACGCTTACTGACTCTTTTGTGTGTGCTAATGTCACAGAAAGAATGTCATCGAATATACAGTACAACAAGGGCGTCCCCCTTCCCTGGCGGTTCTGTCCGTCTGCAGCGGGAAAGCGCCGCGAAGCACTTCATGATGAGGAATGAAAAAAAGCACGTCTTGTCCTCACAGAGCGCATCTTGCTTACAAAGGCTTGTGTATGAAAATGGGGCATTTCCCTCCATACCAATATTTTCTTATTCAATCTGTGAATTATCCTTCAGTTATAAAGTGACTTTTCCAAGGGTTTGTCAAACTCTATTATGCTAGTTCTGAACAGAACTTTGGCATCACCCTATTTAAGAAGGCCATTTTTATGGTCTTTGTACCTGCAGCCTGTAAAAACACCACGATAAAGAAATCTGGAAAACTGGTTTGTTGCTAACTGTGAAAGGCTTTCCCCCCCTTTCCTTCCCACATATATCCCCCTTCAATAAAGAACTAACAGAGTTCTGACCAAAACCAGATTGCAAATTCCTGGAATTCTGCAGAAAGACAGTGACTTTACTCTCTACATTCTGTGTACCTGCATCCATCCGCTTGTCAGAATCCATGCTGATGGCGGGGACTTCGGGTGGGAAGGAAGTTTCAGAGAGTTTTGTGGCAGGGAGAGAGTGAAGGCACACACACAGTCGGCCTCGCTCTAGACCATTTATTTACATCTGCAGCCACAGCCTAGAATGATCACTGTTATTCATTAAGTATGACCTGCACCATAAGGAAAAGATTAATCGGCATTCATTGTGTTCTGCTGACTGAGATGGGGAGGCCTTCTAATGTATTACAGCAATGAAAATGGTCAAAATAAAGTTTCATTTGATTATACCTCGACTCACTCTGAAAAGGACTTAAGGCCACATAAAGGGTTAAGCTTCTGGTAGAGAGGAAAATTAATTTATGTAGATCAATTTTGTGGATCAGCCTATTCCAGGGATGCGGGATAAATGAGGGAGTCCTTTTATGAAGACAACAGAAACAGCCGAAGCTCTTGTGCTGGCTTAACAAGGTGAATGAGCAGAGTGCATAATGGGATTCATTTGCAAAGTAATTTTTGCCTGGCTGGAGTGGTAAGCACAGAACAGACCAGCAGATGAGGACAGTAAGTGTTTTGGATCAGTTGTCAAAGGCTTAAAAGGGGTTCCAATTCAAGAGACATTTTATGGTGTGGAGAAGGGGACTGGTATCAAAATGATACTTGAACCAGGTGATTTTCAGTGGCCTGGATGTAATAGGAGGAGGGAGGAACTTGGGAGAGGCTGCCAGGAGGCTGGGCACTACAGGAGGAGGTGTGAGTGCTCTGGAGATGGGCTGGCATTCAGAGAGAGTATCTGCCTGTGGTGTGTGGCCCAGAGGTTCAAGAACTGTTTGTTTTATTTTACTTTCCTCCCATACCTCTGGCAGGGATCTAGAATCAGGGAGACTTGCTGGTTTTGGAAAAACACTTTTTTCCCTATTCTTTTAACAATCTCTTCTTTTTGTGGGCTTTTTACATTGTGCAGGGTCTTGTTGGACCATAGTCCAACCTGGTAGGGCCTTCATGAGTTAGTGTCCCACCTCTGACACCTGAGGATCCTGAAGTCCAGATCAGTGAAGAGGCTGCAGATGCTGCCTAGGAAGGCTAGGGTAGGGGTAGGGTTGAGTTATGGCGGTGTGCACAGAAGCCCACAGCAGCCTAGAATGCTGAGGACAGCGTCCTAGCTTCCAGGTTCCTAGGATGCATCAGAACCACTTCCTGTTGTCCCCAGTCCTTGGGGGGAGCTTCTGACTTCTAGTGTCCTGGGGATCCTGGCAGCATGCAGTATTGCACAGAGGCCAGCACCTAAGGGCTGTGCTTTTCTTTTCTCAGAACAAGGCCCTCAGCTCTAGTATTCTCAGTCTTCTGTTAGGAACTTATTTCTTATGTTTCCCTGAACAAGTTTGCAGCTTGTCACTCTGAGCTACTTATTAACAACAGAAAATCACAGGGAGGGGACCAGTATAATCATGATTAGTTTTATAGAACCTCAAAGCACTTTTTAGTCATTAAGCAATGTTTAAAACAATTTTGCCTTCCTAAGGCCCAGTTTTAAGTCCTTCTGGCCCTTTAACATGACCACAAACTTGAGACTTGCCGCTGCCTTCGGTAATAACATGACCCTACTTGGGATTCTGGGAGCACACTTGCACTGGTATTGGTTTTGACCTGGCTTGGAAGCATTTCCATCTCGCTGAGTGACTTTTGGACACAGACTTTACTTAACACCGATAAGAGAACAAACTAAGGGCAGGCTTGCTCTGACATTAGCAGACCCTGAGGCAGAAGTACATCACGAGACCTCACCTCACTACCTATGCCACTCTGTCTTCCTGTTTAGTGAGTCCAAACTGCAACTACCCTACGTCCTCTTGGGACCCTGGGTGTCCCATGGATGTCTGTAAGGCCTACGAAAACATACCCATAGACCCTGGGAAGGCTTGAGAGCTCTGCAGCTCTGGGGATGTAGGAGAAGGCAGATGCTCGGCCTATGGACAGGCACACACCTTGACTCTGGAGACTCCTCAGCCGTGGAGTGGGGTGCTAGGCTCTCTGAGTCTAGCCTTTAGACCAAGGCAGTGCTAATAGGAGGCAGCTTGTGGTTCGAACACTTTAGTAATGAAGATTTGAACTGTTTTCTCTGTACAAATGAGAGCTAGTGATTGTGTCACCTCATGCTCTGTTCCTGGTTCTCTCTCCTCCCTCCTCCTATCCATTCCATGCCTGGGTTGCTTTGTAAAGCTCAGGCATTGTGAAATTGACCCACGTCCTATGTCTTACTAAGGTAGCTCCCATAGTCAGCATGTTCCTCCTACCAGTGAGACTTCATGGAAGACCTAGAAAATCTGATAGCTACTCTGTGGTGTGAGTTCTGGCCCCTGGCACCTGGGGCCTCACCTCCTGCTCCTCCTCGACGGCATGTCTCCTCTTCGCTTTAACTGCTTATTATCTACCCACAGGGCCCCTCTGCCTACCTACTTATTCTGACTCTGTGGATCTTGGGCATGTTTGTGCCCTGTTAGCCTGGTAGGTGGGAGGGTCTAAGGGATGTTATAGAACTCTCTGAAATATGTCTTTGTGGGGCACTATTTTAGAGGACCATCAGTCACCTAGAGGGCTTGTTAAAACATGTGACCCTAGTCCCAGAGTTTCTAATTTGTGAAGTCTGTGGTAGGCCTCAGTTGCATTTCCAGTAGACAGTCATATTTTGGAGGAATGCATTTTAAATGAAGAATCAGTGCACATTTAACATCAGATAGCTATTTTGATGAAAGTTTTTCTTAGATGTATGGGGGAGAGACCTGGCATTAGCATGACTGGCAGTCCTGCCGCCTTTGTGCCATGATTCCTTGAGAAGCTCAGGAACGTGCAGAGGCCGCCTCTGTCCTCTCATCTCCCTTCCCATCACCTCTGGCATGGCCGTGAGCACAGGAGTTACTTCCTCTGGGCCTCTCACAGCCAGCTAGTCTGCAGTACAACCATTTGGGCCTGGGACCTGGAACAGACTGGCAGTCATCATTGACATAGTAACATATTATTATTAGCTAACATTCAAGAGCTCTGTGATTTTCTCCATTTATGTAAGGGGAAATTGAGGCTTAGCAATATTTAATGATGTATTCAAAGCCTTCTGACCAGTCACAGTAGAGCCAGAGCTCAAACCTGAGTCCACCTGACACCAGCCTGCTCTTGTCCTGACATGCAGGCTGCCCTCCTTCTCCCAGGTTGTTAGAATGGCCCAGACAACACATATTAAGGACGCAGAATCCTTAGAGAAGAAACAGTGAAGTCGAGCCTATTTGTGCTAGATTACTAAATTCCCCAACAGAAATGTTCTTCGTAACCCAAGGCGGATGAGGTAGGGAGCTGAAGCACGGTGTGCAGCTGTGGAGGAGGGCGTGGCACGGCACAGCCCAGGCGCGAGCCCACTGTGAGCCAGGAGCTGACTATGGCCGTGCACACTTATCAGGCACACAAGGTTGCCTGTTGCATTGTCAGACTTCACTGCATCCCTGTGGCATTGCTGCAAGGATGGGCTGCACTGTTAGCATGCTGTACAGACCACAGAGAAAGGTGAGGCAGCCCACCGAGCAGGAGAGGGCAGTAGTACCAAGCAGCCTAGATCCAATTGGTACTTTCTATCATCAGATTATGCCTGTGTGATGGAGACTTCCCAACCCTTATAGATAAGGACGTGGAATTAGTAAATATGTTGGTCCTTCTCTCGATAATAATGACTTTTGTTTCAAAGCCTGAGTATTTTAAAACTGCAGAGACAGATTTATGTTGCTTTCCCTGAAAGATAAGATGGTAGGCATAGAAGTCAGGCCTGAAAGGGAAGATTAGTGAACCCAGTGCAGAAACAAACCACACCACTTACTTCAAGTTTAGCGTGACTTTTTGTCTGTCTGTTTTTGTTTTGTTTGAAACAGAATCTTTCTGTGTTCCCATACTAGCTTCTAAAACTCTATGTAACAAAGGCTGGCCTAGATCTCAGGATCCTCCTGCCTTAGCCTTCCAAGTGCTGGCTGGTGTTGTCACACTCAGCGTGTGCACGTGCGTGTGCACAAGGGCTGTTAAATATTACTTGGGATCAAACCCAGGACCGTCCACATTTTAAGTGAGTGCTCCCCCATGAGATGCAGCCCCAGCTGGCTCCTGTAAGGCCATATGCCATCTCTTATCTGTAGGACAGGCGAGGTGAGCCAACTCCAGACGTGCTGCCTGAGAGTGTGTAACAAATGATGGAGAGAGCGCCTCAGAATGAGGAAGGGAACGCTGATCAGACAAGTGGAATGGTACAGATTGACACGTCACTGTCACAAATCAAGTCACATGTCACAAACATGAGGTTCAACCACTCAGCTAAGCACACTCAACATGCCGGCGACTGTTTTAGTTGCCTAGTGGACAGCATTGTGCCAGACGGACAAAAACTGCCCTGGAGCAGCTTGTGCTGTAGTGAATAGAAACAAATAAGCTAGTTCGGTTTTATGTTGGTGGTGCTGTTTTGTTTTGTTTTGTTCTGTTTTTAAGCTTGAAGGAAATAGAAGTGGACATTTATTAAATCCCTGGAAAGGTTGAAATTTCTAAGATTAGAATCTATAGATGAAATCATAGGAAAATACCATTAATATTGTCAGAGTAAACATTCCCCAAATGTTAAGATTATTTCTGGCTTTACCATCATGAATTATTCCTTAGGATAATTCCCTGTAACATTAAAGTTTGTCTGAATTTTAAAATCTGTTCTCCAAATTGTATTTACCAGGTCAAGGGAGTTGAACATTTGTCATATTTTAGATATATACCAGTAGATTAACTTCTTCCTCAACGCGCTTTCAAACTAAATAAATAAAACCACCTAGATAAAGATTTAAATGAGCCCTCCTGTTTATTGTGGAAGTAAAAGGTCCTTGTTGTCCTTGGGTCGGGATCCTGCTCTCTAACTCATTTATCCTTAAGTGACATATGTCCCAGACTTTCAAGGTCACTTCAGTGTGTCAGTGACTCTCAAAGTTCCATCAGTACTTGGACTTTTTTTTATCCTTGGAGTCAAGAAGCCAACAGTTTACTGGACATTTCTATGTAGAGATCTCATAGACATCTCAACATAAACACATCTAAAGAAAAAAAAAAGCATGGTCCCCTCTGTGAAGTATACTCGAGTTCCATGCTTTGTTCTCACACAGTGCGCTCTACACAGTAGTCTAGTCAGAAACACTGGACTCATCCATACCTTTGTTTACTTCATATTTAACCCATCACCACTTTTTATTGATTTTATTTTGCTTCCCACGTATAACCATTCTCATTACTAGCTGTAGTTAGTTATATTTCGTAAAGTTGCTGTAGATCCTGAATTAGTGAACAGTGAGCCATTATTGGTAGGGAAAATACAGGGCTAATTTCCTGGTCATATTTTCAATTGGTCACTACATGGCATCAATAACATTGGTATGTTAAGTTGGAAAAAAAAAGTAATGTTGGTGTAATGTTGTAACTTAGTACATACTATGTGTTCTGACATTACATAAATTCATGTAATAATGTTTTTATATGTTTCTGATTATCAGCAACTTTATTTTAACTTTTATGTGTTTGTATTTATATGTGGAAGAGAGGGTAAGAAGGAGGAATGCATATGTGTATGTGTGTGTGACACACACACATACACACACACACTCACAAACATATGGGCATGTGCATGCTATGGCTCATGTGTGGCGGTCAGAGGACAATCTTGTAGAGTTGGTGTTCTCCTTCCACCTTTACATGGGTTATAGTGATTGAACTTTGGTCACCAGATTTGGTGACAAGTGCTTTAACTGCTGAGCTATCTTGCTGTTGGCTAACATTGAACTCACAGCCAACAGTGCTATAACTAAAGCCCAAATGTGCTTATTAAATGTATTTTTTTCTCATAAGAAACACTACAACTTTCTTGTATCTTGAAGCTCATATGAACATCTCAACCCAGTGCTTTAAAACTTCAGCCATTTAAAACAAACAAACAAACAAAAAAATCAGCAAACAAAACCTTGGGAGCCAGGCATGGTGGCACACACCTTTAACCCCAGCACTCAGGAGGCAAAGGCAGGCAGATCTCTGTGAGTTGGAGGCCAGCCTAGTGGGTTCCAGGACAGCCAGGGCTGTTAAACAGAGAAACCCTGTCTCAAAAAACTAAACCAAACCAAAAACCCAAACACAAAAAGACAAAAAATAAAGCACCATATATGTTGTGTAGGACAGTTGTTTCTGAACAACTGAATAGCTGAAATAAGTCAGAGTGGATTATGAGTTGTGAACCCAATTTTCCCTACTGCCATACCTGTTTGGGGGCTGGCAAACTTTTCCCATAAGGGTCCAGATAATATATCTTTTGGACTTTGAGCAACACTGTGTACTGTAGTAGCTCAACTCTGTAGCTGCCATGTGGAAGCCATGGACAGGCTGGGCTATATTCTATTTACAAAAGTAGACTTTGGGCTGAGTTGGGTATCATTAACCCACCATACTCTGTTATCTTGAGTGGAGTGTGTGTGTGTGTGTGTGTGTGTGTGTGTGTGTGTGTATGCCTACACATGTATGTGCCTGTGGTGAACACTAGAGGTTGATGTCCAGTGTCTTCCACAATCATTCTGTTTTTTTGAGACAGGGTCTTTCATGGAACTCACTGATTTGCCCGCCTGCCTGACCAGTAGTCCCCAGGATCTTCCTGGTTCAGCTTCCCCAGCACTGGGATTATTATGGGCATGAACCACTGTACCATTTTATGTGGATGCTGGGCATGAACACAGGTCCTCATGATTGTGCTGCAGGCCTTTTACAGACTGCCATCTCTCAGTCCCATGATCTAGCCTTCTAAATTGGCTCCTTAGGCCATTAAAAAAAAAGTTTTGTTTTGTTTTGTTTATTTTGAGACTGGTCTCTCAATATAGCCCTGGCTGTTCTGGAACCTGTGATGTAGATCAGCCTGGCTTTGAACTCACAGATATCTTCCTGCCTCTGTCTCCCAAGTGCTGGGAGTAAAGGTGTGCACCACCACCCCCGGCTCACGTGCCCATTCCTGAGTCTCTGCAGTATACTCCAGTGATACTAAGTACACATTAGCTCTGCTTGCTCTGCCGCTGCAGGTGCGCAAGTGCTTCCCGTCCACTTTGAGCACAGTCCAGGTTGAGCAGGGGTCACAGGATGCCCTGCTTATCTCCCCAGTCTCCTTGATGCCAGTTTCCTCTTCCAGTTGTCACGGTCTGGCTCTTTCAGTTTGAGGCTGGTCCTGTGTTTGCTGCTCCCATGCCATTGTGTACAGTCTGTCTGCATGGAGTGCCTGGCAAGCTCCTGCTCACTCTGCACTCAGAGTCCAAATGTCACTTCCTACCCTGGACATTCCCTGCCCCTCACTATCATTCTCACGCTGATTTCCAATGTCAGAGCACCCTGTTTTATTTTTTGTTGCTTGTTTGTTTTTCATTCATAACATACAAAGTTTTCTGGTGTCACTGGCTTGGGTAACCTTGTTTTCCACTTTCTTCCTCTGTGCACCTGCAAGCTCCACCAGGAGAAGAATGTGTTGTCAGTCTCTGGTCTCCATCATACTATAGTTACACACTAGAGAGATGCTAAGTCAGTAAACAATCACACAACATAGATGTGTTCACACACATTTTGTATGTTGCTGCGGTAGAGAAAATACAGTGATGATTCAAAACAAAAGTTACTATGTCAGTGGTTGTGAAGGTGTGCCTTTGTTGTCAAAGGGCATTTCAGAGGCAGATGCCCTGTCAGCAGGCCCATCTAGTGGAAGCTGTCTCTCCACACAGAAGGGCTGCATGAAGTCGCTAGCCTCCATTCCCTCTGAGCCTGTCGAATGTCCACTGGGAAGGTTTTCAGGTGAGAGGTGAAGGTGAAGTGTGCTGGTGGAGGCATTTCAGCAGGCCCTGTGAAAATTGGCTTTGCTCCACCTTTATCCCTCTTAGACCTCAACACGTAAATGTTTTATTTTTATTGAAATCCTACCAAGAAATCTTTGATTTGCCAGAGAATCATCTCTAAGCAGTGGCGTTCCAATGTGGAGATTATTCTAAGTTATTTCAAGAATCCTGCATGCCACCAGGGAGATAATCATTTTTCAGATGGGCTTTTGTAGGTAAATGGGAATCTTGTAGCTTTATTTAACTCTGTTGAAACACTGTGTGGTATATAGATCATTAGAAAATAAGCAACAGTATTCAAGGCCTGCTCCCGCCCTGCTGCTGCTGCTTCCCTCATGCTTTTAAAATGTCATTCTTTCTAGATATCACTGCAGGTATACATCTCAGATCTTTCTCTATAAATAGAAATGTGAAATTATTAAATAATGTTAATCATGTCATAATCTGCCTTTTCCCTTCTAACGTTGTATTTCAGCAAAGCTTATCTTATTTAATAATTTACTTATACTGCACTTTCATAATTGAAATGTCTTTTGAATCTGATACACTGAAATCAGCATTCACTATAGGATGATGTCCTGTGTGTGACTGTGGACTTCCTTAGAGTTCTTTAACCCTGTGCAATCTCTTGTTGAAGAACATGGGCAGTTGCGTGCTGACCCTTACATCCGCTGCTAACTGAGTAGGGTGAGATTTCTGTAGAGGGGATAAGCTTGTTCCTTTATTCTCCAGTTTCCTAAGCCGAAGGTTCTGTTAGGTTCAAGTTGACCGGAGTGCACCAGAGCTGGCTCTGTAGTGTTGCTCTGAGAAGACCCACAATTGGCATTGCCATGGTTGCACTCCACTCACTCTCACGAGGAACACATTGAAGCTCTTTGCCCGAGATGCCACCCACTATCTGTTGTTAAACTTTAGGAGCTTTGTTGGTAGTAAGACACAATATTTCAAATTATATTTCTTTTATCATAAATAAGATGATGTTTTCATATATTTAACTGGCATTTTATATTTGTTTCATGTAAACTGTTTTCTGAACTTTGTGCATTTTCTCAACATTTTGCTGATCTTTTCTTCCTTGTTTCTAATAGTTTGTTACATATTATCTTTGAAGTGAGTTGTAAAAAAATTTTTTTTCTAGTTGGTCATGATGTTTAGCTCGCTGCTCTAATTTACTATAATCAAATTTATCTCTTTAAAAATAACTTTTGTGTTTTGATTCAGAGTTAGACTTTTTTGTGTCTTATTTTAAGTTCCTCTTGGGTATTATTAAAATCTTTTTTTTTAAAAACTCAGATGCTGGTTCATTTGATTTTTAAACTAGGATAGTATATGTCCAGAGATTTGAATGTAGCTTTACGTTTTCCCAGTGCTCAGCTGTCCCAACACCATTGTTTAAAAGGTTTCTATTTTTGCTGTGGTCTCTTTTCTTAAAAACAGGTTCATTGATTTATTATTATGTATACAGTGCTCTGCATGTACAGATGCAGGCCAGAAAGGGCATCAGATCACATTATAGATGGTTGTGAACCACCATGTGGTTGCTGGGAATTGAACTCAGGACCTTTGGAAGGGCAGTCAGTGAGCTTAACCTCTGAGCCACCTCTCCAGCCTGACTGCCATGGTATCTTAATGTCATAACATGCTCTGCAGTTTGGGGTTCTGCTTTGGACTCTGCATATGTTCCCACTGGCTGGTGATTATTGAAGCCTGAGGCTTCTAATGCCCAAAAAGACTTGTTCTCTCACTGTGCTTCTTCCTCAGATTGTTACTGGCTGTTCTCTGTGTTTGTTTTTCCATTAAACTATAGAAGCAACATAACTTGATTCCAGGAAAATAGTAAGCCTGTTAACCTTTCCATTGGGATCACATCAAATTCATGAAGCACTTCGGAAGACCAATGCCTTTCTGAGGTTGAGTCTTCCTAGCTAGTATAATTTTCCACGTGCGTTCTTTCTCGTGTACTTCATTAATTTTGAAAGTTTTATTTTTATGGGCTATGTGACTTTCAATCTACTTCTTGCAAATAATGAATTTCTTACTCATTTCTATTTGTATTTCTGACAGCTTCATTGAGATTCATATAAGTATAAGTTAAATGAATTTTAGTATATGCACAGAATTGTGTGTCCATAACTACTTTGTAATTTTACTTGTTCTCATCCCCGAAAGGAGCCCTGTACTCATTAGCAGTCGTTCTCTATGTTCACTCTCCTCCTTCTTCTGGAAACCACTAGTCTGCTTGGTATTCTGGACATTTCTTATAAATGGAATCGTAAAGTGTGTGGTCTCTTGCAGCTGGCTTCTTTCACTTAGCATAATGTTCGTGGGCATCACCCATGTTGTAGCATGTGTTTGCATTTTATGCTAGCTATTCTTGTGTGTAATGATATCTTATTGCGGGTAGCTGTCTTTTTCCTCTCTAATTCCTTTATATATTAGTTTTTGTTTATAATTCACATTGGTGAGATTTCATGAGGGCAGAGAACAGGCTTTCAATTCTAAAACCACAATGCTGACACAGTGCCTGGCAAATATTTGGTATTTAATAAAATGCTTATTGAATCAGTGATTGGATCTGTTATGTTTCTAGGCCACCTCTACTTTTATAGTTAAAATCTGTTTTAGCACATATAAATTAATTTCTGTTTTTCCTCAGGCAAAACATAATTAGAGGGAGGGTTGTTTTTCTCCTCTGGGAAAGTCATGTATTATATCCAACAGCCTGGCAAAAGTAATTTTGTATGATACATTGTTTGTGATAATCAACATTACTTTTTCTTACATTAAAACAAATGACTGTGAGTTGCTCGTACATATGTCTAAGAGTCTCATTATCTTTTCAGGAGGATGATTTTTACCACTAGACTATGGGTACTGAATAAGTTGCTAGTGAATAAAAACAAAAGAGAGAAGGTGTTGTTCTGGGGCCTCAAATAGGGAGTATTGAACGAGCTTGATCAGCTTATATGTATTTAAGAAGAAGTCCTAAGTTCACCAAGAACTGTGTTCCAAAACTTATTTCTGCAATTTTTTTTTCTAAATTTATTTTGTAAGATGGTTATAGAAAAAGGTGATGCCAGTTAATATTTGGGTGTAAAGCTGGGTGGTGGTGACACATGCCTTTAATCCCAGCACTTGGGAGGCTGAGGCAGGTGGATTTCTGGGTTTGAGGCCAGCCTGGTCTACAGAGTGAGTGTCAGGACAGCCAGGACTATACAGAGAAACCCTGCCTTAAAAAAAATGAAACAAACAAAACAGACAAACAAAAGCTTTGGGTGCCAAGTTAACCTTAAAGAATATATGAGAGTGTTCAAGAGATGGGCCAGCACTTAAAAGCACTGGCTTCTCTTCCAGAGGACCTGAGTTCAGATCCTAGCACTCACATGGCAGCTCACAACCACCTGTAACTTCAGACCTAGGGGATCTGTTGCCCTCTTCTGGCTTGCATGTACACATGCAGGCAAAACACTCATACACATGAAATAAAAATAAAAATTAACATACGAGAGAGCCTATCTGAGGTTCATATTGGGTAGGGGCGTATTGGAATTCTGTTTATCTTCCGCTTATATCTTTAAGAGATTGTAGCTGAAATATATATAGTTTGTAAGGAAAGGAAAATAATTAAATGTCAGAAAAAATGTTTTAAAAGATATTTCAAGGTCTGGAGAGATGGCTCAGAGGTTAACGGAACTGATTGCATTTCTGGAGGTCCTGAGTTTAATTCCCAGCAACCACATGGTGGTCCACAACCATCTATAATGTGATCTGATGCCTTCTCCTGTCCTGCAGGCAGAACACTGTATACATAATAATAAATAAATAAATTTTTAAAAAGGCATTTCAAGGAAGATGCTTTATTTAAGTCAGATTATGTGTGTGAAGAGGTTGGCAGAGACTTTGGGACATGATCCAAAGATTGGAGATACACAATATTAGATTCTTATATGACTTCTATTTTGTTTCAAAATATGTGACCATAAATATGATCTTTATACATTAGGCATGTTTGCATTGGGATAGGAAAGAGAAGGAAAGAGAGAGGAAGGGAGAGAGGGAGGGAGGGAAAAAGGGAGAGGTAGAGATTGACTAATTGATCATTTATTCGGTCATTGGTTAAGTGAGACAAATTGATTTCCCTAAAGTGTCTTGGCCTGAGAGATGCTGAAAGTAAAACATGTGTCATGCATTTGCTGTAAGAAAATACTTGTCTGAAGGAACAAGGACAGAAATAATATCTGAAGGTCAGATAGATAAAAAGATTAGCTGTGGGTCTAAATTGAACAAAGGGTTTGAAAGCCACAGGAAGCAGATCTCATCAGACCGGAACTAGGGCCTTATGCTGAAATCTCTTAGCCGCTCTGAGGACAAGGGTTGTGTGGTCCTGGAGGTGTTCAAGATGCATAAGGCAGCTGATGGCCTAGGTAACCTTTACAGACTCCTGGGGAGACAACCTCATAGGACTGTGCAGTGTCTCACTGCAAGGAAGACAGGAAGAAGTGGGAAGTCATGAGTCTCCTATTAGTGAGGCATATCTGTTTAGAGACTAGTGGGTAGTAGAAAGCTGTTGGTGCTGGTCTGCTTAGGTTTATGTACTGTTCATTAGATTATTTGTTGGGAGTGCCTTTATCTTGAAGGGGCAGAAACCAAAGGCAGAGTGTTAACATAAAGGAAAGCTTACTGTCCCACCGCCAAGAAGTTGGTTATAAAGAACTAATACGGGCTGATGAGGTGGCTCAGTAGATAAAAGTACTTGCAAACCTACAACCTGAGTACAATCCCGGGAGCTCACATAACGGAGAGAACCAGCTCCACACAATTGTCTTCTGATGGCCACACTGTGGCACTCATCTGTCCACCCTCCCCACTAATAATAATGATAATAACTTTCTGGGACGTTTCACTATGTCCTAGGTAACCTTGCCTCCCTAGAACTAACTGTGTAGACCAGACTAGGCTCAAAACTCAGAGTTCTGTCTGTCTCTGCCTCTGCCTCCACAGTGCTGTTATTAAAGGCATGTACCACATTTGGCCATAAGTATACACTTTTTTGTAAACAAACAAACAAACAAACAATCACCCATCAACACTCTTTCCAGTCTACTCCACCATCCAAGATATGTTCAGAAGATAGCTGCTGCCATTATAGGTGTCACTTCCAAACTCAGCAGTGTCCATAGGAAAAGAGTAGTTCTTTCTAGGTAGGCACTTTTACAGGCAAGAATACCTTTTCTAAAAACTCCTTGCAGACTTTTCTTCACATCTCCTGGCCAGGATGGTTTCACATATCAATCCTAAGTCAGGTGATAATAGCAAAGGGAGTGGGTTCAGACCAATCAGGATGTGTGTGGCCAACACTGGAGCCCCTGTCTCATCAGAGCAATCCCCAAAGGCTACTGCCCTTGCTTTGTTAGGGACATCTCACCCATGTGCATCGTCAGTTTCTAGTCAAAGAAAGACTCATAGACTTCCACGTGACTTTAGGTTATCCCTGTTTCCTATCCAGGGCAGTGAGAGCGTTCGGTCTTCTCTGATTGTGGAGTTCCATCATTGCCTTCCCTTCACACTTTTGTCACCTTCTTCCACAGCAGCTGTCAGATGACAGAGGAAATTTATCTGTGGGCTTATGTACAGAAGAGAGGATGTTTCCCACACTCCTGGCATGTATGCATATATAATTAAAAAATAAAATTTTCATAGTCTTGCTCTGTGGTCTGAGATGAAATCAAGCCTGAGATTCTTCTGTTCAGCCTCCTAAGTGTTAGGATTGTAGGTGTGCACTAGCATAACTGGCTAACTTTTAGAAAAAGGTAAGTTTCTTGTTTGTTAGTTTCTTCACTGCTGGGAACCAAACTTTGGGCCTTGTATAGAAGACAAATTATCTGTCTCTGAACTTCAGCCCCAGCCCTTTAACTAACCCAGGAATAGCTGAGGTGCTGTAGGTTTTATTAGCAGGCCCACCATGTGTCTGTACATGCCTGCACATATGTGTACATCTGATCTGACTTGTTTTTGATGGAGCTGGTTTTCTTGCTCTGTGCATAGGTCTCTTCTTTTTTGATAGTTTTGGTCATTTAGTGAGAGAATGTGTCTGAAGTGTGCAGTTCTAGCTCTTGCCCCACTGTCTTCAAAATGGTCTGGGCATATCCAGCAGTGTTCTCCAGCACAGAAGGCTCTTTAGTTGTCTGTTTCTCTGATACTAAGCTAGATGATATTTGCAGGTCATCTGCTGTTTGTGCACCTTCCATCATAGGAGACTTAGATAAAATAATTAGCATTCTTCAAATGGTTCTGCAATTAAGGGGCAAGGGCTCGAAGGACAGGCTCTCCCTTTTTCTTTGCCTTCAGGCCTGACTGCTTAACAGTATGCTCCCCCGATCCTCTTTCTATGGGTGTCTCTTAGGCATACAAGTATTTGAGGTAACCAGGACTATCCTGAATTACTACAGAGAGCAGTCTGGGGCCTTGAGCTTTCCCCTGGTCTCTCTGTTTCCATGTCTGGCTCCTGCCTTTGAAGCCTGGTGGAAGCCCAACAGGTGAGGCTGTTGCCCTCTTTCTCTTTGGTTACTCTGTACAACCTTTAGTCTAGGAAAAGTGCCAGGCTTCGTTTCCAAGAATCATATCTCCCTAAATGGGGCAATCTGCTTTAAATGCCTTTTCCACTGGCGCCTTCCCCATCTCACAATTGGCATAGTTAAAGAGACAGGTACACTTTAATTTTTCAAAACTATTTGTGCTGTACTGTACTGCATAGGAGTATGTGGCCCAGTTCCTGTTGGAGTATCTATCCATGTTACACATGTACACAAATAGCCCGTTTTCCACACTGCAAAGCCATTCAACAAGCGTTAAAGAGTCAATACGGCTCCAAAACATGTCTAACATACTTAATTTCCCAGCCCCTCTCTCTCTCTTGCTCCATCTATCTGTCTGTCTGTCTGTCTCTAAGCACGTGGGCTATGATGCTACATCAAGCTTTATCTATCTTGTTGGAAAAACTTACATTGTGTATTGAAATATATTCTTTCTGTACGGTCCCAGGTGGGGATTTTCTTGTCACATTTGATATCAGGTATCATGGCTGTTTCTCCCTCCTCTGGCACTTATGCTATGGGTTGTGTGCCATGGTAGTATTGATCCTTAGAGTTAGTGTGGGTCTCAGTGAATAGGATGCTGTGTAGGAAGTCTTCGTGTACTGTCCTCCCTGATTACACTCTGGCTGCCTGGCCAGCCCCTTCCATTGAGCTCCTTGGGACGCTGACTTATTACCTGACGTTCAGCTTCAGCCAGTCTTTTTCAAGGGCATCTGGTGCTTCTGCCCTCTGCTCTATAGAGGCAACTAGCTTCTCATACTTTACTTTCTGGAGCCAGCCTCTGAACTGCATCGCGGTACTGTATGTGAGTTCCTGGTCATCTGAGAATACACCAGCAAACCCACAGTGCCCTCCTGAGTTGCTTAAAGAGTCACAGAAGATCCTTGGAATAGGTGTACACACCTGTGCACTCCAAGCTGTGCCTGTGGTGGGATCGGCCCTCGGCGTTGGTTTCCTGGTAGCTAGGATACATTGGGCTTGTTTCTGTCCTGTTTGTCACCTAAGTCTACCATGAGATGAGGTCTGTTGTATGTATTTGGTTGGTAGCCGTGCATTGGATGAATGTGGGAAGTTTAGGAATGAAACTGAACACTTGGGTGAAGGAACTCCCACCCCCACCCTCTGCAGCAGGACAGGTGCTTCAGCATAGTGTATTGCTTTGATTGTCTTCTGCTGCCTCTCATAAAGTGAGCAGAGAAGCTCACTTCGCAGAAGCTGACAGTGGGGAATCCTACCCTCAAAGAAAAAAGGAGTCTGAGGGAGCAAGCAGTAGGTACAATAGGCCCAAACTCAAGAAATGCACGTCAAGGCTTTCAGAAAGAGTTTGATTTTTAGTTTCTTGGAAGGGATGTGGACATGAGTTGATGCAGGAGGGAGAGAGCTGGGTGGGAAAGTTACGGGCAGACAGCTCAAGTAATGAGCAGGCATGAAATAGAGGTGGGGACAGTTGGGGGAGGGTTGCAGAGTCTAGCGGGTAAGAGTGACTAGAATTTTGAAAGTGTATTATTTTATCCATCGGTAATAAGGGAGTTTAAAGAAGAGCTCTGTGCTATATTGCACCTGTGATATTTTTTGGATGTCTAGGTGGGTGCTCTCTAGGTAGCAAGAGGAGAGTAGACACAAGGGGTGGCCCCTGGCCTCTGACATGCAGGGGCATCAGGGAGATGCTATAGGCAGCTTGGAGCTCGGTTGTTGTTCACCCACAGGCTTACCTGTACATGTGTTGTGTGCATGTGTGTCTAGTGTGTCTCTTTAAGAAGAAGGGTGCCAAGACGTGTGATCCATGCTTTTAATCTTACCAAAGGAGGCAGAGGCAAGCAAGGTAGGTGGATCTCTGTGAGTTTAAAGCCACCTGATCTGCACAGTGAGTTCCAGGCCAACAGAGCTGTATAGCCAGAATTTGTCTCCAAAAAAAAAAAAAAGGAAGAAATCCAGTTGGAAAAGGCAAGATGTTGGTGGCTTGTGAGCAATTGCAATTACTGATAAAAAGAATTCTTCTAATACTGAGAGGATATGGTGTATACTTTGAAATGTGGCCGTCAGCGGCTCTGCCCAGGCTGCCTGCTTTCTTTCCTCCTTTTTCTCCCTCTCCTTCTCTTCTCTTTCTTCCTTATCTTTAAATTATTTTATAGAAGAGTGAGAGCTTTTTGCATGTAATATTTATCAGAGATGAACTTTTAGGTTCACCTCCATGAATCTGGGTAGAACCTGGAGAAAAGCATGGAAAGAGCCTTCTGAGGAGTGTTTCAGCTCCCGCAGCGCCCACTTTCCCAGCCCTTTGTTGCTCCTCAGTCTTCTCTCTCAAAGTCTGCAGTCCTGTGGCGGCACCTTAGGATGGAACAAATCAGCATGCATGAGTTGGTTCAGCGGTTCTATGTTTATCTGTCTACCCACCCGTTCGTCAAATAAGGAATGCCTGCCTCCCTGAAGGCCCTACGTAGTCTCTTTTCCCTTCTTATTTATTTGTGTATTTAGGCTTTTTGAAACAAGGTCTCTCTGTGTAGCCTTGGTATTTAGGCTTTTTGAAACAAGGTCTCTCTGTGTAGCCTTGGTTGTCCTGGACTCACTTTGTAGACCAGGCTGGCCTCGAACTCACAGAGATCCGCCTGCCTCTGCCTCCCAAGAGCTGGCACTAAAGGCGTGCGCCTCCACTACCTGTCCTCTTCTCTCTTTTTATAGGGTAGGCTTGTGCACCATGCCCAGCCTGGCTCAGTTATTTACAAACACACATAGTGATTTGCTTAAGCTAAGCAGGACTGGCTCTGCAGTTACAGAAAGGAAGATGGCGGGTGTTTGGAGAGGGGACCTCAGGATCAAGTCAGGGTTCTGACAGGTAAGAAAGAGAGAATGAGTGTCAGGCAAGTGTGAGCGTCTGCTCCAACATGCTAATTTTAAATAGTTTCTCTGGCTGTGGAATGCATTTTCTAAATTTTCTAAATTTGGCCTTGTTTACTATGCTGATTATTTTAATATAATTCTAGTCAATTAACTGTACCATACCTTTTCCTGTTAGTTTTGACTTGTTTTACAATGTGTCTCCACTTGCCATTATACACAACACAGAAAAATAATTTGGGAAAAGGATAAATACAAACATTTATAATAGTTTAAAGTCAGGAGGGGAAGGATTCCCAGACATGCAGACTGTATAGCTGTTTAGCCAAGCCTCACACTGTCTCTGAGCTTTATGGCATTAGCGATAAAAGGCCAGTATGGTAAATGCTGTAAGTTCTACTTTTAGAGACCAAATATCAGCTACTCAAGTGGGAGGGGCTAGAGAGATAGCTGAGTAATTAAGAGCACTGGTTGTTCCAGAGGACCCAAGTTCAGTTCCCAGTATCCACATGGCAGCTCACAACCTTCTTTAACTCCAGTTCCAGGAGATCTGACAGCCTCTTCTGGCCTCCGAAAGCAATGTACCTACATGGTGCACAGACATGAATTCAGACAAAAGACATATACATGAAATAAAAATACATTAAAAAATTAGTAAGACTTTCTTTAGCTCTGTTTTCATTGCATTTTGTATGTGAGCCTTAATCTAGGAAGCAGTAAGTGTAACACTGAACAAGATGTTTACTGTCAAGATTTAACACCAAAATGTACCTCAGCAAATTTCATATTCTGGAACTTGAGAGTAACAGGTCTGAGTACTTATCTTTGGTCATCTACTGGTGGTGTGGTCCATGCACTGGGACCCCACTTACTCTTTAAGATTATGTCATATCTGTCACACAGTTTTCACTAGAACTGGAGAGCAGATGTGTGTACACAGGAGTGGAGCGCTGTAATACTGAGTGGGATACATGTGAAGAGATGATTTGAAATGATGTTGCATTGCCCACCATGCTCCTTGCCAGCTCACTGATTTAGTTTAGGAATTGACCTGCTAAGGTTGACATCTTTGGAATTAAGGCCTCTATTTGAAACTCTCACAGAGGAGAGTTCTATTTTTGTAAATAGGATAATTGGGTGGAAAACTGTGCTAATGTCTATCTTTAACCACTCCTGGGGACGAAGTCTAGCTGTTAAAGCCATGGAGCCATAACTAAGATGCCTCGCTGTCATCTTTATACAGGCCAAGTATTTAAAAGGAGTGTAGAAGTCAAAAGCCAGACTGTTGGGTTGAGCAGAGAATGAGCAAGGATGGGAATGAACAGGCAGTTGAGTCGGGGATAGCGGGCATCTAGCTGCTGTGAATGTTACTTAGAAAGAGGCATGGAAGAAGGTTCTAGAAATGTCATGAGACAGTGGTTGGATCCTGACAGAGCTTTGATGGTTGCCTGTCCCTGTGAGGGTTTTGGGATGACCAGTGCTAGGGTAGTATGAACCATTATGCATCATAGCCAGGGGAAGGAGGAGAGGGGGGGAGGGGCATCTATGGACTTGATACTGTACCCAGGCACCACTCTTTGTCAGGAAATGGCTAGCACTATGGCTTCGCAGTCAGAGACTTGGTGGCTTCGCAGTCAGAGACTTGGTTCTGGGCTCTCAGGCTGTTTCCTTATTCAAAACCTTAGACAAAATGTTTGTCCAATATCTTTCTCCTAATAACGGTGAAAGAAAATGGAAACTTTCTACTACCTAAAGCCTATCGGTCGTTCCTGTTACCTACCGCCATCATTCTCTTGTTCTTTACGACTCACCAAGTGTGCCATCGCACTGCAACGCCTCTGTAAGGGATGCTGTCAGAGAAGAGACACAGGACTTGAAGAGAAGCAACCATTTCTTTAACTCTTTTCAATTGAAGTTTGCATATGGGCCTTAATCTAGGAAGCACTGGTTCAGACAGTCAGCAGGGTGGTCAGCGTCCCCAAAGCAGAAGAAAAACTAAAATGTCACAGTTCTTTTTCACAGTGTCCTCATTGGAAGCATACTGCATAAATAACACCTGGTGCTCACTGCTCTGTTGAGTGATTCTGTCTTTTACGACCCTGTTGGATGAGCTCAGGCAAGTGATTTACATGAGGACCTTGACAAGTGCCTCCGTGAGCCTCAGGAGAGATGTTTGCCAATCATGTTTCATTTGCCTGCTTAGAGGATGTCCCCATCCCGTGAGGAGGCTCCAGGAGATGAACGTGGCAGGACACACCAGCTCTGTGACTTAGTTGTGACAGTTTTTCTTTCACTTTTGTCCAAGTCCAGGTTTTTGTTTTTGTTTTTGAACCTTGTTAGATCTAGTATAATAGGCTTGAGTTTGCTTAATGTATAATGGAAATAGCCTTGTGTGGCATAAGCTTCTGCCTGGGGTCACCACCTGCTCCTGCAAAGCTGAGTAGCCAATAATTTCGTACAGTTCTTTTCATATTAATAGAATAATGGAAGGCAGATGGTGTGCCAGGAGGAATGCCTTTTCTTTTAGGCTTTGAGGGCCTGTTATGGGGCAAATTGCACCCCTCCCCCAGTTCATATGCTGAAATCCTGACTCCTTGCACTTCAGATTGTGACCTTATTTGGAAATATGGTTGTTGCAGATGCAATTATGTTCAGATGAGGTCACACTGAAGCAGGGTAAGCCCCTAATCCAGTATGATTGGTGTCCTCATAAAGGAGGAAATTTGGGCACAGACACACCCACAGGGAAAATGTCACATGAACATAAAGGCAGAGATTGGGGCAATAAGTCTATTCGCCAAGGAGCACCAAATATTGTCATCAACCACCAGGCGCTGGGAGAGAGGCCCAGCGCAGTATCCCTGGCAGCCTCAGAAGGAACAATCCTGCCAACACCTTGATCTTGAACTTTGAGCTTCCACATCTTGGAGGCAGTAAACTTGTTGCTGAAGGCACCCATTTCTTAGTACGGCTTGCTGGAGCATTTGCACACTAATACCAGATCCCTGGAGAAAGAGTAATTTACACACTGCAGAAGAGAAAAGAGAGCCCCTATGTGTCCTGATGAAAGTTTCCACTGCAGCATGGGAGTTTGGATGTAGGGCCGAGGGTTCAGGAAGGAGAAAAGAGTAACCCAGACTAACAGTCCAGCTTCTGAAGAATGCCAGCGCTTGTTATGTGAGGACATTGCTCTGAGGTGACCTTTTACCTCATTACAGAAAGCAGTACTGTTTGTTGGAGATGGAAATATATTTTCTTCAAGGCCACAAGGAACAGAGGTCTTTAAATGAGTGAATGGATGACTAGATAGGCTTTGTAGACTTGCTGGCTTTGAACTTGAGAGCTGCTCTCCTTGCCTCAGCCTCTAGCATTACAGATGTTTGCTGCCACACCTGGCTAGTTCTGTTTTGTTTTTCAATTGGCCACCTAGAGTTTAAACGTTACCATCTGGAACACTAACATCTAACAGAGCTCTCTGCAGTGATAGAATTCTGGATCTATACTTTCTAATACAGTAGCCACTCACCATCTAAGTGCTTACAAGTAATGTGGCTACTGGAGCCAAAGAACATTTGTGGTTTATTTAACTTAAGAATAGCCACTGGTGGCTAATGGCTACTATCTTAGGTATTGCAGATCTAGAATAGCACTGGTGTAAGGCCAAGGAGAACTCCCAGGGTGCCTGAATCCTCTATGGGGCTCCTGGAAGGTCATCTAGGCTCAGCCTTGCCTGGCATGTGTGTGAAATTGCCCTCAGGTGCAGGAGATGGTGGGAGGGAAAGCAAACAACACAGGCAAATTTTTCAATGCTTTACCAAAACAAAGCTGTTCCTTCTCCAAGCCCAGCTTGTCTTAGGCAGTTAAGCACTTCATAGAGATATGAAATAAAGTGAAATAAAGTGAAGAAGTGAAGGAGCAAGTATGTGGTGAAGGTGGAGAGAAATTTCTCTTTAGGTTTTGTGTGCCAGCCCTGCTGTGCTCTGAGGGGCCTCTGGTACAATGTTAGAAGGTGAGGGGTCTTCAGTTGCACCTCTTCTCAGGAGGTAGGAAGGCTCCTGGGGTGTCTGCTGCTAGACTTGCTGTGCCCTGAACTGGAGTGGAGCTGAAGATCAGCCCTCAGCCCTGGCTGGCGCTGCCTTCCTCTCTGCTGTGCATCCCACTGCCACCCCCACCACATAAGCTCAGGATGCTGTTGCATAGGCTGCATGTGGGATATTACAGAATCTAAAATGGAACCCCAACTGGGCATCATTAGATGCAGTTTCACACTGAAAAAGAATGAGCCCTTGTGACTGTTCTGGCCATCCTGGACAAATGACTGTTGTCATTGTATCACTACTGGTTTTGGCTTAGTGCCCAGTATAATTTAAAAATTGCTTCTTTTTCCAGCTCTACATAGTTATCATTCTGATTCAGAGAGAAACAAATAGCTCCTCAAGACTTATATTTTCTCTGAACCCTGGGACCAGCCAGAGTGAGTGTCATGTGGAACGGGCTCTGCTCTCCTTTGGCCCCATCCCCCTCTGGCTGACTGGTCTCTAGGCAGCAGAGGAGAGGGCTTGGAAGGAGCCCCGAGCAGATGGTGTTCAGCCAGAATCACTGGGTCTTGGGTGGGCAGAAGTTTTAGTTCTAGAAGAGGTTAGGAAAGGAGAAGAGGGTAAAGAAAATCTGTTTCTACTTTAGCAGCTTTGGTTCTGGCTACTCATGCCAGGGGGACCTGGGAGACATCAATACATAACAATAGCTGATAGTAGCTAGTGCTTATCTGGAGACTGCTTGCAGTGTGCCAGGAGGGTTCCAAGCATACTGCTTTACATACATTAGTCGACTTAAGTACAAGCTCTCTCTTCTCCAAGAATTTATCAACTCATTGCAGACAGGATTAAACAAAGCAACAAAAGACATGAAGTGATGCCAAGTAATATACAGTGAGTACTGTTACAGAGGCACAAAGAGAAAGCCCTGAGGTCCCGAATGTCCAGAGGAATGCTCTGTTCAGTCTTTGAAGGATGGCTTTGGTTTGAACAGCGGAGCCTGAATTTGCCTCAAATGGTCATAGGACAGTGGGTACAACCTGTCAGGACTGGACCAAGTTTTCAGTCACAGGTTTTCTCATTTGAGTGTAGTTATTTGATTGTTTCACAGATGGAGAGTTCAAAGAGACCATACAGAAATAATGAATAATTTGCAGGTGCAGTTGGCAGCCCTGGTGTCTCCATGTGCCTTTCTGTCCCAGCAGGATGCACACAGAGGGTGGCCCCCAACCCCATCTGTTCTGTGCTCCTGGGCTTGAGCTGTGCTTTAATGACTTTCCTGTCACCTGCTTACCTGAGGTCATCCATCTCATCTATGTTTAAATAGTTCTGGCCGTGACTTGCAGGGTCATGCCTGATTGTCGGCAAGATTGACCATTTATTAGGTGACCAGGACTGCCTGTGGTAAACAGGTACTGCAGTGGGTAGGATTAAGAGTCAGAGGGCCTCAGACTTACCTGGACATTGGGGTGGAAGGGACCCAGATGAGAAAGATAAGCCTAGGCAGTCAACTTGGGCCCTTGGAGAGTGAAGGTGGTCACAGCAGAAAGGGAAAATGACAGGAAAGACAGCCTTGTGCAGTGGAGAGCACAGAGACGTTTTGCTTGATTTGGAACATCTGAAGTTTGAGAAGTGACATCCCCATGGTGACCTCAGGGCAGACAGTACAAAGAACCTTCAGCTTAAAGTCCTCCAGTTTTCCCTCCCAGTCTATCTTAAGGGGTTCCCCAACACATCTCACTCAAGTCCTTTTAATATGGAGGTAGGGACAGTTCTTCCTCGGTCTCCCTGGTCTTTGTCTATGTACTTGAGTTCCAAATCTAAAACTCTCTGTTTCTGCTAAATTGTTAAAAGGCTCTGAGGGATCCTGGGGACAGTTGTACCCTAGTGGAACTTTTCAGAGCACTCCTGGGGTTGGAAGAGGAGTATCTGGGTAACTACAGAACAGCACAGCTATAACCAGCCTGAGTGGTCTTCTAGGGAAGGCCTGGGAAGGCTTGGTGAGCAATGGACACCATCCAGTAAATGTTGACTACCTTTAATTCTTAACCAACTGCAGAAGAGCTTGTCTTCTATGACACAAGAGGGTGAGTGTACCTACCAGTCTTGCCACTTTGGTTGGGCCAGTCAGCTTAGTGCTATCTTTATTTATTCATCTGGAAAGTGAGGGAATTTGGCAAGGATGCCCTTTAATATGACTTTTAACACTAGCATTTTATATTGCTCAGTGACCCTTTGTCTAGGGAGTGATCTTTTTTTCCAAAGCCATTCCATAGTTGCTGGCTAGCTTATTATTTTGGCAAGAAGCAACATGGTAAGGTGAATGGAATGTGGCCTCAGGAGTTGGCAAAGCTAGTTCAAATCTACCCTGTCTGTTTGTCCATTTGTCCATAATGTGGCTCCATTGTGGTCCTTCGCAATTAGCTATTTCTCACCAGTTCTCAAGTTTCCTCATGTGTAAAATGGGGGATGACCTGAATTTCAGGTTCCTTGGAGCTAATGTGTACCAGGAACTATAGCAATTTCCCCTTAGCCACAGACACCCACAGAGTGGTCTCAAAACCAATATATGCCTGAAGCTGCAGACAGCTTTGAGTCTTACATATGATGGTGTGCTTCCTACATGCAAACCATGATAGTGACAAGAGGTCATCAGTGACAATTGATTATCTAATTCTAACAACGTACTATAGTGAAGATTTATGAATACAGCGTCCCTTTCTCTCAAAATATCATTGTATCATAGTCACATACTTGTAATGTGAGATTATCTGGTACGTACCTGGTGAGTTCAAGTGAGGTGAATGACCCTTTGATGTAGCGAGAGTTACCGTAACATAGGCTTAGTCGTGTTGACTACGGTGGTTGCCATGTGACTGGAGAGCAGATAGTATATACCATGTGGACACTGAGCAAAGAACCAGAACAGGACAACTTGAGGTTTTCTTATGTTTGAAATAATGCACAATTTAAGACTTAAGAATTGTTTCTTTCTGGAATTTTATGTTTAATATTTTCATATCTTGATATAACATAGACGGCTGAACTTAATGGAGGCAGAATAGTGGACTAGGAGGGCTGCTGTTGTAGCCTGCCCTTTAAAACAGCTTTATTGAGATCTAATCCTTACATCATGAAGTTCACCCTTTTGAAGTAAACAACAAACTTACTTGTTATTAGACTATTCACATGGTTGTACATCACTGCTGTCTAATTCCAGAACGTTTTTTATCATCCTCCCCCAAAGACATCTCATCTCCATTAACCATTACTTCCCATTAACTTCTGCTAGTCCCTAGTAGCCACTATGCTTCTTTCTTTTTGGTTTTGTCTGTCCTGAATTTTGCATGTAAATGGAAGTGTGGCCTTTTGTGCCTGGTTTATTTTCCTTTGCACGATATTGTCAATTTTCCCTACATTATAGTATATATCAGTGCTTTCTTGCAAGTAGTCTTTTGTGCTATAGTTGTTCCACATTTTGTTAGTCCACAAATACGTCTGCCTTAAATGTTTATGTACAAGTTTTGTGTGGACATATGTTTTCACATTTCTTAGCATCTCCTTGTGTTATGCTTATATATCCCTAATGACTAATGATGGTGTGCATGTGTTTATTAGTCATTTGCATGTCTTCTTTAAAGTATATAGTACATTTTTTACTCATTAAAAAAAAAAACTAGGTATTTGTCCATTTGTTGTTGAGTTGTAAGAATTCTGTGTGTGTTGTGGATAGTATGCCTGGATTTGCAACTGGCCTTCAGTCTGTGTTTGCCCATCATCTCAGGTTTCTCACAGAAGTCTATGAGCTTCTAGGTGACCTGTAAGACTAATTTTCTTGATCCTGACTCCTCTCAAGCCTTCACCTTATCTACTGTTCATGGCTCTTCTTAGTTCCGAGTCTGAGCTACTCTGATCCTGGGGCAGCTCTGGAAGTAACAGCAGCAGGCTACTGGAGTCTAGAGACGCTGGCTAGCTGAATTGATTTAGAACAGCTCCTAGGCCTCAGTTTCTAGATGGAGGTGTCACAGGGCAATGGGACAGCTTTGTGCTGTTGGAGCTGTGCCAGAGTCCTCCGTCCTGGGCTGTGAGCATCTAGACCCTGGGGATAGGGTTTGCAGGGAGTTGGGTATCTGGAATGATGACTTTTTCCACTGTGCCACTGCAGAGATGAGTAATGTGTTTTCTAAGACTGATCTGGCAATTGGAAGTTACGTACAAAAACAGCTCAAGGAAAATCATGTGCCTGTTTTATTGAGAAGAGAGTTGTATGGAAAGGCCGGAACGCTGCTGGCCCTGAGCTCCATGCCGCAGTGTGTCCTCTTTGCCTTGCACTACCTTGATTTCAGTCTCAACAGCTTCTCTCTCCTCCTTCTGACAGGCACACCCTCCCCTTTTTGCCAGTGTGAGTTTGGTTCTTTCCATGTCCAGATGGGTCTTTCATTCTCCTAGAAACTTCCCTTGACCTCTGTGGCTATGACTGCTTCACTGCTGCCAGGGAAGGGGCTGGGGTGTTTCAAAGGTCCTGAGAGCTGTCCCTGACACTTTGAGAGGGTGTAAAGTTGTGAAGCCACAGCCCCAGTCTAAAGACTTGGCCTTTCCTTAGGCACAGATGTGGTGTGGAGTGGACAGATGTGTTGACTCCTCTTCTCCAGTTACTCATGGTAGTCCTTGGTGCCTGGGAGACAGATCTTGGAAGGCAAGACCAACTCAGCTGCCTTTGGTTGTTTTTACCTTTAAGGTGGAAAAATACCTATGCGTGCATGAGGCCATTATGGGAATAGCTGTACACAGACTATCCTGGCATCTCTGAACTATGACTTGACTCTATCTAACTGATATCTTAGAAAACCATCAGAAGGTTGTTGACTAATTATTTTGGTAAGTTGTAAAATTACTGTGTTGTAGCTAGAAGATACCTTGGAGTATTCAATCCATTATTTTCCAATCTCTTCTCCTGATAAAAATTTAAATATTTGAGTATGGTTTAAAAAGTTTGTCTTTGTATGATGGGTATGGTGGCATATGCCTTTAATCCCAGCCCTTGGGAGCAGAGGCAGGCAGAGTTCAAGGCCAGCCTGGTCTACACAGCGAGTCCAGAACAGCCAAGGCTAAACAGAGAAACCTTGTCTCTAAATAAATAAATAAATAAATAAATAAATAAAATTTATCTTTGATAAACACATTTGGGCCACAGAGTATAAGTTCATGTTCTCTTGGTGATTCACCGTGTGCCATAACCATATTAACAGCTCTATTAAGTTCTGCAGTAAAGACAGTAGCTTAATATTATATAACCTTGAATTTTAGAAATATTTGACCCCAGTTCCTTTTTCCCCCATAAGTATTAGCACCCCACAGGATACTAAGCACACTTTAGAAATCATCTCTCCTTTACAGACAAGGAAACCTATGTTTGGAAAATTTAAGTGTTGTGTTTAAGTCAACACAAAGTCAAACTTGAAACTATATTTCCTAACTCCTACTCTGTTGCTTATTCTATAGATTTTAGCCATCACATTTGACTAAATAGCCATCATGATTGAATAGGGAGTGGGTTTTGTTTCTTACCTTTCCAGATAGTGTCTCATGTAGCCTAGGCTCGCCTTGAACTCCTGATCCTCCCATCTCAATCTCCTAAGTGCTAGGATCACAGGTATGAGCCAGCTGGATTTAAAAAAGAAATGTAGTTTGTATTGTTAATAACAAACAGAGGCACTAGAACCAGGCTGTGGTACATTTGAACCCTGTCCTGTCCGTTTGCCAGCTTGTGACCTCAGCCAGTGAGGCCTGCTGGTATCCCTGAATCTGTTCCCTTCTGCAGAGAGACTGATGACAGTGACAGCCTCATTGTGCTGTGAGGATTAAATGAGAGAGTATCTATAAAGATCATAACTGTGTTTGTGTTCATCACATCAGGGGCTGAGCTCAGTGATCTGGGACTTTAAAGGCTGAGCATATTCCAGATGCTAAAAGCTAATAATAATAATTGTAGTTGGTATGTATTGAATGGCGACTGAAAGAATGAGTGCACACAAGATGGCATGACTGCTTGTGGAAACGCAGCGCTGTACTAAAGTGCTAGTAACATAGATGGGAGGGCAGGTCGAAGCGGAGTAGCTGGGACCAGGTAAACAGCTGTGTATGATGGGACAGATTCCAGCTCACAAGCCACCTGCCTTTCTGTCTTTACCACCACAGGTTAAAATGAGCCTGAGATACCAGCATGCCTTTGGAATACAGTTTAAAAACAAAATAATGCCAGACCTGCCAATAAAGTCTGTCCTGAGGAGAGTGGGTTGAAGGACAATGAAGCATTACAAACGAACAAGGCAATGAGGGAACAGGAATGGGGGCCCAGGTACAGTGGCTGTGCTGAAGCCGCGTGTGTCTTGGGTAGACACATGAAAGGTGCTCACTGATACACAGCTCCTTGTGGAAGGATGTCTTCTCACCTCACCAACCTGACCCATCTCAAGCCTCAAAGCTTGCTTTTTTTTTTTTTTTTGTCTGGAATTTGTACTTCTGCCTAAAAAGGACATGAATGAAATCTTGGCATTTGCTTTCTGCCAGCTCAGAGAGGACCCATGCCCAGCACTGAATCACCTATTGTACTGGTGGTGCAGTTGGCCTCTTCCCTGGTTGCCAGACTGTACAGTTTCTTTATTCACTCTGGAACATCCCAGGGCTAACAGACCTTCATGCCCTAGAGCGCCAGTCTTCCTGATACGTTCTCTGCTTTCTCCTGCCCCTTGCCAGTTTCTCCGTTTCTGAGGAGGCACTTTAATAGTATGCTCTAGAGCAAGAGTCAGTAATTACTGAGTCCTGACCAGTAGCCCCGGATGGGACAGTGAGAGCATGCCAGTTAGTGTCCCAGTGCAGCTGCTCCTCGCACAGAGTGCCTCTTCATCTGGCAGCCTGGTACACATTGTGCCAGCCTTGATTGCCATGCCAGGTGCTGGCATGCTCTTGGGATGATACAGGCTAGGCGTGCTGCGGACACCAATGGCCTCACAGTTTCTTTTATTTATCTTGAGGTGAACAGACCCTGAATCCTGCTCTGCATTTAGACTGTCTTTTACAGATGACAGGAGGGCAGCTGTTTCTATAGAACGGTTTTCAGTGTGCCTTGCTTGGAACCATTATGAAGGGACTCTTGGGGAGCTCAGAAGGCTAGTTTAGAAAACAGGTAGCAGTTCCTCCAAAGGCTAAACATAGAGTTAGTTCTCTCATGACCCAGCAACTCCACTCCTACACAGATAAGGCTAAGAGTAATGGGAACATTTGTTCACACAGACTTGGGCTCAAGTTTATTGCAGCATTGTGCATTATAGCCAGAAAGCAATCCAGATGTCCATCACTGAGGAGAAGAGAAATAAACTGTAGCGTCTCTATTCAGTAGACTCTCATGTGCAGTAAAGGAGGATGAAATGCCAACATGTGCATGGAAGACGCTTGAGAAACTTATCCAGAGGGACAGAAGACAACAAAGCCCACAAGCTGCATGATTCCATTTACGCTGAATGTCTAGAATAGGCAAGTCCATAGAGACAGGAAGCGGATCCGTGGTTGCCAGGGCCTGCAGGAAGGGGGGATGAGAAATGACTGCTAATGGTGTGGGATTTCTGTTCAGAGTGATGAAAATGTTTTAGAATTAGTGATGGCAATCACATAGCTCTATTTGAAACCACTGAACTGCACATTTTAAGAAGGTAAGCTTTGTGACATGCAAACCAAATGTCAAGAAGGTTACTATTTTAAAAAACTACCCTAAACATGCAGCCAAACTCTTCAGGGACACAAGTCCTAAAGAAAAGTGGTGAGGTGGCAGTCCCTGGAAGGAACACACATTGATGCTGCCCCTGAAGAGAAGAGCCATGTGGAAGAGCAGCATGGGACGGGTGAACATAGAGAGCATGGAGGGTTCCCTGTGGCCCATGTGGTGTTCTGTTCAGTCCTTGGTGCCAACCCCTGCCGGTTGCGAAGTTCCAGCTGGAGTCTGTCAGACTGCAATGGCCAATGAATACATGTCCGTCCTTAGACAGCTGAAACACAGTGTATTTGGAAATAATTTCAAACTTAACTGAAGAATTACAGGACCCTGGACTAGTTGTCACCTGGCCGTTGTCACCTGGCTTTTGTTGGCAACTTGCTTCCTGCAGTCTAGGAAGAGATGCACTCCTAGAAGTTGTCTACCGTGGTTTAGGTAATGACTTAGGACAATAAGTACCTGCTGGAATGGCTTCCCACTGGAGAACTGACCGACTTGAGGAGGGTTCCTGGCAACTTCATGGGATTTTAGGGTATGAGTAGGTTCCTAGGCTGCTCACCATTTCCTTGGAAGTTTCCTATCCCATTTTTAAAAAAGGATTTTGTGCTGTAAAAGCTGAGAAGTAAGATACCAGCATGTATATTCTTTATTCTTTCCTGTATTTCTCTTTAGAATGTATTGTCACATCTATTGCCACGTTTTGTTTTGATTTAGCAATTTTCAGAAAAGAAACTATTGAGCAAGGTAAGGGTGAAGAAATTAGCCGGACTCTGTATGGGCTGCATCATTTGAGCCAGGACAGAAAAGGGGATGGGCTTCTTTAGGGAGACTAGAAATGGGGTCTGTAGCGTCATTTGAACCTCAACTCTGTAAAACAGAATGGACGGGCTTGGCTAGCAGGCCCAGGACTTCAGAACTAGCCTGAGAGCCACACAGGCACAGCACACGACAGCATGCACATTTCAGTTTGCTTTGGAGGAGTCAGCTGAGTGTGTCTGCGGCAGGTGAAACAGTGCAAAGCTTCCTCAGCATCCACCATCAGATTGGAACACACACACTTGGTTTATTTTCTTTGTTTCAGTGGCAACAGAGGCACCCTGGTTGGCATGTTGTTTTGATACACCCTGTGGGGCACTCAAGTTGCTGTGCCTTTTCCCGTCAGGATTGTAGCCCTCCTTAAATTCTGCCCCCCACCTAGGGACTTGGATTTTATGTTCCTTTGTAGTGTCTCCCAGCTCTGAATGAGAACATGGTCATTGTTACTCAAGGGACAGGGCTGAGAGCTGATTTAGTTTCCAGTCAGCTTTGGCCTTGGAGAATAAGGGCAGGCTAGATGGAAGTTTGGCCAGAGTGTGTGTCCTATGTGTTCTGCTGCCTGTGTTCCCTTGGGGATGTCCTTCAGTTAGCCGGACCCAGCTGTGCCTCATCTCTTTGTGGTGGCAGAGTAGAGTGCCTTTGTTCAGCCTGGCACCTGAACTCTAGGCCATGCCCTGCCCTCTCCTTGCAGCTGCTTTGCCTGAACTGGCCATCGGGGCATGTATTTTTCTCCAACTTGCTCTCTCTTGTGCTGTCCATCTCAAGGCTTTAGAAAGGTCCTCAATCTCCTGTCTTTGTCTAGGCCTTACCTTTCTGCTGGCATCACCTTTCTTTTTAAAATATGGGTATGGGTATTTTGCCTACATGTATGTCTGTGCATGCTTGCTGCATGCAGAGGCCAAAAGAGGGCATCAGAACCCCTTTGCAAGCTCCCATATGGGCACTGGGAGCCAAACCCAGGTCCTCTGGAAAATACCCAGTGCTCTTAACCACTGAGCCATCTCCTGCCCTCCTGGCACCATCACACACAGAAACCTCCACAGTAGGCTTCTGGCTGTTGGCATCACAGCCATCAGGCTTTGGCTGTACATAGCCGTTTCCCATTCAGAAGCCCCACTCTCTTCTCCACCATATTCTTTATGCCGCAGGACAGAATCAAAACCAGGTGCTAACAACCTGTTACACTCAGCTATGGTTAACATCTGCATCCTCCCCTATGTTCCCTGCAGGTGGCTGGGTCCTGCTTCATCTCATCTCAGTTTTCTATCTGCAAACCATCCCTGGTCCTGTAGGAGATAGATATCTCATAAATCTTAAATGAAAACACATCCAATATGTCCCCTCACCCCAAGGTGAGGTCCCTAGCCCTGATGCTTCAGCTCCTCCTGGGCCCTTTTCTCCTGTATAAAGATCACACCCACCACGGGGAGTGCCTCTTTCTCTGAGTCAGTGACATTTGATTGGTGAGGGTCACAGCCGCCTTCTGTGGTCAGTTGTCTTTTCTGGTCTTGCTCCACACATGCTGGCCTTTCAGAAACAGGCGGTACTTTTGTACCATATTGCTTGTACGTCATAGGTACTCAGCAGATAGCTTTTGGGTATTCACCATGGGTTGTAGAATCCTCAGTTTAGTAAATTTGGAAATTTGACTTCAGAAATTCTAGGATTATTTGATTCTGAAAGGCTGGTTCTTGCTAATAAATTTTCTGAAAGACTGGTTAATTGTTCAGCCTAGATCATTTAAAGGAAAATAATCCTAGCAGCCAGTCAGGAGGGCATCCCCCCCATGTCCAAGGCCTTTTCTGGGGTCTCAAGAGAACAGGAGGTGCAGAGTTAAACAGAAGGCATACGTATATACGTTTAAGCAGAACGTCTGCTGTGGAGGAAATTCTTGTCTTTAAAGAATCTGAGTAAGACTCCAAACTCAACACTCCCAGCTCCCTTATCAGTGGGAAATCACAGACTCCCCATTTCTAGATGTCACCATGAACATGGCTGCTATTCTGGTGAGGCCTTTATTTTGGTATGTTTCGTATATTGGGGGTTGCAAATTTATGGATAGCCTCATTAATTACACTTTAGGCTGGTAATTTTGGAGTCACAAATCAGATGACTTGTTAAATCCTGAATTTGTAGATTTTTAAGGTTTCCCTCTCTTAAGATCTGTGGGTCTCTACAATATAATACTTCTACTAGGGTAATGGAAAATACCCATGTCTCAAAATTCTGTATACAAAACTCTGTATCATTTAGGAGACCAACATAGTATTTGTTCAGTTGTTAATGAATCAGTGGTGCTCTTGAGTGTGTAAGCAATGCTATTTTTAAGCCCGTTGCTGACTGCAGTGATAAAGAGGGTACAGAATGTGCCTTGCTGGCCTTGAGAGCATACCATGAGTAATATCCGTTACTACTGTGATGTCAGAACTTGAATATTCTTTACCAAGAAGATAACTGTTACGTCATGGAGGTGAATGCAACTGGAGCAGGATGAGAAAGGCCCAATCTTCTCATAAGGACCGCCAGCACATGACAAAAACAGATAATCCTAGAGGGAGCTCAGGCCTGTGACCAGCAGTGCCCAGCCCCTATAATCCTCAGAGGGACTCAGGCCTGTGACCAGCAGTGCCTAGCCCCTATGATCCTCAGAGGGAGCTCAGGCCTGTGAGCAGCAATGCCCAGCCCCTATAATCCTCAGAGGGAGCTCAGGCCTGTGACCAGCAATGCCCAGCCCCTGAGGCCTGTGATGAGCAATGCCCAGCCCCTGAGGCCTGTGATGAGCAGTGCCCAGCCCCTGAGGCCAGTCTGAAAGGCAGCTTCTCATTTTACTCACCAGCAATTCGCCTCAAAGTTTCGAGGCCAAACTGAAGGCGTTTTAAAAAAGATAATTCTGTACTTTCCACTTATTCTGAAAACCTAGGTGGTAATTAGTGTGTGTATACTTGAATTTACTAACACTCGTGATGACCAGTGCCATCCTGTTATTTACACCTTAATCTCATGGAAGCATCCTCACATTAAACTAAGGAAGAAAAGACTTAAACTACTTAGAAGTTTTAAAGTCGTCCTTACCAATGTGTTCTCTGGTTTTGATGGGTAAGCATCTTGTGCACCATTGACAGCATTAAGAAAAACTCCAGTGCTGGCTAGGATGGGTTCTGATGCACAGAAGCAACAGACTGTTCACGTGCATGCTCCATCTTGGCCTACTGAGGTCTTTGCTTCCTTCAGCTGTCCTTCCGTTCCCAGGCCAAACAGCCTCTTCTCCCTGAATCAGGGCTGCTTACATAGGGAAAGAAGACCAATTCTCACACTGCCCCAAAAGCAATACCTCTCATGCACTATTTTTTTTTTTAAACTGGCTTCACTTATGGCCAAACCCAACTATTACGTTGTATGGCTGAGTCTCTTGAGTTCTAGCAGGAACTTTGAGTGGAAGGCTCAAGAAAAGTTATTAAGATTCAGGGAAAAAAATCTAAACATTCATATTTTTATGACTTTAAAATTTTCTATTTTTGCGCTTTTAATAAGCATTTAAGTAACAACATGGAACATGAAAATTTATAAAAATAAATACTTTACTTTTATACTTGTCCCCAAACGAATCTCTTCTCATTTCGTTTTTCTTCTGCTCCTGTTGTTCATTCATTAAAACCAGCATGCTGCACCCCTCACCTTTGCCAGGCATGCTGCTCAGTATTGTGAGCACCAGTTTGTAATGCAACGTATTCTCGTGTATTAGGTACCACAGTGAGCTGGCCAGCCTCCCATGCCTTATTTTTCACTACTCACCATTTTAGGGTTTACTGTGCCAGCGTTACAAATACAGAAAACACTTACAGTTGTTTAATCCACACAAAGCCCTCGTGATGTACTGCTAATTATCCCCACTTTCTAGAGGAAGAAGTTGAGGCACCGAGAGGTTCAGTAGCCTGCTGGGATCATAAGAGTAAAACTGCTTCTGACATAGCTGTTGGAGACTCAAAAATGACCTAAAACAAACGCTTGGAGCCCAGAGAACAGTGAAATCGGAGTTTACTGATATTGCCAGAGGCCATCGCACCTCCCATATCAGTACACATGAGTGCCATCTGATCTCTCAGCCATGACCTGACAGGAAGATACCAACAGCAGGAACTCACGTGAGAGCAAGCACCTCTGCCAGCAGTGGGCTAAGTGCCTTAGCATTATGGAACTGTTGAGCAACACCATCAGGGGAGAGGTTCGATGACAGTGACTCACAGTATCATAATGTCCTTGTAAACGACTACAGAACCCACTTTGATTTGCACATGTGATCATGGGCTGCTAGATGTATGGCCAAGGGATCCCGGCTAACCCATATCCACACACTCATACAAATACACACACACCACCATACAGTGCCTTATTGTAGTTAATAGTTTGCAAAATGCATGGTAACGTTTCTTATTCTGAGTATGCCCTTGACACAGGGCTTCTTATTTTCTCACCCTTTTTTTTTTTTTTCTTTTTAAAAGGAGGAGTTGTTGGTTTATCTTTTGTTCTTGGAGATAGGGTTTCTCTGTGTAGCCTTGGCTGTCCTGGAACTCGATATGTAGATAAGGCTGGCCTTGAACTCACAGAGATCCACCTGCCTCTGCCTCCCAAGTGCTGGGATTAAAGGCATGAGCCACCACCACCTACCTACCTTCCTTCCTTCCTTCCTTCCTTCCTTCCTTCCTTCCTTCCTTCCTTCTTCTCTCTCCCTTTCTTTCTTTCTTTCTTTCTTTCTTTCTTTCTTTCTTTCTTTCTTTCT
>OU015744.1:82247588-82268143 GCA_907169655.1 Acomys percivali
CTATCTCACGCCAATCATTTTTATGCTGAAGGCCTATGATACAGATAAGATGAATGATTTATTTTATTTTCCAAATTCTCAGTACAATAGTATTGCTGCTGTCATTATCAACAAAGATTCTGAAGAACTTGTTAATGTCACACTGCTCTGGTGGAATTGCTATGTATTTAACATTATACAACTAGTGGATAAACACCCCCTTTTTGAAAGTGATATGAGCCCTAAAAGATATTTAGTATACACAGTTTTGAAAATCTGTCACTTAGAAACAGACTAAATCAAAATTGCCTCACACTCTTAAATGCGAACTTGACACACAGAATAATTACAGTTTTATGAGTATTCTATAGTATATCAGTGAAGAATTTTTTTCCAATACTCTTCAACCATCCGAGGCATTAAATAATCACAAATTTATCAAGGGTTATGCAAATTTACTCTTCTCTAGGTGTTTGGAAATTTCTATTTAGATACATATTTCTTGGTGGGGGGTGAGACAGGGCTTTTCTGTATAGCCTTAGCTATCCTTTGTAGACCAGGCTAGCCTCAAACTCAGAGGTTTACCTGCCTCTGACTCCCAAATGCTGAGGTTAAAGGTATGCAGCACCAGGCTCTGCCATAGACATATATTTCTAACATTTATCTTAACTTATTTCATATCTTATGTGCAAATATGATATAAAAGACAGGGTATTCTATTAAGTACAGGAATGAGTCCTTTGAGTTCTGTATTATAAAGAAACAAAGTAACATTGTAGCTTCCATAGATGCTATGTCTAGAAGGTTTTGGTAGTGAGGAAGTTGGTACCACTGTGGTGATCTGGACTCTCTTTAACTATGTAACTGAATTCTGAGTGGCAATCTTTTCACATCTGCCAAGCCTAAATTAAACCTTAAATACTGATTTAAAACGATGCCCATTTTTACTTATATTTCTTTTCTTGAGCTTATCTAAATTCAACGAAATTGAATTCAATTAAAAAAATTAATCATATAGTTGAACCCTCACTTATCCCTGTAGTTTCACGAGAGTCTGATCTTCCAGTAGATAATTTGAGGTGGTGAAATGGAAAGGAAATGTAATCACACGTGAAGCAACTTTTCAGTTCATCCAATTGTGAAATAAAAAGTTCTGAGGAAACTAAGCAAATATGTTAGGAAAAATACACTAAATGACTCAGTCTTTTAGTAAATGTCATTTAAAAAATAGTAGGCTTAAAACTCAAGATAATGAAGAGTTTTAACTATTTTTTCTTTAAGTAAATGAAAAAAGTTAGGTAGGCATGATGACAAACTCCTTAATCCTAGCATTTGTATTGAAGGGCAGATGATCTTACTAGAAGCTAGCCTGGACTACATAGCAAGACCTTATCTCAAAAAGCCAGCAAAAGTTGTCTTTAACTCTGGAAAAAAGAATTTCCCGTTGAAACTTAAAGACTAGCAAAGACAAAGAGCCATACAGAGTTACCTGGACCTGAACTTCAGGTCAGGCTCTGTATTGGCCTCTATTCTAGGATCCCACACCATGGTCTGACCTCATGGGTTGCAGCTCAGCCCTGTGTGAGAATGAGATTGTGTGCAGCATGTGTTAATGGGATGAGCATACCACGATTATCAGGCTGGCTGAGGCAAAGGTGCTCACGCACTCACCCTGCCCCAAAGACACCCCTCCCAGAGCCTGGTGTGTGTGCTAGGTAATGTGAAACGCGGAGAACGGTGCGGCATGATTTTAAATAGGGGGCTGAAATGGAGTGTGATAGGGTTTTGTGGACATACATGGCATCCAAATAAAGATTACAAATCAATTGCTTTAAAAATAGTATTTGAAGCACAGACTTATTATACATATGTTTTCATGTAAAATGGACATTGCGGGGAGCCTAAAAAGCAGTTAATCTTTCTTTCTTTTAAACATGCAGGCTACCAAAAGGCACTGAAAACCTGCTTGACCCTGGTTTGTTTGGTACATGAGACCGTCTTATCTTTTAAAGGAATGACTTAAAATGATGCACTGTAATTCTGTTGTAACTGCTTTTAAGCAGATTTATAGGCACTACTTTTTGTCATGCAATGAAGAATTTATTACATACAGTTGTGTGATGTAATTTGGCTTAATTTGTAGTGGGTTTATAAATCAGCCTCGTTTACTGTTAAGTTTGTCCATAAGCCCAGAAACATGGCAGGATCTGTAGTGTTCATTGCTCACGATTTTGGCCTGTTCAAGAGCCAGTGGCACGGTAGTAAGACTGCACCTTTGTAGATACTTCATCCTATATCTCAGCAATCAATGCATGTACAACCATTATGTAGGGTTCTATCTTGAGAGACCACTAAGGCTTTTATAGAAAGGTCTGGATGGGCAACACCTCCAAGGAACAGGTGTAACTATTGCAGATTTAGTGGGTCCTTCATACTGCCCTCCAGGGAGTTAAAACCTATCTTCCCACTGAAAGAGGGACAAAGCCACCTTTTCTTCTAAGAGCCTAAGAGAAGGAACAGAGATTGAAATTTTTATGAGACCAAACTGAAAATGTCCGGCCAGCCCCTGCCATTTCTGGGGGAAATTATTACTATTATTATTTTGGGTGTCCCAGAGGTCAGTAGTCCTTGAAGAGTACAGGGGTCAGACCATAAAGAAATGAGAGGAAGCCTTTAGCTTTTCCTTTAGAGTAGCAACCATTCAGGTCTCCCCACCCTCTTTCCTGTCCTTTGCCTTAGGGATATGAACAAATGGAAGGGCAAAAGTTGTGGGCTTAGCTCAGAGAGAGCTCAACTAACCAGGGTGTTTGTCCCAGAAAATACCTCCAAGGGGAAATGTTTAGAAGTAAGTTTGATTGTGGCTGTGAGATTATTTCAAAATGAAGCTACCAAAATAAGTGTTTTATTCCTTATAAAGATTTTAGGGCTTAAAAATTATTATTAATGACTTTCTTTAGTTATATTTTGTATGAACATTCTCCTTCCCAGAGGAAAATGGCCTGTGCTGTAGAACAAAGGTAAAAAGGTTGTTGAAAACTTTAGGTCTAGTTCTTGGAATAGTGGTGTTGACCTCAGCAGTGACCACAGCAGCCCCGGCCGGAATCTGAGGCAGCTGGCCACAGTGGAGGGTGTGGGAGGTCCTAGCCATGCAGGTCTCCTTGCTGATCCTGGGCATCTGTCACCCAAGGCAGCCAGTGATTATTTCCACAGTTTTATGACCCTTGGCTATCATCCCAATAACAAATAAGTCATAAGCTACCCTCTTCCCCTTTGTAAAATTCCACTCTGCAATGTGGCCTTTCCACCAAGAACTTCTGAAACAGTTCGGACAGTTCAGACCAATGCCTCCAAAGCTTTGTGCGTAATCAGCTTATTTCTCCTTTGACCTCCTACTCTCTCTTCCTCTGTCAGTCAGTAACTTGAGGAGTGAGGAGCAAGAGCCAGTCAAGGGACTGAAGCTATAGCAGATGTTAATTTTGGTTAACTTCTTCCAGGGATAGGTAGCTCAAAGCCAAGGACTGCTCTTTTCTGTATTGCTTCAAGGGTGTCAAACCTTATGACATTGTAACAAACGCCATGTACAAATGTGTTGGACCATATTTGAAGGTGCACTGGAACACATGAGGCCTGTGGGTTACAGGTAGGACTTGTCTGTCTCATAGCATTTATAACTGTATGAATATTTAAGAGATACTGTTAAACAGAATAGCCACTTTCTGTGTTGTGGTAGAAGGAAGATATTGACATAAAAGCAAATGAAAAGTATGGTTGCATAACAAGCCAAAATAATCATGTCAGGCAATAATCATGTAAGACATATACAGGCATATTAGTCATGGTACCCATGTCAAGGTTGGAGTCAGCTTTCATACCAGAAGGGAAGTCTCTGTTGATCCATGGGCTCACAGAGTAGTGCTTAGGGATTGAGCAGAACTGCCTCCGGGATGTCAAAACACGTGTACCAAGAACGCAGGCAGAGCATGACCGTCCAGCCCATGACAGGAGCTATTTTTTCATTTTAGAGTGTTTGCTTTGGGTCAGGGTCTTGCTGTGTAGCCCAGAAAAGTCTCTAATTCTCAATTCTCCTGTTTTAGCCTTCCATGCACTGAAGTATAGTCATGTACCACCACCATACCTGGTCCTCTCCCTTGCTTTTTAAAAAGTCTTTTTTGTTTGTTTGTTTTTTTCTCCAATTTCTAGTCAGGCCTGCTTCTTTAGATGTGTGTGGCTAGTGACAAAGCTTTCTTCAGTTACCAGTTGTACTCATGCACTGCAAGCCTGGCCTGCCGTGGGGTAACACAAAGAAGTAGGAGACAAAACCAAAGAGGTGTGAGGTATAATTATAGTCCTTGCTGCCAGAATAGAGTCTAGTTGTGGAAACATGGCTTAAACATGTAAATAGTATATAAGAAAAGCAACTTGCCAAGTGTGCAGGCTCATACCTGTGACCCTTGCACTGGGGAGATGGAGACAGGAGGGTCGAAGTTCAAGGTCATTCTTGGCTACATAGTGAATTTCGTACCAGCCTGAAATACATGAGACCGTCTCTCAAAAAACCCAGGCTTAGGGCTCTAAACTGGATGGTCTTTAGATTAGTTAAGAGAAGCAATGACTTCATGGCAGAAGGCAGAATGTTCTGGAGAGTGAGTGAAGCAAGTACAGGAGGCATTCTGTTCTGGGAAGATGAGTGGGACCAATTTAGAGTTGAGACTTCTGGAAAATCAGTGGTTGACGATGAAGCTAGCAGGTGTGTGGAACGAAGCTGTATGTTGAGTCTTCAGCTTATCTTCTGGAAGTTTTGGATAGAGGAGCAATGCTCAGAGGTTTGTGTAGTTAAGACAAGTCTGCTGGCCAGATACAAGCACATTTAGATGATTCAGTGGACCAGGTTTCTAGATTTACTTTAGGGTTACTTTTTAAAAGCAATAAGGATTTCAACTATAGGAGTGGCAAAAAGGATAGTGATTAAAGAGTTGGGTACAAGAGACATTTTACCTTATGGCTACTTAAATACTTTTTAATTTAAAAAAAAAAAGACATTTTAAAGGAAGGAGAAATCAGTCAAGACTGAGTGTCTTTTGCCTGTTGTGGTAATGAAGACTCACCAAGGTAAATCCACAGTTTGGGAGCCAAACAACTAGAGAAAATTTTTACTAACAGAAATGGAAGTATTAGAATGGAGGATTAGATGGCTTTGCTTTGGGGGAAAAACGAAGAGTTCGGCTTTGGAAGATTATCTTTGATGTAGCAGGAGACAGAAATATATTACTGGAACATTCAAGTGAGAACTTGGCCCATGATAAGCATGTGGGAGTTGCCTGCACAGAGATGACTGCTTAAGCTGTCCGAATGAATGATGCCTTCCAGAGCAAACAGACGACTGGAAGCACCAGCATTTTAGAAGAGGAAGAAGAGGAGTTACCTTAACCCCCTGTGTAATTAGCCATGGGGAGGAGGAAGGCAGTTACAGATTCACATTAGTGCAGATACGAGCATCAAGAGGGAAGTGGTGGTCAGCAGTATCAGATGTTGCGAGAGGTTAAGGAGAGTAGGGGCTGAAAGAGCCATTGGATTAGGCAGTTAGGAAGTTATGTACCTTAAGAACACAGGTCTATGGTATTTGACTATGTCGGAGGAGAAGGATTAAGAATGAGCATTGAAACACCAATTTACAGAGAGGAAGGAAAGAGTGAAGAGGGGCTTATGACAGTTACTCTTCCCGTCTTGCAAGTTGGAAGTTTGTGCATGTACATACATTTGAAGGCAGAATGGAAAGGTTAGGTCAGTGATGCATTTGGACAAGCTTATTCAGTACCAGCTAAAGACTTTGGCCCAATAAGCAGAGAGAATCAATAGCGTCAAGGAAGGAAAAAAAAAAAAAAAAGAATCTCAGAAACAGTATTCTAGAGAAATATAGGAGAATATGGATTAGAGGGCTAGCAGAACATAAGACTGACCTCGGGATTCTGGGCAGAATAGAAGGTGGAGATGCAATTTCCATGTTCTGGCTATTATGAATAAGGCTACTATGAACATGGTTGAACATATCTTTGTTGTGTGCTGGAGCATCTTCTGGGTAAATTCCAAGGAGTGGAATAGCTGGGTCTTGAGGGACAGTCTCCACAGTTGAGTGGAGAGTGGGGGCTGACTTTCATACAAACTCGGATGCACCATATTTGACCACATCCCCTGGATGGGGAGGCCTGGTGGCACTCAGAGGAAGGATAGCAGGCTACCAAGAAGAGACTTGATACCCTATGAGCATACACAGGGAGGAGGTCCTCCTCAGTCACAGTCATAGGGGAGGGGAGTAGGGGGTAAGCAGGAGGAGGGATGAATGGCAGGATACAAGGGATGGGATAACAATTGAGATGTAATATGAATGAATTAATAAAAAAAACTTAAAATAATAATTAAAAAAAAAAAAAGAAGGCAGGGATGCACTGAAGAGAGCGAGGCTTGGGAGACAAGTGATGAAATTAAGAGGGAGATGTTAGACAACCACTCTAGATAATGCTGGGGTCAGAGAGCAGCTCAAGCCAGATGGTTAGGTAGCAGTGAAGCTTGAGGATCTCTCCACCTCCTAAGAGCTTTTGTAAGAAATGGTGATAGGCTGGGGTGGGGCAGGGCAGGGTTGGGGTGGCTATTCAGAATCTCGTGTGCGCGCTCGCGCGCACACACACACACATGAAATGGTTATCAGAGGCATCTTAGAAGGTAATTGGTATTTGTTTCTTCTTGTACCTTTAAGGAGTTTGCCTTTCTTGTCACTGTAGTGTTTTTTCCTTATATATCACATTTAAAAATTTTCCAGTATAACCATAATTATAAATTATGCAGCCACTCCAGAAAGGTCTTAAATAGTTTCAAGATTATCCAAGTTTCAGATATGTCAGTATGAAATCATAGTTCTTTCTCCCAACTCTGTGTGTGTGTGTGTGTGTGTGTGTGTGTGTGTGTGTGTGTGTGTGTGTTTATAGACTTTGGGTTGAAATCTGTGCTTCCTTAATCACTTTCCATCCTATTTTTTTGAGATAAGGTCTTTCAGTGTTATGCTAGACGAGCTGGCCACCAAACCCCAAGAATCTGTCCATCTCTGCCTTGTTTAAGAGATGGACTCTTGTTATTTATTGCTGCATATGCCAGACTAGCTATAGCTAGCCTGTGACTAGCTTCTGGAACTGTCCTGTATCTGTCACTTATCTTACCATGGGAGCTTTGGAATTGCAGTTGCATGTGACTGTGCCCGGCTTCCATGGGTTCTGGGGAGCTCAAGCGCTTACGCTTTTGCAGCAATGCTTTACCCATGGTTCCATCTCTCCGCCCTCAAGCATAAATGAATTGATTGTGTTTATGGGGGAGTAATCAAGCATTCATTTTTCCTTTTTCTTTACTTATAGGTATGGCCTCACATGTGCAAGTTTTCTCCCCTCACACCCTTCAATCAAGTGCCTTCTGTAGTGTGAAGAAACTGAAAGTAGAGCCAAGTTCCAACTGGGACATGACTGGGTACGGCTCCCACAGCAAAGTGTACAGCCAGAGCAAGAACATACCACCTTCTCAGCCAGCCTCCACAACCGTCAGCACCTCCTTGCCAATCCCAAACCCAAGCCTACCTTACGAGCAGACCATCATCTTCCCAGGAAATACTGGACACATAGTTGTAACATCAGCAAGTAGCACCTCTGTCACCGGGCAAGTCCTCGGCGGACCGCATAACCTAATGCGTCGAAGCACTGTGAGCCTCCTTGACACCTACCAAAAATGTGGACTCAAGCGCAAGAGTGAGGAGATTGAGAACACAAGCAGCGTGCAGATCATTGAAGAGCATCCACCCATGATTCAGAATAATGCCAGCGGGGCCACTGTAGCCACTGCCACCACATCCACTGCCACCTCCAAAAACAGTGGCTCCAACAGTGAAGGCGACTACCAGCTGGTGCAGCATGAGGTGCTGTGCTCCATGACCAACACCTACGAGGTTTTAGAGTTCTTAGGGCGAGGGACATTTGGCCAAGTGGTCAAGTGCTGGAAACGGGGCACCAATGAAATCGTGGCCATTAAGATCTTAAAGAACCACCCATCTTATGCCCGGCAGGGTCAGATTGAAGTGAGCATCCTGGCCCGGCTGAGCACAGAGAGCGCCGATGACTATAATTTTGTGCGGGCCTATGAGTGCTTCCAACACAAGAATCACACATGTTTAGTCTTTGAGATGTTGGAGCAGAACCTCTATGACTTTCTGAAACAGAACAAGTTTAGCCCCTTGCCCCTCAAGTATATTCGCCCAGTTCTTCAGCAGGTAGCCACAGCCCTGATGAAACTCAAAAGCCTGGGTCTTATCCATGCTGACCTCAAACCGGAAAACATCATGCTGGTGGATCCATCCAGACAACCATACCGAGTGAAGGTCATTGACTTTGGTTCAGCTAGTCATGTGTCCAAAGCTGTCTGTTCTACCTACTTGCAATCTAGATACTACAGGTAAGACTGTTTCCATGGAGATAGTCAAAGGATGCAGGAGGTCCAGTGGCATCCACAGGGAATGTACAGAAAGAGTCACCATGGGGGCGATAAGAACATAAGATAATGGTTGTTACCAGAAAGAGACCTTAATATGGGGAGCTGGAGAGATGGATCGGTGGTTAAGAGCACTTGCTGCTCTTACAGGACTTCAGTTTGGTTCCCAGCATCCCACATGGCAGCTCACAACTGTGAGTAAATCTAGTTCTGAGGGATCTATCCCCCTATTATGGCCTCCAGATATGACTTGGTATGTATACATACATACACATATACATACACTCATATGCATAAAATAAAACAAAAAGAGAGACCTTAATGTGGTTGGAAATTAGGATACATGCAGACTGGAGTGACAGAAGCTATCTAAGAAAGCATCTGAGTAACACTTTTGATCTGGATGGACATTGAGAGTTGGAAAAGATTTTTGGGAGCTGAGTGAAGAGCAGAGTGGAGCAGTCAGGACCTTCTGGATGGGGAGGATCCAGACAGCTAGAGCAGGAAGGGGTGTGCCAATAATAGGCATAGGGTAGCAAAATGCGAGACTCATATAGGAGATGAGGATGAGCTGCCAGGCCAGATCAGAAGGTTTGTGAATAGTGCCTGGAACAAGTCCTGGAAACTTTGAACAAGCAAGGGTTGGTGGGGGTGGTGCTAGGGGAAGGGTGCAATAGGTTGATAGCAGTTTTCTTAGAAGAATACTATTATATTCATGTGGAAGAGGCTGGAGGAAGGGACGATCTTTTTCCAGGGACAAGTTGCTTCCTTTTGTGAGAAGTTTATGTCAGAAAACATTATCCTTCCCCCCTCCCTTTTAATTGTAAGGAAATACTCAAGGCAGGATAATTTTATAAAGAAGAGAAGTTTATTAAGCTCAGAGTTCTGAAAGTTCAAGGTCATGATGCTATCTTCAGCCTCATGGTAGATGGCCCCACAATGGTGGGAGCATGCATAGGAATAAGCGATCACAAGGCTAGGTAGGAAAATATATAATGGCTCAAGGTTAGATTCAAGCTTTTAAGACAACTTTTATTGAAGAACATTAACTTGGGTTTCTGACATCAGTCCTGTCCAAAGACAGCACTGACAGTGAAAACACTAGGCCTTACCACCTCCCAGCACCACTACGCTGAGGACCATTCTTTGAACTCACAACCTTAGAGGGGCAAAACACATCCACACTCTAATGAAAAAACTTGTTCATTCAGACACCACACAAGTTTTTATCTCATTTCTTATATGGACCTTGTACACTATTAAGTTCCAAGATGTAAATAAGACCCTGGCCATCCCAGAGTTTCTAGCATGCTGCAGGCTTTGACATTAGTAAAATCCAGAACTGGACTGACCCCTGCACTCACTAGGCTGTGGGGTTTGTGCTGACTGCCTAACTTTATGTACTCTCATTTCCTGACCTATGAGCTGGAAGCTAGGGCTTCTAAACAGTCCCAGGGTGCTGTTGGACCGTCACATGCTGTGATGGAGCCTGTGGGGGACACCGTGTCAGGAGGTGGTGGAGATAAGACGCAAGGCTCAGGGTTATGGAGTGACAAAGATCTGTGCTGGAAGTAGTAGCGGCCAGTCCCGCAGAGCTGGAAGCTGGCGAGAAAAGAAACTCAGAACTCCCATGAGAAAGTAGGCCGACCCATACCCAAGAGATTAACTTGTGGCACTAATAGCAGTATCCCAGGATATCTTGCTGCATGAAACCTCCTGTCCCACACTCTTATGTGGATGTATATTCTCATATCTTCTTGAAAGCTCCAGAGGAAAGACTAGACAGACTGGAGCTGTGTTAACACAGCTGACCTATGACCTAATCTGAGGCTGACCACCAGTCCCTGTCTCCTTGGCCTCCCCTATCTTGTCTTACTTCTCACACTGGACCCAGTGCTTGCAGCACGGTTGTATGTCTCCTTCTGCTTTGCTTGTGCTCCCTCACCTTCAGCCGCCAGCCATACCTTCCTCTCTCTCTTGTGCTTTGGTCTGACTCAAAGCCTCTCCATTCCTCTTAGGAGGGATTCCTGAGCTGTAGGAGCTCTTGCCCTGTTCTGGAATCTGATACTGGAAAGTGATGGCTTTTTTCCTGCCCTTTGGTATATGTACTGCCCTCTGCTCTCAAGAGTTATTCCCACAGGCTTCTGCATACTCATGGGGGTAGATTTACCCATGTGGGCTCTCTTTCCCCCATTCAGCCTGGAGGGGAGCCCCGCGCCCACTATTAGAGCCATCTAGGAAGGTGGAGCCGGACAGTGGGGAAGTGTAAAGAAGGAGGCTGACAGCTCACATCTGGAAAGTACCTGGCCCTTCCTGGAAAGCCAGCTCTGCATGGCTTGTAACAAGGAAGCAGCTTGTCCAGAGGTGGCTCTTGCTGAGGCTTCCTCTCTAGCTACTGCAAAATGGAGGCTTTGCTGTCACTTTATATTAGACTTACAAATTCAGGATGCCAAAGGCTGTTTCTTGCCAGTTCTTGGCCTGAATTTAGGGCAAACTATGCCAACTCAGGGGCTGTGTGAGGTTTTGTTATTTAGTTAACCTGTATTGCTCTTAGTGAACAGAATCCAGCTTCATTGAAATTTGCTAAAAATTAGGCATGGAGGCTTGGAAAAAGGCTTACAACTATACTTAATAAGCAATGCATCCTTGTAGCAAAACGACACAAGACGTTACACAGGGATTCTGAAGCCTTTTTTGTGTATTCTTGCCCTCTGCCCCTGTTCCTCCGCCCACTGGCTGCCCCTCCTGCCAAGGGCTCTGTTGTGTACTTTGCTTTCAGGAACCCTAGCTCAGGAAACGTATGAATGGCAGTGACATTTCCATGGGAACTGGGGCAGGCCTGAGTCCTCTTCTTGGACTTGATGTCCCTACTCACCAGCCCAGTCATCCGTCTGAGCACCTCATGGGGTGATAAGGCTGTTTGCTTACAGTTAGTAGCTCCTGCCTGTCATTCCTCAGTGGGCATGGTCACCTCTACTTCCTGCAGCCCTGCTTCCATCTGAGATACCTTTTGGGGTGTCATGGTACCCCTTTCTTTAGGCTTTATGTGGCTACTAACTTAAAATTCTAGGCAGAATGTTTTTCCTCTCTCCAGAGTCTCCATGGTTTCGAGTCCTCAGGGCCAGCTAGGCAGCCTTTGACTAGGGTCAAGGGCACAGAGTTCTAGAATGATGTTTCATTTCCAAATTAATCATAACACTAGGCCTACCACAGGCCTCATCTGAGCCCTGGGGTGGTCAGTCTGTTGCCACATCAGTCAGTGAGAGCTTATGAGAGCAACATTTAGCTTTGACCCTGTTCATCCTAGCTGTTTAGAACAGCCAGTCAATACTAGACTGTTCCTGTTGATTTTCCTGACTACTTCACCTTTTACTGGGGGAGAGAGGACAAGAGAAACTCTTTTACTGTCTATCATAAGATCCTTGTCTTAGTGCATCAGTAGGTGGCAGAGAGGAGAGAGGCTGTGTCTGTGCTCAGTGTTCTGACCTATAAGCATCCGAATGATTAGTAGCCTAACACTCCCTGAAAAAAAGCCAGCCTGAGACTACCACCAGTCTGGCTCTAGGGTCTTGAACAGGAAGCTAGCCTGAGATGACCACCAGTCGGGTGTCATGCAGGCCTAGGGGACAGACAATGCCTGAGATGACCCCTGCCCAGCGCCATAATGCACGAGTAGGGCATAGCACTCCTAGACCACTTCTGAGACTACCCAAGACACTCAGAGACCTTGGGCTCCACTAAGAGAAGCAAGTAAGTGATGGAGAAATGGAAGAGAAAGAGAAACAGAAGGCTGTGGGCACAATGAAGAGAGGCAGAACTGGAGACTCGAGGGTCGTGAGGAGCAGCCTGGTGTGAGTAGCTGGTGATGCCACCTGGGACCATGGTGGAATCCTGGCCTGTGCTGCCACCGGGGGTCACATCTGGGCCTGTTACCACCAAAGGCCAGGCAGATGTCTCTGGTTTGGGCTGTTACCCAGGGACATGTTAATGTCTGAGGAGGCTGTGCAGAACTGGCCCCACCCCTCACTTGGATATAGTGGGATGGCTGGCCCTGGCACCATGAGAGCAGGAGAGCTGACCTTGGCCCTAGCCAGCTGCAGTACTCAGGAAAGCCTGCCCTGCACATTGTAAGAGTTGCAGGTGAGCTGTCCCTGAGGATATGAGCATGGGAGACCTGGCCCTACCACTTGTCTCCCGTGCAGTGGCATGGATGACAGAGATACCCCACCCCCATGCCCACTGCCGATCACCATCTGCAGCAGGCCCTGTGCCTCACCTGGGCAGCACAGTAGAGCCGGCCCCTGGATGTGGGGGTTGAGGTGAGCTGGCCTGAGCTCGTGAGTGTGGGAGAGCCAGCCATGCCTCTTGTCTGCTAGATGGTAGCCCAGACCTCCCTTGTCCCTCGCCGTCTGTGGCAGGCAGGAGAGCTGGCCTTGGGGTCACAAGAGTAGGAAAACTGGCCATGTCCCTCACTAGGGAGAATAGGCCCCGCACCTCACCTATGCAGCAGGGTAGAGCTGACTCTGGTAGCAAGGGTTGTTGGTGAGCTAGCCACAAGGGCCAGAGAGCAGGAGAGCCGGTGGGCTGACCAGCTCAGATACACCTCAGGTCCAGATCCAGGGCTTTGGATTGGCCCACCCCAACATCTACCCCATCGATGAACTGCTGGAGTGCATGAAGGGGCTGCTGCTACGGATCCAAAACCAGATCTCCATGACACAGGGCAACAATAAGATATCTAAGAGGAGTCCCAGTGAGGATTCAGTATTGATGGAGTAGTAGAAGCCAGACCAACAAGTCATTGCAGTGAACATTTGCAAGCAAAGAAGTCTGGACAAAAGCTGTGCCACACTACAGCTTCCACAATGAGTTTTTTTTTTTTTTTTCTTCAATCTGTTGGGGGGAAGTTGCAAGGGTAGAGGGTGGGTATTGGGGGAAGGGGAGCTGAATGGGACTGGGGTACATGGTATGAAATTCATAAAGAACCAATAAAAAGTTAAACCCAAACCCAAAACATCCTTGTCCTAAATGAGCATATTATCAGGGACATTTTGAGAGAGCAAGGGTGCTTTTGAGTTGCCTAGACAGAGAGATCATTACGTGTTCTAGATCAGCCTTTCCCAGGGCCTGTCTCTCCCCAGGGGTCACCTGTCTTGAGCCTGGCACATTAGCCATTGGGGATACCTCACTTTAAGGGATGAATACTTCCTGTCCTTTCGTCATTTTAAATAGGACTATATTTAGTGTCTCTCCCTTGACCCCCGGCAGGTATGGTAACGGTGGTGGTGGTGGTGGTGGTGGTGGTGGTGGTGGTAATAAATAAAAAAGTAAAATTCCTGTTTTCTGCCTGAGGGACCTGGGAAAGAAGGTTATGGCCTGGAAGCCACCTATTTTCCCAGAAGCTAGATATGCGCTTGGCTGAATTATGAGTGGTGGCCAATAGCTAGCGCCAACACTGCCTTCCAGAATCCCAGGAGCTCCCTTTCTTCTCAGTCGTCCACTCAGCTGGATCCTCAACAAAGCCACAGGAAAGAGCTTCAGGGGCCAGGGTAAGGTAACGCTAGTTTATTAAGCATTTAGGTAAAGAGACATGGGAAAAGGATGGTAAGAAAGTCACAGTCGGCTGCATAGAAGACTCTGTGGCTGAGTTAGTATACATTGCTCAAAGGTGGTAATTGATCAGGTTTAAAGATTAGGCAAAGCTTAAAATTTAAGTAAAGTTTCAAAACAGAAATACACGGGTAGGTAGGTTTACTTATTTCTCTTACATTGAAGATTTTCCTTTTGGAAATAAAATAGTGAAGGTTTTTATGTGGTACATTGTTTAGATTTAGGAATGAGAGAGTATACATTAAAATGGTAAAAGTCAATGTTTCAAACATTCTGATCAAAAATGGACCTCGTTTATTTGTTTTTGACATCATATTGAAGTATCCTTAAAAAAAAAAAACATGATTATTTCTGTGGGCAAATTTGCCTTTGTTAGTTGAGCTTTCTTGACCCTCAATCAGTAGAAAAGACAAATTAGGTTTCAGAGTGAGGGGCTTCTGCCTCTCCTCACGCCCCCTTAGTTTCCCTGTATTTCTAGCCTAACACAGAGTTGCTGTTGGCATTCTGTGAGGAAAGCCCAGTATGTGACTTTAAGGAGCCAGAGTTGCTTTTTCAGGTCTTTGTGAGTCTAATGAAAGGGTAGGGATATCTTCCTATTTAACCTCTGCCCTGAAGGTCAGCCATGAGGGTAACTGTCAGCAGTGCTGTTTCTCAAGGTTTATTTTCTTTTTCTTTTTTGTTTTTTAGAGACAAGGTTTCTCTGTGTAGTCCTGGCTATCCTGGACTCGCTCTGTAGACCAGGCTGACCTCAAACTCACAGAGATCCACCTGCCTCTGCCTCCTGAGTGCTCGGATTATAGGCGTGCGCCACCACGCCTGGCTTTAAGCTTTCTTGTACCTAAGAATCTGGAGAACTTTTATGAATAGAACTATGCTAGATCCCATCCCAGAGCCATTGTGCCCTCTGTAGGGGGAAGAGGCCCCTGATCCATGGGAGTCTCCACCCTCTACCCATACCCCAGAGACTCCAAGTAAGAGCAGGCTTCCTCCAAGGTGCCACCTTTCAGGTGCTCATATGCCCAAAAGAACACAGTGGCAGGTGACTCTGTTTACTTGTTTTACCTCACTAGGGAACTCCCTGCCTGGTCCTTATTTAATTGTACATTGATGCCAAGGTTTGGTTTTTTGAGCAAGCAATTAACTAGTGCTGGGGAATTTCTGACCAGCAAACTAAAAACAGGACCAAATAATAAACTGAAAACCCCAAAAAATAGTCACTGTTGGGCAAAGATGGTCAGAGGTGACAATGTATACAATTTTGTTTCTGCTCTGGACTATTCAAAATATTTTGTATAGACTTATTTGAAACATTTAAGACCATTGCTAAGATCCCCAAAACTGGGCATAAAAATCAAGACATAAGGCCAGTGAGATGGCTCAGGGGTGTAAAGTTATATACTACTAATCCTGATAACTTTTGAGTTTGCACCCTAAGACCATATGGTGGAAGAAGAGAACTGCCTTCTGTCCTCTAACCTCTACATGCATGCCACAGCACATAAGCGTGTCCATACACACACACTACACACAATAAATAACTAACTAGATAGATAGGTTTTTTAAATACTCTTTGATTTTCTGGGTGCAGAGGCTGTCTTCCAGATGATTCTGGAATGGTTGTTAGGTAAGGATGGAAATTAATTTTAATTCCACTCATTATGCCAGACATTGATTCAGTAGCTCTGAATATCTACATACTAAAGGGTATATAGGAAGTGAGGTGTGCTCTCAAATTTTGAGTTAATTGCCTCTTTCAGATTTAAAAGAAATTCCTAGAGATATAATTCTGATATTTATTATTTCAAGTGTGTGATTATTCAAAAGATACCTCTTATGAACTCACTGTGTACCAGATTGAAGTGAGAAGCAGAAGTGAGCAAAACAGCCACAAAGCTCAGGGCCAGTGAAGGAGTTTTGTGAGATGGGCTGAGTACAGAGTGAGAGCTGTGGTGAAAGAATCCTGAGGTAGATCTTCAGGGAAGTAGGAGCTGGGCAGAGGCTGAGAAGTCTGGGCAATGGAGCTTGTGATAGAAAGGAAGGTGAGAGGAGCATAGGGACATGCAAGTGGCTGAAGGAGCCTGTGCTGGAGCACAGTGGTGGAGATATGAAGTCCGACAGTAGGGAGTTTTGAATACAGCATGAAGATCTGTGGTTAAGTCAAAGTAATGTGTTGGAAGCCTCTTTAAATTCTTGAAGAAATAATAATCTGATGAGGTTAATAATGATATAATTAGTTGGGGAAAGGCAAAATAGACAGATATTTGGTCAGAGACCCAAAGACCAAAAATATTCAGGAATGAAAACAGAGGTTCTAGATTGTACGGTGACCTCACCCCCATGGTCTAAACTTTGGATGTTTTAGTGCATTTGGCTTTTCTGATAATTGATTGCAGAACTGACTTAGCAGGGAACAGGTTTTTTGCTTTGTGGCTTTGCTCTCTCTGAGGCTGGATTCTGAAGCTCTGCTCTTCTGGGAACTGTTTCAGCTCCTAGCACCACTACAAAATGATCGTCTCTGCACAGTCACCTCAGCCCTCAGTCCTGTCCTGCCCCTGCCACCTGTTTCCCTGACTCACTGAATAGATTGTTAACCGTGAGTCACCCACGCTGTTCCATCTGGATTCTGTTGTGACTAGAATTTGTTGATCACCAAGTGCTCACCAGGTTGTGAGCCAGAGTTGGAGATTCTGGCTGTGGGTAGGAAGGAGTTTTTCCCCTGCCGGTGACTAATGTGACATCACTAACTCATGCTGGGAACATTCCTTAGTTTCCCATGAACTGTGAATAGGGCATATTCCACAAAGACTGTAGGCTGAAGGTGTAAGTCACTCCAATAGAGGGTGTTGCCACAAACAGAACTGTCAAAAATAGTACAACTTATGCAGATTATAATGTATAAAAAGTGACTAGCACACTTTGGAAAAAGAGCTCTGAAAATAGTTGTATGTGGCAAGCATTAGCTCTTAGACCTGCCTTTTGTTACTAAGACAACAGGAGAAGAGGTATGTGTTGGCTCACATTGGCGGTTAATATATGAAAACTATCCAGCTTACTGGCAGTCTCATTTGCCAACCTATACACATGTAAAAGCAAGCAGAGTCACTGCTCTGTTTCTATAAAGAAGTGATCAATAAGGTACCTGGGCTAGTTAGATGCCTTCAAGTCTCTGGGACCTTCAGTTATATAGTATACATTTTGAAATTAATCTTTCAGTAAGTATAATTCATATTTATAACAACTACCTAATGATTGTTAATAAATATAAAATATTTTTCAGTGTGATAGCCTGTGTGTATTTGAGCAGTTCTCTGCTGCAACTTTGCTATACACAAAAGAGGAAGGTCTTGTGCATGCTCATAAACACTGACTTAGGTACCACAGCGAAACCCAGACATGATATGCAGGCATGGGTATATGCTTGTGAGAAAGGCTGGCGTTTACCCTCTATGCAGGGATGCTGGTGTGCATAGAGACAGAGAGGGAGATGAATGCATGTGTAAAGAAGTACGCAAGCATATGTGCAAGACAGAGATGAGCATGCACCTCAGACAACAGAAGCCTCTCAAGTGTCCCTGGGGTCTGCAGGCCCAGATGCAGAAGTGGTGTCAATGCCCTGGAAACTCAGCTCGGCTTTCTGCCTTGTAGGGCTGCCAGCTGCATGTCTCTAAGCCTAAAGATGGAAAGGCTAGAGCCTCATGGGCTCCAGTTATAGACCAGTTGATTTCAAAGTGAGCTCTGCAACCTCAGAATCTCTCATGGTGCTTGTTAGAAATTGGAGACATAGGACATGCCAAACCAATTTAATAGGCAGGTGCACTGGGAGTGGTACAGAAACAGTTTGTAAAGATACCCCAGTGTGAAACCACAGTCTATTCACACACATCTCAACCACTTCTAAAGTTTCCTTCCACCTTCTGTATTGTTGTTGTCATTCTCTGTGAATGTGCTGCAGGTGCTTTGGGCTTCAGAGTCTCTTCTCATAGAAAGTACATATATACCCTGTTAAGGTTGGAAAATAGGGTTACTGGTTCCAGCCTGGCCTTGAGCTGTTGGCCTTTCTTCTGAGTGATAGGTAGCTCCTCTGAGGGCCCATTTGTTAAATGTCTTGTGATTAAACTCCTAAAACTCAGTGGCGTGGACGTGAAAATACAAAAATAGTTGGTGAGTGTGATAGAGAGGTCATGAGGGTTGGCAAACTGAAGGAGTGGGCGATTCAGAGGAGTGTGTCTGGAGTAGGGTGGGATAAGCAAGCAGGTGCCCAGCAGAGGAGAGAGGACTGTACTGTCGAGGCCCAGCCCGCGGGAAAAATGGAATCAGGGTTCACCTGAAAGAGGGAGTGGGGATTGAAAGTAGGATACAGAGCCACGAGAAATAACGAATCAAGTCAGGAAATTTCTGATCAAGATTCCTCTTTAATGTGGATGAACGAGTAAGACTTTATATAGTAAGGTCAATAGGATCTATTCTGATCCCTCTCTCCCTAGCTCCCAAGGCAAGAAGAACACAATAGCCTGAATAGCTCCCTGTAAGAACTTCCTTAACCCTTCAGGTGTTTCTCAGTAGGGACTTCCCTACTTCTTTCAAAGGTAAATAGTCCAAAGATGGCCTGGAACACAAAGACCTCCTCCAGCAGAGATCACCAGCTGGACGGTCACAGCATGCAGCCTAAGCACGGGATTTCTGACAGAGTTTGGCATGGCTCCCCACACTGTATGTGACTTGTGTAACTTCAGTAGATACAGCACCTATTGTAGATAGCTCCAGCACACTGCCCAGCTGTGTTAGCAGCCATAATTCTCATTCAGGCATTGTACATGTAATTTTTGAATTCCAGGTATGTGTCAGGCGCTGTGTTTTGTGTTGAGCTTTTAAGACACAAGTAGGAGTGCCCTCAGCTGTGCTGTCTCCAACTTCAGGTGGAATGAGCTCCCTCTTACCCTGATCCTCTCTCTGACTAAATTGAGGAGTGGCTTGTGGCACCTTCCAGTCACTTTGCCCATTCTCCCAGGCATTTGGGGCCACTGCCTGTCAAGTCTACCCCATGGCATCAGATCTCTGTTGCCCTTAGTCTCTTTAACTGGCTTCTAGCCCACCACCCTGCCAAATACATGCATGGCCACCCTTCTCTGTCCCAACAGCTGCTGGCTCAAATGGAGTGTAAAGGAGGGTGACTGAGACAAAACAAGCCACGCTCAGCTTGTGCCAGACAGTGGATCAATGTTTTGTGGGTACCCAAGTGTGTGGCCCTTGATCCTGTATATAAGTGGAAAGGGTGACATTAGGGAACCGTTGTCTTTGTTTGGGTCCCCCAAAAAGAGATCCCTGAGACAAACAAGGGTTTGAGCTCAGGTGGTGTCTTTGGTAGATGATCCAAAAGTCAGGAGTGAGAACTAGGAGAACAATGCTGACCACCATAAGTGTTATTATGAACAGGTAAGGGAAGCCACAGGACTTCATTCCCCTGTGAGGAGTCTGCACATGGCCTTCTCAGGCAGAGCATAGGAAAAGCAGGGGCCACTGGGATCAGGTTTGCCTTTGTTTCTTTAATTTGACTGCACACTTTGGAGCTGAGTAATGTGTGAAGACTGAATGGGCTTCTTTTCTGAGGATTGCTTCAGGGCAGGACTTTAAGTACAGTGAATACTGAAGCCACATTACACTAAGCTGGGATAGTGCGGTCCCCATCTCATGTGAGCTGCAGCACCGTGTCTGTGCTATTGGCTGCTATTCTCCCCGCCAGTCACATGTGCAGTGTTCACAAGTGGAAAGGGATTTAAGGGAAAGTGCTTTTGTAGGCAGATTTAAGAAGTGTAGGCTAAGAATTCAAAGCTCGGTTCTGTGCTGTATTGTAGACGATGTGAAGGACCTGAAACGAATGGCGCATGCCTCCATCTTAACCCCTGCAGCCTTCCTTCAGGGTAGTGTGGGACTGGACTCTGAGATGGTCTACAGAGGGACTGAGGAGGAAAGGTAGGCCTACGTGTGGGGCACACGGCAGGCAGGGAAATGGCAGAGGCAGACAGAGGTCAGCCGCTTTATTTCCACACTCTCTCCATTCATGAATAATGCAGGCTGAAGCTACCACTCCCTGACACTCATTTGTGGAGAGGGATGGCTACTGGAATAGGGAATGGGTGATGGGTGATAGGAGTAGCTTCCCGTGCTTCATAATACAGCTCTGTCGTGTGCCAGACCCCTGTGCATGCCAAGCTCTGTGACAAGTCCTTCCTTATTGACAGATCTTGAGTCCATGTCATTCGGCTTCTCTGGGACCCAACTTGAGCCTCTTGGAGAATCATACATATTACACACACACACACACACACACACACACACACACACACACACACACACACACACACACACCACACACACACACACACCCCCCACACACCACATACACACACACACACACACACACACACACACACACACACACACACACA
>OU015744.1:82268153-82286396 GCA_907169655.1 Acomys percivali
ACACACACACACACACACACACACACACACACACACACACACACACACAAACACACAGGGATGTTGGGGGAGACGAGACGAGAGACAGATGTGTATTTCCAGCATAGGCTGCAGTTAAAACCTGAGGTCAGTGGTCCCAGACTTTAACCAGCCAGTTCCCCAAAGTCAGCAAGCATCTACTTTGTCCTATTCAGAAAGCTAGAGAGGACTACTCCAGGGTGACAGACAAAGACTTAGTAATGGCACTATGGGAGCTGGTGCCCTGGGCCCTATGACCTCTTGTTTTTCTGGGTTTGAGGCTTCATGGCTATGCTGCTCAGGCAACCTGTAACACTGTCTTCACACTAGAAAGCAGGGTGAGCAAAGGCTTCTTGGAGAGAGTAGAGCTCATCATAAGTTGCTTTGCACGGGCCTGGGACAGAGGAAGTACTCATAAATGCTAGTTGCTATTTTAATCCTCTGTTGTTAGCACTGTAGTCATTACGTTTGTCATCGTTATTATATGTAGCAGACAGACCTGGGTTTGAGTTCCGGATCTACCGCTTTATGACTGTGTGACTTAAGGCAAGTTTCCAAACCTTTCTAAAGCTTCATTTTCTTTTAAGACAGGAAACTGAGTAATTCACAATGTTGTCATAAGGAACAAAGGAGACAGCTCCATGGGTCCAGTTTAGCACCACTGGAGCTGCTGGGTCGTAGTACCATTATCTTTCCCAGGGCCCATCAGTCTGCTCATCATAGAAAGGTAGATGGATCTGATCTGCCATGATTAGCAGTTTACAAGTTGTCCCACTAACCAAGCATTAGGCATTAGGCATCAAGGAACAGGGATATGACTAGTGGCTTCTTTCCCACACAGAAAGGGACAGAAACAGAAGACAGTGCAAAGGGAATAGCCTAGTGGGAGAGTAACAAAGGGGGGGGGGAGCATGTAGAACATGGGTGGTGGGAGAAGGTGGATGCACCCATCCAGCTTGAACTTCTGAAAGCTTAGTTCATTGCCACACTGCTGCATCTGTACCCATAGTGATGCCTGAGCTCCTGTGACCTGTGAGTAGGTGCAGTGGCTACAGAGAGTGACAGAATGGGGACACAGTTGCGTTTGATATTGATGATCCTTTCTCACTCAGTCCCACTATCCCAAAGGTCAGAGAAGCAAGAGGGATGCTGAAGATTCCCCACAAGGACAGCACTGTGGGTATGTGTGCTGGGCGTCTGTGTGTTTGTTATTCTCTGTGTGTTGACTTACTTGCAGGGTGCATGTGTCCAGTGGGAGCAAGTAGACGGGTCTAGCATCCCCATATTCTGAGTTCTTGTGCATGGGAAACAGCCTCTAATGCCATCCATACATAGACATTGGCAATAGAAATAAAAGTCAGAACAGACTCAAAGAACAAACTGTTGTTGTCACTTTCTTCTTATCTACCTACCTCCAAGAAAGGCATTCTATCCCTCTTCTTTTTGAAAATAGAACTTCTATTAGCAAGTATAAAAACACTAAGTGTGAGCCCCAGAACATTATTGGATTTTTAGCATATATACAGAGTCAGGGTGGATACCCTGATCAGCAGCAAGAGTCATAGGCTGATGGAGTCTAAGTAGAAGGTGGTAACACAAGTCTGCATGTGCTAAAGCTAAGCAAAATAGCATTTAATTTTAAAATGTTTTAAAAATTAAAAATTTAAATCCATTTTCTCTTAAGAACACTTGATAATTTTATATAGAAAGCATTAGTGTGCCTGATTTCTCTTCCTGTTTTTGTTTTGTCCTGTGGTGTTTGGGCAAAAGATGTTTTGTTTATCCTGTCACAGAAGGGTCAGAAAGAGGGGAACAGTCATTTCTGGAAATGGCTGGGCGGTGGAAACCTACAAAAACAAGCCTGGAATAAACAGCTGCTGCTGACGGCAGCACTGAAAGCAGGCAGCTTCTCTCAGTGCTGTCCCGTGAGAAGTCACAGGCCTGACCTCACAGAGCTAAGGAGAGTGATGCACTTCCTGCTGAAATGCTCAGACCTGGGGTTCCTGGCCCGACACCAAGGATTCCTTGTGCTTGCAGTTCTCCACTGCCAGGCCGTGGCCTGCACACCATCCACGTATGCGGCGAGCTCCCCACAGCTCTTTCCCCAAGCCAGACTTCCCCTCCTATGGACCTCCCACTTATAGCATTCCTATACTCAGTATGGGAAGTAACCAATTTTTCAGGAAAGGCCATTTACCCCCTGGAGTAAGAGCACCTGCTGGCTGTCCTTGATTTTTAAAATGATCTTGTCGAAGTCTCTCGCACAGGGCCTCAGAGGATGACCCTGGCAGCTTTTACTGGGCCACATACCTGGCTACTGGGCAGTTCAAGGCCAGCTCTAAGCACAGTGTCCTTCCTGTCCTTTCTCGTTTTCAGGAGCTTTTCCTTGTTTCTTTGGAAGAAATAAGAAGACCATTAAAATGTGAATATTCCTTGGTGTCCCTGGTGGCTCAATTTAAGATGACAGTTCTCTTTGACACTCCCGAGGGAATGTTTCTTGTGTTTGCCAAGCAGACCTAACCTGTTTGCAGTGGTGCTTCTGCCGCATAGGGAACACTGGCTGGTCCGTGTTAGTCTCTACACCTAGCCATTCTCCGTCTCGCTCACTAGTCATTCTCTAGCCTGAACCGCCCCTCATCTAGGATGCTCCTTGCCCCGAACCTAGCCTTCCCACTCCTTCATGAAACTTAAATGTGAAACTCAGCACAACCCAGAGACTTCTAGACACTCTGAGGGACTATCTTAGTTTGCTTTCTATTCCTGTGATACACGTTGGTTTCTTAGCACTTGGGAGGCAGAGGCAAGCAGACCTCTGAGTTCAAGGCCAGCCTGGTCTGCAGAGCAAGTTCTAGGACATCCAGGACTACACAGAGAGGCCTTTGCTTGAGGGGGTGGGGCGTGGGGATTAACCAAAAACAACTTGGGAAGGAAAAAAATTGGCTTACACATCTGATCGCAGTCCATCATCAAGAAAAGCCAAGACAGGAATTCAAGAAGAGCAGGAACCTGGAGACAGGAACTGAAACAGAGACAATGAAGGAATGCTGTTTATTGTTTGTTCCCCATGGCTTAAACAGCCTGCTTTCTTCTACCACTCAGCACCACCTGCCCATGGGGTGGTACTGCCCACAGTGGCCTGGGCCCTGCCATATCAATCAAGATGTAAATGCATTACTTCTAAGCACAGCCAGCCTCCCTTTCTCTTCTTCTATGCCCATCTGTGCTACCAAGGATGATTAATGGTGGACACTTACTTTGAAGTGATAGTAAACTACTTGCCTCCATTGGCTGACTGTAGGGAAGGCAGTTGTCAATCCAGTCCAGGTAGATGCATCTGCAGTGGATTTGCCTGCCAGACTGGCATGCTGGGGAATAGAGTGAGGAGAAACCAGCTTCCAGACACTGCCAAGTAACTGCTTTACTATCATGTGTCAGGGCTCCCCTGTGTCCTCAGTTTCTGTCTCCATGTCTGCGTCTCCAGAACGTCCCCATGTGTCGCTCAGTTTCAGGTTGGTTGATCTAAATTAGGTGCTGCTTGCACTGACCAGAATAGCAAGACTACAGGGAGAGGTGTTCCATCTTTTATCTGTCCCAGGCTTTTCTTTTTCTGTCATGCCATGGTCCCATGTTTCTGCCTCATTGCCTTGTTTTATTAGCCTTATTCAGCAAGTGGTTGTGGATACCTACTTTGTGCTTGTGTGGCTCTGCCAGTAGGGATGCAAAGAGCTTAGGCTAGGGAGTGTGCTATGACTGCTTTACAGCAAGAGCATGCCTTCTGAGCACATCTTATTTGACAAGAGCTTCAGGACCTTCCAGGACCCAATAAACCCGGGCCCAAAGCCGCTATACCTGCTCTCTTGGAGCCACAGGAGAACTCTGGAGAAAATTACCACAAAATGAGTCAAGAAAAAAGGAAGGTCTCCATTGGCTGGCTGGAAGGCTCATTGCATGCAGATTCCTGTGTGGTCTGCATAGGAAGTAGTCATTGGTAGAGCTGGGCGCCTGGCATGCTCGGCTGCAACAACACGAGTTTGTATTTGATCAGTCCTTCAGTCCTATAGCGGTAACTCAAGTCGTTGTGTGTTTCTGGCAACAAGGTTCTGTATGATCCCTGCAGTAACTCTAAGAGTAGCTCAGGAACCTTACTGTCCTTATCCCACAGGGCACAGGGCCTAGCCCTGGGTTATCTGTGTGCTTCCTATGAGCTCCTGCCTACGCTGGAAAGCATGGACTTAAGAATCTCTGGCCATCAGCTGGGGGTGGGGCCACCTCAAACCCCAGGGAACAGCCTGAGCTTAGCCGCCTCAGGAATGTGTTTAGGTAGCCTCTTTGCTCCCTCCCTATTCCAAACAACTGGCTGTTGTCTGTAGAGAATGCCATCAGTATTTGTTTTCTTGTCACATGGGAAGCATATACTTAGTCTGTGTGGACATCGTGTGACTCTGAGCATCATTGTTCAGTTCTGTCTGTGGCCATGATGATGATAATGTTGACTACACTGGACAGAACAATGCAAGTGTGATGTATATGTGTGCTATACACTCTGGCTGAAATTCAGATTCAGTGTCAGAGTCTAAGCTGGCTGGATGTGCAGGTATAGTGAGCCTGCATGCCTTCTGGGTGTGCCTATACCATGCCAAGCTGTGCATCCATTCTGCTGCATGCCCCTAGGTGTGCACAGAGACAGCTGCTTGCCACTCTGATGGAATCAGATCTGAAGCAGTCTTACTCTAGACACTTCAGTGTAAGAGCGTGGACAGGGTAGGTGCAGGTGGCGGGGCATCAGCAGTGGGAACAATTGCCTGGTGCTTGGTACAGGGGGACCCATCCCAGCTCACACTCCCAGTTATAACCTTGTCTGACTTCTGAGCAGGTGAGCTCGTAGTACTCACGTGACTTTTGGTGGGTATTCCCTCTGGACAAAATTGAGCATCTTGCTGTGATGGGGCTGTAGAAGGAAGGCACGCATGTAGTCCTGGTTTCCAGGTAATAAAGCAGTGGGGGAAGAAACATGCACATATTCATTCCACTCCTCTTTCCGTCTAGCAAGCAAGACTCACCACACATAAATACTCTCAATTTTGCTTGCACAGCATGAGACTTGCTAGGTTTGTTTTACTACTGAAATTGAACACTTCTAAAGAAACATGACAGCGTTATCTTTCCTGGCAGGTAGGAAGGGAGTTCTTCTGCAGGAGATATGTTCCCCACAGCCCTTTGGAAATGAAACACTGCTGCTCAGTATGGGTGGGAAGATGAAAGGTCTCAGGAGCTCCCTCTCCAGGTTCTTGGTCCTCAGGTCCCAAGTCCTAGGGATGGACAGAGTTGGCTGGGCTCCTACAGAAGGCAGGCCAGGGGTGTGGGCAGAAATGTGACACTCAGTACTCCTGTGGCTACTGGGTCTCTTCTTTATTATACCTGCTTTTCTATTTACACAGGTTTACGTTGCTGCTTAGCTTCCTGTGGCCACTCTCTGGGCATTTCTCTCTGTTCTGCTGTAAATTCTCACTTCCTTAAAAAGTCTGTATTAGAAATCTCTGCATCTGATGGAACTTGCAGACAGACATTTGTTTGCTAATTGTGTCTGGGTGTTAGTTCTGGGCAGCCAGCTGGATGGTAGACATTCTGGGTGTCTGCTCTCCTCTGGTAATTACCATATTGTCTGTTCTTGATGGGGAGTGGGGCTGGAGATTAGAGATTTCACAAGGCCTATTAAAGGAAGATTCTCAAAGAAATCCCTAAGATTTCATAGAGCACAGGGGTCAGCATTAATGAAAATTATTTTGGGAATTTTTTTTTCACAATTTGTGTTTAAAATGATTTTCTCTACTCTTTCTTGCTGGTGTGGTGGGAATGTAAAATGGCACAGCCATTATGGGAAACAGCTTGGCAGTTACTAAAATCATTAAACATAGAATTGCCATATGATCCCTGGAATTCCATTCCCAGGTTTATGTCCTAAGGGACTGAAAACAGCTACTTGAGTAGTTGTTCATGCATGTTCATACAGTACTGTTCACCGAAGCCAAAAGTCGGACCAGTCCAAATGTGCATCTGTGGATGACTGTAGTAAACCTATACAACAGAATTATGTTTATCAAAACAACAATAACAGTGGAGGGGGGATGGAGTGATATACTGATATCTGAGCACGCGCGCGCGCGCGCACACACACACACACACACACACACACACACACACACACACACAAAATACATTTAAAACTGCTTGCTTAGGGAAAGAAGGCGAGCACAAAAGGGAACACTATATGAAATCCAGAATAGGTTGTTAACTCAGCAGAGTGCAGGCATATTTGCCAGGGGCTGGAGAGAGAGACAGTGGCAGAAACTGCTTTGTGGGTAAAGGGGCTTTACCTCCAAGCGTGAAAGCATTTGGGAACCAGATAGAGGTAGGGGTATGTACAAACTGTGAATGCGCTAAATATTCACCTTATAATGGCTAATTTTATGAAATGTAAATTTTGCTTCATTGAACTTTTTTTTTTTAAGCAGAAAAAGGAGTAAAATTACTTTTCAGGCCAAGAAGTTGAAATGAGTTTTACTAGAAACTGAAATTTAGGGAATTTAAGGTTAATTTTTAAGTCAACCCTAAAATTGTTAGAAATGCCAGCTTGAGTGTTTTTAGGATTCTGCAAGGTTATTATTCTGGCTTTTCTTACCCTGAGGAACAATGGGACAGCATTATTCAGGTTCTCCGCATGCCTTTGTGTGCTTCACGTGTAAAGGAGGACACGGGTGCTGGGAGAGACAACAGGCCTCCCCGAGAGGATTTGGTTTATATTTCAATATTCTTAAAGTATGTGTGTATACATGTATGCATCTGTGCATGTGTGGGTGGGGGACGGTGTAGAATGGTGTGCGGTTTTAGAGTTGGCAGACCTACACCTCTTAACTTTCCTGTCCCTAAATCAGGACTAACACTCTTTCCATCTTTATCTCTTCCTTTGTGTGGGCATTTGAAGAATAGAGAGAGTACTTGGGTTCTGTTTGTTTTAGCACCAGCTTCTGCCATCAGCAAAAACTGTATTTTTCCCACCCTGCATTGCCACGTGGATAACTGTATTCATCTTCTCTGGCCTTCAGATGAGAAAGATGGAGATGTCAGTTGTGTATTTATACATTTGTGGCTTTGCCCTGTTATCAGCAAGCCAAACTTAGCGCTGGCCACTGTTGTCTATGAGCCTCTGTCAGTTAACCCATGGTTAGCCAGTTTGTGCCTGCTGCCTCTCTCGCCAGTGCTAACAACTTGACTTGCTCTTTCTCACACTCCAACTTGGTATTGCTTTTCTTCCTTCATCATCCAGGAAACACTTGTTGGACATCTAGTATAAGCAAGGCCCTGTGTCACACTAAGCCAGGGCTGAGCTTGTCCTTCAAAGCGTGTCCAGTAAGGAAGATAAGATGGAAATCCCTGTGGCCAAAGATGACCTTTGTTGAATTGGATGATATAAAAGTTTAGTTGATATCACCATTTTATTCCCTGGTCATGCCTCTTTCATAACTTTGGGCAGTTTGTCTAGACCCTTTTTCAGGGTATACTTCATGACTACAAATCTTCTTTATCTGCATTTTCTATTTTCTTCTGTGTTCCATATTTGTATATGTGTATTAGCCAGCTGACCATGCTGAATGTCTTCCTCAGTTACTCTGCATGGTATTGTTTTGAGACAGACTTTCTCACTGTACCTAGAGATCACCAGTTTGGAGAAACTAAATGGCAACTGAGCTCCAGGGATGCTCCTGCTTCTGCCTTGCCAGTGCTAGGATTATAGGTCAGCAGTAACCATGCCCAGCTTTTTGCGAGGGTGCTAAGGATTCAAACTCTGGTCCTCATGCATGCTCAAGATACATTTACTGAATTAGCCATCTTCCCCAGACCTTTTTTTTTTAATTGAAAAATAAAATCATTCATATTACATCTCAATTGCTATCCCATCCCATGCATCCTCCCATTCCTCCCTCCCTCCCTCCCACTTTCACCCCATTCCCCTTCCCTATGACTGTGACCTCCTCCTCCTGAATATAATGCTAGGGTATCAAGCCTCCTCTTGGTAGTCTACTGTCCTTCCTTTGAGTACCATCAGGCCTCCCCATCAAGGGAACATAGCCAAATATGGGGCACCAGAGTTCATGTGAAAGTCAGTCCCCACTCTCCACTTAACTGTGGAGAATGTCCTGTCCTTTGGCTAGATCTAGGTAGGGGTTTGATGATGACTGCACGTATTGTCCTTGGTTGGTGCCATCATAGTGTTCTTCTTGTAGGTTTCTAGGACCCTCTGGATCCTTCTATTTCTCCATCTCCTATATTTCTCTCACCTAGAGTCCCAATAGGATGTCCTCACCTCTATCCCACTTTCCTGGTAAGTGAAGACTTTCATGGGACATGCCCCTTGGGCTAGTGTCCAGTTATAAGTGAGTATATACCATTTGATTCTCTCTGCTTCTGGGTTAGCTCACTCATTATGATCATTTCTAGATCAATCCATTTGTCCACAAATTTCGGGAGTTCCTTATTTTTAATAGCTGAGTAGTATTCCATAGTGTAAATGTACCACAGTTTCTTTATCCAATCTTCTACTGAGGGACACTTAGGCTGTTTCCATGTTCTGGCTATTATGAATAAGGCCACTATGAACATGGTTGAGCATATGTCCTTGTTGTATGCTGGAGCATCTTCTGAGTATATTCCAAGGAGTGGAATAGCTGGGTCTTGGGGAAGCCCTATTCCTAGTTTCCTGAGATAGCGCCAGATAGATTTCCAAAGTGGTTGTACTAGTTTGCATTCCTCACCAGCATGTGATGTCACTTGAATTTTTGATCTTCGCCATTCTGATGGGTGTAAGATGGACTCTCAGAGTTGTTTTGATTTGCATTTCTCTGATGACTAAAGACGTTGAGCATTTCTTTAAGTGTTTCTCAGCCATTTGATATTCCTCTGTTGAGAATTCCCTGTTTAATTCTGAGCCCCATTTCTCAATTAGATTATTTGGTTTGGTGGTGTTTAATTTCTTGAGTTCTTTATATATTTTAGATATTAGACCTTTGTCAAATATAGGGTTGGTGAAGATCTTTTCCCAGTCTGTAGGCTGTCGCTTTGTTCTGTTGACAGTGTCTCCTGCCTTACAGAAGCTTCTCAGTCTCATGAGGTCCCATTTATTAATTGTTAACCTTAAGGCCTGGGCTGTTGGTGTTCTGTTCAGGAAGTTGTCTCCTGTGCCAACGTGTTCCAGGCTCTTCCCCACTTTTCCTTCTAACTGATTTAGTGTCTCTGGTTTTATGTTGGGGTTTTTAATCCACTTGGACTTGAGTTTTGTGCAAGGTGACAAATATGTATCCAATTGCATTTTTCTACATGTAGACATCCAGTTAGACCAGCACCATTTGTTGACTATGCTATCCTTTTTCCATTGAATAGATTTGGCTTCTTTGTCAAAAATCAAGTGACCATATGTGTGTGGATTCATTTCTGGGTCTTCGATTCGATTCCATTGATCCACCAGCCTATTGCTGTGCCAGTACCATGGAGTTTTAATTGCTGTTGCTCTATAGTACAGCTTGAGATCAGGAATGGAGATTCCTCCGGAGGATCTTTTATTGTATAGGATTGTTTTTGCTATTCTGTCTTCCTCAGACCTTTAAGTGCATATTCTTTCTTAAGGACGTCTGCACTGGTTATTGTTTTGTTTTGTTTAGCAGACTTTTTGCCCTATAAGGCATTCTATAGACTAGCTCTGGTTTGCTTTGATTCTTAGCTTTCCTCTGCCCTCTTAAGAACCATTTACCTCTCCTAATGCCTAGATCTATCCATTTATATATCATGAGTATGGAACGCTTTCCCCCACAGAGTACTGATGTCAGGTAATTGGGTTGGCATTCTCAGGCCACCCCTTAATTGTGTGACCATAGGAGATGCTGTGTAAACCCCCTGAGGCTACCCAGCAAAGTTCGTGATAAAAGGTGGCTCTGGGCCACCTAATGGCCATGCAGCTTTATTGAGGGCTTCCCCTCCATCTGAGCTGCCCACTGTGATGGTCACTTTGAAGACAAATACTACAGCTCCCTGAGATTTAGACTGCAAACAGCCTCCTCATCTAATGATAGAACACTCATGGCTGCTGACAGTGGGAGGTGCTATGAATATTAATGAACTATATTTCACTTTTACTACCTTTTCATAAGGTTTTCATAGAGAGGTGTTTGTGAGTCAAGGGTGTGAGCTATAGGCAGGTGTTTGTTTTCTTGACAAAATGGTGAACCTCACACTCAGAGGCTAAGGCAGGAGAAGACATCCAACAAAGTGCCAGTGAATATTAGCAGGCTGTGAAACAGAAACCTGTGGGTTTCCATATTCCCTTGAAATGCATGCATCCCATGGTCTCTGAAGTTTTACAGTCTATCTGTCATGTGACAGCAGAAATTTTTATTTTACTATCTGGGTTCAACTGTTATACTATGGCAACTGCCTGTCCTTCTTATAAGCTCTGGTTCTGGTCCTGGTGTTCACATGCTGAGCTTCAGCCTCCTGCCCACTCTGCACCTTTCAGCCCTCGTGTGCTGTCTGATGTCTTTCTACCAAATCAAAGCAGACACTACCTCCAGTTTGTCACATTGTGACATCTGTGTGGTTTTGTGGACAAAGCTGGACGTACAAGAATGATATGGCTACCAGGTAATGGGAGACTTACCCACATTGCTGAACAATATGGGGAGGGGATGCTTTGAGTACCAGATTGATAAGCAAGGGTGCCCACATGGTTCTAGGACCAGAGTGGCTCTGAGCTGGGCAGAAGTGACCCCTCAGCATAGGAATGCCTGTGTCCGTGACCTTCCTTGTCTTGAGGACACACCTGTTGGGGCTCTAAGCTACGCATAGCTGGGATTAGGCATCTAAGTTACATGGGTGGAGTAATGGTAGCTTTCTGTCACTGGACTAGATGGCCAAACCACACTCCTACCACTAGCTGATGTCTTTTGAAGAATGTGAGAACATGCATGTCTTTGTCAGGGTGGAGTATGACAAATTATTTGAGAGTTGGAGGGCACAGATTGAACTTAGCATTTATTCCATGCACCAGAAAGATCAAAGTACTGTTGCTAATTCAGTGTGCCTGTTTCTGCAGGCCAAGTGAGAAACCTGGAAAACCATGAGTACTGAATGATGCAGCCCACTCAGGCTGACCCAGTCTTGATTATTTATTATTTGGGGGGTGCTGCTTTCCTGCTTTTCCAACTCTAAGTTTCTTCTCAGTTTAGAATCAGTTACTTCAAGGAAAGACAACATTCTATATTTGTAAAAAGTGGTTTGTTTTAGAGTTGGATTATCATTCTTTTCTTTCTTTCCTTTTATTTGTTTATTTTTATTATTTTTGGTTTTTCGAGACAGGGTTTCTCTGTGTAGCCTTGGCTGTCCTGGACTCACTTTGTAGACCAGGCTGGCTTCGAACTCACAGTGATCCGCCTGCCTCTGCCTCCTGAGTGTTGGGATTAAAGGTGTGCGCCACCACGCCTGGCTCATTCTTTTCATATACTGAACTTGAAACAGCATTAGAGAATAAAGATACGGCATGTGGATAAATTTCCAAGTGCCTGACATGTACTTATCTCAGTGTCAAAATGTAAATACTGTTTTTTTTCTGGACAGATACTTAACAAGACAGCACCCTTAGCCGTGTGCTACAGTGTAGAGGATGAGAGACAGTGGCATTCAGTTAGCACCTGCTACGCCTGGGTCCTTGTTTGTCTCTCAGGGTGGCCACTGTCTTTCCATCTAGTAGATGAGAAAAGGAGTTGCTAGCATGCAGTACTACTGGAATCCAGGGCAGATAGTCTGCTTCTCCTGCCAGAGGGTGCGTTCCCTCATCCTCAGCATTGTCGCTGTGAGTTCTATGAATGTGCTCAAACACTCAGATGGATGTGTGTATTATATTGCAGGCACCGTGCTCTAAAGCTAACAGGCTCCAGGCATACAAATGCATTCATCAGTATATAGCATTCCAACTGGAGGTGCTGTGTGTTCACTGCCTGGTTTATGCCAGAAATGCTACTTGTGCTATCTGTTCTTGGGATGCCCCTAGGTAGGCAATAGCCTCATTTTATAGATGAGAAAATAAGTCAAAAGAGGTGAGGTAAAATTACCCACGATCTCATAGCTGCTGAATGACATAGAGCCCGCCTTTTTGCCTCAAAGTGGCTTGTTCCCCCAGAATGGTTGGTCTCTGATCCTCCTGGGGCTCAGTTGTCCCTGCTCACCATTGTCTGAATCAGCCCTTCTGTTGGTGGCTTCTAATGTCACGTCCTCTTCTTACATGTTTCTAGTTCTCAGTCACCAAACTTGTTGGAAAACATTGTAGTGTAAGAGACAGAGGACCTAGATTCTAGCATCAAGCTGGGCCTGTCCTTGAGCAATGTTGTTGGCTTCTAGAATTGAGAACTGTAAGCCCCTGGCCCGGGCTCCTCTCCCTCCTGGCATTTATCACAAGTAATATGTAGGCAACTAAGGTATGCTAAATGTATACACACAGGACTTTTATTTGTATAATGCTTGTAGATGTTACTGTGATGAATGTTATTCGACTACTAGGGCTTTTGGCTTTTTAGGCTTTCTTAGTTGGAAGATGGTAAAAGCTCAGTTACTATCATGTGAATCTAACCTCCCCACCCACCCCCACTCTCTACAGATGAGCTAGAGTTCCATTTCATGTAAGGAGCCAGAGTCCCCTAAGTCCACATCACAGAAAAAGCTCATTTAACAGGATTACTACATGTTCCAAGAACCTGAAATCAAGATGAGTGATACACAGAGCTAGCTCCAGAGCTCTGTCCTTGTAAGGTGGTGGTGGCATTCAGCAGGCTCTGTAGCCAGCCTGCATAAGCTATGCCCATGGACCCCCTCCCTTTTTAAACAAAGACATCTTTGAGTTATGTTATATGTGAATTTATGTATGGATTTTGTCCTAGGCAGTCATATGTGCCAAATAAAAATTAGCTCTAAACATTATGAAATATATGTATTTTACTGAGAATGTTTGAGTTTTTATATCAAAATTTACAATACAATACAAATTTATGGCAGGATGATTGTTTCTTTGAGCTCTTAGACACTGGCTTAGCTTAAAGAAAAATACCAAAAAAAAAAAAAAAAAAAAGAAAGAAAAGAAAAATACCACCCGCTTATATATAGTATTGGTATAGTTACTACTATATTAAAAACTAGTTTGTTTTTAATACATGAACTTTTAAAATCATTTCTATATATTCTGGCTTGGGCAGGTTAACCTTTCCTTAGAAGGAAAAATGAAAGTGCCACATATCTCCCTGCCGCTGCTTTTTCCTCTTAGAAAAAATTCTTAGTTTATTAATTCATTATCTATTTTTAAAGTATAATTTTGCTCTTGACAGAGCCCCACCATGTATACTATTTCATGTGCTCATCAGAGCAGCTCTGTGTCATTACCACCTGCACATGTGCAAATCGAGAGCCTGACTGGTCCTAGGACCCAGAGCCAGGAAGGAGGAGAGCCAGCTGGTCCTCGGTGGTAGCCAGCCCTTGCAGCATTAGCGCTCACCGCCTGCTCTGCTTGGTCCTTCAGGGGTTGGGAGTTGCTGCGGTGAAGGACTAAGTTTTCCTTTTGGCCCTGACAGTTTCTCACACTGATTGTACTATGCACAATGCCAGATTAAATGGTTCTAAGCAAGTTACTGCTGAGGGGAGACGGGGACAAACTCAGAAAAACAAGTCTTAACCATATTACATATGGGGTGGAGTGTTGTCTTATGTAAAAAGAAAGCAGACATCTGCACTCTTCCCTGATAGTGAGCTCTATATTAGTTATAATGATGGCAGGCTTATTTGATACTCAGTTATCAGCAATAGTGCAAGATGTCTACACAGTGGGAACCATGGAACTACGTGGATGTATTTATTACCCCGCTCTGCAGCCAGCCTCATGAATGGGTAATACCAGACTAAAGAGTTCCCATAGAGAGCCAGGCATGGTGGCGCACACCTTTAATCCCAGCACCTGGGAGACAGAGACACGCTGATCGCTGTGAGTTCCAGGGCAGCCTGGTCTACAAAGTGAGTCCAGGACAGCCAGGGATACACAGAAAAACCCTGTCTCTGGGGGAAAATAAAAGAGTTCCCACAGAATCCTATCACTGGGGCCCTCAAAGAGATCTTGGCAATTATATAATCCTATATAATTCCTTCATCAAGAGATTCCTATTTAGCCAATTCTCATCAAATTCACACTAGGCCCAAGGCAATCCACCAGAGCTTCAGGTAACAGTTTGCAGACCTGTGAGCCAGGTATCAGCTGGAAAGTGCCCTGGACCCATGAAGGGCTAGCTCTTTGTTTCTGCTCTGGGCCCTTCTTCATCTTCTAACTCTGTGTCTAAAGTGCTCATGTCACTAACTGATGACAGATGCTCTCTGGAAAGCAGGCTTTAATGTAAGTATGGTCACTGATGAACTGCTACAGTCTAGCAGTGTGGTCTAGAGGTCTCTCGTACCTGGTCTGTCCGTGGGGTACTTTACCTTCTGTCCTTGTAAGCCTGTGCTGTCAGCTGTAGGCCCCAGAGCCAGAGCTCTTCCGGCCTTACGGTGTCCCTCTGCAAGAGCTCTTACTCAGTATGGAAGGCAGCCGTGGATACCCTGCCCAGCCCTGGAAGCTACCTGAAAGCCTTGATCACTGTCCCCTGTTGCAAACGCTCTGTGTTTCTTGTGCTTATTTACTCATTCCACCTACCTGTTTCTGCCTCTTTCTCATTTTCTAATTTTGGAGTTGGAAATCTCTAGGCCCCAATTAGTCCTGACTCTTCTCTAACAAAGTATAAGCTATGACTGGAGTTCTGAGCCACAGGAGTACATGTGAGGTGAAACATTTACCCTCGGATCAGAGGTGGTTGTGTCTTCAGGCATGGGCAGGTATAAAGTTGGGGCTCATAGATCAGAACTCTTTCCCTGCTGCAGGTCAAGAACAGAGCCCATTGCCAGCACGTGGCAATTAGGACATGCTGACTCCATCTCCAAGGAACTTACCATTTAGCTAATAATAAATGGCATTGGGTGAAGAGAATTCTGAGCTATTTCACAAGAAATACTTATTTTCATTCCAAATTGGATAGCAAGATGATTTCTTTTTGTAAGAGAGCACATAACAAAAATACTTAGAGGATGACACACTTTATACCAGCTATACCTCAGTCCCAAGTATTTGATGAGCTTTATGGTGCCAACTGGATTAGACGGCCCCATCAGCGAGGTTTTTCCCACAGCGGAGAAGCCACCCTGACAAAGGTCCATCTCTCTACTCTTGCGGAGGACACTGTGGAGTTCTGGCTATATTGGAATCCCAGCCAATGTGACACTCAGCAGGCTCCAACAAGAGTAATCTTTAGCTTTGACTCTGAATCTGGGGCTGACAATTAGGAAAGGTTTAATTTTGAGTTTCTCTCCACTGACTTGCTAATGTCAGGGCTGGGGTTGTAGTGACAACATAAAGTATGAGCTTTAGTGAGACTGGAAATTAGGTTATAACATATTTTAACATGCATCAGCTCCTAAATATACCCCAACATCTTATCAGTTGCTGGTCAGTTCTGAGATATTATGAATACATGTGGGAGAATGTTCCTTTAATGGACAGTATTTTTAAGTTTGCTGACTGGATTTTGGTTGGGTGGGAGGTGAGAAGAAGGAAAATAACTTTACACAGGAACTTATCTCTGTTGTTAAAAATAGTGAAGGGAATCACATGACTGATACACAAATGCTGTCCTAAGTCACATTATTTTGGGAAGGATTTGATGCTAACGGGCGATGTCGATGAAGACTAGACGCAGCTAGTCTGCTGACACTCCTCTGCAATCATACCCCTCATGAAGCTCTGGGGAGAAAACCTGACAGCAGCCACCAGCTTCTACCTTCTGGCCTTGACCTTATCCACAGACTTCAGAGGTGATGGAGTAAAAAGCCAGTTCTTTCAGACCTTTTTCTCTCTTCCAGTCTGTTTGCTCTCAACTGTTTCTGCTATTCCAAGGCACGAGGTATCATTCTCTAACAGTCTCTGCCAGCATCAAGAGAGAGCCAGAAGTGGTAACTGCAGGAAAGTATGAGGAGCGAGAGGAGCTAGAGCTTTCAGGGCCAAGACAATGCTAGGAAAGATCGTCTCGCAATAAGTGAGCAGCGAGTTCCACACCTACTTGGTCAGGACCTCCGCAGAATGCAAAGGGGACGACAGGGTGTTGTGTGGCTTGGCCCTGTGAGATGTGACTCCAGGCCCAGTGGACCATGTGTTTGCCAGCCTTGGCAGCATCTTACAGTGGGGCGAGGGGGACAAAATGTGTGTTGCTTAAGAACAGATGTATACTTTGGCTGTGCTCAAATCCACAGCTTTGTGGGAGTACTCTAGAATCTGCTTTCCAGTGGTTTTTGCCCTTTTCTTGGAAACCCATTCAGAATCTGGATTCTTCTCCCACCCAACCGTGTGTGCAGCAGGCCCAAAGTTACTTCATATTAGTAAACACATATCAAAACAGTTTGAACCAGAATTTTGTTTAATTGGGGGCAAGAGGGTTTGGTTACTAGACTGGTTCTATATTGCTTTAGGTTTTTATAAAAGAGACCAGGACAGTATCTCCTTCAGGGATTTGCCATGTTGGTCCTGCTGAGATGTGCCTGGACTTTAGGCTTGGATTGGGCACACTGAGGCCTTCCCCACCTGTGACTCTGTGATGCTAGAGTAGCCTCGGAAAGGCATCTCCACTGTTCTAAGGGTGAGAGACGGGCCAGAACAGGGAGCAAAAGCAAAAGCCTTGAAGAGTACATTGCTGGTCTGTGGCTGGCTCAGCCTAGCGTTCACAAGGCTTGGCTGGCTCTTCTAGGTCTTCAGAGGAAGTAGGGTGTGGGCTTTCAATTGAGTGCTCATAGAAGGTTGCTGCTCTATGATTTATCATTGAGTATACTTAAAAAAAACAATAAACATGTGAGAGCACTTATCACATGCCAGAGAAAATGTTGGGTAGAATGGGGACACAGAAATGAGGGGAAAAGTGATATTTCCGGCTATGAAGGAACACAGATTCTTGTGAGGCAAGAGCCAGGCATGCTCCTGTTCACCAAAGGAACCTAGAGAGGCTGGGGCAGACAAACTGGGGGTGAGTAGGGAAAGCTTCCATGGGAGGTAGCATCCTAGGTAGGCCCTGCAGGAGGCAGAATTGGCATGCCTGTCCTATGCCCCAGCAGGACCGTCGTTTCTAACATCTGCTCACATACTTCTGTGTTCATCTGGCCCTGCTCACATAGGAGTTTCTTGAGTCTGGGTCTGGGTCTTATGTATTGCCCTGGTGTCAGCACAGTGCTTAGTGTAGTGTAGGTCCTCAGTGAAAGATCTGAATAGATGAATGAGTGTATGCATGCGTGAAGGAGGCCGGGGGATGGGGTGGGGTGGGGGTGGGGGGATAACACTGCAGGCATCACTTAGGACTGAACTATAAAGGGACTCTACTCTGCAGCAAGTAAAATCAGAATCTGGAGTACTAGCCACACAGTACCTGACCCTGAGCACCAACATCACACCAGATGGGGTCCGGGGTAGGAAAGTCTAGGGCCATTGAAGATTTCCAAGAGAGACTCCTAGAAGCAGCCAAAGTACAGAATAAAGAAGAGATGCTGGAAGATTACACTCAGGGAGCTCTGGTCTCCTCCAAGAGCAGAGCTTACCATAGTATACACAGCTTGGCACATGAGTATCCAGGCTACATCCCATATGCTTCTTAGAAAGTTAGAAGTTTCCTGAACTGTGAGGGCTTTTATTATAGGGATCTTGTGTTCTCTAGTGGTAGTCACCTCATCCTTAATTTTCCTGTAAGGCAAACAAGTTGAATTTGAATTCTTAGAAACAGAGACACTTCCTTTACATCATGTTCAGCATCCAATAGAGATGGCTCCAGTCCTGCCTTGATTGCACACGTTGGTAGGGAAGGAACAGGGTGCATGATTAGAGCTTTCTTTGTAAATGTATCAGGGTTTTGTTTTGTTGTTTTGGGGCAGTTTTGTTTGTTTGTTTGTTGCTTTAAAATCCAGACATCTTTTGGGAAGTGGATTTGTGCCCAGCATTTTAAAAATGTACTGCAAATTTTCTCTCTTTTTCTTTCTTTCTTTCTTTCTTTCTTTCTTTCTTTCTTTCTTTCTTTCTTTCTTTCT
>OU015744.1:82303527-82328527 GCA_907169655.1 Acomys percivali
GGAGGGAGGGAGGGAGGGAGAGGGAGGAGAGAGGAGAAAAGTTGGGGGGGGGATGGAGTACTTCTGCAGATGTATAGGATGGCAGCACTAAGGTTTTGTGTGGTCCTTTTAATCAGAAACCTAACCTGGGACACTAGGAAACTGAGTATACAAAGTTGTGGCTGGAGCCAGAGCTTAGAACTGGGCTTACTGGGAAGTGCTCAGACTCTCTGACTTGGGCCTAGAGAAGCTATGGAAAAGCTGAGCTTGTAGGTATGCCTAACTGTGAACCATCTGCTACATGAGATACAAATGCCAGGATGTTTTGAGGATAGAAAGTTAGGCTTGAATGGCCTTGCATAGCAAGGAAAAGGTTAAGATAAAGGGCCACTTTCAGGGAAAAAAATAAGACAGTGAGGGACGTGGGCATAGGAAAGCAACTGAGTTTAGTGAGGTAGTGTGCACCTCAGTCTACATCCTTGTCGACAAATCTGAAGCTCAGCAGACAGCAGCAGAGAAATCTCAGGCACCACAGACAGAATCAGCAGGTGAAGAAAGGCATTGATTGGGGGTAAGGAAACTACAGTAAACACAGAGAGAGACAGAGGTGGGATCGGAAAGCCAAAAAATCCAGTCTCTTCTTGGGGGTGTCGGGGCCTTAAAACCTCTGAAGACTTTTCCTTTCCTAATTTATGGTTGGTCAGTTTGAAGAAGGCTAGGACGGTTGATTGGCCCAGAACTGTTGTATTACATGTCCTGAGCAGGCCTTGAACTCAATGAGCCAGTCCATTAACAGCCAGCTTACTGATGGAAGACAAAAGCCTAAAAGGCCTTTGTTTTAAGCTGCCAAGCTTTTGTCTCAAGTCAAGAGAGCGAGGAAGAGGCTGGCTGTCTTAGAAATTTTCTGCCTTTATTACCTAGCCATGGCTCCTCTCCCTATCCGCCTACTCGGGATCTGTCTCACTCCTTGTGTCTCATGTTCACATGGCACTGGCCTCCATGAGAAATATGCACAGCATCCAGGTCAGCATCCAGTTTTCCCCAGCCAGGGTTCCAGAAGAGAATGAACCCCTGCCCTCCCAAGGCAGCCTGTGAACTTCTTCCCATGTACCCAAAGCCACAGGTATCCAGCTTGTTTATATGTCTATAGTTTGTGCAGTAAGCCTAGGATGAAGTTGGCTGGTAGTCTGGTGACTGATCCTGGCCTACAGTGTACAATCAACAAACATTTCAGCACCTCCTGAGGTTCTGCCTAAAGGAGGTAGGAGGAAACAGTTGTAATAATGACCACTTGAAACTAAAAGTGTGCACCCAAGATCCCCCCATCCACAGCTCCAACCAGATCTGCTCCATTCATTAGAACTCTGCCAACTCCTCCCCAGGATTGAAGCCTTTATTAAGCCAAAGTTCTTGTAAAACTCTTAACATTTGGCTGACAAAATTATATGTCTATTCCAATAATGTTGCCATTAAATTAATTTATATGAAAAAATTTAGGTTTGCTTTCCATTTTCCATAGAAATTAGTCCATGAAAAGAGTTGAGTGGAGTTGAAAATAGTTGTCTTATCATCACTTATGAGTCTGGTCATTTGCACAACATTTATTGAAGAAGCAAGTGAGCTAGACTTAGAAGTTTTTCACATATATTGAAACTCAGTTGATCTTTGCCCCAACAAAATACGTAAGGTCAATGGTTCTGACCATCTTACAGCACAAGAAACTTAGACCCATAACATAGATGACAAAACCAGAAGCACTGTGGTGGTTTTAATGAGAAATGCCTCCCATAGTGTTTAATATTTGAACACTTGCTCACTAATTGATAGCCCTATTTGGAAAGGCATAGAAGGTGTGGCTTTTGGGGAGGCTTTTGTGTCCACTAGAGGCCTTGAGAGTTAAAGCTGCCTCTGTTTTCTGCTTGTGGTTGAGGATGTGAGTCTCAGCTTCCTGCTCCATGTGTGCCTCCCCACCATGATGGACTCTTATTATTCTAGAACCCTAAGCCAAAGTAAACTCCCATAAGTTGCTTTTTGGCATGGTTTTTCATCACAACAACAGAAAAGTAAGCAATACAGCCACAAAGTAGATAAGTTAGAGCTGGCTTTAGAAGCCAGCTCTTCGAACACTGATGCAGACCTCTTAAGGAGCATCTAGGAAAATGGTAGCCAATCAAAGGACATGTGGCAAATATGATCCATTGTGTTTTGGTGAGGCCCTTTAATACATCCCTTACTGGGATGTAGCATCCAGAAGGAAAAGGTGCGATGGATTTTCATAAAAAAGCTCACAGCTTAGTTGGAGAGACTAACTGCTGTACTTAGAAATATCAGTGTCTGAAACAGTGCCTAGGTTAATTGAAAGGTGAGCTGAAGAAAAGAAAGGTGTTCTGAAAGAAGACTTGAGACCAAATCTTGGGTGGAGAAGGGAAAGACTGCATGGATCCACAGGCCGACGAGTCAGGTGGTCCATGCAATTGAGAGTATCCCCAGGGACAGTGAGCAGAAGGCAGAATACATAGTGCTCGTCTATACTTAGACAAAAAGCCTCCTTCACCTGCAGGTGAAATTGGGAAGCTCAGCATAGAAAAGGCTTGGGAACTTGAGGAACCAGTAAAGTGAAGAATCATGCCAGCAGCATCTAAAAGGCCGGTGGAGCCAGCACAAGCCATTCTCACAGCATGATTACAGCCCATGGTGCTGAGACAAAAGTCCAACCAAAGGCACTGGCCAATCCTGTGGAGTGTCTGCATTAAGGCAGGCAGCAGCTCACTCTGAGGCTCTCATTTAGTGCAAAAGCCTGGGATAAGGCAATGAAGTGACTGCTAATAGCAGAAAGTGTAGAACTAAGCCTTGAGAATGTCAGCATTACAGGAAGGGACAGAGAGAAGCAACTCACACAAAAGCATGGCGTAAGAAGGTATCACCAGAGTTGGTTTTTTTTTTTTTTTTAATAGCAATGAAGATCTGATTCAAAGAAGACATCAGAAATTGAACCCAGAGGAAAACTTGATGGGACCAGGGGACAGTTGTTTTGGAGCCTTCCAAGTAAAATTAGAACTTGGATATCCTGTGATAAACAAGTTGGTTCTTGAGGAAGGAAGTGGGGTGGTGAAAACCCCTTTTAGGAAAACAAGTCTAGCAACAGGCTGTAATTGATTGCAAATGGGAAAGACTAGAAACAGACTGTCCCAGGGACTATCTCCAAGATCCGGGTGAGGCCAAGGGAGTGGAGGCCTTGAGCGCAAAGGGGAACACGTGACTCTGAGGGGTGTTTGAGTGATTGCCTGGTGTGCATGAAGTGTTGGGTTTGATCCTCAGTAATGCCTTAGTTTAAAAAAAAAATCATGGACAGTGTAGTACATGCATATAATCCCAGTATGTCTGTAATCTCAGCACTTTGGTGGTGGGTACAGGATGATCAGAATTTCAAAGCCATTTAAAAAAGAAGATGAGGGAAGAACGAAGAGAGCAGAGGTTCATGATTTCAGAGAGACAAACAAATGTATGACATTACAGATGACTGTTGAGCATTCTGACCCCAGCTGGGAGAGCGTCATGGTTCCTCTGGGAGAAATGCAGTGAGTTGAAGGGTAAGGGGCTCCTGAGTTCACTTTAAGGCTCCACTAGAAATGTAGAAAGACTGGACCTGAGGCACTGGCCAGCTGATGGTGATGACAGGGAATGAGTTTACCATGGTGTGGGGAGAGGAGCCAGAAAAAGAGGAGAGTGACAGAAGGAGGCAGTAGAGAGGCAGCTTGCTGAATTACAACCCTTGAGGGGTTTAAATAGGAGAGTGTTGAGGACAGCAGGGGCAGTTAATCAAAGAAGGAGGCAGGCAGAAGCTAGAGACCATAAAAGGCCTGTGAGCCTCAGGGGAGGGGTGGATGGTGGCATACTCATGTAGCTTCTGACGTGTGTTGTCAGCTTGGGTGACCTTAAATTACCTTCCACCACCCCACTAGCCTCCTAACCTGTGCCCCTGTTCTTCCATTCTGGTCCTTCTCTATAAGTTGGGCAAAGGGTCTCGTCCTTTAAGATCATAATACTATTAAATGGTAGTAAGGTCCCCAGTACAAATCTGCCCGCGTGCCCTCATTTGGATTTGTGGGTTCATTCAAACATGAAGAAAGGCTGGAGCAGTGCATCAGGAAAGCAGAGCAGAACCAGGGCAAGCAGTGCTATCTCAACTGGAAGACTTAGAGAAGGGAAGATAGAAAAGTGAGCACATTGGAAGTGAAAAGGAAGAAGCCCCTGCAATGTGGAAAATAAGCTGATGCTACTGCCAGGGAAGACAGACCCACTCTGCAAATTCCCATGCACCTGCTGCCCACAGCCAGGCGAGGCCGTGAGATCCTTTCCTGGCTTGTGTTGACCAGCTTCCTTTGCACTGGGATTTATATCTTTAATCCAAATGGAAGGTGGACCTTGCTTTTCTCTTGCTGTGTCAGCTTCTTCCACTCTTCTCCTGGTTTGCATTTACGGTAAATGTCACTTAACTAAATGGTTGATGCCATTAACAGCAGCTGTCATCGGTCTGAGAATTCAGTGACTGGCTCATCAGCATCTTGGCTCTAGGCTTAAGACCCTGGTTCCTAGAGACACGTTCTAATCCAAGTGAGTACCTCTTGTGCGTAGGTGTCTTTGTATGAAAAGATTGTTGTCACACTGCTCTTTGTGGCCTGTGGACAGGAAGCTACATGTGACCAGAGAAGATCAGGTGGTAGCCACAAGAACTCTGGCATTGGCAAGGACTTTAAAAAGCGCAGTTTAACTTCCCCCTCAAGGGATCCCTCCAGAAGCACTTATTAATAGCTGTTCTCTTGGTTTAAACTGCTCCCCAAAGTAAATACTGGGTGGATGATCCAAGTAAGTTTGGAGTTGATATTACTGGGACTATCAAGAAGAACACAGGGGTTGTTTGGGGGCGGACAGTTGTCATTGTTAATTACAATTTCTTGGACTTATAAATGCACACATGCACCCTAGCCCTCTGCCCTTCCAGAATTTTCGCTGGTTCTTGATGATATCTACCCCACCTGGGAGTAGCCCTAGATGACTGCATGAGTGTGAGACCAGATGACAAGCTCCAAACACCCAGAGGACACAACAAAGCCATTCTAACTGCACAGACAAATCCAGAGGTTTGTTTATAATCACATTTAATTTGAGGAGTCACATTTGTGTCACAGCAACTTTTATGTGCAGCTTGTGCACTTAGGCCTGCAGTAGCAGTGCATGAGCCTGTCTGTCAGGGTTGGTTCTACAACTTTGTCATTCAGCCAACTCACTACACAATGCACTGCTCCTTCAGTAAAGAAAGTTTCAGGGGTACAGCAAGTGTACTCCCTACCCTTACCACCTTTAGAAAGATTTTTTTTTTAAAGCACTTTCTTTGTCCCTTGTATAAAGGGCAAAACTTTACTGACACATCATAAAACAGATTTCGTCACAAATGAGACAATCTAGGCTGGTCCTGAAGCATTGGAGATCGCATCCTCGGTCACTTATCATCTGGCCTTCTCAGTGGCCTGTCTTTACAAAGCGACCAAGAGCTGGTCAGACCCTCTGTGTGGGGGTGTAGGAGGTGTGCCCAGCTTTTTCAGGTCTCTAGGTCCACTCTCCATGTTACAACTCTAAGAAGCCTCAGCACTGTGTTTTCCAATACCTCTTGCTTAGAGGAAGATGCTCTGGCCCTTTTTCTTAATTGTGGAAACAAACAGAAACTTGCTGTCCACTTGAGGACTATGGCACAGATGACCGAGATGGTGTCACTTGCCCTTGTACTGCCCTAACCCTGTGGGCCACTTTCTTGTTCTCTTGAGCATTCCTTGTGTTTCCTACCTCCTCTTAGGCTACTTCCTCACCTGCAGCTCCCTTCTCTTTCAGCTCTGAAGTCTGTCTCCCTACTCCTGACTACTCAAATTCTCTGTTCTCTCCAGCCAGTGGCAGCATTCCCGGACCACTGGAGTGTAAGCTCCACAAGAAAACGACCTTTCTGGTGGACGCCCGAATACTCAGTGCCCAGTGCCTCGTAGATGTTTGGTAAATGTTTACTGAGTGAAAAACAGAGTGCGCTCTTTCTGCCCCCACGTATCACTTGCTGTGTGCACTAACCAATTGCCAAAACTGGTGAGAACAGAACCCGTTGCTTAGTATCACCTCTTGCATAGTCTCAAATGTACTGGAAGCTCAATAAATAGGGGCAGTTGAGGTTGCCGCAGTGCTCACTGTGCTTAGGGCAACCAGGCGGCTCATTCTGCCCCTGCTCCCCTGCTCATATAAAACTACCCGGGAGGAACTTTTAAGCAACCCAGCAGCATCTCTTTGCCGCTGAGCTCTTGCCCACTTGGGCAGATAGATATCCTTGAGAGCATGATATAACCCGAATTCCTCTTCCAGAATTTTATAAAAGCTCCAGAGGATTGTTCATATCTGTTATCCAATGGTTGGCTAGTGAATGCCTGAGTAAGTCACTCTGAAAACTGATTATAACTGATTCTCTTTCAAATACATAATTGGGAGAAGGCCAGAAAAGGGTATGTTATTCTGTCTTGTAGGAGGGAAGAATCCAGCAGATAGTCACATTTTTTTATTGTAAATTATTGCTGTAGTAGAAAGCCAGATTGCAGCAAGTTGGAACATCACACTTCCTCTCAGCAGAGACCTTACATAAGAAAACTTTCATAAATAAACGGCACTATTAAAATGCATGCTGTTTAATGGAAAGTGCAGTAATTGTTTTACATGCTTTCTAAGTTCTAGGGCAGCTGTTGAATGAACTTTCTTTTTGTTTAGTAAAAACAAACAAACTAACTAATTTTGAAAGCAGAGGGCATGGTGGCACATATCTGTAATCTCAGCACTCCTGAGGCTAAAGAGAAAGGATAAAGAATTTGAAGACCACCTGAGCTAATAGTAGTGTTCTAGACCAGCCGAGCTGCGGCGGTGGGAGGACAGCAAAGAACTAATTTGTGACCCTCCAAAGTGCCCTTCGTAAATAAAGACAGTCATTGCTTTTAGATACCTCACCTGTCTCCTGCCCGTCTCAGAATTCAAGTGCCAGTAGAGCCACATGGTGCAGTCTGCCAGCTGATGAAGCTGCAGCAGGTGCACACTGGGGCCGTGTGAGAGGGCAGGGTCACTATCCCGAGGTCATCATTGCTGTGAGTAAATATGGGCCCTAGAATTGCCTGAGCTTTTGATTTTCATGAGAAGCTGGAAATCCCTACTCTTAGGCAATATCACCTGAGTTCTTAATGTTTAAAAGTTTAAATCCGTCAGCCCCAGCACTCGGGAATCAGAGGCAGATGGATCTCTGGAAGTTTAAGGCCAGCCTGGTCTACAGAGTTAAGTTCCAGATCAGCCAAGGCTGAGCAGAGAGAGACCCTGTCTAAAAAAAAAGAAAAGAAAAGTAAAGTAAATCTTGAATATGATCAAAATAATGCACATGTATGGAAATGCAATAATGAAATCCATTATTATATATAACTAGTATATGCTAAGGGAATTTTTAATTCAAAATTAAATATTTTAAGTTTTATGCAAGTCAAATGTTTATTGTCTCTGTTGGAATCTTCCTGTAGGATAGCAATTTGAAGCCTTCTTCATGCCTTTTTGGTCCTGCCAGCTTTTAGGCATTTGGAAGTCCTCCTGCATCATTGTCATTCTTAGAAGGGGTTTAAGTGATTCCAGGCAGAATAGGGACTAAGTGGAGCCCAGCACAAGTGTCCAGGCTGCTTGACTGAAGCTGACCAGAAGAGTGAATCTAGAGTAGGTTTTGCACAGATCTGCTCTCCTAGGAGCATAGCATTCCTTCACATGGCCATGAGCCATGGCTATGGGACAAATTGCCCATAAACCTAGTGACTTGTGCAGTAAGTGTTTGCCATCTCAGTTTCTGGGGGTCAGTAACTTGAGAGCAGCTTGGCGTAGGCAGTCCTGGCCCAGTCTTGGGGGAGGCTGCACCCACTGTCCCTCAGCTGGGGCTATAAGCACTTGAAGGCTGGCTGGTGTGTAGGATCTGCTCCTAAGGCAGCTCACTCTTGTGACTGGCTAGCTGGCCTGGCTGCTGGAAGGCACTCATTATCCTCTAACATGGTCACTACTTTCTCCTATAGCCAGCAATTCAACACTCAATAGAAGTCAGTGTCTTTTTATGACTAATGTCACAAGTTGCACATCATTATTTCTGTGATATCTTATCAATTCCACACATTTACTTTTCTTGGTATAATGGAACACCAGATAAGGAGATGTAAACTATCCCAGGCCATCTTAGAGGCTGACTGTCACCACTGTGTTCCCAGTAGACCTTCAATAAATCCTTTATAAACACACATCCAACATTAAAAGGAGTTTCCCAAAGAAACCCAAGAATGATTTATGTTCATTTATATTTCTGAGACTAACTTCAGAAATTAAATCCCATGAATGTATAGCTCATCTCACAGGTGCCTTCTCTAGAACTTTCTAAAGTAATAATTGTTAATTAAATTTAAAATCCTGCTCATACCATCACTTAAAGCAGTGTTACTCAGCCTTCCTAATGCTGCAACCCTTTAATACAGTTCTTCACATTGTGGTGACCCCCCACCACCACCATAAAATTATTTTGTTACTTCATAATTAATTTTCCTACTGTTATGAATCATAATAAAAATGTCTGATATGCAGGATATCTGATATGTGACCCCTGTGGAAGGGTCATTTGACCCCCACAGGTTGAGAGCCACTGCCTTACAGCAGTAGATTCAGGTATACCCTCTGCCCCCAGAGGGAGGGAGTGCTAATCAGCTCACCACGTCTGCTCTGTGGGGAATCCCTTGAATATTCTTCGTTGGCATGTTCTCTCAGTTACCCAAGATGCCCCTTCTACTGAGCCTACTACTTGTTGGTTTGTTTGGTTTTCTTTTTAAGTAGATAGGGAAGATGTGCACAGGAGCTGTGGGTACTTACCATCAGAGACAGTGCTGCAAGCCTGGATGATAGTGACCAGTTTGAGGCTATGCTCCAAAGTCCCCTACACAAAGCCTCAATACCATCTCATGTCAGCTAGCTGGAGGAGTGGGAGCCCCCCAGTTTCTGCTGTGGTATCCATTTCTGGTACTCCCTTTCTGATTCTCCCACCAACTCAAAGACATACACTTCAGGCCCCATGCTACTATAGCCTCCTTTAAGACCACCCTTTGTATTCATTTAAGTGAAATTTAGCTTGAATAAAGGTACCCCTTTATTCAAGGGGGAAGAAAGATACCCCAATATGATTTCCCCCTAAGAAAACCCTCAACTTCTAGATAGTTCTTGTTTGCTCACTACACAAAGGCTCAGAATTGATTGTTACCACTAGAAACAAGTATGGGCCCTGTAACATTTGTATGTGTACCTGAGGGAACAGTGAGTGAGCCCAGGCCCTGAAGCTGCCCACCCTGGCAGTGGCCAACAAGTCCCAGTGTTAGTAAATGGAAATGAAATATATAATTCATAAGGCCAGGATGGCATGCAATCTGTATGGGGGGTGGTAATTACAGAATTGAGAGATGGGGCTGCAGTGTGTAAGGGACTTGTCTAGGGGAGCGGCTGTGTGATGGATGGCCTGCATTGTTCTCCTTCCGGCCTTTCCCTGAACTTCCTTTCAGAAGAACAGAGGAAATACACTTCTGTCATTTCCCATATTGTTTTTGAATAATGCCTTAAGATGCCCACCCTTAACATTTTTTATCTTCCAATGGGAGTTTACTTTCTCCCTTGTGCTTTGCTGTTTCCCATAGAAAAATCTAGTCACTAATGATTCTGCCCTAGTGTTAATACAGAATACAGAGGCTACACAAATATTTGTCCATATTGAACACAATGCTTACAGGGAAAGGAAAACTCCCAGTGGCCTTCACTCCCTCTGTCCCATATTCCCTGCCAAGGAGAACAATCAGGGAATGGCCTATAGTAATGTGCCAAGCCCAGGAGGAAGGAGGGCAGACCCAAACCTGGAACCAAACAATGGAATCCTTTTTAAGGCGATGGGAAGCTGTATGCAGGAGTGGTGGAGACTTACATCAGACACAGAGCTGCAAGCCTGGAGGAGAGTGACCAGTTTGGGGGCTACGTTCCAAAGTCCACTGCACAAAGCCTCTGCGCCATCCCTGACTCCCCAGGGCTTCACGCTCACAGGAGATCTGTCAGTCTGGTCATGGGAGCCCAGAAGAGGGAAACATGGCAGAGTCCTCCTTACCATTCATTTTCTTTATTGGCGTATATTAGTCATACAAGACAGCAGGTTTCATTATGGTATTTCCCTTTGGGGGAGGAGAGGATGTGTAAGTTAAAGCAAGTTCTCACTGTGTAGTTTAGGCTGGTGCTGAATTGCTGTGCTGTATAAGATCCTCCTGCCTACGCCTCCTCAAGGGCTGGGATTGCAGGTGTACACCAACATGTCTCACTTCATTAGGACTTTTTCATGGGTGTATATAACATTTTGATCATATTCACATGCACATGCATCCTTCCCTGCTCTTGCTACTCCCTTTAACTTGCAAAATTAGTGTGTTTAACCGGAATGAGAGAGTTGGAATATGGAGCTGCCCTATAAATAAAAGATACTAAAGGCTCCAAAGTCCACTACAAAAAACAGCAGGAATGGACTTAGGAACAAAAAGAAAAACTCTGCAATGCCTAGAATAGGTCCCCACAACAACCTGAGACTCTTTTTTTAAAAATGAAGGATATTTAAGACTCCATTTTCCTCAATTTGTACGTGAATAAAATAGTCTCCAAGAGTGTTTTATATAAAGGCCAACTGGAGCCTAGCCTCTTTTCCCCTAGGAAAGGGCTTGTGACTTGTCTTACAGCTAAGTGTGCATATTTGTAAGGTGGGGAGGACATTAGGCACATACACACACATTGGATCAATGTAAATAAACCATTTTCTGTTTCCTAATTCCTTCAGAGTACAGGGAAACTAAGGCAGCTGGCTGATGGATCTAAGTGCCTCATAACAGGATTTGTCCTGAGGTGGGTTTCTCTTGTTTGACATGATGGTCGCCAGCCCCATCCATTTTCCTACAATGACACAATTCCATTCTTTATGACGAAGTAAACACCCGTTGTGTATATACACCAGGGCTTCTTTATGCATGTGTGTGTTGAGAGCACTTAGGTTAATAAACCAGGAAGACTTCTGCAGGATTTTTATCTAAGCCAGAATTTCTAACAAGGCAAAGTTTCACTTTGCTTCAGAATTGACTCTTAGTTGAATCTTTGGAGTAGTAGGGGAGATTGTTGTTATTTTTCTTTCTTTTTAAAATTAATTGTTGAGGTCAAATGAAAAAGAACTAGATAGTCCTAGACTAAAGCCTTTCCAAGTGGAGCCTCTTAGTTTGGTTAGCTCGGTTGTAGTTGGTGCTAAGCACCTGCTCTGCACAGTGCTCTGCCCATCAGAATGCCGCCAGCACTTCCTTAAGAAGCCAGTGTGGGCTCCATCTCCCTAAGGAGTTTCTGGTCTCATGGGAGTTCAAGACAGGCCTGAATACCAGCATGCAGGCCTTTCCTCCCGTCCTCAGGATGTTTGGGTGACAGGCCACACTTGCTGCTGCAGATGCCATTGCAAGTTCTTATTCTTTGGCAGCAACAGAACTGAGCTTTTCATACTAGGATTTTGGCCATCCATTCCATTCAAATGTCTATTTAATTGCCTGGCAAAGTAGTTAGATGATTTTTCTTAAGTCTCCCATGTAGTCTTCTCTATCCACTTTTCTGTTATTGTTTCTTCATGTGTAGATGTATGTATGTGCTGTGCACACACGTGCTCATGCGTGTTCTTTTTCCCTACCACCTCATCAGCTTATACATAATGTTTTTAAATGTACAAATTACTGGCGTCAGACTGCTGCAGAAAGCAAGGGGTTGTGTTTGTTTGTTTGTTTCTTTTGCAATTGCCCCATTGAAATGCCCTTTATCAAGTAGGAACTCAAAGAGTTTGTTCCCTCCTTCCCCCTGTTTTCCTTAAAAATAACCAGGAATTGCTGTTTTCACTCCTTCCTCACATAGTTACTTTAGTGTGATAGAACATTTACTACACTTTTATGGTAGGAGGAAGGTGCTGAACTGAACCAACACCATAACAACCATCGCATGAACAAAGTCAGGGGGTTCTGTTCACACCTCCACTTCCTGCTTGTGAGGCTCTGCTGGGTGTGCAGTCTGTGGCCCCAAGATGTAAAGCTGACTAGACATAGCTTATCCGTAACTGTGGTATACAGTTCTAATGTAAGTGGTAAACAGACTAGAGCACCTCCCTGTGGTGAGGGAAGAGTTCTGGAGGAAACAAAGTTTGAGTGGAAAGCTTTGTAGACCCAACAAAGTGTTTTCCAAACACAAAAGGCAATGGCGGCAACTCCAGGAAATGGGAGGGTTTCCTGGAGAGTGCTACCTCTCCGTCCTCCCTGCTGTCCTTCTTTGCCTCCTCCCCATTTCTTATCCCTCCAACTGTAACAACTCCTTAGCTCCAGTTGCTACCATTCGTGAGAACAAAACGAACATTCTAATCTCTTGATGAATGTCGCTCCAAGCCAAAGGCCTGCAGTCCCAGCAAAGAGGCCCCATTGTCATAATAAATCCAACAGTTTATAGGAAGATGGGGCAATGGTATTGCCACCTGGGGGAATACTTCAGCATCTTGCATCAACAGAAAGATCTTCTATGTTCGGCTGTTTGCTGTGAGTGACCCAGGATTCAGTGGCTGTCACTACGGGTAGCAATGCCACCCACCCCTCTATGAATTATGGTTCAGATGACGTTCAGATTACCCACCTGCTACACTTCTGCACCCCCTAGTGGCAGATTTAAAGAGAGAGCTGACTGTTTCTTGTGGGAATAAGACATAAGAAAGCAAATTTTGCTGGGACTCCCAGCTGGACTCTGGGTGGAACGATGAGACTGGTATGAAAGAGTGGGGGGATAGAAGCACCCAGAGGATCCAGGAGCCCCACAGGGAGATCATTTTGGCGGTGGATCTGGACCCAGGGGGCCTGCACAAACTGATGTACCAACCAAGGACAATGCAGACAGAGAACCTAGACTTTCTGTTCAGATGTAATGAATGCACAGATCATTCTCCAAGGTTGTGGGGGAAGCGGAAGCGGGGACTGCCTCTGACATGATCACTTCCCCTTTGCAGGGAAGCTCTGTGGGCACCAGTGGACGGGGAGGCAGGCTATCCAGATGAGACCTGATAGGCTGTGATCAGAAGGGGGGAGCCTCTCCAGCCCCCCCCCCCAGCCCATCTGAGGTCAGGGGAGGGGAATAATGCTGAAGAGGAGGGAGGGTAGATACAAGCAAGGGGATAACAATTGGGATGTAATGTGAATAAATTATAATATTTTTTTAAAAAGAAAGCAGATTTGGGTTTAGTTTTGTTTGCTGCCCTAGCACTTGAGTATTGAAAGTTATCTCTTAAATAAGTTGCCTTTGCCTATAGTTTAAGCCCACTTTACAGCCAACAGCTTTCAGAGCTCTTCCCTTGTCTTGGCCCTGGGCAAATCCCAGGAGAAAATGGGCCATAGTTAACCCTGTTCTATCAGTGTTTACTGCCTGAGACTTGACGCACATACTCGTGAGAGTCCCCTTTGCAGGTTTGGGTTTTCTGGCAAAGCCAGGATCATGTGAACTTTTCCTAGAGAGCTAGCCTCGTCCCCATGGCTCCTCTAGGCCCACACACGCCCGCTTGCTTGGAGATAGCCACATCCTCTACCTACTGAGTCAGGGTACCCATCAGCTAGCTCCAAGCTTCTGCTGAGAACTTGCTCTGCAGGGTGTCAGCAGGCTTTGGCCCTTAGTTCTTGGTCATTCTCTACTCAGTATACAGTGAGCAGAGGGAAACCTCTGATGCTTTCCCTGCCGCCACAGTGGAAATTAACCCTCTAACATGCTTGCCATCGTGCTCAGTGGGGTCGTTTTCATTGCTCAGGTTTCTGGGTTTTGTTCTCTGAATTGGTCTGGTTCTCGTCAGTGACACCACATGGACCTCCATTTCAAAGAATAAGTTTCTATTGTCAGAGGCCTCTCTTTTATCCCTAATCAGCAGCAATAAATAGTGGCTTGCCATTTAACTCTACAAGCCACATGACCAGATGAGGGTGGAAGGAAATGAGCCTTGTCTGTGGTGCAGTCACTTGTCTATGAGCTGGAGATGCAGAGGCTTCTCCAGTCCAGGCACAGAGCACTATGGGAAGGAAAGCACCAATACTCTTCTGCTAGTGTTCGTTTACTGAGTGCTCAAAATGAACCAATCAAAGCAAACAGTTAAAGCAATGAGAGTGGTGCCACAGAGGTAATGTCACAGTCTTGGTATGCTTTTTATCTGGGGGAGAGAGTGAGCCTTGAACACTAGGCTCCCATGGAAGAAGCTGTAGCCCTGCTATGGCATGACATCCTACTTTTACTCTGTTGGTAGCTTTGATAATGTGTCACCAGGCTGAATATAGGGAAGATGCTGTGTGTGTAGTTGATCCTCGGGAACTAAAATTCCAAATTCCCTCCCAGGATAGAGGAAAGAGGGATTGCCCTCATAAGGCCATGACAGGTGACAGCAAGTGACAGAGATGTTTGAGTTAGCCCTTCCCAGAATCAGCAAGTTTCCCCTTAGAAGGCATAACTGCACAAATTTAGCCCTCGGCTTCAGTCAGCAGACTTAACAAAGCAGAAGAAAAACATTCAAGGGACTTTGAGAAGGATGTCACTGAATGTCTATGGCTCTGCTTACTCTGTCACTTAGCTCTGTTCTTTCCAGTTCCTTCACACCCACCTTGTCTGGAATTCCAAGAGGCAGAGGACAGTTGAGGGCGGGGAATCCACTTCATCAGTGTGACCCCCACCCATCTCTTGTGTGCCTATGGCATAAAGGCACAGGTTGCAAGGCCCTATAAGGAGAAAGGATAGTGTGTAGAAGACAAGAGGGGTTTGACAATCTGGAATGTTCTTTGCTGTAGTTGTCTTTGCTTTCTAATCATTGCATGTGCTCTTTCTCCCTCTCCCTCTCTCCCTCTCCCCCCCCCCCTCTCTCTCTCTCCCTCTCTCTCTCTCCCTCTCTCTCTCTCTCTCTCTCTCTCTCTCTCCTCCCCCTCTCTCTCGTGTGTGTGTGCACACGTGCGCACACACGTACAATTGTGCAAGGGGTGTGTGTAGGTGTGCAAGGGAATGAACATACCCATATTCATTCATTCTCTTTCTCTCTTCTTCTCTCCCCCCACCCTGCCTTTCTTTTTGTGTGTGCATATGGAGGCCACAAGTCAACTTCAGATGTCATTCCTACCTTGGTTTTTTTGAAACAGGGTCTCTTGCTGCCCTAGAACTCCATAGTTAACTAGAAAACCACAGGGACCCTCCTCTCTCCATCCAGCAGCACTGGGGTTACAAACATTGGTTACCACTTCTGGGTCTTTATATGGGTAGTAGGATCAAACTCAGGTTTTCTTGCTTATATAACAAGCCCTTCATGTCCTGAGCCATCTTTTCTTCCCAGCCCTTGTCATATACTTCTTTGTGTCTGTCTTTCTCAACAAAAATGAAATAACTTTTTAACTGTTAAAAGCACCTGAAATTTTGTAAATGTAAAACAAGTCACTATGTAGATACCAGCAGACCTCATAATTCAATTCCTGTTCAATAACTATCTACTAACATTTGTCAAGTATATATTTGGCAAAAGGCACCAATATAAAGCATATCCTGGTGGCACTCTAGTCCAGGACAGGCTCTTTCCTGCAACCTTTTACTTCCTGGAAAAACACCAGTGACAAGACTGAAAGATTTAGGCTACCCAGGCCGGAAACAGGCAGTGAAGGGCAGCACAGCCAGGAAGGTAAGGGCTCGAGGAGTTTCAGGGCTTCTGAGTGTCTTTGAGATAAGCCATTGTGGCTGTTCCTAGAAAGGATCCAAGCTGTATCTTCCTAGGAATATTTCTCAGTGTTTTTATTTTTGCCTCTTTCACTTCTTTATTGGTTTTTCAGATGTTGTCAAACTAAATTAATGTTATTTAGGTGAATATATGCCTCTGGCTGTGTAATCCTTTATTGTTGTGTTAGTTTTTTTGTTTGAGGTTTTTTCTTTTGTTTTGTGAGAGGGTGGTTTTGAGACAGGGTTTCTCTGTGTAACCTAGGCTGTCCTAGAACTAGCTCTATAGATCAGGCTAGCCTTGAACTCAGAGATCTACCTGCCTTTGCCTACCAAGTGGTGGCATTAAAGGAATGTGCCACCACCACCCAGCTATATTCTTTGTTTTACCTACCCTAGTACATACCAACAGATTGGAAGGTTAGGGTCAGTACATAGACATTTGAGCACGGCTCCAGTCCTCCAGTGTTACTAGAGGCTTTCATGTTATATTCAGTGTGTGTTGCAAAGCCAACTTTTTCTTCTGTATGTAAGCAACAGAACTAGAGTTTGATTTTAATGGTGTCCTTGGCAGAGGTGCAGTAACCCTAGGAATCAAGGATTAGCATGGAAAATACATGTGTATTAGTGCACACATGGGGAAATCTCACTCAGAGTAAGATGCTCACTGCCAATACAAATAAAAACAGCTATCCTTCTGGTCCTAGCATTGTGCTGGAAATGGCCAGTGAGATCAAGAAAGGCAGCTTCCCTGGGAGACGGACTGAGACTGATGTCAACATGTAGACCAAACTGTGATTATGTCACCTTCCCATATGGACACAAGACAGGGTTTCAATGTCTTGAGCATTTCTATTAGTGACAGCCAAAAACATTCATCAGTGAGGGTCTTGAAGGCCTTAATCCTCATCAGTACAGAGTTATGAACATTCAGTAGTGACTCTCAGATCAAACTTGAATGCCTCTGCTGTGTGTTTTCTGTCTGCTGTATCAAGCTGTGACCTCTGAAGGCTGCAAGGTTTCCCCAGCTTTTCTTCTGGACCCAAAGCCAACTCTCTGCATCAGATCTCTGCTGTGACGTCTCTTCAGCTAAATAGAGCTAGAAAGTATGGCCAAAAACCTCAAGGTCTCCAGCAATTGAGCTGGGTCCAGGCATGGCTCCTTATATACTCACACAACGAGAAGCTCCAGGTCAATTTCTCCCAGCATTTCAGTCTCAGACCCTCTCCCATGGGTCTCTCTTTCCTTTTGCTGATCCCCCAGGTTCCCAATCAAAGACATCAGTCTCTTCCCTACCTAGTTTGCTGAAGAAGCTATATCTTTTTCCAAACCAAATCTGATTGACCTGGGACTAGCCAGGCCTGCTTTGCTGTTTAAAACTTCAGCTGTGCTGCCTCTTGACTCAGGCTGAACTCATTTCTGCAGATGCAGGGCTGTTTTCCTGGCAGCCTTGTCTGTGATCCAGGAATATTCTCTTTCTGGGTAGTACCTTAAGGTCTTCTCTGGCCCTCACCTCTAGGCTCTTTTCTGCTGGTCTCTCATGTTTCTAGCTCTAGTTCTCTTCAAATTGTCTTCTCCTCTGTACCCCTCAGATTTCCGCTGCTATTTTTTGGGCCCTGTGTTGCTTTGATGTAGTCCCATGCCTCCACTCCAGGTCACCACTCTCAGCAGTGGCTCAGCACTCATGACATCACTGCCAAGTCTCCTTAGTATTGCAGTAGAAACATAAGATTTAACCACCCGTCTGAAATACAATTTTACATTTTGATTGCTTCTGCCCCAGCCATATCGAGGTTACTTTCAATCTGCATATATTTGTGAGAACAGACTTCTTCACTGCAGTTCAATTTGAGTACACCTTATAATATCAGTGATTATAAAATACCAGGGACTAATAGAGTTTCTTGCTTCCAAGGAGTTCACACTGCTTTATAATTCTGCTGGCCATAATTTATCTTCATAAACTACTATACAGACAAGAGAAAAAGTGAGATTAATAATTACATTTTATTGAGGGTGAAATAAAACTTGGGGAAATTGAGTAGCATTTTCCCAGAAATGCTCAGCTCTCCCTCGGGCTCTCTGAATGAGCTGCAGACTGATCACCTGTATCAGGAATGCATGTGACCCTTGCCCTTGCTTTGTCACAGACTCTGGGCCAGTAGTTACCCAGGCATATTGGAGTGGGCAGGGTGTGTGCTTAGCTTCTGCATCACAGACCTCCAATGCATTGAATGTTGTGAGCATACACAGGATCAGCTCCCCTCACCTAGATCCTCAGCCCTCTTCCCTGGGCTTTGTTCCCAGTGTATCATCTGCTGTCACAACTACCATCTTGATAGGCTGACTGCCCACATAGCAGGGCACGTGCTGCCTTTTAAGTCCTTGCCTTGTAGTTTTGTGCATGCTGCTGCCATCTGTGTTGGAATACAACAACAAATGGAAGACTAGGGTTACAGGAGGGAAGTTCTGCTTCTAAAGTGAGGTGAGAGGTCTGTGGCTGTGGGTTCTAATGTGTAAGAAGAAAGGGCATCTTTGAAATGAGGAAAAGAAGCAAGAGAAGTAACAATATTCAGCATGTTCCTAGCATGAGCAAGGCCCTGGGTTGGAGTCAGAACACCAAAAAAGAAGGAAGCTAGAAAAAGGGTGTTCTCTGTGCTTGCCTGCTGCCGTAGAGATCCAGTCAGGTGATAGATGAGTTGTTTCGTGTTGTTTGATTGCCATGCTGTACCCTAGACCTCATGTGAGGTGCTTCCTACCGTGCTCTATTTAATCTTCCTGACAGCTCATTCTGGAATGAGGTGTGTAGCCAGTGCCTAAAAGCACTAGGATAGGACCGTGGGCACTAGGTTGCAGTCTTCACACCTTTCTTGGAGGCCAGCCTTTGTAGGGTCACATGGCCTGGACTGATCTAGGAATAACATCTCTTATGTGCACTGTCAAGAGAGCAGTGGCACCAAATATCAAAGCTTCAATAATTGGAATGTTAAAAGTGACAATTGTTTTTGTTTTTGTTTTGTTTTAACTACCATAGAAAAATGGAATGTTTGGTGTCTTGTTTGGGTCATGTTGGGAAGGAACAGTCATTCTCTTTCTTGGGTGCAATTTTGTCTGACACTTCATGTATGTGTTTGAAGCACTTTTGATGTCCCAAAATAGTGGTGAGATTCTTTAAAATGGCTGCGTGGGTGGAACCATGGCATGAAAGTATAGGGAGGCCAAGTCAGATGAGTGAGCCACAGAACAGAGATCCATGTGCCCAGGGTCCTTGCTATACTGGCACCTATCTGAGGACAGAAGCAACCTCCATGGACTGTGACCTCAAACCTCCCAAACCTGGAAAAGCCAGAGCAGTATGTCTCTTGGCATAGTAGTTGCCAGGATGATGTTGCCAGCCTCAATGGGAACTGCTAGGGAGCTGTGGTTGACACAGTCATTTCTCCTAGAAATGCGTATTAAGAACTTCCATGCCCCAGGCACTGGTGATACAGCAGGAACGTGGAGGAGGAATACTCACTCCTTGGCCTGGAGGCCACCCCTGCCTTGCCATGTATCAAGACACAGCTCAGCCCTCTCCTGGGAAGCCCCCAGCTCTGTTTCCTCTCCCAGTTTGCCCTTCTTCATGCCTTTCGTGCAGTATTGCTGTGCTGTCTGCATGCGACTGCCTCTGACTAGACAGTGACCAACATAGGAGCCACGGGGTTTGGTTTATTGTTTGATCTTCAGCCCCAGCATAGTGCCTGGCACAAAGTAACACTGAATAATAGTGGCTCGTGGCTGAATGTTTGAATAAGGGAGTGAGTACAGCCCAAGCCAAAGCCCAATGTAGAATGACCTAGTCAGGGTGTGCTTCATGAAAGAGCAGGTACTTTAGCAGCCATTGAGCATGTGTCAGGAAAGCTGAACAGGGGGTGGGGTAGGGGGTGCCGGGGACCTTTAGAATTGACTTCTGAGCCTCTGTGAACTCAGAGCCTCGTGGTCTAACAGCACAGAAACAGTGTATCTACAGAATCACAGCAGAGTGACTCATGTTCCCAAGGATGGCTGGCATCCAAAGAAAGAAGTGGCGCTTTTTTTTCAAATAAATTTTATTTATTATTATTAGTGCTGTGTGTGTACACATACACACCATAGCATGCAAGTGGAGGTCAGAGAACAACTTTGTGTCAATTCTCTTCCTTCCACCTCTATATAGATTCTAGGAATTAAACTCAGACTGCTATAGGCTTTACATGACATCTCACTGGCCTAAGAAGCATCTTTCTTTCCTGAGGGCTCAAACAGCTGTTGAAAGAACAGCCTTAGTGTATCTAGCTTGGAATCTGAGATAAGTGAGACATAGACCTTATCCTTACAGATTTAAAAGGAGGCAGATAAGCAAATGTGTTTATGGGTCAAAAATGGCTGCAGCGTATTCTTTTATTAGAATCTAGAACTTAGCCAGGCATGTGGTGCACACTTAATCCTAGCACTCAAAAAGTAGAGGCAGGCAAAATCTCTGTGAGTTCAATGCCAGCCTGATCTGCATAGTGAGTTTCAGGCCAGTGGGAGCCAATGAGATGTAGCCTCTCCCTGCCACAAAAAAACAAAAACAAACAAACAAAAAACCTTTTAGTATCTTGTTGAGATGTAAGAGATTAATTTCTCTTTCTTAGGTATAATTTTTGACACTTTGTGTACGTTTAAGGAATTTCTGGTGTCCTAAATAATCACAAAGGTTTCTTTAGGATAGTTCTTGGGGGGCAGCAGGTGCTAAGTTAATGTCTCTTGGACCAGCCATTCATGTTTAATCTTGATTTGCTAGTGTAGATAGCAGATGCAAAGTGAACAGCATATGTTTGAGTAAAGAAGATTGGAAGAGGTAGGGAGGGGAAAAGTAGATCAAAAATAGGTTTCATATGTGCAGAGAAAGGAACCTATCCTTTGAGATGTGAGCGGAAAGGCTGAAACCAAAAGCAAGAGATGAATTAGTGATTGCAGTAGAGGCATAGATTGGGGGATACTTAATTTAGCTAGTAGCAATGGGGGATGAGCAGGGTGCAGCTATACTCTAGTGATCATCCTCACCCCCTAAAAAGAGGTTTGGACCAAATCTCTAAAACACTAACCCTACAGGACTTGGCTACTACTTTCCCTTTTCTACACTTCCACCTTTCCTGGTGTAATTCCTCGGTGAGCCATCTGCAGAAGGGCACGCAGGCTCTCCTCCTGTCTCTCTTGCTCAGGTGCCGATGCAGCAGAGCTTGGGCTGGTATGCACATGCCCCTTTGGGCCTCAGTGCCTGTTCACCCCTGACTGAGTCCTTTTGCACCAGTGCCCAGGCTTAGTTCCTTGTGGAGACTTACCCCTTCACTCTTCGTTTGTCTGTGCTGCCTCAGAACTCCCACCCTAACTTGTGTTTCCACACTTCCTTACATTTAATGAAGCTTTATTCAATCAACACATATATATTGACTGGGTGGCAACTAAATGCCAACACTGAGCTGCCCTCGTGGGCTTGGTAGAGGAAGAGAAGCAGTAAGGATGTTATTGTGGGAAGTGCTGTAAAGTGACATTTATGGTCCTGGAGATGGAGACTAACTGGTGTCAGGGGAGGTCTGTCTATGGTGGTGACAGTTAAGCTGAGATGTGAAGGATGAGGAGGCAGCTGTGTGAGAGCCATGGGGCAAGCGCAGAGGAAGAAGCAACTGCAGCACCTGAAGGCTGCAGGCCCAGGAAGTGCTTATGGTGTTCTGGAAGTTGAAAAGAAACTGCTCCTAGCATCAGAGCCTGTTGCACTAGAAGAGTGATTTGAAGTCACAGGGGACAGGGGGATCCCTGGGCCATGGGAGAGACTCATATATTCCCAGTGCAGCAAGAGCCACTGAGGGCTTGAAACACATGGCTACTAGAGAGGTTATTAGAGGAAGAGAAAACAAGTAGGAAGCTCCAAGTGAGGCAGCAGCTGCGGCCAGAGCTATGCCAGGGGAGAGGGAGACTTCGGACCTGGGCATGTGGATGGACTGGGTGTTGGAGGTAATAAAGAGGAAGAGGAATCAGAGGTCAGTCCTGGATCTCTTGCCGAGCAGCGAGATGGGGGTTGGGAGTGCCGGATTCATCTAGCATGAAGAAGACAGAGGAAAGACAGAAATGAGGTCCCTTTTAACCTGTGGACTTTTTGACATGACGGTGGGTCATAGCATGCAAGGCTCTAGGCTGTCAGACATGAGCCTGGAGCTGAAAAGACAGTTCCAAGATGAGACTGAGATTTCAATGTAGAATCTAAGCCTTTGAGGGTTAGCATGACTGCTGTGTCAGTTTCCTCATGCCACAAACAAGGACCACAAAATGCACCGCTTGAAACAGCAGCCACTCTGTTGCTGTTCAGGAGCCCAGAAGACCAAAGTTGGGATATTAGCTGGGCCTCAAAGATGGAAGAGAGGATATTTCCCTGCCTTCTCTAGCTTTTTGTGGTTGTAGATGTTCCTTGGATTGTGACCTCTGTCATTGTATGGCTATGTCAGTGCCTGTACCCAAATCTCCCTGCCTTAATAAGGACATCTGTCATAATAGATTAGGACTCACCTTCTACGATACAGCTTCAACTTAACTAATTAAGCCGACAATAACCCCATTTCTAAATAACATTTCAACATCCCTGCTTAGAAATTGAGCTCAGGACCTCGTGCATGCTAGGCAAGTTTCCTACCTATGAGCTCTAGCCCCAATCCAGCATATAATTCAGGGTAAACACAAAACCATGATAATAACTTAGGGCAAGAATAGAAAGAAAAGAACAGGGGGCATGGAGCAGAAGAAGGATGCTCTAGCAAAGGGTATGGACAAGCAGGAAGTTTGGATATGGGAAAGTGGCACCTAGAAAGCAAGGAATAGCTATTGCTAAGCTTGTTGGCTGTTTCTTAACAATTAAACTTTATTATACAACCCAACTATCTTACACAAGAGGGATAAAAGGCTAAAGGGAAACAAGAGTGAACCTTCCAGTATCCATTCCATGGGACGGTCCCTAGGTGTCTCTGGCCTGCGTGCTGGTCGCTGATCCTTTTCCTGATCCACGTGCGCTTGAGCTCAGTCCAAACCTGCTGCTCTTCTCAACCTCTCTGCCTGTCTGTCTCTCATGTGCAAGGGCTGGTCTCCTCCTCCCATGGAGGGTCGATTAGAAACACAATAATCCAGATGGAGTCCTGTCGTGTCCCTGCACCCCCCCCCCCCCCCCCCCCCCGCCCCCTTCCTGAATTCCAGGCACAGGATGGCTCCACCTAGTCTATCTCAAGGTTAATCTCAGGGACCATGGTAGGTCCAAGGACAAAGCCCGGCAAGACTGCTTTCACCTGGGACAAAGCTTACACTCCTTCCCACAGCTAAGTAGGAGCAATGGGCAGTTCCGTAAAAAAAAAGGCAGTAGAAGCCTGTGTCCGGTGTTTCTTGCCAAAGAACATCACCCAAGTGTCTGCACACCATTCTCAGATGTTTATGTCATTCACAGCGTTAGGGAACAGAGGCCTGATTGAGGGATGTCCAGAGGTTGGAGGCTACATGCACGGAAGCCACAAGAACCAGTTGATTCACTTGACAGCAACAGCTCAGAGTCAAATGCAGGGAAGACTCCAGGGACCTAGGCAAACCTGTTCCTAGCACAGGGACTGGGGACTGGAATGTGATGTGTCCAAACATCAGGAACACACTTGGCAGGCTGGTGAGGAAAGCTTGAGCAAGAACTCTTACAAACAGACCTGAGCCTACACATGTGCAGAAGCGGGAAACACATCTGACTCCAGAGTGGAGAGACAGGAAGAAAAACAGCGTGTAACACTCATTTTTCTCTCTAATATTCTTTTCGGGTATCGCCTTTCTATGGGATGTAGTTTCTTGTTTTGTTTTTTAAATAAACAGCCTCCATCTACAGAGGTACTTCAGGGGCAGTCTGCCAGCCATCTGATAAGTTACACATCATCAGAAACCTATCTGGGAGACCTGGACCAGAGGCCCCAGGATACAGGTGATCTAGGCAGGTTCTGGGAATGAGGCTCCCGAAAGAAAAGTGAGGCTGGTGTATATCAAGGAACAGTCACAAGCATCCCCAGTGTACTGGCTGGGTTGGTGTGACACAAGCTAGTCATCAGAGAGGACATGCCACCAGCTGTAAGACATTTGCTCAATTAGTGATCAGTTGGGGAGGGCCCAGCCTACCGCAGATGGTGCCATCCCTAAGCTGGTAATGATGGGTTCTATAAGAAAGCAGGCAGAACAAGCCAACAATCAGCACCCCTCCATGGCCTCTGCATCAGCTCCTGCCTCCAGTTCCCAGCCCTGCTTGAGTTCCTGTCCTGACTTCCTCCAATGATGGACTATAATCTGGAAGTGTTAGCTGAATAATAAACTCTTTCCTCTCCAATTTGCAGCAATAGAAACCCTAACTAAGACACCAGCTTGTGGGTGCTAGTGAGCATGAGCAGTCCCAGTGGCCCCACACATAGTTAGCAACTCCAGCTCCAAGGGACCCAGTGTCTTCTTGCCCCACATTTGTGACATCCCTTCACACAAGTAAACACACATGCATATGAATAAAACTTAAAAGAAAGTATACTTTGTGATCTGGTTTTGGTTACCAAATACATGTGTACTTTTCTCTTTAAATTTGTTTACTTCTTTTCTCCTCCCTCCCCTGCCTCCCCCTTGGTTTTTTGAGACAGGGTTTCTCTGTGTAGTCTTGGCAGTCCTGAAACTCACTCTGCAGACCAGGCTGGCCTCGAACTCACTGTGATCTGCCTTCCTCTGCCTCCTGAGTACTGGGTTTAAAGACGTATGCCACCACCACCCAGCTTCTCTTTAAATTTCTCTGTGACCTTGTCATGGAGACATTAGCTCCTACAGCCAAGAGTGGACTGTTTATAATGGAATTCTGGTTGACTCTCAAGATGATCTATTCATGAATAGGGTTCTATAGTTGTAACATTAAAGAACTTTAATAGATATTAACCTTTTAGAAACTGATGAGGAAAGTAATAATAGTGTTTCCTTGAGGAATTGTGAGACAAAGGCCTAAGACAAAGGTCATTGTGATGAGTGGATATTAGACTTAATTGCCGTATTTTAAATGAGAGCTGCTATTTTTATGTATTCCTGAAAGTAGACTGTT
>OU015744.1:82330162-82374868 GCA_907169655.1 Acomys percivali
CCGTCTCTCCTTTCTTTTTCCTTCTTCTTTTCCCTCTAAAACTAATAATTCCATTTTCCTCAAAGCCACTAGAGCCATCAGTATACCATATGCACAGTGACAGGAAAAGCTCTGACCTCTTTCTCATCTTTTATTGCAGATTCGGTATATTTCACAAACACAGGGTTTGCCAGCTGAATATTTATTAAGTGCAGGGACAAAGACAACTAGGTTTTTCAACCGTGACACAGACTCGCCGTATCCTTTGTGGAGGCTAAAGGTATGAAAAACAGCCCCTCCCTTCCACGCTGATGGCCCAGGAGTGAAGGAAGAAGGAAAGACAATAATGAGCTTCTGATAGTTACAAATTGATCGCTTTAATTTGGCCAGAAAAATGGGGGTGTAGGATACAGTTGTAAATACAAGGTGTGGCTGGATCTAAATGTTTGAAAGCCCCTGTTCCCTTGGCCCACTGCTGCCTGAGAGGCTGTATCCCATGGGAAGACTGCTGAATTTCTGGGATTTAATCACATGGTCCTTGATGACTGACTTGTGCTAGGCCAGTGAAGCAGCCACACTCTGCCCTTAAGGAGCTCACTTTCCATGGGAAGACAGGACCAGTGCCCCAAGCTCTAAGCTCCCATATCGACTATTGTCCTAGGAGAAAATAGTGCAGGAAATAAGAGGGACCCAAGTGAGCCCAAAAAAAAGCCAGGCCAGGAGCCAAGGGCAGGGAAGAACATTTGTGCTGGCCACTGTAGGGTATAGAGGGATTTTCCCAGGCAATGAAAGCAGCCTAAGCAATGCAAATGTCACTAACCTCTGGGAAAAAGGCAGATCTGATTCATCTAGGCCCATATGCTGGATACCATAAACTCTTAGTGATTTTATCTTAATGGAAACATATTTTGCTTTTACTCTGTGTCTCATAATTAGAATTAACATACTTTTCCTGGAAAGGAGAAAATAATACAGACGTCAAATATGTAGTACGTTCATTTTTTGCAGTAGGTTGAGTTTTAATGGGTTTGGTTTGGTTTTGACGGGACCCCAAACAAAGCCTAATACAGTTTAAAGATAATACGTACTTTCAAAACACTGGGATTTGGAAGCTAAGCAGACTCTTAGGCTACAAATAGAGCACCTGACATTCACTGACTATGAGACTGAGTTGTCAAGGTCAGGTGCAGTAACCAGTCTTCAGGTAGAAGAGAGTCCAGGTTGGGGGTAGTTCTGTTTACCAGGAACTTCATTCGGTGTGTTCAGTTGTTCTGTGGGTTGAGTTGCTTCAAGTTTGCTGGCCTTCATCCAGAATTAATTACCTTCCATCCATGGATGAGTCCACAACCCCATGGCCAGTAGAACAAGTAATTTCCCAGCCATTAGTGCCATAGGTGTCTTTGGAAGACCAGCAGAGGTCACAGGCTCTGGGAGCAGCTGTCACTGGGAGCCCAGGGCTGTATGTTTTTGCGTTTCCATGTAGTAGAAGAGGAGCGCAGTCATCCTAATGGCTGTGGCTATGAAGAGCAGTCAGTGAGTTAATGTGCCTTAAAACAGCATAGCAGCTGTAGGTATAAGGGACTGCTAAGTAAAATAAAAATTTAAAGCATGTCCAAAATGGGCTCTGGTCTTCCACAGTGGACTCTCAGCTTCAGCTTAGGGAAAGCTGAAGAGTGATAAAGGTCTGGCTCTCACATTCTCTTTAGAGTCTCTGGTAACTATATCAGAGTGGGCATGAAGGGGTGTCTGTGGAGAGGAAGGAAGATGAGCTAGTGTGGATGGCTAGAGAAAGGAGTTCCTGTGCAGGACACTTTCACAAGAACCAAAGGTGATAAAGACCATGGGGAAGCAGGCTCAGGGCTCGAGATTCAGTGCCTAAAGGTGCCATCTGACTGACCAGGTTTTGCCTTTCCCCATAGACACCAGATGACCATGAAGCAGAGACGGGGATTAAGTCAAAAGAAGCAAGAAAGTACATTTTCAACTGTTTGGATGATATGGCCCAGGTAAGCTCTGTGGATGAATATGCAGTGCAGGCTCTTTAAAGAAAAAAAAAAAAAACGCCTGCAGGACAGGGTTTGGTGATGCACACCTTTAATCCCACCATGCTGGGAGGCAGAGGCAGGTGAGTCGCTCTGAGTGTGAGGCCAGCCTAGTCTACATGGTGAGTTTCAGGACAGCTAGGGCTATGCAGAGAAACCCTGTCTTTAAAAACAGAAAAGATAGATTAGATAGATAGATAGATAGATACTCACCAGCAGTGAGATATATTCAAGAGCAGTACAGAGTAGAAGATCCCACTACCCAACTGTGTCATTGGCTTTGCTTTTGAACAATCACAAGCCAGACTTAGTAAGAAATCATTTGGTCTCTGAAACTAACTCCTTAAAAAATAGCTGCATTGTATTGCTTCTTTTTTGTAAGGTGGTGGCCAACCTTACTAATGTTTTATTCCATGGTGCTAAAAGGGCCTGCACCCAGGATCTTGCATGTGCTGGGCAGACACTCGCTCCTGAGCTGAGCTGCCCAGCCCATTGCTGTATTGGAGTTGATGCCCATGGTTTAGTGTGTCAGTTTCCTAGGGCCAACATAACCAGATAGAGTGAACTGGAGATCTTAAGACAACGCACATGTATTCGCTCATAGTTCTGGAGGCTAAAAGCATGTGGTGTTCGTATCCTTAGGGCCACAGTCCTTTTGAAGGCCCTAGTGAACACCATCCATATGTTTGACTTCTCCTGGCTCCTGGCAGCCTCAGAATTCCTTGCTTGCAACTGCATCACTAATCTCAGCTTTACCCTTCACATGGCTATTATCCCTGTGCCATCTCTGGTCTCACTGGTAGATCTGTTCTTTTATAAAAAGCACTGGTTATTGGATTTAGGACCATCCTAATCCAATACAGCCTTCTCTTTACTTGCAAAGACCCTATTTCCAAACAAGGTCATTCATAGCTTCCACAGATTAGGACTTGAATTTAGCTTTTAGGGGAGCCCAATTCAAACCACTACACTTAGTTATTATCAGTTCACTAGTAGAGACTACAAACTTTCTCTTACCTTTGTATCAGAGATAATTCTAGATCTTCAGGTATTTTTAGGACAGGCATACATTCTCCAAAGACTGTTTTGTCCTGGTCCTGCCTGCAGCCTGGGGGATGGGAGTGTGATGGAGACAACCTCCCAAGAACCTTCTAGTCATGTGATTCTATTTTTGAACATAAATCAAACCCTGGAAAATTCTAGCATCAGACACCCCAGAGCTGGCTGTGTCATCTGTAAATATATTTTTGAAGGGGCCTTTATGTCCCTGACACATGGGCAATTTTGAGGTAGTGATGCTTACAGAGCAACTCAGAATGAGTTTCCTTTAGAATGCTGAGAGATAAAACTGTAGCCCAATAAACACTTAGCACACCTCTTAGCAAAAATGAGTGAAACTAGAACTCGTGATTCTGAGTAAAGTACACTTGTCAGTTGATTAGTAGCTTAAATGGTCTGTGAAAACTGAAATTGCTTTCCAGAGCCCCTCTAGGAAAAAATAGAAAGTACCAAAAGCAAGCCTTTTAAAGGCAGTGTTAGTAGAGACCTGCCATTGGGAGAAAAGTCCTGTAGTCAGGTGCACTGTCTTCTTTAGCCAGAGGCAACTGCAGGGAGCACAGGGACAGAAATCATTCTAGTCCTAACTCAGGGAACCATGGGAAGATGAAGAAAGAGGGAACCCAGGCTTCTCTTTTCTCCTCCAGAGGGTGAATGAACCTTTTTCCATCTTTTTCTACTGGTTTATTTTAGAGCTTTTGGTGTGTGTACGTGCGTGCGTGCGTGCATGCGTGTGTGTGTGTGTGTGTGTGTGTGTGTATGCGTCTGTGTGTGTGTCTGTGTATGTGTCTGTGTCTATGTGTGTGTATATGTGTCTCTGTGTGTGTGTGTGTTTCTTTGTTGTTGTTTGATTGTGGTAAAGCATATACAGCATAGAGTTTGATTGTGGTAAAGCATATACAGCATAGAGTTTCTCATCTAGCCTGTTTTTAAACATAAAGTTCAGGAGAATTAACTATATTCACACTGTTATGCAATCAGTCAGTCTCCAGAACCCTTCATGCTGGAGTTATTTTAAATAAGTTGTGATGAAAGCTTCATTTCAACTTCATCAGTTGAAACAGGAGCAATTTTGTGCCTTGTCTCTGGGATGTATTTGCAGGTGTCAACCATGGTGGCTTCTTTCTGCCCCCACCCTTACCTGGTGCCTGACTGCCTCGGCCACTCTGTTCCTACAGTATATAAGAAGCCATCACCCATGCACAGTAGCATCACACAGGACCATGTCTTCCACGGGGGGGGGGGGGGGGGGCGGCCCCCCCCGCGGGGGGGGGGGGGGGGGGGGGGGGGGGGGGGGGGCAGTCTACCCTCTGGGAGGCTGAGATCAGAGGAGGTTGCAGGGTATACTATGGTCCTTCTTCACCTGTCCCTGCTTGCTTCTAGGTGAACATGACAACAGATCTGGAAGGGAGTGACATGTTGGTAGAAAAGGCAGACCGACGGGAGTTCATTGATCTGTTAAAGAAGATGCTGACCATAGATGCTGATAAGAGGATCACGCCCATTGAAACCCTGAACCACCCCTTTGTCACCATGACACACCTACTGGATTTCCCCCATAGTACACAGTAAGTGACCTACTTGGATCCTTCATATCAAGGGCAGCACTTTCAAGTCCCAGATTGTAAATGTGTGAGGCTTTATAGTCCTCTCGTTCCCACTGCTGCTGTGCAGTTCTCATTACAGCTGAAAGCAGCTGTAGATACAGCACATAGGCAGAGTCAGGATCTGCATTCCAACAAAGCACTTAGAAAACTTGTGAGGCCTAGACTGAGCCTAAGACTACTGTTTGTACCAAAAAGGAGGGAACCATGAACCATGGGAGACCTTGGGGCCAGACAAACTTGGATATCAGCGCACAAAGGGAAACAGGCAAAACAATAGTGCTCTAAAGCAGTCCTAGCATCAGTACCAGAGGTTGGTCCCAAAGCAGTCCTGAGTGAACTGGTCTAGTTTGTTTGGATTTATCTGTTTCCTTGGCATGCTGTAGGCTGTACCAGGTGCTGGGGTATAGTGAGGAACAAAGGTGAATAGGCACTTGCTAGGTAAGCCACGGCCTTCAGGGAAGAAGGCATCAGACAATGGCTGTGATAACCCTGTATAACAAGGAGCTGGCTCAGCCATAGATCCAAGAATGGAACCTCGGAAGGATGAGGAGACAATTGGGCACGAGCACTCAGGGTGTGCCTGTGTGAACTCCTCTCTAGCATGACTAAACACCAGACCTAGGACAGTGGGTAACATGCCAGGCCACAGACGTACGCTAGAGCAAGCCATGCTCAGGGACAATTTTGTCTTTTATCAAAAGCACAATGCAACTCATTAAAGGGCTCCGAAGCAGGTGAATGGTTGAATGGTTGGTTAGATTTGCGTTGAATACAGATACAACCACTGCCATACCAGTAATCTAGATAAAAAGTGTCTGTGAGATCCTGCAATTGGGAGTCTGGTGGTTACTTAGTGACAGCCATTTCTGAGCAGAAACTTGGTCAGCAAGTTGAAAGATAAAGTGAGAGTAGAGAAATCGGTGGCAGCCTTATGAGAAGTGAAGCTGCGATACAGGAAGGAAGGAAGAGAGGCGTGTCAAGAGGGACGAGAGCAGCAGCTGTCAACTGAGTCGCTGCTCCTGGGAGGGTGGGATGCCCCTTTCACAAGGGTCGCCCAGGACCATCCTACTTACCAGATATTTACATTATGATTCATAACAGTACCAATATTACAGTTATAAAGTAGCAATGAAACTAGCTTATGGTTGGGGGTCACTATAACACGAAGAACTGTATTATAGTGTCACAGTATTAGAAGGTTGAGAACCACTGGACTAGAGGGAAATTTTTGAAGAGTGAGGAAACGTAAGCAAACACTAATGAGAAGAATCTGGCAGTGAGTGAGAGGTTCAAGGAAGAAAAAACTTGTGACCAGTTTCTGTTGAGTTGGTGTGTGGAGCTGAGTGGAGAGATGGGCCCTGTTACAAAAAGATAGCATGGCAGAAGAGACATGTGGGTGTCAGCAGGTGCACTGGACAGCAGAGGAAAGTTGAGGGAGTTCCTACCAGACAGCTTTTGTGTCAAAATAGATGAGGAAGTCATCTGTTGAGAATAAGATGGCTTTAAGGTTGTAGAACTTTAAGATAACTGTGGCTGGAGAGATGGCTCAGTGGAAAAAGCATTTGGCACACAGTAAGGACTGCTGTTGGAATCCCCAGCAGCCATGTAAATGCCGGGTGGTCTGCCTCTAATCCCAGATCTCAAGAGGTGATGGTAGAGGATCTCAGAGGCAAGCCGCCAGCCAGACCACATGAAGGGTGATTGAGAAAGGCTCTCGGGGGAGCTGGGGAGACAGATCAGTGGTTAATAACCCCTCTGCCTTTCCCTGCACCCACATGTAGCTCACAACTGTCTGTAACTTTTGTCTCGGGATCCAGTGTCCTTTTCTGGCCCCTCTGGGCACCAGGCAAACATGCAGTGCACAGACAAGCACATAACAAAATACCTATACATATAATAAATTTTAAAATTTTAGCTGGGCATAGTGGCACACGCCTTTAATCCCAGCACTCAGGAGGCAGAGGCAGGTGAATCACTGTGAGTTCGAGGCCAGCCTGATCTACAAAGCAACTCCAGTACAGTCAAGGATACACAGAGAAACCCTGTCTCAAAATACCTTTAAAAAAAAATGTAAATCAAAAAAGAAAGGCCCTTTGAGGCTGGAGAGGTGACACAGCAGCTAAGAGCACTTACGACTCTCACAGAGGGTGGGTTCTGCTCCCAGCACCCACGTCAGACAGCTCACAACCATCCATAAGTTCAGCTCCAGGGGACCCAATGCCCTATGGCCTCAGGCACCTGAACATACATGATGCACATAAATTCATGTAGGCACAAACACATATACATAAATAAAAGTAAATAAATAAAATTTTAAGAATAAAGAAGGAGGTCAATCTCTGACCTCCACATGCATACCCGCACACCCACACACCAATAAGCACGTGTTCCCACACACATACATATGCAAAAAATAAAGTTAAGACAGAAACAAAGAGAAAGTGCAAAAGAGAGATGGGGGTAGGAAGGAGAGAGGAGGCAGGGCAGAGAGGCAGGGAGGTGGGGGACGGCGAGGGAACTGTAGCAGAGCATGACAGCAAACTAACCAGAGAAGTATAGGAGACAGCTGGCTGTGCTGAGTGCATCTGTAATCCCAGCACGTGGAAGGTGGAGGGAGAGGGAGGAAGTAGGAAGAGCTTTGAACAGACTCAAATGTCTGAGCATGACTTGATGGTGCAAGTGGCCTTCCCAGGCAATGGCATAAACAGTTGAGTTTGTCCAGGTTGAACTGCTGCCAGGTTGTTAACAGAAAAAGACAACGTTGGTGATGCTGGTGACACAGCAGTTATAATCCCAAATGGAAGCTATTGAGGGTTCACCTAAAGGAAGGAAGATTCATTAGATCCCAGTGAACTGTGTCCTCTGGCCAGCTCTAGGATGGTTATGATAATTGTTACAGTTACATGCACCAGATAGTAGCGAATGAGGCTGGGGAGGCAGGGTGCTGGAGCTAAGAAATAGTACAGATTTGACAGCCCAAGGAAGGAGTAGTGAGGTTGGATGAGTAGGTACTTGACAGGTTATCAGCATGGCTACCGCAGTACTCCTGGGTGGCCAGAAAACAACTTGGAGAGGACGACCAGCCTGGTGGCAACAGTCTCAGTGAGTGAGAGGGAGAGAGCGAGAAATGGGTCATATCACCCCAGCCTTAACCCTCATGTGCCTGAGAAGAGTAGAATCACATCCCTGCAGTTCTGCAGGGAAAGTAGCATGCTCAGGACAGCAACAGGTTCTCTTAGGTCCCGGGGCAAAGACTGCTGTGAGAAGACCCTGCAGATAGATGCTTGCCGGCCACAGTCAGCAATGCTGTGACCAAAATTATATTTGACTGAGTCTCCTGGCTGGACCCAACCTTTCCCAGCCTAACAGTTGGACCACACCACCAGGAAGTGTGTTTTCTACGTCAGTTCTCTTCGGTAGCAGTCAGTGAAGTAAGTCAGCTTGCACTGTAGGATCAGACAGTATCTCTTTAAGTCAGGGAACATTGGAAACCATCAGGTTCCGATAAAAAGAAGGCCTCTGCACCCAAATACCTGTGCTATTGCTCAGTAGGAGGCTGCTAAGCAGGAGTCAGTCTGACCCACAAGAAGAAAGGCAAATCTCCACAGAGCCAGCCTTTCTAACTTGGAATAAAGAGAATTGATAGAGAAACAGTGAGGTAGGGGATCAGGAAGGCAGATGCTTCAGAGAGCTCCTATTGGCCATCTGCATTAAGTCAGTGAAACAGTCACCTCAGAAGCCTGGGCCTTAGCTAAGCAGGGCCCTGTCTTTGGTGTCTAGTACGGAAGTATCTATAGTGTATCACTGATGCGCAGTAGCAGTTTAGAATTTAGAAGGTCAGCCTAAATAGAAAACCAGGTCACCCCAGGCCTCCCCAACAGTGGGCTGAATCTTCTCGGACTCCCAAGAAGACCATGAACTCTAGCCTGCAGCCGTGCCCACCTTCTGGGCCTAAGCTGCTCTAAAGTAAGGTTTTGCAGGTAAAAGCAGAACCACTCATTTCTCTACACCAAGATTTTAGTGTAATCATTTGTGAAAGCCAGTCTTCCTATAAACTAACCCAAAGTAGAAGTCTCATCCTAACAGCCAAAATTCAGCCTGTTACAGTCAGAAAACTGTGGGGTCTGAAGCCTATACACTGAGCTGTCACAAAACCATTGAATGCTTTAAATGCATTCCAAAAAGAATCATCCAGCATCATCTCACTGTCTTCGGCTCCATGTGTGCACTCAACAGTGTACTTGGTACCCACCAGAACCTGCAGGCATGCTGCTGCTTACGTCTGAATAGGTTTTCTTTTCTTTCTAGGACCATCAGTTTGTTTGTTTAGTATGCACTGTCTATCGAGTAGTCAGAGTAAATAGTCATTAACTTAGAAAGAAGTAGGATTCTCTAAGTCATGTCTATATTCAATTTCTGAAGTTTGGAATGTATCTTTCATGGAAATATTGTGGGATAGCCTACAAATACCCACTTAGCCCAAAACAGAGCATACCTGTTGTATACAGCAATTTCTACTTTTAAAGTAATAGATAACTGTTGCCTTGTTTATATTCAGTTATTGCAATAGACATTTTAGACTGTATATTAAGAGAGGCTTTATCTTAAATATTAGCACTTGAGGGAAAGTGAACTTAGAAACAGAAGAGACGGAGCATAGAGGAGCAGTGCATGAGCTGAGCAGAACACAGTGGATGGTCAGGAGCTGGAATGGCTGAGGCCACTGAAGGCTGGCAGGCTTGGACCTGTGACCCTTTGATGCCCTTGTAGTTAGGGTTTCAGGGTTGATTCTGTAAGACAGTAGAGGAAGAAAAGCTCAGGGGTGCAGGGGGGGCATGAGAATTCTACTTCATGTAACTAGATAAGAATTAGGGAAAAGAGAGTATGAAATTTAGGAATGTGTATGAGAGAGAGAGAGGTAGAGGGAAGGGCTGAACTGTCAGTTAATGATTATGTATCTGGAAAAGTATCTGGCCTAAAACTTCAGCTTTACTTGTAAAATTGGAACAATGATCTTAATCCTGTCTTGTGGAGAGTATAAGACAAGATGGAGGATGGCCAACACAGCACTGCTGTCAGTGAAAAGTTTCCTTGCATGACAGGTTCCAGTGAGGTGACCATCCTAAGTCCATGACCCTGGATGGGAGAGTTCCTTGGCTGACCTCTAGATGGTGCTAGTAACCCAGGGTCACTAGAATGGGGGAGGGGCAGACAGCTTGGCCCTAAGCGGGAAGTAGGTCGCAGCAGCTCCTTAATATCCTTGGTTGGAGAGGTTATCTTGTTGGTCAAGGCCTGCACTGAGAATGAGCCGTGAGACTGCAGGTGTAAAAGCAGCAGGAGGAGATGGGGTGAAGCATGTCTGTGGCATGGGGAGCCTGCCATGCAGGGCAGGAGGAAGGCAGCAAGACGACGGAACAGTCTCTCACAGTGATGGCAAAGCCCGCAGCAGACTGTCAGAAGGCTGGCAATGTACGACTTCCACGATTGTTTTGCTTACAGGATTAACCATTCTCTCCTTTTCTCACTATTTTTTCTCCTCTCCGCCTTACCCCACCTCACCCTCTTTCTTGTCCCTGTGTCTCTGCCTCCACCTTTTGCATGAACAGTGTCAAATCTTGTTTCCAAAACATGGAGATTTGCAAGCGCCGGGTGAACATGTATGACACAGTGAACCAGAGCAAAACACCTTTCATCACACACGTGGCCCCCAGCACATCTACCAACTTGACCATGACATTTAATAACCAGCTGACCACTGTCCACAACCAGGTAAGTGGCAGGCACCAGGGAAAGGTGGACAGGGCCGACCATGTGCGCGTCAAGACTCAGATTTCCCCCAGCAGACCTAGCCAGTTTTCCCGTGCTGCCTTTCTTCTGGGTTTGTAAGCTAAAGTGTCTGCTTCCTCGGCTGTTTTTTTAAGACGACAAAGGGGCTTTCTTCTGACTACTGGGCCTGCTTCCTGACATGGTGCCTCTCCGCATCTTCCTCTGAGCTGATGTGGGAACAGAGCCTGTGGAAAAGTTCTAGAACTAGAATGAGCAGGAGCCCCTGCACCCCTGCGTCCATGCAGCCTTCATTCAGGGAAGGCAAAAACAGGCCACTCTCTGTCCTAGAAAAGCCAGCCATGGGTCCCTTACCAGAACCCAAGCAGCTTTCCCCGAGGGATACAGGAAGCTGGGGTTTCCTTCAAATGGATTTCCAGCCTTCCACAGATTGGCAGGCTCAGCAACATAGAACAATGTTTAAATACAGATGACACTCAGAAAATAGGTCCTGAATGAAGAGTCTCCACATCCTACCTCACCTGCCTCTAGAATCTGAGAGACTTGAACTGTTCCTCCCATCTTTCACTCTTATGCGTTTCCCAAAGAAGCGTTCCCAGACTTTTCGGTCTTACTATCAATCTGTAATGACAGCAGTGTGCTTGTGTGCTGTTCTCACCTGGGCACAAGCACATACACCCTCAGAATAGAGAAATAAATCTGTAAACCCAATACGTGAATGCCATCACCTGGCTGTCCTCCTCCTATTGACAGGCCGTCTCCTGTCACTAAGGAGTCGCTGCCCTTTGCTTTTCAGCACTGCTATTGCTCGCAATGGCTTACTGGGCCTCTTAGCTTGTTCCCACATAGCTTGATTTCCAATTGCTAGCGCTCTCTCTCTCTCTGTGTCTGTCTCTCTCTCATTCACTCTCTCTCTTCTGTCTCTCTCATTCGCTCTCTGTCTCTCTCATTCACTCTCTCTCGCCCTCTCTGTCTCTCTCTGTGTCTCTCTCTCGCCCTCTCTGTCTCTCTCTGTGTCTCTCTGTGTCTCTCTGTGTCTCTCTGTCTCTCTCTCTCTCTCTCTCTCTCTCTCTCTCTCTCTCTCTCTCTCTCTCGCTCTCTCTCTCTCTCTCTCTCTCTCTCTCTCACTCACTCACTCTTGCTTTCTGCTTAGACTGAGCGTCATCTGGAATCTGCTGCCCCCTGGAGGCCATCAGTGTTCTTGATGCTATCACTAGAGTAAAGAACTTACTGTACCCTGCAAGACTTTTTTTAGTAGCCCTTCAGCCAACCCTGGGGTTTAAGGCCTTTGCATCTAGGGCTTCTCAACCAGCAGTCACTGAGATTTCCTTCATTGCCTTAAGGTTTGCTTTTCCCATAAATCCTTAGGAGACTTTTTTTTTGGGGGGGGGGGGGGGGGGGTTTTGGTTTTTTCTGAGACAGAGTTTCTCTGTGTAGCCTTGGCTGCCCTGGATTCGATTTATAGACCAGGCTGACCTCAAAGTCACAACGATCCACCTGCCTCTGCCTTCTTGCATGCTGGGATTAAATATGTGCTCCACCATGCCCAGCTCTTAGAAGAGTCTTAATCCTAATTCTTTAACCTCAGATTACTTGTCCCCATTTGCCATCTGTCTATCCCTGCCATTACCAAACTATCTAAGATCATGTGTCAGTCAGGTGAATCCTCCTGCCCCACCAGCCTTTCCATAAATATCTTCATAGCCTTCAGACTGGAGGTCTGTATGGTCCCTGTCCATATCAGAACAGGCCACCTCTGTTTCCTGTGATATGGCTGCCACCACATCCATTCAAAGGAATATCATATCACCAGAACTGAACGTCACAGAGGCGGGTCCAAATAAGAATACCTTTCTTCTCCATAACACTGAAACTTGCAAAGCTGGCCAGGTTGGATGAGAGTAGAAAGCTCATTAACTTAGTATGGTGGTGGGCCTGAGCATTGCGGAAATTAAATGAAATGTTGTCCTACAAAAGCATGATCCTGAGAACAAGTCTCCATCATCTGAAGTTAGAACTGTTGAGCCCTAATTACATATATCATAAAAAGAAGTTGCCCAGGCTATAACCTAGACATGAACACTAAGGTGTGCTTTCCCTCCTCAGATAATGTTACAAAATGACCATATTAGTGACAGTAAACATTGATTGTGTCAGCCTTTTCTCAGCCTCGCATCATTCAGCCCTCCCTGGAGTAGGTATCACCATTGGCATTTTAGAGAAGGAAACTGCGGTGCAAGGCAGTTGGTCCTCTTACCTAGGGCATATGAGACAGCCAGGCGTAGGCTGCAGCAGCTTGGTGTCAGGGCCTGCACCCTTGAAATGCACGCAGTGGTGCACAGTGAACCCTGGGGAGGCCCTCAGGAGGCACCTTAGTGGCATCTGCTCTCAAAATCCAACAGAACTCCTTTTGTACATTAGTGACCCTGTGCTGTATTCCTTCCATGAGATCTTTGGAGTTCTGCTCATTCTAAGCATTTGGATGTTTAGAAGCAACAAAATACACCTACAGTTGTATGATAGTGGAAGAACATAAAATTCGTTTTTTGTTGCTCTTAGCATATATCCAGCAGACCAGCCATAGGGTCTTTCTCAAGTGCTTACTAAATCTGTGATTGTTTCAAGGAAGTTGCTTAATTGTGTCATAATGTCTATGTACTTTCACAATCTGTTCATAATAGTGAGTCAGGAGTCCTAAAACTCCAGAAGAGTTTTAAATGGATTTATATGTCAGGCTCAAAGATTGCTCTTACAGATGTCAGACTGTTGAAACATCTATTACAGCTGCATCCAAGAATCACTTGGCCAGTCCTTGCAACATAGGTTACCAGTGAACTTACTTTTTCTTCTTAGTTCACTTTGTTAGCCAGGACAGCTCTCAGAACCACAAAGGACAGGGTAAAAATCACCCTCACCCTCACACATACTTTTATCAGCTGATCCCTAACAGGATCAGAAACTGAAGAAAACTGTCAGCATGCCTCCTGGTCATACTGGGGACTGGTGCTCATATCAGGACATAATTTCTACTCCTGGTCTCCATGGAGAAACAGTACATGAGCTAAAACGGATCCAGATACAGGCTGCACACATCAGGGCCAGATAAGGCAGACAAGCAGAGGACCACAAGTGGCACCCAGGCCCTTCTCCCCAGGAAGATTAGTCAGAATGCTGACTGCACAGCCCAGCACACAACCACAGGTGCCTGTTCAGAAACAAGACAGGAATAATTTATTTCCACCATCAGGGAAGGTTCCACTTTGGATTCCTGATGCCCAGGCTAGCCCCAAAGAACAGGGGCTTGGAGAGAACTCCGTGGGCCAAAGGATTCCTATGAGAGGAGTAGCCTGTGTTCACAATCGGCCAGGAAGACAACAAGTAGACTAGTCTGTCTTGAAGAAAAAGATAGATGCGTTGTCATGGAAGGTACTGAGGGCCTATAGAAAGCAAAAGGTACAAGCCAAGAAGCATGCACTGCATTCATGAGGCCATTGCTGGAATCTGTGAGCAGGTGCTTAAGTGCAAAGCAGGGTGCTGATGTGCAAAGTGGTCTTTAAGAGAAAATGATGCAAGGCTAGAGAGATGGCTCAGTGGCTGCTCTTCCAGAGGACCTCCACTCAATTCCTAGACCCACATTGTGACTCATAACCATCTGTAATTCCAGTTCTAGGAAACCCAGTCCCCTTTCTAGCTTCTGTGGGCACTAGGCATGGTACACAGACATACATGCAGGCAAAACACCCATACACATTTTAAACACTAAAAAAGGGAGAATATCCTGTGCCCAAGAACTGAAAGAGAAGTAGAGGGCAAAGCATCGCTAGTCCAAGACTTCCAGGTCCTGGGCACCAGAGAACAACTGATAACAGTGGATTCTAGGGATATTTGGAAGTAGAGGCATCAGAAACAATGACTGATCAAAAGATGGGATACCCAGTCAAATGGGAAGACAGTGGTGCCATAGCCCCAAGCAGGGCACTTTGAGGGCCTGAGCTTGTAGTGTCTGGGCTGACAGTGGAAACTGTGCTAAGAGAGCTGCCAGGAAAAATAGTGGTGTGGGGAAAACTGGAGATGGGTGTTATGTCATCAGTACACAGACACTGGCTCCCACATGTACATACGTGTCCTCACCGTACTTCCAGGAGATACTGTGTGGGTTGCTGAAAATGCATACACAGTTAAAATTTGCAGCTCAAAATCTAAATAAATGTGCCATAGGAATTTGTAATCATTTTCAAATAAATGTATGTTTTATACTAAAATTCAGCATAAGCCAGGCGTGGTGGTACACACTTATAATCCCAGCACTCAGGAGGCAGAGGCCAGCCTGGTCTACAAAGAGAGTTCCAGGACAGCCAGGGCTATTACACAGAGAAACCGTGTCTCAAAAAACAAAAAAACAAACAACAAAACAAAACAATTCAGCATAAAATCTAAGTATTAAGAAAACTGTGTAGGGCTAGATAGCTCACTCAGTAGTAGACTTGCCTAATGTATGCAAAAGCTGTGGGCTTGTTTGATTTCCCCAGCACCACAAAAAAATAAAAAGAAACAAAGACTTTGACCTTTTTATGAAATCTGACGTTAACTCCACTTGAAATTCTGTTTACATGTATGTCCCAGCATCTGCTCACAAACCACCTCCTGCTTATCCCTTAGTCCTTACAACCGCCAGAGAGGCAACTCCTAGACACTGTTCAGTCTGAAGCCATTGCTAATTGCTGCCTCTCTTTGCTTAAACATCGATGTGAAAGCTAAGGAATGAAACATAAGAATTCCCAACAGAGAATTTGCTTTCCTTCTACAGCTTTGTTTCCATTGGAAGTTCAGTTTCAAAAGATAGATCCAGACAGATGTTTGCCAAGTGCTGCCTTTACAGTAGCAGTGTCCTGCAGTGGGCTAAGGGTGCCTGCACACAGCGCTGTCCTTAGAGCTGAGCAAAAGGCTCATGCATGCCGGCTCTGCCTGGGCTTCCCTTCTGGTACATAGGATTCCACGCTAAGATCTGTTTATCCAGGACCCAGGCCTGCAGGAGCCTCTTCCTGGATTTGTCCTTCCAAGTATAGACTACCTGGACCCAAGGGGAAGGGAGGATGAGCAAAGCTGGGGCTTGTGGCTGGCAGCGCAGTACATGCGCATCAAGTTGGGCGAGTCATGTAGAGACAGGGAAAAGGAAGGCAGGGCTCAGCTTTCCCACCCTCCCCATCATCAGATTCCACTGTAAAATCCAAGGAATACAAAGGCTCTCCACCCAAACTTGCACTTCTGGGATGAAATAGACTTTCATTAAACAGTTTTATTTCTTTTGTTGTTGTTGGGTTCCTTCCCCCCTTTTTGGGGAGTGGTGGTTAGGATCTCATTTAGCCAAAGGTAACCTTAAACTTCTGATCCTCCTGTCTCAGCCTCTTGGGTGCTGAGATTACAAGAATTTGCCACCATCGTTTGTATAAAGGGCTGGGTATCATGTGTGCAGGCAAAGCACTCTCCTAACTGAGCTATACCCCCAGCTCCTCAAGCAAACAGTTTCCTAGATTACGATAACTTTTCAGTAGTGAGCTATGTGGGTCCCTCAGACGTGAGGATGCAGGTGTCTGCTTTCCTCTGAGACATTCAGCTGGATTCCTGCCCCACTTTTTGCCTTTTTAAAAAACTCTTGGTTTATGTTTGCTCTCCTTTAAATTCATTTATTTGATTTAGATTCATGTCTCCCAACATACCACGGTCCCTCATTTTTTATTTTTGTTTATTTTTGTTTAATCCCCATCATTCCTTTAGGCTCCCACCTCCACCAGTGCCACTCTTTCCTTAGCCAATCCCGAAGTCTCCATACTAAACTACCAATCTACACTCTACCAGCCCTCAGCGGCATCCATGGCTGCGGTGGCCCAGAGGAGCATGCCCCTGCAGACTGGAACAGCCCAAATCTGTGCCCGGCCTGACCCCTTCCAGCAAGCTCTCATCGTGTGTCCCCCTGGCTTCCAAGGTAAGGCTGAACTGGTTCTTGGATCACCTTTAGAGTCTGCCCCTGCTGCTTCCTGGAGTGCTCACTGCCAGGGAAGAAAGCCCTCTTCGTCTCCTTCCTAAGAGTGCTGTCACCGAGTCTGGAGGCTGGTCCCCTATTGCCACCACCCTAGAAACAATGCAACTTGTGCTCTAGTACTAAGTCCGTTTGTTCTTGTTCTCACCACCTGGCAGAGACTGTGGCTCTAGCCAGCTGCCTGTAAAGGGCCCATTGTCTGTCCCATTGTTATGCTGATGTCAGCCCCAGCTTTCCTCACGTGAAATGCTCTCTGAACGTTATCTATAGAAAATTGCCAGTCTCTGACAGCCATCATAGGCCCACCTCATGTGGAGAATATAAATTTGTCTGAAAAATGCCTCTTGGGCTGCCTCCCCTTTGGCCATGATCCCAGAGCTCTTTTCCTGTGGACTTAAAGCAGCTAGAAATGACTCTGTCCCTTGTCATGCTCCACACAGAAAGCTCAAGGACAGGTTTTTGCACAGCGACCATGTGAGCGTGCACATTGGTACTCATCCATGTAATCCAGAGGGAGCCCTCCAGGGGTGATGTCCCCAACATCCTTTGCTGCAACACTCAGTTATATCTCCATGGGCAGCAACTGCTGTTTTCCTCTTTTGTCATTTTAATTGTCCTGGTTTTGGCCAATCAGACTTTAATAATGGGGGGGGGGGGGACATGATTGTATGGAGTAGGGGACTAATTTTAACTCCAGTTAAAAACTTATAGGAAAGCACCCCATGGCTGAGCAGTAAATCTACCTCAGCTGCTAGAAGGAGTCTTCTCATCTCTCTGTCATTCACCTCCCTCCTGTCCCTCACCCATGTACTGAGCAGGCCTGCAAGCCTCTCCCTCCAAGCATGCTGGCTACTCAGTACGGATGGAAAATGCTGTTCCCATCGTCACTCAAGCTCCGGGAGCTCAGCCTCTTCAGATCCAACCAGGTCTGCTTGCTCAGGTAATTCTCTTCTGTGTTGCTCATGTTCCCAGGGTCCATGTTAATGCTTTTCTGAAAGTCTGTCTCTACTGACTTCTCCCTGGTGATGAGGTAGGAGCTCCTAGTCATTGGAATATATCAGAATGTTCTAAATGATCCCCGAGTGAATTACCTAAGTGTCTAGTGACAATTCCAAGAAGAAGAAATTTAGATACAGAGTCTAGGGAAATTATTATTATACCTTTATAAAGCTAAGTCATCTAGGAGACTTAGGTTTTAATCCTAAATCTGCTAGTAATTCTCAATGACCTAAGGCAAGTCAGTTAGCAACTCTTTGCCTCAAATTTCTTTCTTGTAAAATAGAAGTGGTTCTGAGAGCCAAAAGGAGCCCTGGAGATTATCCCATCATTTTTAGAGCTGGAAAAACAGACATGCAGAAGCTATGGGCTGGAACCTCCCTTCCTATCCATATAGGTATTCTAACTGTGGAACCAGATCACAAAGGTGAAAAATGATTGAAAATGTATACAGTGTTACATAAATTTATACTAATGGTACTGGTGCAATGCCAGCAATCAATCCTTAAAGACACTTGATTTAATACAAATGTATTTTCTTTAAGCCAGGCACTTTGCAGTTAATGTGTTTAATCCTCTCAACAGAGAAAGATATTCATTTCTACTTGACAAGTAGGAAAACTGAAACACAGGCACTTGCTCAGAGCCCTACAGCAACCAGGTGTGGTGGCAACACCTGCCATACCAGTACTCAGCTAGCTGAGGCAGGAGAATTGTGAGTTCAAGGCCAGGCGAGGCTACAGAGTGAGTCTAGGCCATCCTGCACTCCACAGTGAGACCCTGGACCCTGACAACTAGTCAGAACCATCAGAACCAGGACATATTCTAGCCATGTGACACAAATGTCCACATTTTCCCACCGTCTTTTCTATATCATCTTTCTGCTGTCGGGCATGAAGGATGCCTTGGCCTGTTGTTGTCAACTTTACTTTTAAGTAAGTAATTTCCCAAGAGACTTTCCCGAAGTGTTCTCAAAATAGTTTGTTTATAGAAGTGGTTTTCCTTGTTTTAATTTATAGGCAGTCAAATTGTATGGTCTTTCTTGGCTCTCTTGTAGTCCATTGGCCTCCCTGACATTGAGTCTTCTCCAACTGTGTCTTGGTTTCTGGTAGGGAATGCCCTCTTCTTTTATACTTCTTCAACATTTCCCTAGGTGTTCTGGTCTCTTTTCTTTTCCATATGCCATTTACCATCATTTGTCCATAAGAATGCTGGTTACAAAAAAAGAAAGAAAAAGGAAGGAAGGGAGGGAGGGAAGAAGGAAGAACTAACTTTGGGGCTAGAAAGATGGCTCAGCAGTTAAGAGCACTGGCCCTTCCAGAGGCCCCAGGCTCAATTCCCAGCACCCACATGGTGGCTCACAACTCTGTACAGCTCCCATTCTCGGGGATCCAATGACTCTCTTTTCTGGCTTCTGTGGGTACCAGGCATACACGTAGTGCTAGAAGTGCATGCAGGCAAAACACCTATACCCATAAAAATAAACAATAAATACTTTACATGTTGTGTTACTATTAATTTTATTAGTTATACTTGTAATCACTTGTTTTCAGGAATATAGCTGATTTGGATCTGTTGAAATTATTATCTAGCTAGCCTTCTGTTTTTGTGAATCATTTTTAATTTGCTGCATAGATAGGCTTTTTAGTTGCAAATAATAGTTTTGTTTCTTGTTGTTTAATCCTTGTACTTTTTCTATTATTTATATATCCTAGGCTGAATGGGGCAGTCCAAAATGATTTTCAATAACAAACAGATAAAATCAGGGATTTTTGCCTAGTTGGTTTCTAAAGAAAATTGTTGAAGCTATTTCTCATTAGGTGTTTTATTTTCTCCAACTAATAGAGACAGTTTGTTATGTTTTAATTTTCAAATAAATATTGTATATATTAAATATAGTTTCTCATCTCTTTGAATAATTATGTGACTTTGTTCCCTAATCTGTTAATGTAGCAAGTTATATTAGTAGATTTTATAATGTTAAATTATCCTTATATTTATGAGATAAACTTTATTTAAACATTTTGTGTCTGGTTTGACAACATGCTTTTTTTTTTTTCCTTTTTGTTTTTTGTTTTTGTTTGTTTATTTGTTTCGAGACAAGGTTCCTCTGTGTAGCCTTGGCTGTCCTAGACTCATTCTGTAGACCAGGCTGGCCTCGAACTCACATCAATCCACCTGCCTCTGCCTCCCGAGTGCTGGGATTAAAGGCATGCACCACCACACCCAGCTGACAACATGCTTTTTGAGCTCAGTTTGCAACTACTGTGATTAGTATTTTTTCATCTGTGTTCATAGATGAGAAATGACATGATTTCCCTTTCTTAGGAAATCCTTATCTGATTTGAGAACACTTAGGGGAAATCTTTTGGAAAAGTACCTTACTCAAAAGTAAATTGACACTTACTGGTCAACTTGATGCCTAACAGCAGAAAGATGACACAGAAGTTGTCTAAGATGGTGGGATTCTAGGCATGTGTGTCTTTATTCTTACATCTAAACTGACAAAGCTCAAGTGACAGCAACAACAGCAACAGGTGACATACAAAGCGTTGTGTGCCTTGCTGGAAGGGTGTCAGCAAAGAACCTGTCTGTAAAACAGGCTTGGCCTTTTAACTGTCTCTGTTGCTGCTGCTGCTACATAGTTCTCTGGTGAGGCGTTCAAATGGCCACTATATATCAAAGAAGAGAACTATATACAGGTCAGCCCAGAGCCAAGACATTGGCTCACCCTTCATTTGAGTGTCAAACTGGCCTCCCAGAGAGCCCAGAATCTGTATGTTTCCGTGTATACTTTCATGGGTGGTTACAGACCCTTTTTGTTGTATTTGCACACTGAATCCAAGTATGCTGGGAGCTAGCTCTGTCGGAAACACTAAGCATGGCTGGCTAGTTACCAGAGACATTGCTCATTGTTCATCTGAGTGGAGCTAACAGGCTCAGCAGTTCCAACTTTGCCTCAGTCTTTAGTCATAGTGGGGAGAACCCTACGTCCTACTCACCTGAAAAGAGTCCCTAGTGTTAGAAACCAAGTTGATATAACCTAAATCTGTAATTTGGAAGGTGAATAACCAAAAAAATATATGTGTATAGGTTTTTAATTGATATAGAGTTTATAAAAGGGACCATTAGAAGCAAGTTGAGTATCCCCACTAGGGAATTTGTTGAATCAACATGTGACTTTGAAGACACATTTCTTATTTCTAAAACACACGTGTATTGTACTCAGCATTACACTGGCTGGGGTTGGCTAGTTTCCCTTCTCGTCTGTTTGCATTTAACCTGCCCCAGTATGCTAGCCTGTTAAAATGGAGTCCTCTCCTCTGTGTTTTGATATACTCTTTGTAAAGGACAAAAAAAAAAAAACCCACAGTAACTTAGGATAATAATCAAATATGAAAATATAGGCCTTTGCTTTTCTGTGAGTAGATTTCTAGGCTATCATATACAAGATTTCTGAATAATATTGTGTGCTTTTAATGTGTCCCCAGTGTTGACACTGTTTTCTTCTTCAAAGCACACAGAACCTTTGTGAAGGTTTAGAGGTGGGCCCTTTAAATGCATTCTTCACATTAAGTTTTATTTCCCCTCCTTCTTCCCGTATCCCAGCAGCAGCATGAGTCTCCTACAGAGAAACAAGCCTCTGGCACACCCTAAGGATGTGTGCATGGCAGAAGAGCAGTTAGCAACACAGGAGCAACCTTTACAAAACCCTTTATAAAGGAAACTCTTGATACGTCCAGAAAGGTTCATGACCTCCTTCCCAAGCCCCAAGAGCAACTGTAAAAGTGGGGAGATGGGAGGCACAGTTCTTGAGTGAGATAATGTTATATTTAACTCACGGAGCAGGATCCAGAACTCCCTCTCATTATCAAGATCAAGTCAGAAACAGACATGCCAGAGCCCTTCTAGACTCTGTTTTCCACGAGGAAGCTTTTGCATTCTTGGTCAGTTGCATCATAGGGCCAGGGTCCCTATATTTCCTTGAGGACAGGTGACCTCCTTAAAGTGTCCACTCTACCAAACCCTTACTCTTACTCTAAATCTCCGCTGACCACATTCTCAGCAGCTGTCTTTGCAGCTATTGTCCTTCTGCCTCACTTGGCACTGAAGCAGCTAACAGATAAGATAAGGAAGGTCTGTTCCTGCCACCTTCGTGTGGTTAACACCCACACCAGATTCCAAATAGGGCCATCATGTTGGTGTTCCCCATAAAGTATGTTTGGGTGTGGGCTGCAAGCATAGGAATTAGATTGTCTGTGTGCACCGCACAATTCGCTGGCTGCCTTTGGGGACATTGTTTTGTTTGTTTGTAAATTTATTTATTTATTTATTATACAGTGCTCTGCCTGCATGTACACCTGCAGGCCAGAAGAGGGCATCATATCACATTAGAGATGGTTGTGAGCCACCATGTGGTTGTTGGGAATTGAACTCAAAGGCACTGACTGTTCCTCCAGAGGTCCTAACCTCCAGCCTGGGGACATTGTTTTTGACATTTAAATTTCATCCTTTTTCAACATAATACAGTACATTTTTTTCATTTATATGATCATGCATTTACTAAAAAATATAGTCTATCCTAAAACAACCTTTAACTTGACCATTCAATCTTACATAAATCCATATAAGTAACATCCTAGAATACTTTTTAATTGATTCTCCCATTTGCTGTATTATAAACTGACTTCCTATTTGCATAATGAAGCTTTCAATCTCCAACTCATTCCTACTCTCATCAGCCTCTTCTCTTCACTCTTTCACTCTCCCATTCTTCCTAAATAATTTGTGATCCAACTACTTTATAATGTTTGTATAATTATTATCAGCCTTATAATATTGCTCTTGATGAGCTTCATAATACACTGATTATATTTCCTTCCTTGTATGGCTTCTTCTTTAATGGCTGTCTCATGTTTTCCACTGAGTTACTCCTGTGTATCTTATTATTCAGCCCCACATCATTCTAAGGCTGTAAGTGGTTTCTGTTTGACACGTTTTGGTTTTGAATATGACGAGCCCCATGTGTTACTTGTCTCTATGAAACCTTTTAGACAGTTCTCCTTGTCCACGGAGGTCTCATGAATTATGACTTCATGCTTTCTTGTTGTTTTTACACCTTGTTCTGGACCCCTCTGATGACCTTTTTACTCTGAGTTTTGCTGTTGTTGTTATTATTTGTCCTTTAACAATATCTTCTCTGCTTTCTCTTTACAAAATTCTTATTGACTGGATATTGTTACTCCTATTTTATGTGTGTATGATGTGTGAGTGTGTTGATATTTATGTTTGTGGTGGGTGGGTATGGATACACATATGTCCTGGCTAGTTTTATGTCACTTGACACAAACTAGTGTCATCTGAGAGAAAGGAACCTTAATTTAAGAAGTTGCCTCCATTAAATCAGACTGTAGGCAAACCTGTAGGACATTTTCTTTTCTTTTTTTCTTTTTGATAGGGTTTCTCTGTATAGCTCTGGCTGTCCTAGAACTAGCTCTGTAGACCATGCTGGCCTTGAACTCACAGAGATCCATGGGCCTCTGCCTCCCAAGAATTGGGAGCAAAGGTTTGAACTATCACCACTCACTGAACATTTTCTTAATGATTGTTTGATGGGGACAGGCCTAGCCCATTGTGGCCGCTGCCACCCCTGGCCTGGTGGTCTTGGGTTCTGTTATATACTGAAGCAAGGTTGTCTCCCTTGTGAATCTAGACTTCTCTGCCTAATGTAGTCTAGCTAGATAGTTTGCTACAGAAATCTGTCTTAACCTCCCAAATGCTGGGGATGCAGGTAGGCCACCATGCCTGCCTGGCATCACACAGTGCTGGGGACCCAGGAAGGCCACCATGCCTGCCTGGCATCACACAGTACTGGGTACCCAAACTCTAGTCCTCACACTTTCCTGGCAAAGACATTATCCACTGAGCAATCTTCACAACCTAGATATTGATACTTCTAAATTAATCTTCAAAAGTTTCTTATCTTTGCTGTGTGTGTGTGTGTGTGTGTGTGTGTGTGTGTGTGTGTGTGTGTTCTACTACACTACTTCCCCAGAAATTTCTTTCACTTTCTTTTTAAACTATCTTTTGAATTCTATATTTCTGGGAGCTCCTTATCTTGCTCCATATGCACATACCTATATGAAAATGAGTATTTTGTAACCTCTGTGGACATTAATTGTAGACCATTATATATCTTTGGAAATTTTTTTTGATTCCTACATTGCTTTTGTTCCATGTGAATTTCATTTTATTTTTGCTTTGATCCCTTCCATGTTAGATGCTTACTAATGGCTACCTGCTCATGCATAGTTAACACTGAAACACTAAACTGCTCAGCACACTGAGAATACTGACAACGAGGGATGAGCTTGGGCTCCCCTGTGGAGTGTCCCTTGTGGAGTGTCTAGAGATGGCCCAGCATTTTCACTGGCACATCCTTATCCTCAAAGGCCATACCTCTACCTCTTTTCTCCTGAACTTCTCAGTTTCCCTGGAGATCAGCTAGCCTCTGGCTCTGGGAACAGTAGACACCTGTATACCATGGATCTGGCCTGGTTTCATCTGCAGATTACCTTAAAATAATTCAATCTGATAACTTTCTTGCTAATTGTGTGCTGTTACACCTCTAAAATCTTATTAGCTGTTATTGTCTGTCCATCACTCTTCTTGCTTTTATGAATCTATATATTTTATTTCCTTACTGCCATGTTAGTTAGGTTCAGAGAAAACAATAATTTCCCATATTTTCTAGTCAAGTCATTCAACCTCTCCATCTCAGTCTACTTACCTAGGAAATGGGAAGAAATAGTAGTCCTTACTTCACAGAACCAATAGTAAGTCCAAAAATCCATTCATGGCTCAACACTGCTTGGCACACAGTATGCATCAAGAAACATTAACGCCAGCTACCATAGTAGTTCCTGGCCATAATCCCAGTTGGTGGATTGAGGCAAAGAGGATCTGGAGTTCAAGTGCAATCTGGCATAATAGCAAGATTCTGTCTCAAAGGGGGTGGGGGTGGGGCAGCAATATGACTCAACAGTTAAAAGTGCTTGCCTCAAACGCCTGATGACCTGAATTCAATTTCTGAATTGCAAAGTAGAAAGAGAAAACCAAGAACTGACTCCCAAAAGTTGTTTCCAGAATCTCCACATGCATGTATGCACTCACACACATTTATATGCATTCACATATCATACAGACATACACAATACTAATATTTTAAAAGTATTAGTGCCATTCTTCATAGTAGTATTAATAAATTATAGATTTGATATAATGTCATCAAATGAGTCAATGAAAGGGGTTTAAAAAAACAGCTTTTTCTCTCATGGCCTTGAGGTATAATGCTAATATTCAGAGAAATGAGGAGGGAGAGATGACCTTATCTTGATATCAAGATATATTTTTAATGACATTAGTCAAAACACATGCTTTTTTTAGGATTGGAAATGAATTGCAGATCATTAGCCAGTAAAAATCTTAACTGACAATGAAATTGTTTTGTGTGTGTGTGTGTGTGTGTAGGGGCGGGAAAGGGAGTCTCATCAAGAACTCTGGCTGACCTAGAACTTGCTATGTAGACCAAACTGGCCTTGAACTCACAGAAATCCATCTGTTTCTGCCTCCTGACTGCTAGGATTAAAGGTGTGCACCACTATACCTGGTTCATCTAATATTTTGAATTTACAGTGGTTTTACTAGTTAAATGATATTTCCCTTCTGTGAACTCAGTAAACTTGAAATACAGTTAGCTATTATTAATAAACTTATGAAGTTTATTCTTTCATTTTGTCAGCTGACATTAAATATTCATGGTATGATTAGTGATCTGAACATTCTGTGTATATCACAACAGATCAGTAAGCAAACTAGCAATATCAAATCAGTGTAAGTTCTCATGGGCCACACTGATAACCTGAGAATGATGAAATGGGAAATGGGGCAGATCTGAAATATGCTTCTATCATTTTTATAATCATTATGCTTATTAAGTCTTGACTTGAAATGTAGTCCTTTATAGAAATGCTTATTTATACAGGGATCAAAGCATACATACTAGACACATGTCCTACCAGTGGAGCCCGAGTTAGAGAATGTTAGGTGGTGTTAGCCGTGTTTGAAAAGAGAGAAATGTAACTGAGAAATCAAACCCCTCAACCCTTGACCCATGCAAGCAGCATTTCACCGTAGTGATGGTCCTTCAGGCGTCCACCGTTGGACAGCTGTGTTCAATCAAAGTCATTTAAGGAGCAAAACGAGTAGAGAGGAGGTGGAAGCACACTGCACCAACCAGCCCACTCAAGGAGGAAAAGCATAAAGCTTCTTCATATTGTGAAGATGAAGAGTGAGTTGCTACTAGTCTCTTGCCTTGAGGAATTGGGGTTGTCCTTTAAGCTGAAAGTCACAGATACGCCCATTACTTTATACCACTTTCTTTCAGCAAGAAACTTGGTCTCCAAGTTGTAAAATGTAAGAATCGAATACAGAAGGTAACACTGTACATGCTAACTGATAAACAAAAGTCAGGTATCAGTTCTAGGACACTAGATAGAAGGCTTCCTGAGGGTAGAGAGCTAGCCTCATCTAACTAACCCAGTTCAGTTAGCTCAGTCTTTTGCATATAGTTTACAGAAAAAAGTCAATGGATAGATTTTTAAAGACTTTCAAGCATTGTTCAATAGAACAAATTAAGAAACCATCTTTAGGGAGTGTGCCATCACGCCCTTAATCCTAGCACTCAGGAGGCAGAGGCAGGCAGATCGCTGTGAGTTCAAGGTCAGCCTGGTCTACAAAGCAAGTCCAGGACAGCCAAGCCTACACAGAGAAACCCTGTCTTAAAAAGAAAGAAAGAAAGAAAGAAAGAAAGAAAGAAAGAAAGAAAGAAAGAAAGAAAGAAAGAAAGAAAGAAAACAAAAAAAAGATGAACAAATTCCTTCCAAGTACCTCTGTAGCCCTATACCTACTCATCTGTTGTCTCCCCTGGTTCTTGAAGCCAACATCCAGTCCACACGCTCACACATGTCACAAGAGCCAGCACAGCCCACACACAGGTTAAGTTCTGAACTCTTGCTAATCACCTAGGTGATGTGATGGTTGTGAATACCCTCTGTCTTGCAGCAGGCCTGGCCAGGTGGGGCCCAGCAGATCCTGCTTCCTCCAGCATGGCAGCAGCTGACTGGCGTGGCCACACACACATCGGTGCAGCATGCAGCTGTGATTCCTGAGACCGTGGCAGGCACTCAGCAACTGGCCGACTGGAGGTAAACAGGAAATCTTCTGGGATGAGAGTTGTGTCCACCACTGACAGAGAACATCATGTGGGCTGGGGCTACGGTGTAATGGGAGGTGGTTTAAACAATATACCAGGACACTAAATATCCAGCTTGATTAATTTACATTTAACTGTCATTTTCTACCTAAAACTCGGTCACATCTTTTAAATACCAGTGTAATTCAACAAACCTGGTGGGGTTTTTTCCTCAGAATTAAGTTCCTTTCAGAATGCAAACATTTGTCACCAGTGAAGGAGCACAGAAGAGAGTCCCCAAAGCCCTAAGCAATTCTAGGAAGTGTTCTCATGGAGTCTTGAGACATAGGAGGTGCCTGTCTGTCTGAGCTCCCCAGGGAAAGCTTGACAGATAAGATGCGTTTGGACAGATGTTTGCTAAGTGTGTCTCTTCAGCCTGTCTTATGGGTGAGAGTTCACCTTCCACAGACTCCAGGGACTCCCAGCCACCACCTGCCAGCACCCTGCATTTGTTTCCAAAAGTGCCCATGCAACTCACCAACTTCTTCCTGGACACCCTGCTCTGCTGTTTTCATAAGCACTTGTCACTTTTCCTCTGTCCGCCATCCCAACACTGTCACAAGGCCTCCTTGACCAGTATAGAGCCATGTGATAGTCTTCAAATTGTCCCCAGCTACTTGCCCCCTTTGGGCTATTCCTCCTCCTGCAAAAGTTACACCCTGCTACCTTCTGGGAGTCTCCCTGGTTCCTTTTCTGAATAAGGGTTCTTGGGTTCAATGTGGTAGTTTATATTTGAAGTCTAGGCACATGGGCTGGGGCAGAGGATCACAAGTTTAAGGCCAGCCTGAGTGACGCAGTAAAACTCTGTCTAAATAAATTACTCACTCGCTCTCAGGAAAAGGTAGGCAGGTGGCTAAGTAAGTCTGCTGAATCCTGTGTCCTCCTTCCTTTAAACCTATTCTCTGACCAGTCCCCGGAGGAGAAGTGCATGGCCGTCCCCACAGCCAGTGGCACTGTGCATTCAATGGAAGCACTGTCTTCTTTTTCTAATGCCATCAAAATCTGTGTTTAATTTTTTTCTTTCCGGTAATTCATCTATTTTTAAAGTGACATACATCATCCAAACTAAAAGCAGTAACTGTCGTCAGTGACAGAAAGCCATTAAGGACATTGTTTTTAACTGTATGATACAACTGAGCAAACATCTGGAGTACCCAGTATAACATGTCCCCTATTTTTTAAAGTTTATTTTTTTAACTTATTTATTCACCTTACATCTCCATCATAGTCCCTCCCTCTTTTCCTCCCAGTTCCTCCCTCCTACCCTCTCCCCCCTCCTCCCCCCTCCCTTTGTCCTCAGGAAAGGGGAACCCCCCACCAACCCACCTCAGCACATCAAATCATATCAGGACTGAGCTCCTGCTCGTCCACTGAGGCCAGACAAGGCAACCCTGTTAGGGCAATGATCGAAAGTAGACAACAGAGTCCATGTCATAGACAGCACCCATTCAATTACTAGGTGACCCACATGAAGATCACACTGCCCATCAGAGACGTTTGTGTAGGAGGCCTAGGCCCAGTCATGCTTATCCTTTGGTTGGTGCTTCCATCTCTGCAAGCCCCATGGGTATGTCAGTGGACTCTGTTGGTCTTCTTGCAGCATTCTTGTGCCCTCTGGCTCCTTCTGTCCTTTCCTCTACTCTTCCACAGCACTCCCTGAGCTCCGCCTAATGCCTGGCTGCAAGTCCCAGCATCTTGATCCAATCAGCTGCTGGGGGGCCTGAGAATGGTTACGTTAGGCCCCTGTCTGAAAACATAGCAGAGTATGATTAATGGTTAACCAGGCAAAACTAGTTTCCATTCTGGCTCTGCAAGACCTGAGGCAGGTTATTTAACTTTTATGGCCTCAGTTTCTTTTTCAATAAAGTGGGGTAATGGTGCTTACCTCACAGGACTGGGGAATGTGAGTGGAGGGATGTGAATTAAAATTGAACACAAAGCAGTTGCGGCATAGCAGTGCCTGAACATAACAGAATGAATACGCTTGGTGTTCTCGCTTACCCATTCATGACGGCTCACGCTCCAGGATTGCCTTTCTTCCTCAAGCTCATTAGGAGCAGCAGCCAAGTGGAAAGCTCTGTGACCCTCTGCTGGGTGCCCCTCCCCCTCTTCTCCTGAAAGACACCGCCGCCACCACCACAGCGTCTTTTCCTTTGTCATTAGGCATTTCGCCTCAGCAGCATTCATGCACTTACTCACGCATATTTTCTTATTCTGCCTTCTTCCACCTCCCTTCCATCCCTCAGCTGGTAATCTCCATGGCCTCCCAGTCTCTGCTTTTCATTGTGGGCCAAAGAACATCCATAGCCAGGGCTAGAGAACAAAAGAGGAGCCCCAGTGCTGCCCTCCTTTCCAAGAGAAAGGGCCTGTCTGTGGGGAAATAAACTGCAGAGTACCACCTCCATCTCCAAAGGCCATGGACATGCCTAAGAGACTATCAAAATCACTATAAAATGTTTGTCTTTTTCTCCTGCTTACCCTTTCAGGGTACAAAGATGGAATTTTATTGATGGTTTGGTTTTTTTTTAAGTTCAAATGAATGCTTCTTTAGCGTTTAATTTTATTATGTGATAAAGGGGCTTTTATGGACAAATCTTTGAATTAATCACCACTTTAAACATTTCTGTTGGAAAACAAGGCTTTAAGCGCCATCCAACCTAGATGGCAAGACTTTAAATGTAACCCATTTTCAGGATGCAGGCTGCCAGCGTATTTCTTTCAGCGTGTGTATGACTGTTATTAATTTTGATTTAATACAAACTCTATACATGTCTAGTCACCCCTCAGTTAATCTAATTGTTCATTCAGCAAGCGTGTAATTAACTGATCAGCTGCTGCATGCCTGAGCATTGTGTTAGCTACTGAGGGAATGATTCTTAACACCAGAAACATATGGCTTCCAGTCACCAAAGTTTGTTTTTCACATTTACTACAATTTCTTCATTAATAAAATGGTATTTCTGAGCCGGGCGTGGTGGCGCACGCCTTTAATCCCAGCACTCGGGAGGCAGAGGCAGGTGGATTGCTGTGAGTTCGAGGCCAGCCTGGTCTACAAAGTGAGTCCAGGACAGCCAGGGCTACACAGAGAAACCCTGTCTCGAAAAACCAAAAAGAAAGAAAGAAAGAAAAGAAAAGAATTTTTTTTGAGGTACAAACTGAAGGTCTTAAAGCCCAGAAGAACTTTTCTTCTGGCTCTCCGTCTGTCGCTGTCTCGCTTACGGTCTGACTCCTTGCTGCTGTCACCCACCACCCCCTCTCTTGCCATCCCCATTTACCCACCCCCTGCTGGCCCCGCCTCACTCTAGCTTGCTCTCTCACGTCTGTTACTTGCTTGCCCTTTCTCCTTGGGCAAACCCTAGTATTTTATTGAAATGAAGTTTAATTTTTTTCATTACAGATTACATCATGATAAAATGGTATTTCTAAGACATCCTGCCTACCTCACAAAACAGAATAAAGGAACCCACTGAAGTTGCTTTGTAAATTCTAAAACAAAATGCACATATTATTGTTCACCATAATCACCTGTTCAGGGACTGTAAAGGTTGGAGGAGCTATTATCCCATTTCTCTAGAACTTAAAAACTGAATCTACACACTTGACATTCTTTCCCCTCGAAAGCTTTGGTTCTCATTCATCAGCCAGCTTGATTCCTCCTGCTTCCTCAGCACAGGGTTTCCATTCTGCAGTTCTAGGACTCCCACATGACGAACTTATCCGGCAAGGCTCTTCTCTTCAGCCTCCTCATGGCATAGTGAGATAGCTAACATTGGTCAGCCTTTGCCTGGAAAAGAAGCGTCGCCTTATTAAAGAGCTTCCGTAAAGCCGCTAAGGGACTTGTATTCCCTTTTTTCTTTCAGGAACACACATGCTCATGGAAGCCATTACAATCCCATCATGCAGCAGCCTGCACTCTTGACTGGACATGTGACCCTTCCAGCAGCCCAGCCCTTAAATGTGGGTGTAGCCCACGTGATGAGGCAGCAACCAACCAGCACCACCTCCTCCAGGAAGAGTAAGCAGCACCAGTCATCTGTGAGGTAGGTGATGAGAGCTTAGGGGCCAGAATCACCAGAAGATCAAAATGCTCATCACAGCCTGGAAGTAAGGTTGCCAGTGCACTGCCCCAGCATGGTGCAGAAAGTAGCTCTTCCTGCATGAGTGGGGAGCATCACAGAACACTCCAGGGTTTGCTGAAAGCAGTCTCTCTTGGCCCCATGCAAGTGAAACCTTGCCTCTTGACTCTTCCTAGTTCCTAGATCTAGAGTCTTGGTGTGCCAATTATTTTGAGTGCTTCAGTTCTTTTTATTAAAGAAAAAGTATTAAAGCACAGTAAGGAAGATTTTACTTGAGACCACAGGGATGGGGTCAGAGATGCTGCAGTGGAGGAAAAAGAGTGGCTCAGCTCTGCACAGACCATGGGCAGTGAGAATTTGCAGCCAGGGAGTAGTGTCTAGCTCACATAGGTAAAATAACAAATAGGAGGCAACAGAAGCTGGAAGATCGCAGCTAACCCATCCTAACAGGAGTCTCTGAAGGATGAGCCATCGCCTAAGGGACAGTGGAGGATAAGGAATCTAATCAGACAGTTAGTCCAGTCTGATAGCACAAGATAGGGAGTGGCCTCTGGCTAAAACCAGCTTTTATAAAGAAGTGCACAGTTGAGCCTATGAGGAAGTTCAAAGCCTAACTAAAGTTGGCCATACAACCTCTGTCATTTTTTCTAGAAAAGGCATCCTCTGAAGCTTCCATTTGATTACAGATAATCAAGGTATCTTTTTCAAAAACACTAGAAAAATGCACTTTCTTTGAGATTTGAGGTGAAAAATATAACTCATTGACTTAAAAATAAGCTCTATCACTAGTGAGAAAGGCCTCAATCGTGAAAACTACAGAATTGCTCTCACATGAACACATTTGGATAATTGCTTAAATATAACATTGATGACTCCAAAATACTTAACTGCTAATCTTTCCCTTTTCCTGAACTCTAAAGCCATCAAGATTGACACAAGGCCCCTGTTTCATATCACATCACTTTGATGAAGGCAAACCCAGGGATAAATTAGCAGTGGCAGGGACTGGCCATGAAGAGGGGACAGTGCATGAAGGGTTCCCTATCTAGGGTGTGGGAGGAGCTTGTAACTGTATGTTAGTAACTCACCAAACACTTCAGCAGGGAGAATTTAGTGTATACAGTATCAACTATATAGTTCGATAAGCCTGACCTTTTTAAAAAGAGCTTTCTAGACTCCACTCAAAAAACAAACAATCAGAGCAAAAACCATAACTTATAGCTTGTCAAATATATTTAGATCATGCAAATGCAGAATTGTTCCACAACACCCAGTGACAGTGAATTAGGTGCACATATTTATTTGGGATAGATTGAACAAAAGAAATCAGGTACATAAAATGTCTAGTTGTTCTAATTTGCTTTTCTGTTTCTGTGATTTAAAAAAAAAAAAAAAAAGACTCTGCCCCAAAACAATTTGGGAAGGAAAGAGTCTATTCACCTCAGGTTATAGTCCATTGTCCAGGAAAGCCAAAACAGGAACTGAAGCAGGGGTCTTGAATGAACATGACTTATTGGCTTGCACCCAAACTGATGCTTAACTACCTTTCTTATACAGTGCAGGCACCTGCCTAGAAATGGTGCCCTCCACAGCCCTCTTAAGTCAATTAGCAATCAAGAGAATTCCCACAGATATGCCCACAGCCAATCTGAAGGACACTTTTTCTGAGGTTCCTCTTCACATGTGTGTTAACACTAGGTTTTTCTCCTCCTCCTCCTCCTCCTCCTTATTCTTCATGCCAGAAGTTAGATCTACCTTGTTTCATTCTTATTCAAACATTAATTCAAGGGCTAACTTCCCTCAAGTTGGCATCCTCCTTCATACTTCCTTGTTAGGGTATTTCTGATAACACGAGGAAGTTCTGCTTAGATCAGTGGCAGCTCCTTAGAATGCTTTAGTGTGGCAGCCGTGTGACAACATGCCAATGTCACTGAGAGGCAGCAGAAGCCACTATCTTGATCTCTGTGCTCCCTTAGGCTCAGCCAGGAGCCCTACTAGAATGCAGATCAGACAGAACTGAGCTTAGTATTCGTGGCTGCCCTGCTAGTAGGCATAGTCAGGACCCCTGGAGTCCCCACTGTCTCTCACCACTCAGCTACTTCGTGTGGACACACTGCATGTGCAATGCAAAGTCAATATAGTCACAGTGCAAATCACCTCTTTCCTTCTTTTTGTTTCTGTTTTTGAGATAGGGTCTCACTCTGTAGCCCTGGCTGATGAGTCCTGGCTTTAGATTCACAGAGATCCACCTGTTTCTGCCTCCTGACTGTGGGGTTAAAGGCTTGTGCTACCACATATGATACAGCTGCCTCTTTTAAAGATGCATCTCCAGCAAATCTGTGAGAAACCTCACAGAAGGCCATCCCTTGTAGTGATACAGCAGACATGCTTTCTCTTTACCACTGTGACACCATAACATATAGAGAAGGTTATGATCTTACCAGAAAACCTCACTCCAGAGGAGTTTACCAAGGTAGCTCTGTGTAAAATCAAGGTCACCTTTACTGAGTTATTATTTTACTGCCATTTCTTTACTTAGAAGGTACTAGACTCTAAGGGCACAGCAGGGCCGAGGATTTATTCTCTTGATTTTGATCTTCACTGTATGGGTTTGATGGGAAGAAAATAAGGTAATTGTCCCCTAAAGTTACCAGAACTTAATGTAAAATTTCAGGTCAATAAGTCAAATTAAAAAGTGCCTTTGGCTGGGCTAGATAGCTCTCTAGTTAAGAGCACTGACTACTTTTCTAGAGGACCCAGGTTTGATTCCCAGAACCCCCATGGAAGCTCACAACCATCTGTAACTCCAGGCCCAGGGGATCTGATACCCTCTCCTATCCTTCTAGGGCACCAAGATGCACATAAATGCAGGCAAACCCTCGTACACATGAAATAATCAATAAGTGTAAAACTAATAATTTTAAAAGAGTTAGAGCTATGCTACAATAGTCAGATTTGGCTTATCCATATTTTTAAAAATCCATTCTTAAGCATACCTTCTTCCTTTGCATTTGCCCCGATTTTTTATTGCAGTACAAATTAATTGATAAGCCTCCCATGAGGCTCAGGTAAAAATCCAAAAATAGTTTTGTTTTGCCTTGTTTTATTTTCCATTGTTCATTCACAAATCTGAATAGTCATAGCTTTTTCCAGAAGAGAAAGAAGGGAAAGCTGAACCACGGGGTCGGGGAGCTCACTCCCTCTGTGATCACTCAGTACACAAGCACAGTCCTGAGTCTAGTCCCTAGAACCTATATACAAAGCTGAGCATGGCACACCTGTGACTCAAGTGCTGGGGTCAGAGAAAGGCAGATCCCAGGGAGCCTGGGTAACAGGGTAAATCAGTGAGCTCGCTCGGGTCAGGGAGAGACCTTGTCTCAAAACACAAGATGGACAACTCTAGAGGAAAACACACACACACATACACACACACACACACACACACACACCTACTGAAGTTATACTCTTTAGTTCTGGAAACTCTTACCATGTCTTAAGCTAGCAGAGTGGCTCCATGCTAGAACATCTGTGAGAACCTGGATTCAGCCCCAGCAGAGAAGGGGCGGGGAGACATTAAATAGTAAACCAACCATTAGCAAGGAGACCAAAGCCTTAATGTGGCAAACACTTTTTCACCACTCCTAAAACAAGACTCAAGTACCATTGAAGGAGGACTAGACAAAGCCAAAGGCTGTGCTGAATCCTGAAGATTATCATATGCCGCCATGTTGGACCAGACTGTTGCACTCCTGATCAGAAGAGCTTTCCCTAGGAGACCAGCTCTCAAGAACCCAGAGCCCAAAGAGGACCTAGCTGAGGTCCTAGCCTCAGGTCCTGAGGTCACATCTGTTACAGATGGAGGGCCAATTGGCCTGGGCTTCGGGCTTTTTTTCTGTGGAGATTTTGAATGTTAGGTCCCTTGGATGGAGATGTAGAGCCAGACCTTCCTCTGTAAGTTTGTATTGTTTTGTCATTACAGAAATGTCTCCACCTGTGAGGTGACCTCTTCACAGGCCATCAGCTCCCCTCAGCGATCCAAGCGTGTCAAGGAGAACACTCCCCCACGGTGTGCCATGGTGCACAGCAGCCCAGCCTGCAGCACCTCAGTCACCTGTGGGTGGGGTGACGTGGCCTCCAGCACCACCAGGGAGCGACAGCGGCAGACGATTGTCATCCCCGACACTCCCAGCCCCACAGTCAGTGTCATCACCATCAGCAGTGACACAGATGAGGAAGAAGAACAGAAACATGCCCCCACCAGGTGAGGCTGTGCATTCAGACTCTCAGGGAAGAGCAGAGGGCATGCATCGTGCTAGAGCTGCCCTTAGCCAGGGATGTGGACCGCTTTCCAGGAAAGGTGGTGATCATCGCCTGCTGAGCCCTGAGCTTCCATCTTGCCATGTCTCAGATCCTAAACTGACTTCATGAGAGTGACAAACAGGCTTGCCATGATCATTCAAAACCAAAATACTTCTCAGTGAGTTTGGCCTTAAAAAATAGTTATGGTCCCTGAACATTTGGGAGCATGAGCCTATGAAAACTGGGCTCCCAACCCCAGGTTATTTTAACACTTAGAAGCTTAAAAATTGCTGCCACTGGCTATTGAATTTATTTCTAGTTGGTCAGGATATCTCTCTACCGTTGCCTTGGCTCACTCAGAATTCGAAGTAATTGTCCAATTGATCAAAAATGTCCTCATGTCTGATTAACCCAATCCTTCAAACTGCCAGTGGACTCTTCACCCAGAGAGCACTACCGTTTATTCCAAAGTAGCAATAATTCATTTTACTCTGTGTATGCTTCCTGGGTGGAGGGAAGAGATTTATCGTATTTGTGAGACCGTTAAACCCTGGCACCAGAGCCTCTTTTCTTCAGTTTACAGCCAGACTCCAGAAACATGTGCCACCAGCCCAGCCTCCCAGGATCCACAGTCTCAACCACACCCTGCCAGTACCTCTGCCTTAGGAGTGAGGCCAGGGAAGGGGGCCTGCCACCCCAAGCCAGGACTTCCAATCATCATTGGACATGTCCCACAAGTGGATGCCAGGTTCCATATTCACAATTAGGCCCAAATTGTTGACTCCTGACTGACATAATGCTGCTAGTTATTAACCACAGTTGTTTCTGTAAGACAGTAAATTTTCATGGTTGCAGCCATTACAAAATGTTCAGGTAACCTGATCACAGCCCTTCGCCATAGCAGTTCCGACAGGATGCAACCCTGCCACCTTTCAGGTGAAATTAGTAGTCTGAGTTTTCACTTACAGGGCTAGTATGTGTCTCATTAATGTGTCCTTCTTCCTGTGGATGGCTCAGTGTGATCATCAGTGTAGTTTGATAATATGCTGTTGTGTTTCTGTTCCTGCCATTTGCTAGGTATCTGAGGGAACATAGGGTTGGTGAGATCAGGCACATGTTTTTGTTACCCCAGTGTTACTTTACAGAACATCTGCATGTTCCAAGACTGGCCTCACCTTCCTTTGTGATTATAGCCCCCAAATTGAGTTAGTGTTCCATCTATGCAAACCTGAGAATCCTGAGGGTTTGGTCTCCCTGCAGAGAGGAAGTTCCTTCCTACCCCAGACTGGTCCCTGGTTTGGGGAAGCCTGTGCATGTATTTGTAGTGATGGCATCAGAAAAGCTGAGCAACCTTGAGCACAGCTGGAGAAATGCTGTCAACTAGAGTGCAGTGCCATTTTTGAAGTCTGAGATCTGAATTGACACCAACTCTGAACATGAGTGCTCAGGAGAGAATTGAATTGAGGGTCAGAGGACAGGAAGATGAGCACCACCTCTCCAGCAGCCAGAGAGCCAATAGGGTGGAAAGCAGAAAGCAAGTAGAACACACAGCCGTTTCCCCAGGAGGAAACATCGTAACTGAACTGTGGCAGCTGGTGAAAACTGTGATGCAAATGCCTCAGAGGCTCAGAAGAAAGGCGGGCAGCAGCAATGGGTGGGTGACATGGGAGGAACACCCACAGACTGAACCCAGTGGCTTCATACAGTGATATATATAGAGGACTGCAAGCCTTCCTCACAATAGGGAGGACACGCTGCAGACCGAAGCCACAGAGTGCTGGGAAAGGGCCCCAGCTACCCACTGTGGTGACAGGGAGCTTGCAGGGAAGGTGTGCAATAGTGATGTTTTCTGCAGAGGTGAATGACAGTTGCCTTAGAAAATGGTTCAGTACCCAAGAAGATATGAAAGTCTACCTGAAGAAGCAGCAGCCAGTAGCTCTTATTCATAGAGAAAGCACTGTGTAATTGTATCAATAACTGTGACTATATTTAACAATGAGAAGTTAAGGAACTTCCAATTACTTGTTCCTGGATATTGTAATTACCATAAAATTTAACACAGTGAGTATTTACTCTACGCCCATTGTAAGACATTATATCTGTAACTTCAAGTGTTATACAGCAGTCGGGACAGTCTTATCTTCTTGAGGCTTGCAGGTAATAAGCAAGATAAGACATGCACAAATCATTGTGACATTCAGAGCATCTCTTCCAGCGAAACTAGCAAAGTCTCAGGGGAGCTGAGGGAAGAAAGTTGCAGATTTAAGTGAGATGACTGATGTGGCAGAACCACAAAGGGGAGCAAACAGAAGCATCGCAGTTGTGAAGCTTATCCAAGAGACGAAGAGTGTTGGAGGAGATGGGTTTAGACGTGGGAATGGAGTTTTGAGGTATTTCCCCTAGGATGGGGGTGAGGGATTGTCAGAAGGCTCTCAGAGGCTCAAGGAAAAGCTTCAGGTCTAGAAAAGCAAGAGTACACTATTGGCACCTAAACAAGAAAGCACTTGGCCATGGGCTCCAGAGCTGAACAGCATCTTCTGTCCTCCACATTCTAGTTTGAGCATTGCAGACATTCTGTCACTGTTTTAGATACTTTTCTAATGTGATCAAACACCATGGCCAAGGCAACTTATAGAAGAGAGAGTTTATGTGGGGCTTATGGTTGTAGAGGGTTAGAGTCCAGATGGCAGAGCTACATTAGCAAGCAGCAGGAGCCACTAAGAGTTCACATCTCAAAGCACAAGCAGGAGGCAAGGGCATTAACTCAAAAGCATACACGTCTTCTGAACCTCAAAGCCTGCCCCTAGGGACATACTTCCTCCGTTGAGGTCTTACCTCCCAGTCCTCCCCAAACAGCCACCAACTGGGCACCAAGTATTTATATGCCCAAGACTTATGGGGGACATCTCATTCAAACCACCACAGTCTCTAACTCTGTCATCCTTGTCACCAAACCACATTTCTCCTGGGAAGTGAGCATCGAGTGTTCTCTCTTCCTGACTTAATTCCCTACTTGCTACTCAGCTCAAATCTAGCATTTGTAGTTCCCAGTGTGGTCCTCAAATGCTGGTTGTTTCCCTAGTGTGGCTCAACCTCAGCACAACAGCTAAAGAGTCAGGGGTCAAAAGATGCTCACAGGGTAACAGAGCCTCACCACAGAGTGTCTTTTAACATCAACATAAGATAAGTGATGAACCACATTTCTGGGCCTTATTGACAATGTCACTCCATCTGCAAGACTAGATAACATTGCCTAGAATTGTTAAAAGAATGTGAAGGGAAGGTCTTGACTGCAAATATGGGCAACTGCCGAAGCACATGGCCAGTCAGTCAGGAGAATTTCACAGCATGTAGAGACACATGGGACAGGTTGGCTGAAGGGAATCATAGCAGACCTGCACACATGTTTTACCTCAGTCTGTTGTCACTTGTCTTCCCATTCAATAAATGAGGAAACCAAGGCCCAAGAAAGCCAAAGGACTCAGTCTAATTAATAAAGGTTCAGGTGGGAGAATTGGGATTCATTCAGGAAATGCTATACCACTGAAGACGTTATATTATTGATTATTGACAAAATAACTGATTTCTCATTAGTCACTAACTTTCTAGCTATTGAGTCCTCCCACTTCTGCGGCCAGTCCCGTGATAACAATCAGTGTGTGCAGGGAGCCATTACAGGGCCACGAGGAGTTCAGAGCATGTGCGCCAGGCACTGTAGAGTGCCAGGCCGAGGCCATCTTAGGAAATGGGCAGGAGTTTATATCTTTTCACTGTTTCATACCATCTTAATAAATGTTTTTTCTCTATTTCTCAGTGGTTCACTACCGGACCAAGGACTTTCTAATCATAGGTAGACTTGGCATAAATAAAGACAGAAAAACTAAACAATAAATGTGCTTTTTCCTGTGTTGCCCAGGATTAAGTAGAACCTACCTTATTGCAAGTGCTCCTGACGGGGAAGCACTGGATTGTCTCCATCTTTTTTTACACGGAACCTTCTTGAGCAGTGTTTACAAGGACATGTCGCTTCACCCAAATCCTCATGCCTAACTCACCTTATGGAGACATAAGGAAAACATTTTAAGTGTGTGATCAGAGAGATTCATTTCAGCTGATGATCTCTTATCCCTTTGCCCATCACTGAGTCACTTGGATGGCCATCTCTAGTAGAGAAGTTGGGTCATAGGGCGTGTCTGCATTCCACACTTGACAGCACACAAGGCAGCTACTTGACACTCTTGGCAACGTTAGCTGAACAGTCCCCAACTCTAAGAAAACGGGTTCATAAATATCACAGGATGTTTTAGATATAAAATAATTTCTTATGTCTTCTTTCACTCTTATTTTTTTTTTATTGGAGCCTAGGTCTGTAGTTCAGTTGTTTATCCAAAATGCATGAGGCTCTGTGTACAGTTCTCACACCAAAAAAAGAGTTGACTCGAGATATTTTGCTCCTTTATACTAAATTGAAAAGGTGGTAAAATTACTCCAGATAAGTCACAGTCAGAAACTTACAAACTATTGTTTAAATGATTCAAATGACTTCTGCCTGAAAAATGAGCAACCAGAGAAAGAAAAACAAACACTCATTTATTATTACCTGAGCAAAAACGTCAACCCAAATTGGAATTTCTTTGCCTTGATGCCTACACCAATGTAAACTCTTCGCCTCCTATGCTGGTTAAGAGGCCCCATACAGCCAGCACCGGAAGGCACTTCTGGGCTCCTGACTGCCACTTAGAGGGAGGGAACAAAGATGCCAGCCTCAGTGTCCTGTAAGGGAGGCTGGTTTTGAGCTACAGGGCATACCCAGGTTGACAGCTATTTTAGCCTCGTGACTCACCTCGGCAGTGGTAGGTTGTTCACTCAGCCATCCTCACTACAACTTCTTTATAGGGCTTTGTTCAGAACAGGTCAGTGGGTGGAGGGGAAAGGCTCAGGGACTGCATCTTGCAAAGAGAAGCACTGTGCCAACCTGTCTGCCCCAACAGTTTATCCTGGTGCTTTCATATACTGCAACCACACTGATGCCTGGTAACCTCCTGGTTACTCACTGCTTTCCACAGGTGGGGCTGAGGCCACCAGAGAGGAGTGGATCTGGTCTGGCAGGGCAGTGCTCAGAGCATGGCTTTTTGTGACTGGTGACCCAGGCCAGCTGAGTCAAGCTGGTTCAGGAAGAGGTAGCCGAGCTACTGAGGAAAGGGGATGGAAAGACAGCACCTCCTTCCAGACCCGAAGTAGTCATGTGAAGGCTGACCTTAATGTTGACACACGTGTGAACAAACAAATACTATCATTTAAATAAGATGTATGTACCATATAAAGATAAAGTTGTGGGGCCTGGGAGATAGCTTAGTTGGAAAAGTACTTGCCATCCAAGCATAAGGACCTGAGTTTGAAACTCAGAACCCACGTGAAAAAGTTGGGCATGGTAGTGCATGCTTGTAATCCCAGCTGTGGGATTATAAAGACAGGTAGATCCCTGGGACACAAAGGTTGACTAACGTAGCTTAGCCAACTTGGCGAGCTCCAGGCCAGAGAGAAACCTTGTCTCAAAAAACAAGATGGACATCTCCTGAGGAATGACACCTCTGGTTGACCCCTGACCTTCATGCCTAGGCATGTCACACAAAAACACATACATCAACAGTAAACAAACATCGTTAAGGTACTTTTTCTCATACTAATAGCTAAATTAAAAGCCACATAACATCAGACGGGGTACTTTGGTCTGCAGGCCTTGGCTTTTCATCCTCCTCTCACTAGGGGCAGGTAAAAATAATCTTCCGCTGTTTCTGGTTGAGGGACTTAGGGCAAAAGGGTCATGGGGACAAAGCAGTAAGGCTGGCTGAACCCTCAGGTCTTATTTCCTTCAGCTCGGAAACAGTCTATGCAAACCACCACGTGCTCAAAAACAAAAAACCAGTTAGCAAATGAGCCCGGAGACACCAGAAAGGAGAGTTTCCTTCATTTTACCTTTCCAGTGTTTGCTAGGACCCTCTCAGGGAGAGGCCGAGGGCTATGTAGTTTAGTGATTAGTGTTGCAGATGCTTTGACCTTGGGCAAGCAAATGACTTAGGCCCCCTTGCCTGCAGTCCATTGTCTTTAAGAGGAAAGTAATCGTTTTCTTTACCATGTAGTCTTGTTATAAGGACTGAAGGAACTAACACAAATACAGCACTTTGAATGGTAGTTGATAATGTGCCCAGTGTGTGTCAGTGTATTTGGCCATCAGTGTTGTAATGAAAGAGTAGGGTTGTTGTTGTTTGGTTTGGTTTGCTTTGGTTTGTGTTTTTTCTTTCACATACAGCATTTACTCTCAAGTCAGGAGTCACGGAAAGTTTATTGGAGGAAATGAGTTTTGACCTTGGTCTTGAAGGATGAAATTGGCTGAGATTAGCAAATAGAAATCAGAATCACATTCCAGACAGGATCCTACAGGGATGGGGTCAGAGGCTTGCATCTGATCCTCTGGCTGTATTTTCTCCTTTGTGGCTCATTTCTATATCTTAGCTCCTTATTTCCTTTCATCATTTTAAAATGATGAAAATCATCTATTGCCATGACAACACAAAGCAGTCGTGAGCTCTTGCTGCTTTGCTTCTTATTCAGAAGTAACGTCTGTCAAGGCCATTTGAGCAAATATTTCTCATTCCCCTCCTTTGTTGTCTCTCTCACTTCCATTCACCAGCTCAGAATAGTATTGATAAACTGTCAGTAATAATTAGAGACAGTGGTGGAATGAATCCCAGTAGTACTGATGCACATGAGCATTAAGAACTAGCAGTGGCGATCTCAAATGCATGCTTGGTTTTTTAAATGGGCCATTAGCACCTTCCCAGTGCTCTCTGATCTGGGTAGTTTACCCTGAGCACAGACATTTCTAGCAGTAGATAAGATTAGAAGCAGGGCTGTCAAACTAATTCATCTTTCCCAAGCCAGCATAATAAATAAAAGATTTTTTAAAGATTTATTATTATGTATACAGTGCTCTGTCTGCATGTATACCTGCAGGACAGAAGAAGGCATCAGATCACAATATAGATGATTGTGAGCCACCATGTATGTGGTTGCTGGGGATTGAACTCAGGACCTCAGGAAAAGCAGTCAGTGCTCTTAACCTCTGAGCCATCTCTCCAGCCCAGGAGTCTGGATTTTATCTTGAATGTCTCTCATGATAAATCTCTGCAGTATATTCAAAATGGGCCCTTTCATACTGCAAGTAATCTCTCCCATCTCCCCAAGTAATTTCAGAGTGGGTCAGAGATGGATGGATGACATAGGGCCATGGTTCCCAGGGTCCCCTCTGTAAAGGGGAAGCAGAGCAGAACTAGAACGCCATTTGCAGGACACATCGGCAGCCAACCTCTACCCACCTTCAGAACACAGCCCTGAAGCAGAACATATCCCCACTTCTGGCAACTGTAAGAGGAGCCACTGTGTTTGGGTTATTTAGTTCTATACAGTGACAGTGACAAGATAAGCAGCGTGCCTCCTGCATCCCCTTGGGAACCTCCCTGGAGAGAATTCTCCGTGCACTTTGTACCTTATGCAGGTGGGAGGGAGGCCACAACAACAGACACCAGACAGTCCTGCTCAGAGACCAGTGGCTTCCTTTGGCCACGCCCACCACAGAAGAAAACAGCAGGTCCTCCTCTCAGCTCTCCACACTGGCTCCCACATCTCCATTGCTTTTTCCTGTTTTCCAGGTTCAGGGCCCTCTTCCTAGGGACTGGCTTTCTAACTCTCACGGCAGATCTCAGTTATGTGTAGCCCCTGAGATGTGCGGAGGCAGTGCTACTAGAGGGCCCAACGCTATGTCCTGTGAGCTTTTTATTGTGGATAAACCCATCGGTCTAAATAATCGGTTAGAAATAATTCATATGCTGTACAGTTTGCCAATTTGCTGTGTGTAATTCACTAGGAAGATTGGACATTAGTTTTTTAAATTATGGTTAAAAAAAATGAAGGTTGCCATTTTAGCCAGTCAGGGGCACTAATTGTCACCATTATCTATTTCTAAAACTTTAATACCATTCCCACCCAATAGTCTCTACCCATTAAATGATTTAAAATTTTTTTTGCCCAACTGCCGCCTCCCCCACCTCTGTATCTGTAATCTATTTCCATTTTGTATGAGCTTACCTATTCTGTGTATTTCTTGTGTTGAATCATGCAAATTTTGTTTCTGGCTTGTTTTATGTGATACTTTCAAGATGCATATCAAAACTTCACTCATGGGGTTGGAGAAATGGCTGGACAGTTAAGATCACATAAGGCCATTTGTTGGACCTAGGCTCTATTCCCAGGAGGCTCAAGGGCATCCCGATACCTCCGGCTTTTGCAGGCACCACACACACACACACACACACACACACAACACACACACACACACACACTCTCCACCACCACCACCACCACCAGGTACAATTTTTAAAATAAGGTAATGTGCAGAGCTGTAAATGCATGCAGCCTGTTCATTCCTCTCCTTCTTTTGGGTTCTTAACAATTATCATCTGGAAGACGCACTTGACAGTTGTGGAAGGCTTTGTGACATCCATTATTCTAACTGGTTATTGTAAAGCTTTTACTGTTTAACTTGTCATGTTGTTATACAGTCTCCTGCTGAGCTTTTCATCTTCTCGGGGACAGAGGCATGTTTCTATTTCTTTGTGCAGCTATTCCCTGTGGCACTGACTGTAGATCTCCAAGATTCCAAACTAATGACTTGTCATTTTCTTTCCTATCAATCTTCTGGTTTAGCAAAGACTAGAGAAGAAACTTCTTCAGCAAGTTCTTCCGTCATAAAATTCTTTGTAAGGTAGCACAGCCAATGAGAATACAAGTTGAGTATCCTTTATCCAAAAGACGTAGGACACCAGGCAATGGTGGCACATGCCTTTAATCCTAGCACTCAGGAGGCAGAGGCAGGTGGGTCTCTGAATTCGAGGCTAGCCTAGACTACGTAGTGGAACCCTGTCTTTAATAAGGCTTGGGACAGGGCCTGTACAGGTCTAAGCCAGATGGGGTCTCAGCACGGAGAGGGGAAGTGGTCATAAGCCTTGTCCGTAACTCAACCTACTTCCTGTTGATAACCACTCAGGAAGAATTAGTTCTCCAACATTTGACTAGGGTACAAACCACTGAGAGATAGCCGGGCATGGTGGTACATGCCTGTAATCCCAGCACTTGGGAGGCAGAGGCAGGATCTCTGTGAGTTCCAGGCCAGCCTGGGCTACAAAGCGAGTCCAGGACAGCCAAGGCTAACACAGAGAGACCTTGTCTCAAGAAAACAAAACAATAAAATAAATAAATAGAACAACCACTTATGGGCAGGCTCCATACCCAGCACTAGATGACCAGCACAAAGCAAACTTTGAGGACTTTTGTTTCATTTTCTTATATAGTTTTCTGAATTTATGGTTTTGTAAGATTTCTCTGTGTGTGTCTCTGCACCTATATTTGGTGCGCTCTCTCTCTCTCTCTCTCTCTCTCTCTCTCTCTCTCTCTCTCTCTC
>OU015744.1:82374878-82386115 GCA_907169655.1 Acomys percivali
TCTCTCTCTCTCTCTCTCTCTCTCTCTCTCTCTCTCTCTCTCTCTCTGTGTGTGTGTGTGTGTGTGTGTGTGTTTTGTCCTATTCTGATTTGTTTGTATGGGTTTTTTTGGGTTTTGTTGTTTTGGGATTTGTTTTTTTGCTTTTAGTTGCATAGTGAGAAAGAAAGAAAAGGTATGGGTTGACGTGAGGGGGATCTGGAAAAAGCTAGGAAGGGGAAATCATGATCAGAATATATTATATGAAAAAATCTATTTTTAATAAAAATTAAAATTATTTTTAAAAAAGACTTGGAACCAAAAATGTTTTGAATTTCAAGTTTTCCAAAAGGGATTTTACACAGTTATTTTTAGTATGCCTGATTTTTGACTACAACCTGTCATATCAGGTCAGACATGGATTTCCCACTTATGCTGCCATGTCAGCAGTCAATAAGTTTTAAGTTTGGGGACATTAGGGATTAAGGGTTATGGAAGCTTGTCCTGTATAGTGACAGTGATAGTTCACGTGAAGAACTACTTAACAAGTGTCATGTGGCATTATTTTCTCACCAGGTCCTGAGAACAGCCTGTGACATGGGTTCTGTTATTACCCGTATTATCATTGTGTGGACAAGCAGTTCCTTCAGAAGCTGAAGCTTCCCAAGGCCCTGTCATCAGCACATACTAATGTAAACATCTGACTAGAAGGCCGTGTTCTAACTCACAGACCCAGCTAGGGCCCTTCTGTCCTAACCCAGCAAGAATAGGGTGCGTGGCCACTAGAGGAGTGGTCCAGCCCTGGCATCACCAGTGCTGAGTGTCAGGAGCTGGGGCCAGGGCCCCTAGAGCTTTTACACGACTGCCCTTCCAGCCTCTGTAGGTCCACAGCCCTAGTGACCTTCTATTGGCCTTCTGCCTAGCTGCCCTTGAAAGTTCCCACTTCCCCACTCTGCCTCAGATGATAAAATAAGATTAAAAAAAACAAAAAACAACAACAACAACAAAAACCTCATCGTGGAAAGAGCCTGGCCTGGGTCTGTGGCATTAGACAAGACTCCTGGGGTAGGAGGGTCATTGGGAACTCCATCAGAGTCTATAAATACTACCTTTTCCCCATATCAGATTAGCTGGAATGTGGCCTAGGCAATTGTTATTTCTTAAAAATAAACAATCAGTGTACAAAAATAGATGAGCATCCATTTTTAAAACCTTGCATAATACGCAGTAGGTTCCATATCTGTCATCCCAGCAGCCTGTCACCAAGCCACAGGCAGATGGAACTGGTTCCCAGAGTAACCACAGGAGTGTAGAGCTCTATGAAAAGCAAGTGCTGGCCAATAGCCATCCCAAGCCAGCTCTTCCTTGTTCCCAGGTGAAGTTCTAGTTAGCAGTGAAGCCCAGGGGTTGGGAGCCACTCCCTGGTGCCATCAGCACACATTTGCCTTTAGAGCTCAGGACAGTACTGTCTCCTGACATCGGCCCAGGTACTCTGCAGGAAGGCCAGGTCATCCCTAAAAATGAGTCCTGGGTGGCCTGAACACAATCTCCCAAATTCAATGTAATCTCTACTTCACAAGGTTTCTGAATGACACTGCCGAGATCCTCAGCACCTTCTGTGCCTCACTCCCTTGTCCACTGTCTGTTCCGCAGCATCCTGAATCCCTGCACCTCTTTCCTTCCTGCTTACACTCTGATGACTCTCACAGGCCCGGAGCCCAGAGCCAGGGCCGTTTCCCTCCCAGCTTGGCCCTCTACCTGCCTGGTACGTTCAGGTTGTTTCCTTGCTCAGACACACTCCTGTTCCAGCAGTAGAGGGGTTACCATCCATCTCTACTGAATCTGCCACATGGGGAGAGCCCAGGCCCTTGTCTCGCTCAGTGTGCCCAGTGCCGGGCACAGCCAGAGGCTTTTCCCAGAAGATGTTCTCCAAACGGCTGATTCCCACACCTCACGGCCAGCCTACAATTGTAACTTCTCCCTTTAACTTTGCAGCACGGTCTCCAAGCAAAGAAAAAACGTCATCAGCTGTGTCACGGTCCACGACTCTCCCTACTCTGACTCTTCCAGCAACACCAGCCCCTACTCGGTGCAGCAGCGCACAGGGCACAATGGCACCAACGCCGTGGACACCAAGGGGGCCCTAGAGAATCACTGCCCCGGCAACCCCCGCACCATCATCGTGCCCCCACTGAAGACTCAGGCCAGTGAAGTGTTGGTAGAATGTGACAGCCTCGGGCCAGGTAACCTGGGACCACAGCAGGCCCATAGCATCTCTCTGCTTTTCTTGTTCTCTGCTATTAGAACTGTTAGTGCTAGCAAAACAGAATGGACCTAATTCTGTCAGGTCACCTACATTGTACACACGGTTTTGTTGAAGCAGCCACTGTGGGATTCTGCCTATCACATAGAAAATTATCATATTTTACATAAAACATTTTCCTTTTGAAAGTCTTGAAGCATGGCTGTCTTCAGGGTAGCTCTGCTTCTGTCTTGGTTAGTAAATAAACAGTGAAGGTAATCTCTTATTGACTGATTTGGACATTGCTGACACCTTTTACGGCCCTGTTAGTAGAGCAAGTGTCTGGTGAAGTAAGCACTTCCTCTGAGTGCCAGCCATGTGAGGGTCATGACCCTTTATCAGGACTTTCCCTTGGGCACAGAGATCTGAGCTAAGCACGTTTCTCTCAGCTTTGCTTAAAGAACTAACGTTCCATGAGGTTTATCCTGAAAACTGGGCCCTAGCAGAGAGCCAGTGAGCTCAGCCTCTGAAGACCGGGCAGCGGCTTACCATGGTCTTACTGAGAGCATCTCTTCAGTGTCTCCTCCACTCATGCTCATGTACAAGAGTTGGGAGGCTAAGCCAAAAGAGTCTGTGTGTCTGTTCTGCCACAAGCTGTTGTCAGCCACAGCCAGCCTACTGTTGTAACTGTAGCATCTTCGTGATGTCAGGGAGGGACATACTGTCAAGAAATGAGAGACTATTGTTCCTTGGTAGGGACCTTCTGTCTGTCCCTGACATGCCTACAGGAGATACCTGAGGTTACCCGAGAAGGTAAGGATTCTTCTTTGGTGGTTACCACATTGCCAGGCCTAGAAGATGCAGCTGCTGAGGTGCTGCCACTCAAAGTGTGGAAAATGAGTAAAATGAGAACTCTAGGGGCTTCTCTAGTCCCCTGCTGCAGCCAGCTTGCAGTGACTTCCCAACGCTCACAGCAAGCCTGGGACCAGCCCCCTATTTACACCAGGCACCTCTGCCTGAGAGGAAATGGAAACAGGCTTAGGGTTCTTCCCTTGTCACTCTCTGATGTCAGGTATGTTCACAGGCCTCCTTCAAGCACTCCCCTGTGGCTTTACACATCCCCTAGCTACTTTCTTCAGAACATAAGCCCATCAAATACATTTGCCCTGCACCTTCCCACCGCTGGTCATTTTCATTTCCTAGCTGGTCCCACAGTCTGTGGAGTTGATGCTAGTTATAAAGTCAATGCTCTGGGAGTGAGAAGAGTGTGGGGCCCACAGGGCCCTGGCTAAGAAATAACATGAGGCTGCTGAGCCACTCAGTAAGGCGTGGTGTGCACATGGAATGAATTCCATGCAGACTCTCTCTTCATAGTAACTACACATAACTAGTGATTTCCAAACAAAAGAACTGCAAGAGCACAGAGATTCGCAGAGTGGCCCAGGCAATGTGCTAGCCTCTCAGGATCTGGTGCTGCAGCGTACCTGTGTGTACATCTGCACGCATACTGCATGAGTGAGTATCTGTTCCCTGGTGGCCATGGAATTTACGTTAGGATAGTGATGGCTCATTCACCTCACACACCTCTGAGAGAAGAATCACTACCTGAATCTCTTGACCCCTTCCGAACCTTCAACAGGCTTGTCCACTCTGACAGCTTGACCAGCTCTGACCCAGTCCCCATATCTTGTCACCACAATAATGTAATAGGTCGGACACTATTACATAGGTAGAATGCTAATTGTCATTTAGCAGGCCCAAACTGTAGAGCCCTTGAACTGAGTCAGTCTTCTTCTAACGTAATCCCTACAAAGTGTCTAGGATGCCGGACTAGAGCAGAGAATTGTTCCCAATCTGTCACCAGTCTGGGATGAGGAGCTCAATTCCAGCACACAAGCCCCTGGGACCTGGAGAGAAAGGGAGGCTCTCAAGACATGCTCCTCTCTGTTTGACACCATATCTAGTCCTCAGAGACCCAGAATTTGGCTGGGCGTTGGGAATCTAGCTGGCTTAGTTTGGGCACTGAATCCTAGACATAGTCTGCTCCGCTGGCACCTAGATGCCCCTGGACCACTGGGAAGCTCAGCATCCCAGTTCCCAGGCACCTCCTAAGGGGCTTGGATGCAGTGGGTTAAGTGGGCGAGGCCGTGGGTGCCAGTGCACAGTCAGATATGGGGACCTCATTCTGGGACCCACCATCTCCTTCCCAGCAACTCAGCCCTTCCTTTAGTTGAGGTTGGGAGCCTCTTGAGAGGCAGAATGTTCTGCTGTCTTCTGCCCCAGGTCTCCAGTCCCCCTGTGACCTGGAGCCAATCCCTCTGATGGAACGCTTCACAACTCTGACTTCATCACCCTGAGTGTGTCAATAAGTTGATCCAGCCCAAGTCACTCAAGGTCCCCACCTTTTATCATACGGTGTTCTTAATGTGTAGCACCATTTGTCCTAAGAATGAGATATAGATAGACCTGTATTTTAGTCAATTCCAGAAACTCAGTGAAGGAAATGAAACACTTAACTACGAGGCACAATGTGAGAGTGCTCAGATATGCTTGGACTGATGGAGACGCGGACTCATTGCCTTTCTTTCTTAAAGCATGCTCTCTTCCCGCCTTGGGCAGAGCCCTTCTCAGGCTTGTTCTTAGACAGAATCAACACCACCTTTTGGACCTGCTTCACGCAGCCCATCTCCCAGCTGGCATTACGTTCCTGGCTAGGCTGGCACCTGGATGTCCTTCCACTGCCAAACAAAAGCCATTTTTTTCCTCAACTAATTCTTCTGTCCTTTAGCTTTTAAGGAGTAGCGTTAATATGTTAACTGTGGCTTTTAAGCCATATGACACCATAGGCTTCCTTTGTTCCTGCAGGCATTTACAGTAGAACTCAGAGGGCATGTCTGGGACCTTCTCCCATGCGTGTTTGCCTAGGCTCTTGTGCAGGTCCTTGTGAGTCATGCAGTGTCTCAAGACTGTGCCGCGTGTTGCTCACCTATTATTGGCTCTTGCGTATTGTTCAGTAAAGAGGCTATAGCTGAGCCAGGTGTGGCCATCTACACAGGCGGACTGCAAGTTTGAGGGCAGGCTGTGTTACATAATGAGACCCTATCAAAAAATAAAAGGGGAGGGCCGGGCGTGGTGGCGCATGCCTGTAATCCCAGCACTCAGGAGGCAGAGGCAGGTGGATCGCTGTGAGTTCGAGGCCAGCCTGGTCTACAAAGCAGGTCTAGGACAGCCAAGGCTACACAGAGAAACTCTGTCTCGAAAAAACCAAAAAATAAAAAATAAAAGGGGAGAGGCTTATGGCCTGCACATGTAGGTGCTCTTCTCTGCAAAGCATCACTCTTACTTTATTCAAGGAGTGAAGGTCTTACCCCTGCCCAATAGAGGACAGTTAAGGCCCATCCTGCCCAACATTAGCATCTCCCTGGACCCTCTGCCTCCCCCTTTTGCAAATATGCTTTGTAATGCCTCCTCATTGTCACTCTCACCCGTCTGTTCCTGAGTGGGGCATGGCCACAGTGCATGGCAGACAGCATGTCCTTAGAGTCTGTTGGCTAGGCTAAGACAGCAGGCTCTAATAAAGGCCATCTGATGTGAGTATTGCCCTTCCTCAACCTTCTACCCACTAAGCCTATGGTCTTCCTACCCGGCAGCATTGACACCCAGAATGTGTTAGAATGCAGGCTCTCGTGCCACTCCCAGCTATGGGGCTGGAATCACATTGACCATGGTGTAGAGCCACCTCCTGCCTGGGCAGAGTCTACATTGTCAGTAATATAGGGACAGTTATGTCAGCCATGTTAGGCTCTCAGGCCATTCCCTGAGAGAGTTAGTTTCATCCTGCCTGGGGTCAGGAGAGCTGCAGGGTTATTTGTAGCTCTGCTGTTCACCCTGTTTGTTAGGTCCAACCATTGGCATGATCCCATCTGATCTCCTTGGCTTGGGAGGGAGCAGGCAGGCCTCCTTCCTTCCTTACACCTCCCAGGTACTGCGACAACACTTCCCCCAGAGGACCAGTGTGGGGCCCAGCTTAGGCCTGCACCTTTACCCTTGATTTTGTTCTTCTAGCTCCCTCATTTGCAGCCTCAATCCACCACAGAGCTAAGGCCCAGAGCCCAGCTGCCTCTTTAGAGTCGAGGTGAATGCCTGACTAGGGCTGGAGACTAAGTGGTTTATGCCTGGACAGTCTTAAGAGCATGTCCTTCCTGGAAGGCTACTGTTTGGACAGGGAGGGAGCACATCTAGACAGCCAAGGACATGCCACTGACCTATGACCTATTCTTCCTCCATCAGCGATCAATACCAGTCACCACTCATCCTCCTTCAAGTCCAAATCCTCCAGCACCGTGACCTCCACCAGCGGCCACTCTTCAGGGAGCTCTTCAGGAGCCATCGCCTACAGGCAGCAGCGGCCAGGCCCCCATTTCCAGCAGCAGCAGCCCCTCAATCTCAGCCAGGTAAACCCCGGCAGCCACAGTAGGCAGTGCCCTAAGGGGCCTGGGTGGCTTATTCCTACCCTAGACCAACCCTGGGAAAGGTGGTATCTCTGGGTCATGGAGAGCTAACCTAAAACAAAGTGATAGAGTGACATGGTGCCAGGGCAGACTGGCTGCTCTGAGGGCCCACAGGTACTGTGTCAACCCTGCAAAGGGTGGCCATTGTGCCCTGCCATTGCCCTGGCCTACCAGGCTATCCCTGAAGAGGGTCCTCACAACCAGCACCATCCTCCTCGCCTCCCCCGACCCACAGAAGGAGTACCTGAAGACTTGCATGCATGCCCCAGTGATTTGGGTTCTCTACAGGAGAGAGGGCTGTTTGCTCGGACTCTTTCTGGAAGACCCCAATTTTAGAGTGAGCTCTCACATCATGTGAGAAAGCAGTCAGTGAGCGAGGGCTCCTTCTAACACTGCAGCCAAGTGTCCACTGGACTTGCTGGATATCACCTTAGCCTAGTGACTGGCCAGCCAGACATTACTTTCTCAATCCAAACAAATGTTTACGGTCTCTGCTTTTGAAGGGAAGCATCTGTTGTCGCTCTCGCTTCCCATTCTGTTCCTCCTCCTTCCCCTCCTCCCTAACACAGTCCCTCTGCTACTTTTTTCCTTAGGCTCAACAGCACATGGCTGCAGACCGCACTGGGAGTCATCGTCGACAACAGGCCTACATCACTCCTACCATGGCCCAGGCTCCGTACACCTTCCCGCACAACAGCCCCAGCCACGGCACTGTTCACCCCCACCTGGCTGCGGCTGCCCACCTCCCCACCCAGCCTCACCTCTACACCTATACAGCGCCCACAGCCCTAGGCTCCACTGGCACCGTAGCCCACCTGGTGGCATCCCAAGGCTCGGCACGCCACACCGTGCAGCACACTGCCTATCCGGCCAGCATCGTCCACCAGGTTCCTGTGAGCATGGGGCCCCGGGTCCTGCCCTCACCCACCATCCACCCCAGTCAGTATCCAGCCCAGTTCGCCCACCAGACCTATATCAGCGCCTCGCCAGCCTCCACCGTCTACACTGGATACCCACTGAGTCCTGCCAAGGTCAACCAATACCCTTACATATAAACACTGGAGGAGGCCCGCAGGGAGGTGGGTGGAGTAGCTCCCAGACTGACCTGAGGAGCTGGGATTTTATACTGCAGGTGCCACACACAAACAATGCAAATGGGGCAGGGAGGGGGGCAGCTGGGGCACAAATGAAACTTGAACTAGGAAGTAGGAGGACTTAGAGCAGAGACGAGAACATTTTAAAAGGTGGGGTTTAAGGAGGGGGAAATCTATGCTTTTATTTTAAAAAAGAAAAAGGAAAAAAAAGAAAAAGAAAAATGTTAGTAACAAAAGAGGAAAAAAAGAAAAAAAACACAGCTCACAAACCCATTCTGCACCAAACTGGAAAGGAAAAGAAGAGCTACAGCAAGATTCTGGAAGCAAGGGGCCCCAGTTTTTGAAGAACTTCATGAACTTTTTAAAGATTATTTTCATATGGCAGCAAGTGACATTGAAGAATTTGCTGTCGGGGACACCTGATATGGAAATCCAATAGATTTTTAATTAATTGAACGTGAAAATTAGGGATTTTTCCAGAACTCCAAAAGGGTCAACACCTCCTTCAAATGTCAGGCCATTGCCTGAGGAGGCTTATATTTGGAGGTTGGTCTGGGGTTGACAAAGCCCAGTTCTGGCTTATTTGTCAAAAATAGTAGGATCAGCCAGACTAATGGAAGGGCATATTTCCTCTTTTGGAGCATTCTGGATAAATCTCTGAGCAATGTTATTCCTCAAATGTCATTAATAATGTGTGTTTCAGTCTTTAATTTCTTTTCTTTTCTGGAAATTTCTTCTCTTTGAATCAACCCCTAGTAGTGTAGCATAGGGTAGTGGTCGCCGTGGACGCCCTAGAGCACAGGGCAGTGGTTGCCGTGGACGTCCTAGAGCATAGGGCAGTGGTCGCCATGGTTGCCCTAGAGCATAGGGCAGTGGTTGCCGTGGACGCCCTAGAGCACAGGGCAGTGGTCACCATGGATGCCCTAGAGTACAGGGCAGTGGTCGCCGTGGATGCCCTGGTAGAATGTAGCACTCTGCGCCCTTGTTTCCTACCCTGTGTTCACCTCCAGTGATACCAATAGACTATTCCTCAGTATAATTGCACAAAGAGTGATATAACATAGGCATGGAACCAATGTGGTGGTCCAGGTGAACGAGTGAGTGTGCATGAGCACGTGTGGGTGTGAACGGGGCTGCCACCCTCCCCGTGTGTCCCTTGGCACCGCCGTCACAGCCCTTGCAGTCTTGATTTTACACCATTCCCTCCTAGTGCCTTAACGACTGACAGACAGACACGGCAAAGGGTTTACTTCCACTGGTACTCCAAGAAACTGGTCAGGGCTGGTCAGCTATGCTCTCAGCTCTGTGTTAAGCTGTTATAGTGTTTTACTTGGATCTTTATGTTTTTACATTGTTTTGATGTCATGTGGATTCTCTTTCCTGGGCTCTTTCTGAGCAGAAGGATTTCAAAGAAGCTCACGTAACTAAAAGGGGAGAATCATGGATCTCAAGAGGGTTGTGGGAGCCACATGGTGAGGCACACCGGTTCTTTGGGTGAGTTTTACCTTGAAGGCAGAGATCCAGAGAGGCTCCCCACCCTTCCCTAGCTCTGCCATGTATGGCACTAGGGGGTCGTAGGAATGTCAGCTTTGCCAGGCAGCTGCCTCAGCCCCCAAGCCCACCAGCTCCTTCTGGGAGCCATGGAGGGAGAGGGCAGGAGACCTGCTCCCATTTCTGGTCACCTCCTCAGCCCCTCCCTCCCACGAGAAGCCCAGTGGTCTCAGAGGCCCCCACAAATCTCTCCAACAGCCCCAGTGGCCGTTGTCAGGCTCCTGGTTCTGCCAGCGCTCTCCCTCTGCAGACCACACTGGTAAGTTTGCTGTTGCTTCTTTCCTGAATTAACCTAGGTCTCCCTGATCCCTGCCGTTGAGAGAGATACAGTGAGTAGGCACTGATGAGGTGGCCCGTGGTCCCCTGCACTTGGGAAAGCATTCCCATGGACAATTAAGCCTCCAAAGAAATCTTCCCTGAGCCCTCTTTGCACCTTTGCTGCGTTCTGGATGTTTTCTGCAGCTTTGAATGGTGAAGTGAGTAGGAGTTCTCCATTCCTACTGAGAAACTCCGAAGCCATGGATGTTAGAGACCTGTCAGGTCCAGGGTGGGACAGAGTAACATGGGATGGATTGCCTGATCCTAAAGTGGGTCCCAGCTGGCCCCTCATCAACATCTTCAGGCCCAAAGAGGGCTCTGTCAGCAGTACAGCAACCTCCAGGCTCCCTCCCCTTCTTCCCTCTGCAGGCCCTGAGCAATCTACTGTGAAAGGCTTTCCTCACAGTCCCTGTACTCCTCCAGTAACAAAGCTTACTTAGCTTTTAGCTGTGAAAAACTCTGGAAACTTCCCCACCCATCAGTTCTTATAAAGTCAAGTCCCCAAACTGGATATGTCTTAGTGTACCTTGGGCCCAAAAAAAAAGAGATGCTAAGCCTTGGGCATGGCCTGACCAAGGACTTGCTGGAAGTGGAAAGAGCGGCCTGTAGTGGGGAGCTTCACTGTCCTCATCCTGGTCAGAACCGCTTTAGCCCAAGAATGGCTTTCACTGGAAGTGAGACAACAGGGAAACAAAGTTCAGAGAGGGGTGGGGAGCAAAGCCTTTGGAGAACCCCTGAGCCAGAGGCTCTTACAGAGCCACCAGCATGGAAACCCATCTGTCACATAGTTTCCAGCAGCCAGTTCCCGATGGAACCCTCTCATAATAAGTCTTGGCTGAAAGCGGGCCTGGGCTCGCCTTGCTGTGAGGCAGCACCTGGAAGGCCAGCACCCTCTAAACTGGCCTTCCAGGGGAGGGACGGCTTTCTCCTTCCGTCTGTTTGTCTGCTTACATTGAAGCTTCTCTCTTCCACGAGTGTCCTTCCCTTTACCCTTCAGATCAGGAATAAATGTTCCTTGCTGCTCATAAAGTTAGTATTATTGTACTGATTATTTGTATTATGCCACTGTAATTATGATTATTATCACTTTGTTGCTATTTTAGTCAGGGTTGAAGTATACATTTATTCCAAGTATCTTTGTGTTTTCTTTGTAATATTTAAACTTATTTTATTCTATCTGTGAGTATATGAGTAGACTGAAGGGACATATAGATGTCAGATCTTGTCAGAGGAAAGAAAAGAAGAAAGAAAAAAAGAAAGGCCCAGGAGTTAGGAAACTTGTTTCTATCATCTCTGTCCCACAAAGCGCTGCAAGAAAGAGCTACCACATAGCAGAGAGTCAGGTACACTGGGGCCTTCCTCTCTGCACGGCCCAGTCGTGGTACACAGCCATTGTCAGGGCAATGTCTTTTGGACCTTTTGGTAGTTTCTCTCACATTCTCTGTGCTCTCCTCCATGTCTGAACTACTGACCAGATTTTAGCCTGCCTCACACCCAACATTGAGCATAAGAAAGCTCGCGTTCTCTCTCTTTCTCTCTTTCTCT